>CAMZMU010000020.1:66264288-66864288 GCA_947311845.1 Poa pratensis
TGCTTCAGTCCATAAATAGAACGCTGAAGTTTTGCGTACTTTGCCAACATTTTACTGGATTGACAAAACCCTCAGGTTGTACGATATACAACTCTTTCTTCAATGTTCCATTTAGGAACGTTTGTTTAACATCCATCTGCCATATCTCATAATCATGATATGCTGCTGTTGCTAGCAAAACCCAATAGACTTTAGCATCGCTACCGGTGAATAACTTTCATCGTAGTCAATTCCATGAACTTGTCGGAAAACCTTTTGCGACAAGCCGAAGCTTTATAGACGGTTACATTGCCGTCAAGCATCAGTCTTCTAACTTAAAAATCCATTTCTTCTCGACGGCCTTGCGCCCTTCGGAATCTCCACCAAAGTCCATACTTTGTTGTCATACTGGATCCAATTTTCGGATTTCATGGCTTCAAGCCATTTCTCGGATTCGGGTCCTTTCATTGCCTCTTTGTAGTTCGTAGTTCTCTTGTTCAATTAACATGACCGGTGCAAACAAGATTGCCGTACGATTAGGGGTTGTACGGGTTCTTCCAGACCTACGAGGTATGATAGCCTCCTCGACATTTCTCCCACTCCATCTGTTATGGAGGACGGTTCAAGAACAGTTCGTTGCGCACTCGGAATTTCGAGTTCAGGATCAACTATCTCGTCGAGGTCTATTTTTCCTCCCACTTACTCCTTTAGCGAGAAAACTCTTTCTCGAGAAAGGTGCCGCTCTTGCGACAACGTTTTGCCCTCGGCTTGGTGTAGAATGGTATCCTATGGTTTCCGCGGATCCTACAAGACGACTTTTTTCCGATTTTGATTCGAGTTTGTCGGGCTGTAGTTTCTTAACGTACGCCTCACAACCCAAACCTTCCAGGAACGACAACTTCGGTTTCTTACCATTGCCATATCTCATACGGTGTCGTTGCTGTGCTACGGATTTGGACGGAGCCCTATTTTAAAATGAATGCGGCTGTTTCTAACGCATATCCCCAAAACGATACGGGCAAGCCAGTAAGAGACATCATAGATCGTACGCTATCTAATAAGGTACGATTATGTGTTCGGGACACACCGTTGCGTTTGTGGGGTCCGGCAAGGCATAAGTTGTGGTACAATTCCACAAGCTTCAGATGTGTGCCAAACTCAAACTCAAATATTCGCCACCACGATCAGATCGGAGATGTTTAATTTTCTTGTTGAGTTGATTTTCAACTTCACTCTGAAATTCTTTGAACTTTTCAAATGTTTCAGACTTGTGTTTCATTAAATAGATATACCCGTATCTACTCAATCATCAGTGAAGGTTACAAAATAACGATAACCATTTCGTGTCGACACGCTCATTGGACTGCACACATCTGTATGTATTACTCCAATAAGTCCGACGCCCGTTCCATAATACCGTTGAACGGTTGTCTTGGTCATTTTGCCCATAAGGCATGGTTCGCAAAGTGTTGAAGATAACCAAATCTAGTGACTCCAAAAGTCCATCAGAATGGAGTTTCTCATGCGTTTTATATACCAATATGACCGAGACGGCAATGCACATGTACATGGCGGTATCGTCACTAAGTTTAATTCCTTTTGGCATCTACGTTATGGATGTGAGTGCTACTATCGAGATTCAACAATAATAAACCATTACTCTCAGGAGCATTACATAAAATACATCATTCATCGAAAATAGCACAACCATTTGATACTGAATTGAACGAATATCCATCTTGCAACAAGCAAGATCCACTGATAATGTTTACACTCAAAAGCGTACAAAATAACATTTATTTAAAACCAAACTAATCCCGATGGTAAATGTAGAGGGAGTGTGCCGACGCCACCACGTCAACTTTTGATCCATTCCGACGTGCATAGTCACCTCGTCCTTCGCCAGGCGCCTTTTATTCCGCAACTCCACCTGTGAGTTACAAATATGATCAACGAACCGGTATCAAATACCCATGCATTACTCCGAGCGCTAGTAAGGTAAACATCTATAACATGTATATCAAATATACCTTTCTCTTTTCCGACAATCTTGCGGCCTTTTGTCTTGTAGGTACTTGGTGCAGTTGCGCTTCAGTGACCGCCGTCTTTGCAGAAGAAGCAATTGCTTGCTTTTGGTTTGACGATCAATACCGTCCTTTCCATTTTGATTTCCAATTCGGCCACTTCGAGCATCAACAGTACTTCAGATAGGATTTTGACGTCCCTAGGTCGAAGTAGTTCATGATAGCATCCTTATAGCTAGGGGCAGCGATGCATGTAAATGCATACATAACTTTGCACTTTAATTGCTTATATTCCAATCATATTTGCATCATATAAGGGTTATATCAATGTTTTATAATGATTTTGGGAATATTCATTTATTTCCTATTTTTATGGAATTAACCCTGCACAGGCAGAAAACCCCGTTTTCTTATTTTAATGTTTCAGGGACCCAAACGTCAACGAAATCACCTGGAAATTTACGGGCGTCAATATTTGGAAGGAAGAAGACCTGTGGGCGAAGGAAGCGAACAAGCGGAGGCCCGAGGCCAAACGGGGGTGGCCCACGTGGCCAGGTACTGTGGCCGCGTGGGGCCCACCCGTTTGGCCCTCGTGGCTCCGTTGCCGTCGATCTTCGCTCCACCGACATAGTCTTGACCTAAAAACGCCTATAAAAAAGGTCCCCCGACGTTCTCTGGAAGGAGCGCCGCACAAACACAGAAACACCGAAACGGAGATCAGGAGCTGCAGATTGGAGGGGGAAAACTCCGGCGGGGCGCTGCCGGCGTGGTCTCCATCTTCTCCATCGACTTCTCCACCGTCTCCATGATGAAGAGGGAGTAGTCCACCTCTGGACTATGGGTTTGTGGAAGTAACTTATGTATCTCTCCTCTCTTGAGCTTCACTAATTAGCACCGTATGAGCTGCTGAACATGATTACGGTCACCGTTGTAATACCTTTGTGGTGGATCTTTATGAGTTAATATATGTTTGAGATTGCAATGTTTGTTTCAGTTATGAGTATAGATGCATATTATGTACCCCGTTCTTGTCTACTTGTTTTGATCAAGCATGTTTATGAGAGCGTGTGTGGGGGAACGTGTGCATTAGTTGGAGTAACGGGGGGTGGCTAGTGCAGTGAACGTGAGAGAAAGTTCTGCGATCCACTTTGGTATCTTTACCTTACTTTGTTACCTCACTAGGGATAAACTAAAATACCATGCTACCGGGGATGTGGGCGTGACCATTGCCACTACTCCATGACTAGATCTAGCATGTTCTTATTTTCACTTCATGTCATGATACTTAATGCTATACTCTGAGTTATCTTAATTACTGAGGTGTTATGATTTAGTTCGCATCTTGGTGGAGTATAAGAGAGGTTAATAACCAAAAGATCTCTATGTTAGGACGTGATGCCCATATATCTAAGTAACTTGTTATCAAACCCTGTGTTGCAATCTCATATGTTAACTTTGTGTTCCATTGTCTACCACTTTATAAAGAGAGAGTGCATTTGTGAAACCATGAACCCCAGTCCATTTTTAATCATAAGAAACACCTTTCCAACACCATATACCACTTTTCTATTTTCAGCCATCATTAAATCCGAAAATACAAAAATACTTTTCATCTTGCATACATCATTCAAAAACCCAAAAATATCATTTATCATTGCATCCACCATCATTGCATATTTATTTCTTGTTTGCATTGCATAACTATCCTGATATCATTCTTACACCTTGTGCTTGACAACCACAGGTGAGGTTGAGGACCAAAACATCTAACCTTGTTTTGTAGGTAACCAAAAGAAGGATAAGAAGATAAATCTACCACTTCAGATTCCCCGAGAGTTCGATATTAAACCCTCGAGTCACCCCTCGTGGGGAAAACTGTCTTCCACTTACTATACACTCTGCACTTGGAGTCTCAACCTAATCCCGTTTATTTTGCAGGTATCAAAGCTTGCTCTTCGGGACATCAAGACGTTTTCTGGCGCCGTTGCCGGGGAATCGTAGCTGAGAGATTTATCCAAGGGTGTGCATCATCGCATTCATCTCACAACAAAGTCAACGTCACCAACTTGTGCTAACACCTAAGCTTGGGGAGGTTGCACCTACGTGAGCACCATCTTATCCATCTTTACTTACAAAGCAATTTATTTGTTTTGTTAGTGTCATTGCATATCATATCATATTTATTTCAGTTTTGCATAAAAAATTAAAAATACCAAAAAAAACTTGCTAAAATGGGAGAAAGAACTAAGTGTGTGACTACACAAACACTCCTAATGATCAATTTATCACGAGAGCTATTGCCACACCTAAGATAAATGCTGAGAGTTATGAAGTAAGTCCTAGTTTGTTGAACTTGATAACTAGGGAACAATTTGGTGGTAGTGCTATGGAGGATGCCTCTATGCATCTTCATGACTTTGTTGAAATATGTGACATGCAAAAGTTTAAAAATGTGGAAAGTGATATCCTAAAACTGAAGTTATTTCCTTTTTCACTTAGAGGAAAAGCTAAAGAGTGGTTGCATTCCTTGCCATCTGGTAGTATTAATTCTTGGGATGATCTAAAAGAAGCTTTCATTAAGAAATATTATCCCCCTGTTAAAATTTTGCAAAATAGAAACAACATCCTTTCTTTTAGGCAAAATGAAAATGAACATGTTGCTATGGCTTGGGATAGGATAAAACTTATGCTTAGAACTTGTCCCTCACATGGAGTTAATGAATGGACCATATTACACTCTTTCTACAATGGTTTAAACTACATGTCTAGAAACATACTTGATTCTGCTGCTGGAGGTGCTTTTATGAGTAAGACTATAGTAGAAGCTAAAAATATATTGGAAAGCATTTTACAAAACTATAGTCAATGGCATACTGATAGGGCACCTAATCCTTCTAAGAAAGTGAACTCTATTGAAGAAACTAATGATTTGTCATCTAAAATGGATACTATTCTTGCTTTGCTTAATAAACCTAGTGTTGAAAATGTTCCTTTGCAAGAACTAGTTGGAAACAATTCTGAAAATATTGATGTCAACTTCATTAGGAACTATGGTAATAATGGGTATGGTAACAACAATTATAACTCTTATAATAAACCCCCATATGTTCCCAACAATCGTCCTTTTGTTCCATATCCTAATGCTAATGATAATAATTGGAAGCCTATGTTATCACGCAATGATAATTCTGAGGCTAACAAAATTCTCATGGAACAAGTTGCTAGTCATAATACCATGATACAAGAGTTGAATAAGTCTGTTGCTTCTATTAGTTCTGATATTAAAGGCTTACAACTCCAAGCTGCAGGACTAGACAAAGCTTTGTCTAAACTAGCTGATAATCAAGCCACTTTATTGAGTATGTCTGCAGGGAAACCACAAGCATCACCTGTGGTTGGAATGAATTCTGTTAACATTGCTGAAAATGTTCCTCTTACTTTGGAGGAAACTCTTGATGAATTATTGAACTACCCTGAATATTTGTTGCCACTCATGTCTCAACTTGGTAGTTTAAAAGAAGAAGCTAAAGAAACTGAACATGATGAATCTCTTATGCTGATTGAGTTGGAAAAGAAAGTTGAGGAAGTTAAAATGCTTAATGAAGTCAAGGATCCTTTGCTTGACTTAGAAAATTGTAGCTTGCATGAATTAATATCTATCTTACAAAAATTTGCAAGTGATCCTTCCATCAACACTAACCAAGCAGGTTTTGGTTCTTATATTGCTAATCATGTCTTGAAAGAAAAGATTGCTAGGTACAACCAAGAGGCTATGATACCACCTAAGCTTGGGGATATGTGGATACCTAAGGTACTAGTAACTATTGGAAAAGAGACACACCATGCCATACTTGATCTAGGATCTAGTGTCTCTGTTTTATCTAAAGAACTATATGAAGTGCTTGAATTGAAAAATCTTGAAAAATGCTCTATTGAACTAGCACTTGCTGATGACTCTATTAAACATGCTTTGGGAAAAGTAAGTGATGTTATGGTAGAGTTACATATGACTTTTGTGCCTGTGGATTTTCTAATCATGGATGGGGATAAAACCTCTAGTCCTATTATTCTTGGAAGACCTTTTCTTCGTACCACAGGTGCTATCATTGATTCAAAGGAAGGGAATGTAAAGTTTCAGTTTCCACACAAGAAGTGCATGGAACACTTTCCAAGGAAGAGGGAACCACCAAAGTTCAAGCTCCCTCATGAGCTTCGTCCACAATAAAACAACAAGTAAGAAGCCTAGCTATATGGCTATAAAGAAAGCGCTTTGCGGGAGGCAACCCGGTTATTTTTGTGTGATTTTTCTTTGTGTCCTCTTGCTGTAACAAGAGTTTTGTGTCTAGTTAGGTTCTGGAGTTTTTAATAAAGTGCCAAGTTTTACCCTTTTTGGTTTGAAAAAGTTGCTTATAGCGTTCGGAGATTTTATTCCTGCACGAGTCAGTGCACGGTATGATTTTTAATTCTTATTCTGTAACTCCGAATGAGCTCATATTTGAACTGTAGTTGCAACTTTTCATCCTCTGTATGCATGAATTTTTTCGGAATTTTTCGAGAAAGTTTGGTAGGGTAGAAAAATACGTTTTGCTGCTGCTGTTTTTCTGGACAGATTCTGTCCCATTTTGTTTGATGCATGCTTTGAGCTTTTAAGTTGAATCTTTTTGATCCAATTGAGTTTATGAGTAGGCATACAACATTATACTTTCTGGACATGTCATATGAATTTTTGTTCAAGGATTATATGCAGCAAGGAACCTATTTGTTTATCACTATTAATGCACCCCACAGAAAAGAGATGGGAGAAACGGTGTTTTGAAGTTTTTTCACAGGGATTGGAGGAGATGCACCAAGAGCTATCCAAGGATGGTGAAGACCATAAGCTTGGGGATGTGAAGACAACCCCGCTGGACCTACACACTCTCGGTTTGCACACGTCCAACTTCTGTTTTTCGATCGAAACACTTTATCGCATAAACTTGGAGCGTCGTTTTTTGTTTTTGTTTGAGTCTTGAGAGACCACCACACTATCAATTATATATGAGAGAGCTACTGGAAATATGGGTTGAAATATGTTGGATGCTTTTATAAGATTGGGAAAAGGGATGTTTGACTTGATTTTTAATGATACATATAGTTGCATGATTCATGAGCTTGTTTATGAGTAATAGTTTGCAAATTCTTTTTGTAGAGCTATCACTTATTCATGTTTTGGTGCTGATTGTTATTTACTTGGTTTAACATGGATTAGTTAGTTCTATGGACACTCATGCATGCATCTAGATGGTCAACTTTCTCCCTTTTGCTAGCCCAAAAACTCCAACAAGCAAAAACTTGTTTCCAACACCTTCAACCAAAGTTATTCCAGTGAGTCCACCATATCTACCTATTGGCTTTATGCTATTCCGAGTATGTTTAACATGTTGTTTGTGTTATCTTACCTCTGAATGAAAATGTTTATGTTATTGATTGCAATGGAAAAAAATTGGTTATATAGCTCTCACGAACTTGATGCACAATGTTCTTTTATTTGCATAATAAAACTTGACCCATTGTGATTAAGATTATGATGTTTGTGGCTTGATGAATGTTTTGGGTTGGAAGTTAGCCCATATGTGCTGTCACATGGCAAGCTTTCAACACGCTCTTCATCTCATTTAGTTGATATCATGTGCTTTTGTCTATGGATGCTTATCATGTTGAAATAAATGTGGAAATAGAGTGAGTTTAAATGAGTTTGTGTAAATGGTTAGAGAGACGCCTGGGCCGCTAATCTAAGCCATGCATCATTCATGGTGGAAATTTACTTACATACTATGGTGAACCTTCTGTGATACACCTTGCAATAAAAAACTATTCCAAATGGTAAATAAAAAGGGTGTTGAGATTGTTCATTTTGTTTGTTTGTCTTGTCATTTTGATATGGGCTTGTTCCATATCTTGGGACAAGAGGTACCCCAGTTGACGCTCTTGATGATACTATTATGCTTACAATGATATTTAATTGAACTTGCTTTGTTTCCCAAGTTGAGTAACACATGGTGTAAGTACTTGTATTCAAGGGGCATGAGACATTCAACCCATTCTTTATCAAGCACACTACTCATATTTGCTTTCACTTTAACCTTAATCATTCAAGATGCTATGATAGGGGCAATGAGAGCTTGACACCAATGAATACCTTATTGCAATCATTAACTTAAGTAGAAGAGTTTGGAAGTTGGATGAAACTTATGCATGCTTTACCTCTACTCACATATACATCTTTCCAAAGTGTACACCTATCATATTCAGATTTTCATCTACACTCTATGACCATTGTAGGATGTTCTACTTATCATTATGCATACATGTGTTCCATATTACTTGCTACCATGTTACACTTTGTGAACTATCAATGAACATCCTTGTCTTGAATACTTGATATCACTTCATAAACTATTTGCATATTGCTACTCCTTTGAAGAATGAATCATTTGACTATATGTAGCAATAGTAATCATCTTTGATATCATTGTTAAGTATTAAATTGCAAAGTCCATGTTAGTTTTATCATCTTCATACTCGAGGACGAGCATGGATTAAGCTTGGGGATGTTGATGCATGTAAAATGCATACATGAACTTTGCACTTTAATTGCTTATATTCCAATCATATTTGCATCATATAAGGGTTATATCAATGTTTTATAATTTTTGGGAATATTCATTTATTTCCTATTTTTATGGAATTAACCCTGCACAGGCAGAAAACCCCGTTTTCTTATTTTAATGTTTCAGGGACCCAAACGTCAACGAAATCACCTGGAAATTTACGGGCGTCAATATTTGGAAGGAAGAAGACCTGTGGGCGAAGGAAGCGAACAAACGGAGGCCCGAGGCCAAACGGGGTGGCCCACGCGGCCAGGTACTGTGGCCGCGTGGGCCCACCCGTTTGGCCTCGTGGCTCCGTTGCCGTCGATCTTCGCTCCACCGACAGTCTTGACCTAAAAACGCCTATAAAAAAGGTCCCCCGACGTTCTCTGGAAGGAGCGCCGCACAAACACAGAAACACCGAAACGGAGATCAGGAGCTGCAGATTGGAGGGGGAAAACTCCGGCGGGGCGCTGCCGGCGTGGTCTCCATCTTCTCCATCGACTTCTCCACCGTCTCCATGATGAAGAGGGAGTAGTCCACCTCTGGACTATGGGTTTGTGGAAGTAACTTATGTATCTCTCCTCTCTTGAGCTTCACTAATTAGCACCGTATGAGCTGCTGAACATGATTACGGTCACCGTTGTAATACCTTTGTGGTGGATCTTTATGAGTTAATATATGTTTGAGATTGCAATGTTTGTTTCAGTTATGAGTATAGATGCATATTATGTACCCCGTTCTTGTCTACTTGTTTTGATCAAGCATGTTTATGAGAGCGTGTGTGGGGGAACGTGTGCATTAGTTGGAGTAACGGGGGGTGGCTAGTGCAGTGAACGTGAGAGAAAGTTCTGCGATCCACTTTGGTATCTTTACCTTACTTTGTTACCTCACTAGGGATAAACTAAAATACCATGCTACCGGGGATGTGGGCGTGACCATTGCCACTACTCCATGACTAGATCTAGCATGTTCTTATTTTCACTTCATGTCATGATACTTAATGCTATACTCTGAGTTATCTTAATTACTGAGGTGTTATGATTTAGTTCGCATCTTGGTGGAGTATAAGAGAGGTTAATAACCAAAAGATCTCTATGTTAGGACGTGATGCCCATATATCTAAGTAACTTGTTATCAAACCCTGTGTTGCAATCTCATATGTTAACTGTGTGTTCCATTGTCTACCACTTTATAAAGAGAGAGTGCATTTGTGAAACCATGAACCCCAGTCCATTTTTAATCATAAGAAACACCTTTCCAACACCATATACCACTTTTCTATTTTCAGCCATCATTAAATCCGAAAATACAAAAATACTTTTCATCTTGCATACATCATTCAAAAACCCAAAAATATCATTTATCATTGCATCCACCATCATTGCATATTTATTTCTTGTTTGCATTGCATAACTATCCTGATATCATTCTTACACCTTGTGCTTGACAACCACAGGTGAGGTTGAGGACCAAAACATCTAACCTTGTTTTGTAGGTAACCAAAAGAAGGATAAGAAGATAAATCTACCACTTCAGATTCCCCGAGAGTTCGATATTAAACCCTCGAGTCACCCCTCGTGGGGAAAACTGTCTTCCACTTACTATACACTCTGCACTTGGAGTCTCAACCTAATCCCGTTTATTTTTGCAGGTATCAAAGCCTTGCTCTTCGGGACCATCAGGCAGCGAAAGCAGCACCCTGTCTATAACTAGCTCATCTGGAATCCCATATCCCAGATCACTCAAGAGCTGGACGCAGCCAGACATTTTGGCCAAGTGCTCCCTTATGTTGCCGTGCTCTTCCATCTGGGCTGAGAAGAAAAGCTTGGTAGCTTCATACCTCTCAGTCATGACTTTTGGTGCAAAAACAATCATGAGTTCAGTGATTATCTCATAAGCACTCTTTCCCTCAAAATGCTTCTGCAAGTCAGCCTCCATGGAAAAGAGCATGCACTCTGGACATAAGAGGAAATCTCCACCTTCGACTGATAAACCTTCTTCTCATCATCGGAGGCGTCGTCTACAGGAGGGTCACCTAGGGCGGCTTCAATGACGTAGGCCACCTTGTGGGGAGTGAGGAGGATCCTCAGGTTGCGGAACCAGGACATGAAGTTCGACCCATTGGTCTTAAGCTTTTCTTTCTCAAGGAACATGCAAGGTTAAAGGTGGGGCGAGACATCTACAATGGAATTTGCAAACATAAGACGTTTGTTCATAATAAATTTGGGTTCAAGTTTTAGTAAATAAAAACTACAAGAACTCCACTCAAAACGAACGTCCCTCGCATCGTTTTAGTGATTACATGATCCTAATTCATTACACTATCACCGATCGTCACGGCCGATAGCATAACTTCAAAGTGGATATTACTATGTCGATCACAACTACTTTGTGACTCGTGCTTAACCTTTCGGTCATGTGTTCCGAGGCCATGTCTGTACATGCTAGGCTCGCCAAATAAACCTATAGCGTATTGCTTGTGCAACGTGGCTTACACCCACGTTATGCGAACGCAGATACGTCTGACACCCGATCGTCACGGCCTGCCTCATATCGGAGAACTTTCGGTGGTGCACGCTAAAGGGAGAACACTATTTGGTATTTTAGGAGGGATCATCTTATATTACTACCGCCGTGTAACTAATATATAACCATATATTATATACACAATATAAGATGCACTCAACCTACATAACATCTAAATGAAATGTAATGCGACATGATATGGTCGCCTCACGCCGACGGTCTCCTTCGCGTCAACAGTTTTATAAACAATTTAATAAACCTACCTTGACCATATCACATTGCCCCTGCAAAATAAAGTTAGACGCTTTCTACTTTGACTTTTGCATATCTTACGTGGCTGCTAGGGCTTCCGCACAAGAACCGTTTCTTACCTACGAATACAACCACAACAGCGATAAGACAATTGTCTCTATTACACCCCTTTCGGGGCCCTCCATTGTAAATGCAATATCAACTATTGTGGAGATACAGACACCCGCCAGCCACATATACGGTACAAGCCGTATGTCAAGTGTGGAACCAGTCTCGCGTAAGAGTACGCGTAAAGTCGGTACGGGCCGCTTCATCTTACAATGCCGCGATATAAACAAGTACACACGAGAGGGTAACAAATGTAGAATCGATGCCCACATTCAACATGTGTTCTAACCGTATAGAAATATCTACGCATAGATCGGCTCTAATACCACTGTTGGGGATCGTAGACAGAAAACAAAAAATTTCCTACCGACGATACCATAAACTAGCCAAGATCTAACTATGCAGATATACTATACGAAGGAGGACGGAGTACATCCCTTGTAGACCGAAAGCAGGATTACGTTCCCGCACAAACGTTGCCGATGAAGCCGACGAAGCCGACCTCAAGGTCGTGTAGAGGAAGTAGTCGTACTCCCAGCGCCACACGTGTAGCGCCTCGTAGTTCCACACACGTGCGGTGTAGATGACGACCTCCGAGCTCCAGATCCAGCAGAGCAGCGGAAGTAGAAGATTGGATCTCGAAGCACGGCGGTATGCGTAAGGTGGAGAGACTTCTCTCCTCGTACGCAGCTCCAGAAACGGAACCACGCTCAAAGAGGAGAGAAATAGAAGGAGAAAGGGATGATCTTCCAAGGCATGGAGCACTCCTATATAATGGGAAGGGGGGAGGCCAACCTCCTTGGCTCCCCATGTGGACTAAACCCCACATGGGGGTGGCCGGCCATGGGGAGCCGCTCAGCCCTTTTTTTCCTTTTTCTTTTTGGGAGTTTTTCCCTAGGCCCATATAGGTTTTAATGCCTTTTATTTGAATTTATTAAATAAAAAGTAAATTTAATCACTAATAACACTTAGTAATATTAAATACATATTATTTAATTCATTCGGACCCCGAAAACATATTTCGTTGCCTCCGATCAACATCGGACAAGTTCCGGAACACTTCCGGAGTTCCAGTTTCTTATCTCTCTTATATCCAATCAAATCGTCTCTACCCTTAAGTGTGTTACCCTACGGTTCGGGATCACTCCAGACATGATCGAGACACGTTCTCCGATCAATGACTAAAGCGGGATTTGGATACCATGATTGCCCCTGTGCGTCTACGAATGACTTTTATCGTTTGAACCTTTAGACGTCCAGTTCATCCTCTTGCCTATCGATATTAGTTGTCCGAGCATCATTCTCCGGTATCACATTACCGAGCATGACCTCGTCATTGACAAATCTATCTTTACTCGTCTGTGATATCACATCCCCGTGACCTAGTCACATGCTTGCAAGCTTATTGATGTAATCTCACTGAGTGGGCCCAGAGTATCTATCCTGCTATTTGGATTGGCAATTTCCCGCTCTTGATCACTCGCTTCTATGCTACCTTCCGATACCCGACAGTGTCTCCTTTATTGTCACGCTATATAAGACTTTGCCGTTTGATGCGATCAGCCGCTCTTCCAGAAGCAGAGATTTGATATGATCTCACGTCGAAGGTATGAATACTACGTTTCTACATTTTTGGGTATGTCCATCAAATCATTCACCTAATGATATGACTCCGTTGTTAACTGACGCCATTGTCCACGATCAGGAAACCTTGATCATCTGTTACCAACGAACTAGTTAAACAGAGTCTACTAGGGACCTGGTTGTTTTCATACCACACGTGTATTAATGTTTCCGCGTAATAAGTTATAGCAAGGTATTTAAAACATATTATGAACAATTGAGATATGACAAATAAAATCACTTATTTAATTGTCTCTAGGGCATATCTCCAACAGATATCTCATAGCATCCTCCAAATCTGTTTCCCTCGTATAGGTTAGCTTCTTCTTCTGCCACCTGGCATGCATCCTGAGAAGTTCTTTCTGTATTTCCCTCCAAGTCCTCGTTGGCCACCCAAGCCTACTTAGCTTCGCTGATAGTCACAGTGATGAGGTGGATAAGTAACAATATCCTCGAATGGCACTTCCTTATTGTCTACCTTGAACTCGGCGTTTAACCAAAAAGGAGTGCCGCATTCCTGGCTGGAAATCTACGATCTGAAGGAAAGCTCGACATGTTCGAGTGTGAGTGGATTAGAATGCCTACCAACCTCAGTGAGAAGGGGTTCTTATAGGCCGATATGAGAAGGAATTGGCGGTACAAATAGGCGGGAGTATGATGGGGGAAAAAATGGGCGGGAAAGAAATTTGGCGGGAGAAACAGGCGGGAGAGAAGATGGCGGGAACGGATTTGGCGGGATCGACGGTGGCGGGAGAAAAAATAGGGCGGGAATGAATTTGGCGGGAGAGAAAAATAGGGCGGGAATGAATTTGGCGGGAGTTAGGATGGCGGGAAGCAATTTGACGAGAAAGTTGGCGGGACAAACAATGCGTGGAAAATCGGCAGAAAAACCAGGATGCGGCAACAAAAATAGCAGGAAATAGTCTGCCAAGCAGCTGTCGTTCACGGCACATACGATAGGGACTAATCGTCCAGGCCCCCGACGATAAGGGACTAATCGTCTAGGCCCTAAACGATAAGTCCTATCGTCCGGGGCACCGACGAGCAGGTGCTGCGTCACGTGCAGCGACGGACGACGACCCTATTGTCTAGGCCCTAAACGATAAGTACTAATCGTCCAGGCTGCGAATTAAGGTGTATTATTTTTTTAAATAGTCTCAATCCGCGTAATCTTCATCAAATTTCCGTAAAAAATTGTATTATTTAAAAACAATTAGCTAGTAGGAAAACCTCTACTGCCGCCAGCCTCCACTGGCGAACACAAAAAAGAGCCGCCAGCGCTACAACCGCTGGTGAAGCGGAAACCTTGTTCGCCAGAGCTACAGAGCACACCGTTGGCGAACGGCATTTTCTACGCGCCAGCGGCACTTGCGGGCCCGGGCGGGGAAGCGGGGGAAGCTACCGCTGGCGAAGACGATATGGTGTTCGCCAGGGCTGATGACGCTAGCTCTGGCGAACGGTGGAGGTTCGCCAGAGGTTACCAGCCTAGCGCTGGCGAACAATGGCGGTTCTGTAACATCCCAAAATTATTAACAAGTATTATTAATTCCAAAATGGGAGCCAACAAAAAACTTTTGTTACATTATATGTGTTGATCTCAAATTCTTGCTTGTGATGCTTATTTCCTCTTGTTGTGTGTTGCTTGCTCTATTTGAGAACATAAAGAAAAGAAGAGAATAAAATAAAAGCAAAACAAGAAAAAAATAAATGTGGCAAGTGCCACACAAATTCTCCAAGTGAGGATCTCATTTTGTTTCCAACAAAATTCTAGTGGAGTGGTATTGCAAACCCTCCCATTTCATCTTACTACTTATCTCTCTCAAATCATATTTTACAAACTACTTTAAAATTCAAAAGTAAACAAGAAATAAAATTAAAATACAATAAGTAAAACATTATGAAAGAAAATGTTTCAAAACATTTTATTATTTTATGCCAATTTTTGTGGAGCTTCTGTACTTATGGGAAGGCCCCACAAATTTTGACAAATTTTTATAAATTGATTTAGTGCCTCAAATAAATCAAGAAAGTGCTACTGCAATTAAACAGAAGGACTAAAAAGTAAATAAGAGAAAGAAGAAGGGAAACAAGCAGTGCACAGGAGCCAGGGGGTTTTTGCAAACCGTCATCGCTACCTCCCCTAGCTCACTGTGTGCGTGCGTGTCGCCATCGCCATGGCCGTCGTCGCCGCTCCCAGGCCCCCAGGGCCCCCTGCTCGCGTTCACCCTCGCCCCCGTGCCTCTGCACCTCTGCGGGCAGAGGAGAGCCTCTCCCCTCGCCTTAACGCCGTTGTCCCCCGATGCACGCCGCGGAGGAGTTGGACGGCGACCGGCCAAATTGGCCCAGCTCGCTGCACCTCGCCACGCGATCCTCTACGCCGCGAGCCCTAGCTCCATCCCGGACCCCCCAGACACCGCGCGCCGGCCTCTCCGCCCCTCTGGAGCTCTCCTGCACCCGACCCACCATGGACCGACCTCGGCCGATAAATACCCCACCCGCACCGTGCACTCCCTCCACTCCACCCCGACCCCTCTCACTCTCTCCACTCCTCAGTGCCGCCAGGAGGGCGGAGCCACACCCTCGAAGCTCCAGCTGCCCGTGAGCTTCCTCGACGCTCCGCCGCATCCGAAGGTGGACGCCGACACGGCCGTGCCGTGCTACTGCTCCCCTTCCTCCACTGACTACACCACCTTGATCCCCGTACTCCCCGCACTCACCGAGCCTTTTGCCCCTCTGTTTTGTGCACAGAGACGCCGCCAGGACATCGCCAGAGACCGCTGCCGTGGCCGTGGAAGTTCAGCGGCTCGCCGTCGACGATTCACGCCGCCCCAGCAAGCTCCAGTAGCACCACGAACTTCCCCGAGCCTCCGCCGTCGCCCTGCACCGTCCCCGAGCCTTCCCGAGCCCTCTAGGTGAGGTTTTGCCCAACCTCGCCGTCGCCGGAGCCACGGCGCCGCCCAAAATGGTCGTCGCCGATGGATTCGTCGCGGACCGTTGGATCTCCATCCAACGGTACTTACCGTTTCGGATAGAAAAGAAAGAGAGAGAGAGAGACTGACGAGCGGGCCCCGCTCGTCAGGGTTTTATTAATTTCCCTGCGTGCGCTGTGCCGCTGACCAGTGGGTCCCCCATGTCATACATTTAAACATTATCCACACTGAACACATTTTCTTTTTAATTTCAGAAGAATTTCAGTACTGGACCCAATTTGTAAAATCAATAACTTGAGATTTAGGAATCCAAATAAATCAAACTCAATTGTTCTGGAAAGCTTATGAAATTGTTTAACCAACCCAATTGGTCTCATGTCATTTAAATAAATAGTTAAAAAGAATTATTGAAAATGCCACAGAAGGTTCAAAATCTAAACTTGTTTGTTTCTGATACTCTGTTAGTCCAAATAATTCCAAACCAATTTTGCTAGCTTAGTACTGCCTTGTATTAGCTCCCCTAATTTTGGTAGAATTATTTAAGCAATATTAATTGTTGACTTTAAGATAAACCCTTCTGGACAAAACAAACAAATATGTTTATTGGTTGATCCAAATGAGTTAGGACCAATTTTGTTAGCTCACATATAGCCATGTTTACTTACCCCTAAAAGGATTTAATTTTTGGAACAACAGAACATATTTGGTAACCAAAACTTGATTATTAAGCTACTGGATTCAAACCAATGTGTAGGGAGTTTGGTAACTCCATGATCCAATTCAAATTGGGTTGTCTTCTACACATCAGTAGCTTTCTATAGAAATTTAGTTTGTATTTTTGTGACCAACAGAACTCAAGTTGCAATTAAACATGTTTAACAAGTTTCTGCCATAATTTGGACTTAAACAATTAATGTTTAATTCAATTGTTTTGAAATTAAATTGTATTGTTTGATGATCCAGTGGCTATTTAGAGCATTTAGGATTGTGATACTGTGATGTGTGATGTTGTTTGTAGTTTTAGTGATTGCTTGTATTTGTTTGTTTATCGATTAGACGAGAACGTTGAGATATCGAGGAGGGGGAATTTGTTGAACCAGAAGATCAAGATCAAGTCCCCTTTGCCGAGCAAGGCAAGCTACTCTCTGAGCTTGCACCTAAATATATATGCATCTACTTTGATCAAATGATTTACTCTTAAAACCAATGGTTTACAAAACCTTTTCCAAAAGTGTATGGAAATTATTTTGCCACCCTATGTAGTAGTTATGAAACTTTAGGATGGAAAACAATGTTGTTTATTCAAACTCCTTTGGAAATACTTGTGTGGTTATGGAATGCCGAGATGTCGGTGTTAAAGTGGAGAAATGGAAAAATGGGAATGTTTATGAAAAATGCACAGTATCCTAGTACTATGACAACCAATCTTAATCTGTGCGACCACACTTACCCCCATATGGGAACGGGGCTTAGTCATATAATTTGCTCTTATTAGTATGGGATACCTCATCGACGGAGATGACTCCGTTATGCATGAGGGGATGGTTTGTGAACTCCCCTGACCTGGGTCCTCGCTCAAACTCTATGGAAAGATAAGGAGGAGGATTGAAGACTTCATAAATGTGGTCGCCGGGAAAAACATATGAGTCCTCACACTTAGGGTTGCCGACGGGGACCGGACTGAGTGTTGGTGGGAATTATCATATGGGTAGGATCCTATACTAGCATGAGCAAAGGAGAGGCTAGGGTCGGTGGCTCAACTTCGCATACACCTTGTATGGCGGGACGTGGCTGACACGATGAGTTACCGGATGGGTGTGGGATAAAAAGCGTGCTACCTCTGCAGAGGGTCAAAACTATTCGAATAGCCGGTCCCCGGATATGGACAATTGGGAGGCTGTCCTAAGATCATGTGCAAATTTTTGGAAAAGCTTTTAAGTTTAAAAGAAAATGAATTGGTGATGGCAATATAACTATACCAAATGGAGTGGTATGAGTTGTTGGACTAATTGGACCATGGTGAGCCTTGGTCCGGAAAAGAAAGGGTTTGGAGAAACAAATGAGATGGTTTTCTTTTAAAAATAGTTATAAAACTCTTCTTACCTTTTTCAATAAAGATATAGAGATGTTTTAAAACAATTAAAAGTGTAAGTTAAAATAAAGCTAGTGCATACTCATGTTGGGGTAGTTTGCGAGTACATTCAAATGTACTCATATTGGTTTCGTCCCTGGCTATTGTCCTAGCCAGACTACGAGGAGGAGCACTACGCCGAGCAGGAGTATGGCGACTTCTACGCGAACTAAGGATCTCCACAAGTCTGCCTGTCGGGTCGTCATCGTTAGATATGATGTCTACTACGCCGTAGCTTCCGCTGATATTTTGGTTTGGCCCTTGAAGGCACCTATGTAAGAACTTGGTCTAAATGACCATTTATGTAAGACTTTTTATTCGGTACTGTAATGGATGTAAACTTTGGTATCCAATTCGGATTATGTGCAACGACAGACTGATCACGGGATCGTTGTGTTAAGCATAATCGGGTATTTCGGACAGCTAGTCCGGGGTCCCCACAGACTTGGTATCAGAGCCATCCTGACTTTAGGAAACCTTAGTTAGCATGGTCGTCAAACAAGTGTTATCAAAAAGAGTAATTTCTAAAAGAAAGGAGTGAAGTATTTTTGAAAACCGCTTATCTCCAATCCTCTTACTTATGCAAAAATTATTCTCATTAAACATTACAATTTCCTTAGTATCCTTAAAATTTTGTGCACTTATCATCCCACTAACTTAAAATTTTGCTTAAAAATTTGTAGATGGCACTCCACTGGACCGAGTTCGTTCAGCTGGAGAAGGATAGCAAGCTGACGTTCGAGAATGACTTGTTCGAGTTGAGCAAGCTGCTAGGTCGCCCCGCTCCAGAGTTTGAGGGAGCCCAGATTGATGTTCACGGTGTCGGAAGGCTGAGCTGGCTCATCAGGTCGTCAGTTCGCCGGAACATCAAGCCCAGTTCCAGGACGCTCGTCTTCACCACCAAGGAGGCCACCTGGGTTGACGGTCTCTGTACTGCTACACAGAGGATGATAGCCCGACTTTGTGAGGAGCACAAGGCGGAGTTAGTAGACTCCCGTTTCCGGTTCTACGGGAGGCGCAACTGCGACGGACACCCTACTCCTTCCCCTTGCCACCCGATGTTTGGGAGCTACATCATGGACATGGAGCTCTTACTTCAGCACACCCAGGATGATCTGATGCGCACTAGGATTCAGCTTCGCTTTGACCGCGAGTCGCTCGTTGAGCTTCGCGAGAATGAGGAGAAGCTGCTGGAGGATAAGGTCGCTCTTCTCGGAAAGAGGGCCCAGCTGAGGAGGACCATCGTGAAGCTCCGCAAGAAGGTGGCGGAGCAGGACCAGCTGATCGAGGATCTAGAGCACCATACTGACGAGATGGAGGAGGAGGGCGAGGATCTCCGCAAGGAGAACAACGCTTTCCTCAGTGACGATGATGACTTTGAGGAGGAGATGGACTGTGAGGAGGAGGATGATGAGGAGGAGTTAGTTGACGAGGAGGAGGAGCCACTCGAGGCGTTCTCGAGGACGAGGAGGAGGATCCCGAGGAGCCAGCCTACCAGTCAGATGCTGACGTGTTAGAGCTGGAGGTTCCACCTCAGTAGGCGAGTGACTTGATCACTACCGCAGGATTAGGTTGACCCCTATCGCTAGTCGAGTCGGAGTAGTGGTTCTTTTGGAAACCAGATGCTATGTATCTTAGATGTAAGGTGATGTTGTAAGCTTGAGTTGTAAGCTTGAAGTTGATGTGAACTCCTTGATGTGTTGTTTGTGAAATATAAGTATGTTTGTCTTGTTAAATCTGTGTGAAATATTTTCATATAATCCTTAAATTAACAACCACTTGCGAAATCGTCTTTTCCCTTAGTCGAACTTTTCTGCCTTGCCTCTTATACCCGGTGTGCTTCAGGATGCCGCCCCGTCGCGACAATACGGGAGGATCAGGATCAGCACCACCACCACCGACCCAACCCCCCTCAACTTCTCGCGCTTATCATGGAGGAACGTGAAAATGCCCGGCAGGAGCGCCAGGCTCATCTCACTGCCCTGCAACAACTCGCAGCCCTTAACAACAACAACAACAACAACAACAACAACAACAACAACAATGGTGGTAATGGCAATGGCAATGAGAACCGCGATCCACCTTAGGCGATTTCCAGAAAACCAACCCGCCTACCTTCTCCAGGGACTTCACCCACTGGAAGCCGATGATTGGCTTCTTACCATTGGGAACAATCTGCAAGTTGCTGCTGTAGGAGACAATGAAAAGGTTGTATGCAACCCACTATCTTGCTGGACCTGCACGAGCTTGGTGGGAAGCTACCAAAGCTCTCCAGCAGGCTGACCACGTCATCAACTGGGCTGAGTTCAAGGAGAAGTTTCGCAGGAAGCACATTTCTGGTGGACTCATTGATAGGAAGAGGGATGAATTCCGCAAGCTGAGGCAGGGAAGTAGAGATGTAGTCGGCTATCTTGATGAGTTTACCGACTTATCTCGGTATGCTCCCGAGGACACCGACAAGGAGGAGAAGAAGATGGAACGTTTCCTGAATGGGCTGCATGATGAACTGCAGTGTGCTTTGGTTGTCCATGACTTCCGTGATCTGGAGTCACTTGTGGACAAAGCCATCCAGCTGGAGACCAAGCGCAAGTCTATGTATGAAGGTCGCAAGAGGAGGATGAATGCTCAGGAAGGTTCGAGCAGTCAGAAGCCTCGTATCTTTCAGCAAAACCCCAAACCTGCCTATCGACCACCCCAAGCTCCACGCCCCAATTTCCCTAACCGCCCAAACAACTTCAACCGCCCCAATGACAATAACCGTCCCAGAGGAAACTTCAACAACTTCAACCCCAATGCCAATGTTGTCTGCTTTGAATGTGGCAACAAAGGTCACTACTCCAAGGAATGCCCCAATCCCAAGAGGAATGTTCAGCGCCCCAATGCACCGAACAATGGTCAAGGCCGCAATGGAAATGGTAATGGCAAGAATGCCGCACCCCGCGGAAATGCTGCTGTTGTCAAGGGTCGTCTGCACCACATCAATGCTGAAGAAGCTCAAGATGCGCCGGATGTCGTGCTGGGTACGTTCCTTGTCAACTCAGTACCTGCAACTGTTCTGTTTGATTCTGGTGCAACACATTCGTTTGTTACCGAGGAGTTTGTTGCTAAGGGAGGTTTAGTAGAAGGCTTCCTAACTAAAACCTTGAGTATACAAATCCCTGGTTCCACCCTAGAAACCAAGAGATTTTGTCCAAATACTGCCATAGAGATTTCAGGCGAAAATTTGCAGCCGACCTAATTGTTTTAGGAACCCAAGGCATAGATGTCATACTCGGTATGAATTGGCTAGCCAAGTACCATGGTCGAATAGACTGTGCCAGAAGAGCTGTATCCATCACCACCGACAAAGAAGTAGAAGTGGAGTTTGTGTCTGAACCCAATCACCCCCAACCAGGCTGCCATGAGGCATAGCTCGACCCACCTAGATGAGATCCGTGTTGTTCACCTATTCCGAGATGTTTTCCTGAGGAATTACCTGGTATGCCGCCAGACCGGGAAATTGAGTTCATAATTGAGCTTATCCCAGGAACAGCCCCAATATCCCAAAGCCTTATCGGATGAATCCGGAAGAACTGGTTGAGTTGAAGAAGCAGTTGGCAGATATGCTTAGCAAAGGACTTGTTCGTCCAAGTGCTTCACCCTGGGGATCACCTATTATTTTTGTGGACAAGAGAGACGGTACCACACGACTGTGTGTGGATTATCGCAGGCTAAATGACGTGACCATTAAAAACAAGTATCCCCTTCCCAAGATCGAGGATCTGTTCGATCAGATGAACGGAGCCCGAGTCTTTTCAAAGATCGATCTTCGGACAGGTTACCATCAGTTGAAGATCAGAGAGACAGACATTCCCAAGACCGCCTTCACCACCGTTACGGTTTGTTTGAATACACGGTGATGTCCTTTGGTCTGACCAATGCCCCAGCCTATTTCATGAATCTCATGAACAAGATTTTCATGGAGTACCTCGACAAGTTCGTGGTAGTATTCCTTGATGACATCCTTATTTATTCCAAGACCGAAGAAGAGCATGCTGAACACCTGCGTCTAGTTTTGGAGACCCTCCGAGAGCACCAGCTGTATGCCAAGCTTAGCAAGTGTGAGTTTTGGCTCAATGAAGTGGCGTTTCTCGGACACATAGTATCTGCTGGAGGAATTTCTGTTGACCCAGAGAAGATCCAAGCCATTATTGACTGGTTATCCCCGACCAGTGTGACTGAAATCCGAAGCTTTCTCGGACTCGCCGGTTATTACCGCAAGTTCGTTGAAGGATTTTCCAGTATAGCCAAGCCTTGACCCAACTGTTGAAGAAGGACAAGAAATTTGAATGGACTCAGAAGTGCGAAGATAGTTTCCAAGAGTTGAAGAAGAGACTAACCTCCACCCCAATCCTGGTTATGCCAGACGTCACCCAGAGTTTCGACGTGTATTGCGATGCATCACGCCTCGGACTTGGTTGCGTTCTGATGCAAGAAGGCAAAGTTGTGTCGTACCTGTCCCGGCAGTTGCGACCGCATGAAGAGAATTACCCAACCCATGACCTGGAATTAGCTGCTGTGGTCCTTGCTCTTAAAAAGTGGCGTCCCTACCTTGCGGGACATCGCTGTGAGATCTATACGGATCATAAGAGCCTGAAGTATATTTTCACCCAGAAGGAGTTGAACCTGCGACAGAGGAGATGGATGGAATTAATCAAGGATTATGATATTGGAATCCACTATCACCCCGGAAAGGCTAATGTAGTTGCCGATGCCCTTAGTCGCAAACCCTGTACCCTGAATGCCTTAATCCAAGCCGAACAACCAGCCTTGTTCAAAGAGTTCGAAAATTTTGGACTAGAACTTGTTAGCCATGGATATCTCGCCAATTTGGAGTTAGCCCCAACCCTGATGGATCAAATCAAAGAAGCCCAAAAAGGTCATGAAAGCATTGAAGGAATTAGGAAGAAGATCTCCCTCAGCAAAGCACCCGGTTTTACCGAGATGCTGAAGGAGTGCTGAAATTCAATGATCGTATCTGTGTGCCCAATGTCACGGAACTTAAGGAGTTAATCCTGAAGGAAGCCCATGAGACCCCTTATTCAATCCACCCGGCGGAACCAAGATGTACCAAGACCTTCGAGAAAGATTTTGGTGGCATGGAATGAAGCGAGAGATTGGTTCTTTTGTAGCCAAATGTGACATCTGTCAGCGAGTCAAGGCTGAACATCAGCGGCCCGCTGGATTGCTTCAACCTTTGAAAGTTCCCGAGTGGAAGTGGGATGAGATTGGAATGGATTTTATTACCGGACTTCCAAGATCCAACCGAGGCCATGATTCAATCTGGGTCATCGTTGATCGATTGACCAAGGTTGCTCATTTTGTACCTGTCAAGACCACTTATACGGAGCTCAGTTAGCAGACTTGTATATTTCCAGAATAGTAAGCCTGCATGGTGTGCCTAAGAAGATTGTATCTGATAGAGGTACGCAATTCACCTCAAGATTCTGGAAATCCCTTCATGAAGCCCTCGGAACCAAGTTAGCATTTAGCACAGCTTATCATCCCCAGACCGATGGCCAAACTGACGAGTGAACCAGATATTGGAGGACATGCTTCGCATGTGTTCTATCCTATGGTTCCAAGTGGGAAGATTGTCTTCCGTTTGCAGAGTTCTCGTACAACAATAGTTATCAGTCCAGTCTGCAAATGGCCCCTTTTGAAGCCCTTTACGGCAAGAAGTGTCGTACACCCCTGAATTGGTCTGATACCGGAGAAAGCAAATTGTTCGGTCCAGATACCCTCCGTGAAGCTGAAGAGCAAGTTCAGCTTATTCGTGACGCCTCAAAACTGCCCAATCCCGTCAGAAGAGTTACGCTGACACCAAGCGCCGTGACCTCACTTTCAGTATGGAGATTATGTTTATCTCCGAGTGACACCCCTCAAAGGAATGCAACGTTTCCATGTCAAGGGAAAGTTAGCGCCAAGGTATATTGGACCCTTCAAGATCATCGCTCGTCGAGGAGAAGTATCCTATCAGCTGGAATTGCCACCGGAGTTAGGAGATTATCATGATGTCTTCCACATTTCCTTGCTCCGGAAGTGTCTTGAAGTTCCTGACCAGCCTGATGTTTTCAAAAACATCGACCACCTCTCCATCGACCTGAACCAAGATTTGACTTATCGCGAGAGACCCCTCAAGATTCTCGAAGAAGATGTTCGTGTTACCCGAAGACGTGCGATCAAGTTTTACAAAGTCCAGTGGACTAACCACTCTGAAGAAGAAGCAACTTGGGAACGTGAAGATTATCTTAGGAGCGAATTCCCAGGCCTCTTTAGTACCTAAGCCTAGCAAATCTCGGGACGAGATTTATTTTAAGGAGGGAAGGATTGTAACATCCCAAAAATTATTAACAAGTATTATTAATTCCAAAAATGGGAGCCAACAAAAACTTTTGTTAAATTATATGTGTTGATCTCATTCTTGCTTGTGTTGCTTATTTCTCTTGTTGTGTGTTGCTTGCTCTATTTGAGAACATGAAAAAAGAGAGAATAAAATAAAAGCAAAACAAGAAAAATAAATGTGGCAAGTGCCACACAAATTCTCCAAGTGAGGATCTCATTTTGTTTCCAACAAAATTTAGTGGAGTGGTATTGCAAACCCTCCCATTTCATCTTACTACTTATCTCTCTCAAATAGTATTTTCAAATTAGTTTTAAAAATTCAAAAGTAAACAAAAATAAATTAAAATGCCATAATTAAAACACTATAAAAGAAAATGTTTCAAAACATTTTATTATTTTATGCCAATTTTTGTGGAGCTTCTGCATTATGGGAAGGCCCACAAATTTTGCCAAATTTTTATAAATTGATTTAGTGCCTCAAATTAAATCAAGAATGCTACTGCAATTAAACAGAAGGACTAAAAAGTAAATAAGAGAAAGAAGAAGGGAAACAAGCAGTGCACAGGAGCCAGGGGGTTTTTGCAAAACCGTCATCGTCTACCTCCCCTAGCTCACTGTGCGTGCCGTGTGCCGTGCCTTGCCGACGTCGCCGTTCCCAGGCCCCCCAGGGCCCCCTTGCCCGCGTTCTCCCTCGCCCCCGTGCCACTGCAACCTCTGCGGGCAGAGGAGAGCCTCTCCCCTCGCCTTAACGCCGTTGTCCCCGATGCCGCCGCGGGAGTTGGACGGCGACCGGCCAAAATTGGCCCAGCTCCGCACCTCGCCACGCGATCCTCTACGCCGCGAGCCCTAGCTCCATCCCGGACCCCCCAGACACCGCGCGCCGGCCTCTCCGCCCCTCTGGAGCTCTCCTGCACCCGACCCACCATGGACCGACCTCGGCCGATAAATACCCCACCCGCACCGTGCACTCCCTCCACTCCACCCGACCCCTCTCACTCTCTCCACTCCTCAGTGCACCGCCAGGAGGGCGGAGCCACGCCCTCGAAGCTCCAGCTGCCCGTGAGCTTCCTCGACGCTCCGCCGCATCCGAAGGTGGACGCCGACACGGCCGTGCCGTGCTACTGCTCCCCTTCCTCCACTGACACACCACCTTGATCCCCGTACTCCCCGCACTCACCGAGCCTTTTGCCCCTCTGTTTTGTGCACAGAGACGCCGCCAGGACACCGCCGGAGACCGCTGCCGTGGCCGTGGAAGTTCAGCGGCTCGCCGTCGACGATTCACGCCGCCCCAGCAAGCTCCAGTCGCACCACGAACTTCCCCGAGCCTCCGCCGTCGCCCTGCACCGTCCCCGAGCCTTCCCGAGCCCTCTAGGTGAGGTTTTGCCCAACCTCGCCGTCGCCGGAGCCACGGCGCCGCCCAAATATGGTCGTCGCCGATGGATTCGTCGCGGACCGTTGGATCTCCATCCAACGGTAAGCTTACCGTTTCGGATAGAAAGAAAGAGGAGAGAGACTGACGAGCGGGCCCCGCTCGTCAGGGTTTTATTAATTTCCCTGCGTGCGCTGTGCCGCTGACCAGTGGGTCCCCCATGTCATAATATTTAAACATTATCCACACTGAACACATTTTCTATTTTAATTTCAGAAGAATTTCAGTACTGGACCCAATTTGTAAAATCAATAACTTGAGATTTAGGAATCCAAATAAATCAAACTCAATTGTTCTGGAAAGCTTATGAAATTGTTTAACCAACCAATTGGTCTCATGTCATTTAAATAAATAGTTAAAAAGTATTATTGAAAATGCCACAGAAGGTTAAAATCTAAACTGTTTGTTTCTGATACTCTGTTAGTCCAAATAATTCCAAACCAATTTTGCTAGCTTAGTACTGCCTTGTATTAGCTCCCTAATTTTGGTAGAATTATTAAGCAATATTAATTGTTGACTTTAAGATAAACCCTTCTGGAAAAACAAACAAATATGTTTATTGGTTGATCCAAATGAGTTAGGACCAATTTTGTTAGCTCACATATAGCCATGTTTACTTACCCCTAAAGGATTTAATTTTTGGAACAACAGAACATATTTGGTAACCAAAACTTGATTATTAAGCTACTGGATTCAAACCAATGTGTAGGGAGTTTGGTAACTCCAAATGATCCAATTCAAATTGGGTTGTCTTCACATCAGTAGCTTTCTATAGAAATTTAGTTTGTATTTTTGTGACCAACAGAACTCAAGTTGTGAATTAAACATGTTTAACAAGTTTCTGCCATAATTTGGACATAAACAATATAGTGTTTAATTCAATTATTTTGAAATTAAATTGTATTGTTTGATGTATCCAGTGGCTATTTAGAGCATTTAGGATTGTGATACTGTGATGTGTGATGTTGTTTGAGTAGTTTAGTGATTGCTTGTATTTGTTTGTTTATCGATTAGACGAGAACGTTGCTGGATATCGAGGAGGGGGAATTTGTTGAACCTGAAGATCAAGATCAAGTCCCCTTTGCCGAGCAAGGCAAGCTACTCTCTGAGCTTGCACCTAAATATATATGCATCTACTTTGATCAAATGATTTACTCTTAAAACCAATGGTTTACAAAACCTTTTCCAAAAAGTGTATGGAAATTATTTTGCCACCCTATGTAGTAGTTATGAAACTTTAGGATGGAAAACAATGTTGTTTATTCAAAACTCCTTTGGAAATACTTGTGTGGTTATGGAATGCCGAGATGTCGGTGTTAAAGTGGAGAAATGGAAAAAATGGGAATGTTTATGAAAAATGCACAGTATCCTAGTACTATGACAACCAATCTTAATCTGTGCGACCACATTTACCCCCATATGGGAACGGGGCTTAGTCATATAATTTGCTCTTATTAGTATGGGATACCTCATCGACGGAGATGACTCCGTTATGCATGAGGGGATGGTTTGTGAACTCCCCTGACCTGGGTCCTCGCTCAAACTCTATGGAAAGATAAGGAGGAGGATTGAAGACTTCATAAATGTGGTCGCCGGGAAAAACATATGAGTCCTCACACTTAGGGTTGCCGACGGGGACCGGACTGAGTGTTGGTGGGAATTATCATATGGGTAGGATCCTATACTAGCATGAGCAAAGGAGAGGCTAGGGTCGGTGGCTCAACTTCGCATACACCTTGTATGGCGGGACGTGGCTGACACGATGAGTTACCGGATGGGTGTGGGATAAAAAGCGTGCTACCTCTGCAGAGGGTCAAAACTATTCGAATAGCCGAGTCCTCGGATATGGACAATTGGGAGGCTGTCCTAAGATCATGTGCTTTTTGGAAAAGCTTTTAAGTTTAAAAGAAAATGAGTTGGTGATGGTGTGACACAATATACCAAATGGAGTGGTATGAGTTGTTGGACTAATTGGACCATGGTGAGCCTTGGTCCGGAAAAGAAAGGGTTTGGAGAAACAAATGAGATGGTGATTTCTTTTAAAAATAGTTATAAAACTCTTCTTACCTTTTTCAATAAAGATATAGAGATGTTTTAAAAAATTAAAAGTGTAAGTTAAAATAAAGCTAGTGCATACTCATGTTGGGGTAGTTTGCGAGTACATTCAAATGTACTCATATTGGTTTCGTCCCTGGCTATTGTCCTAGCCAGACTACGAGGAGGAGCACTACGCGAGCAGGAGTATGGCGACTTCTACGCGAACTAAGGATCTCACAAGTCAGCTGCCTGTCGGGTCGTCATCGTTAGGAGATGATTTCTACTACGCCGTAGCTTCCGCTGATATTTTGGTTTGGCCCTTGAAGGCACCTATGTAAGAACTTGGTCTAAATGACCATTTATGTAAGACTTTTTATTCGGTACTGTAATGGATGTAAACTTTGGTATCCAATTCGGATTATGTGCAACGACAGACTGATCACGGGATCGTTGTGTTAAGCATAATCGGGTATTTCGGACAGCTAGTCCGGGGTCCCCCACAGGTTCGCCAGAGGTACCACCTAGCGCTGGCGAAGTGGGTTGAGCGCCAGCGGTTGGACCATGTGGCGGGAGGAGGCCCGCGCAGGCCCCAGGTTTCCGTGGCGAACCGTCTGGTTTGTTCGCCAGCGGTAACCTCGGAAGATGCAATAAGTGCGGGGCCGGCCACCTACCACCCTCAACTCACTTATTCTCTCACTAGCTCGACTCTCCACATTTTTAGCAAATTCCCATCTAATACTCCCATTTTAGCCAATAAAAAATAGTTTAGTTGGTAGATCCAAACAAATCCCACCCACATCCACTTCACCAATTAGTTTTCCCTCTATATATCCTATCTCTAGATCTACATCTCACACTCTCTCCAACAACCTGTTCTATCCACACCATTCCATCGGCTTTTCGACAAGTTACAATTAATAAAGGGTAGATTACTACTGAAAATGAATTTTTCTTGTGATGATGTGTCCATGAGATGATGAAATTGGACTATAAATATGTAAATTTTTGTGTTTGTGTTGTGAGATGATAAAAATAGACTATAAATATGAAATATTTGTCGTTGAATTTGCAGGTACCCATGAGGCCCTTGAGATTGCCGGAACATCGATTAACTTCCGTTCCGGCAATTCGGTACTCCATATATCTTTTTTAGCAAAGGTCGTGCCGAATTTTTTAGTGAATTTTGGCATGACTTGCTAAAAATAGGAGGCGTGTCGTGTCACTTGCGAAATATTTATATATGGTTCTAAATAGTCTTGATTTACACGTGCAGGCGATAAAATGCTCATCATGAGTGACGAGTCGTGATAAATATTCAGACAACGCGACAGAAGACATGTTACGAAATGGCCGCGATACAATAAGATGTCCTTGTCGAAGATGCAAACTAGTGGGTGTTGTCAACCCTTGACCGGAGATTTGATTTGAATCACCTGTGATGCGTGGTTTCATGGATGGCCACACTCAGTGGATAAGTGATGATGAGGATGATGAAGTCCATGGGGGAAATGATCAGGATGATCATCAAGGGCAGCAGAACAATAATAACGAGGAGTGGCAAGAAAACGAAGAGTTTGATCCCACACATGGTGGAGGAGATGAGGAAGAACATGTAACCGAAGACGAGGACACGCAGACACCGCTAACTGAAGTCGTGCAGGACCCTCATCTGAAAGAACTGCTTCTCAAGAACTCTCGGCAATCTAAGCTAGCGCAACTGGAGAAAAACTCGAATACTCTGTTATACCCAGGTTTCGGGTCGAAAGAGTCTCGCTTGAAAGTAGCGCTCGATGTTCTGCAGATGAAATCAAGATAGAAATGGAGCGACAAAAGCGTTGACGAGGCCAAGAAAATCGTGTGCCCCTTTGATTTACCGCACCAGAAATACCACGTGTGCGTCAATGACTGCTACATCTATCGAGAAGAGGATGCGGAGAAGACCAAATGTTTGGTGTGCAACGCTACTCGATACAAGCAAGGGACGAAGAAAGCTCCTCGAAAAGTTGTATGGTACTTTCCGCTCATTCCACGTCTGCAGCGGTATTTCACGGACCGCAAGGAAGCAAAGCTAATGCGCTGGCATGCAGAAAGGAAGAAGAAATTGCTGAAGATGCAACAGGAAGATCCAAAGCGGAGTGAAAAGGTAAAGCTGACACACCCTTCGGACGCAAGCCAGTGGAATGCATTAGACGCTGAAGATGCAGATTTTGCGGCAGATGCAAGGAACATCAGGTTGGGTGCGAGCACCGACGGACTCAATCCGTTTGGCAACCAGAGCAGCACACATAGCACATGGCCCGTGTTTGTATGGATATACAACCTCCCGCCCTGGTTATGCATGAAGAGGAAGTATATTCACATGAGCATGCTAATTCAAGGGCCGAAACAACCTGGCAACAACATCAATCTGTATCTGAAGCTACTAAAAGATGAGCTAGACACATTATGGGCTAGGAAGGGGTTAGGACATGGGACGCCTTCGCAAGAGAATATTTCGATATGAGAGCTGCCTTGCTCTGTACGGTGCACGACTTACTCGGCTACGGATACGTCGCAGGCCAGGTGTGCCACGGACATAACGGATGCGTCAGGTGCATGGATGACCCGATGTTCCACCAGCTTAAAAGAGATCCAGGGTCCTCGAAAACCATGTACATAGGCCATCGAAGGTGGCTACGCTATGAAGACCCGTGGAGAACCGTGGAGACCTTTTCAACGGTGAAGATGAGCTCCAGGGACCTCCGCGTAAGAGGTGCGGCGAAGAAATCAACGAGTTGCCAAAAAATTGGGAACAGTGCCCTGAGCCGGGAAAGAAGCGAAAGGCGCCAGATCCGCTCCTGGGTGTATGGAAGACGAGGTCCGTGTTTTGGGACTTGCCGTACTGGAAAATAATCGGCACGCCGCATTGCCTTGATCTAATGCATATCACTAAGAATGTGTTCGAGAGTTTGTTTGGCACTGTGCTCAACATGGCGGAGAGGACCAAAGATGGGATGAAAGCAAGATGGGACCTGATACATCTTGGTGTCAGGAAAGACCTTCATGGTGGACGCCCGGAAAATGATGATCAGTTGGATGAGGAGACGGACGGTCGCAAGGCTAAAAGAGTTAAGAAGAATGACTATTACTGCCCACCCTCCTGCTTCACTCTAAGTCCGAAGGAGGTCGAACAACTTATCAACTGCTTTCTAGGAGTCAAAGTGCCTTTTGGTTACTTGAGACTGATAAGCAGATGGCTAGACCCGCAGGAACAAAAGTTCAGCGGTACGAAGTCTCATGATTGTTACGTGATGATGACTCAGATATTCCCGGTCACGATCCGAGGAATAATGGATAAGCACATCCGTGAAACCCTTTTTGCCCTCTGTAACTTCTTCGACGTGATCTCTAAAAAGTCGATCACCGTGAAGCAACTCTCAAGGCTACATGAAGAGATCATTGTGATACTATGCGAGCTTGAGATGTACTTCCCGCCTGCATTCTTTGACATATGTGTGCATCTGTTAGTCCATATCGTGGATGATATCATCCATCTCGGGCCGTTGTTCCAGCACAACATGATGCCATTCGAAAGGATGAATGGGGTCATCAAAGGATTCGTTCGTAACAGGGACCGTCCGGATGGAAGCATCGTTCAGGGCTTTCTCACCGAAGAGTGCATCTCTTTCTGCACGAATTTTCTAGACCTCGAGAACCCTGTTGGTTTACCCGTAAACAACACATTGGTAGGCTCGATGGAGTAGGTCACAGAAATGGCAAGAGGGATTTACATGTGGAAGAATCTTGTCGATGCACCGACTTTAACAGGGCAAAGTTAGTAGCTCTCCAACACATTGAAATCGTCGATACTTGGGTGGAACGACACAAAAACATGATCGAAAAGAAGTACACTGACCAGGGAAGGCAAAGGACCGAAGGAGAAATAACAGAGAGCACAACTCCTCTTTCTTGCGTTGGTTCAAAGACCAGCTTGCCGTTCCACCAATTGGTGAATTTGGTTCACTCTTATACGCCTTGTCACGTGGCCCTGCCCCCAACCTCGCGACGTTTCAATCATATGATATCAACGGGTTCACTTTCTGCATAGAGGAAAAGGACAAAACTTCTGATTATCAAAACTCCGGGGGTAACAATGGAATTCTACACCGGTGACCAAAAGTTAAGATACTACGGAAGGATTGAGGAGATCTGGGAGCTTAACTACTCTGGAGAGAAGGTGCCGATGTTCCGCGTCAGATGGGCTAGGTTATCGACCGTCAGAAAAGAAGACAAGTACTTCACTACCATGGTTTTACCCGAAGCCGGCACTTCAAGCGCAAACGTCACCGCGCAAAATGAGCCATGGGTATTGGCTAAGGACGTGTCCCAATGGTTCTTCATAATCGACCCGTCAAAGCCTAGCCGTGTTGTCGTGAGGAGAGGCAAAAGAAACATCATCGGAATGGATGGAGTCGCCAACGAGGACAAGTTCGACAAGTTCGGCGACCCAGATATTGACGATGAGGAAGACGATGATGATGATAAGCCATACACCCCAAGAAGAAGCAGAACCACGTTACCCAGGCAAGGTCTTCCATTTAAAAGAAGAACTCACAATGTGGGGCTAAATTATTCGACTGCGACCAAAAAAGGCAGGAAGTTGGGCAAACGCTGAGAAAGATCGAGACATGTATCTCTTTTGTATAACTAGGCACACTCTTGTATTGATGATATATCGATATGTACGTGTACCTCTCTTTTGCCTATATATTATATGTTGCGTACGTTGACTTGCAGTTCTTTATACATGTATATAATTAAGAACTTATGGCGAATAAAAAACAGAGAAGAATAAAAAAACATGAAAAAACAAAATAATAAACAGAGAAGAGAAAAAACAGGAATAAAACTTACCGATGGCGAACGGGGATGCTTGTTCGCCAGCGGTAATGTGCCCCGTGCACTTAGCCGCGCGCACGCGGCCCGGCCCGGCCACTCTCTCTTCCGAAAATTCGAATCGTGCTCGAACCCTAGCCTAGCTAAATCGCCGCCGCCGGCCGCCCGTCCACTCCCCCGCATCCACGCCGCCATCGCCCCCTACACCGCGTCCACGCCGCCCGTCTCCATGCCATCACCGCCCACCCCTGCCGTCCGCCATCGCCGCGCTGCTCCCCTCCGCCTCCACGCCGCCGCCGCCGCCCACCCCTGCCGTCTGCGACCACGCCGTCGAGCTCCCCTCCTCTGCCAGGTAATCTCCCTCGAGCTCCTCTGCCAGGTTTAGTTAGGTTTAGTTTTAGGTTAATTAGGTTTAGGTTTGATTAGATTTAGTTTTTAGATTTGATTAAGTTTAGGTTTGATTAGGTTTTTGAATTTAGGTTTTGAAAATTAGAAATACTTGTTCTGACCTAGTGCATTTTTTGTCGTATATGCAGGCATTTTCAGGAACTCGCGACACTGTTGTTGTTCTTTCAGGTGAGATGCGAATGTGTCTGTGGTGCTGGTGATCCGAGATATGATATTGTGAATGTTTTTGTGGTGTCGATGATGTTGTGGTGGTGGTGATGTGATTTTCTGTATGTTGTCGGCGGTGATGTCGGTCAGGGTTTGATTCCCATGTCCATTTCTGAAATGTATGCAGGTACCCCACGAGGCCCTTGAGATTGCCGAAACGTCGGTTAACTTCCGTTCCAGCAAATTCGGGTACTCCATATGTCCTATTTTTAGCAAAGGTCATGCCGAAATTTTTCGTGAATTTTGGCATGACTTGCTAAAAATAGAACATATTTGAGTGCAGGATTAGTTTAATGAATTTTGGCATGACTTGTTAAAAATAGAACATATATGTTTTACTAACTTTGACTTTCCTCATTAGTGCGAATATGTCTAACAACAACGAGGCCGGGGGTTCTCAGAAAGGAGGCGAGGATCCGATGCGGGAGTACATCGAAAACGCACTGTCAGAGACGTTCAACAATCTGTTTCCTACCATCTGTGAGTTCGTTGGAACTTGGATGAAGGGAGGCCAAGTTGGGCCTCCCCCCATGATCGGCTACGGCTACGGCAACTCCATCACCAATTTGACGCCTATTGTGCAAAACATGATACGCCAGAAGAAGCGCCGGTGAACAAGCCTAAGAAGGTTCGGAAAAGATCCAAGAAACGTAGCTCGAATGACTCCAACAGGTGGCCGGAGCAGGGGACTGATTCCCGGTTTGTGGACAGGATACCCATCAAGAACTGGCATGTGACGCATCACTTGGCTAAATCGATCCTGCCGGATAGTTGGGTCAAAAGTTGTCTGGGGATTTGTTGGACCTACATGAGGTTGTTCTTGTTGTGGAGACAAAACTTCTTGAGCAAGAAGCTCCAACATACCCGGTTTTTATTGCAAAGGTACCAAAGGGCTTGGGCTTTGTCACTGAAGCTGATGACGCAGACCTGCTCTTTGTGAGATTTGATGATATCTTCAGAATGTTCCATATGCTCCCGCTCCACCCCTCCATGGTCCGCCTTGTTGCGCTCAAGTTGGCGCACCAGATCAAAATGGAGGATACCCCCGACATCGCGATAGTTGACCCCTACTACATGCAAGAAATGTTCGTGAACAACCCTGTGGGTAGGAAAACCGCGACGCGTTACCTCAGAAATCTCTTCCTCGAGAATGGTCCCAAGTGCACCATTCTCTTGCCTTATTTTCCCGAGTAAGTCATTCCTAGCCGTCATAACATGCTTCCATAGATTTCCATCGTTAAATTTGCATCTACAATGGTTAATTTTTGCGCAGAAACGAACATGGCACCCTCATCTCGTTGGATATGTCAGACTGGACTGCCTTGTATCTCGACAGTGGGGATCGTGCTAACGAGAAGATAAGTACTAAGGACTACACCTACATCAAGATTTTTCTGAATGATGCTCTCAACGGCAACGCCTTAATGGAGGCCCGATAAAAAAGATAAGGCATATGATGGAAAGTTTAAATTCCCCACAGACTTTACTTCCCCTGCATCAAGCAGGATTCAAGCAGTTGGATGGAGTCATGGTACCTCATCTATCAAATGCGGTGGTTTTTAAAGTTTCAACGACGAGGCCAATTTATTGGTGATATCAACAAATGGTGCATAACACTAAAGAACGTCACTGATTATGTTATCAGAGATGAGTTCCATTACATCCAGAAGATGATCGCGCGAATCATCATGCGTGACGTCCTAGATGACAATGGGGAGTTCTACTTCAGCCTTAAAACACCACCTAACGCCGAGATAGAAAGGCGCATAAGACGTTCGGGTGATTACAGGCTATTCAACTCGTTAGAAGGTGGTCTCCGTTCCCGTAGATACCGAAGAGAAGGTGAGCAACAATCAACAGTGTTTGTCAAATATATCCCTAAATTAACTTGCCTAGTTTCGAAAGTCGTTAACTTGTGTGATCAATGCTATATATTCAGGGTTATGAATCGTGCATGCTTAGTTAATTATGTTGCTTTTAATTATTGCAGACATGTTCCAATTCATTCTTGTTTATAGTTTTGTATTCTCTAAAATGCCGATGATTAAAATGTTGTGACATCGTGTGATCCAGGGACGAGACTATCGAACCTTGTGATATGCACGAGTACACAAATCTTGTGCATCCTACTTGGCTCGCTAACTCCGTCCCTGAAACATGTGTGTGTCACTTCTAAGCATGAGGCATTAATCCAATCATTTTTGTTTTGTTTTATCTTTTTCCTTACAACTCTTGCTGTGATTAAAATGTGTTTGTTTTTTGAATGCCGATGATTAAAATGTTGTGACCCACTACGTGATACCCTCAAGGTCCGTCGAGCCTTGTGATATGCACAAGTATAAGCTGTGTGCATCCTACTTGGCTAGACGGAGCTTTGAGGGTTGCTTGTGTATGTCCGACCAAAATATGAGGCACAAATCCGAATCATTTCCATTTGCTTTGGTATTTCTTCTGTCTTGTGTACACACATCTTTTTACTTACAACTCTTATTTGCCTTATACTTTTATATGCTCCTTGTGTATAGAGAGATGAAGAAGTGGTATGTGGTATACGAAGGTCATGTTCCAGGAGTCTATGAAGAGTGGGAAGACTGTCTAAAGCAAGTGAACAAGTTCAAAGGCAACAACCACAAAAGCTACAAGAGTAAAGCGGAGGCAGAAGCTAGGTACTTGAACCACCTGCTTGCGGAAGAGAGGAAGAACCGGATGAAGTCCAACTTCATCGTGAACAACCACATGAGTTACAACAGTAAAGCGGAGGCAGAAGCTAGGTACTTGAACCACCTGCTTGCGGAAGAGAGGAAGAACCGGATGAAATCCAACTTCATCGTGATCCCCTTTTTGCTCATCATCATTGTCATTCTCTTGTATGTGATTGTGTTTTAGATGACACTAGCTGTATGAAGCATTTGGGTACTTTGTCTAATTGTTCGGTTTGTAATGCATGTGTGATGAACCAACTATTTAATTTGGTCTTTTATCTATTTGTACTTCTCAATCATGTATTTGTGTTGTTTCTACTTCCTGTACCTATATATACTGCTGATATACCTGTATATACTGCATATATACTTGTATATATACTGTTGGAATACAAATTAAAAAAATTAAAAAAACATACCGCTGGCGAACCTGTTTCCTACCGCTGGCGAACGCGGTTTTACCCAGAAGCTCGACCGCTGGGGGGTGGAGAAGCTACCACTGGCGGGCACACAGCGCTGCCAGCGCTGCTAGGAGCTACCGCTGGCGGCCAGGGATTTGTTCGCCAGCGGTACGTTTTCGTACCGCTGGCGGGCGCCAGGTTCGCCAGTGGTAGGTGTTACCACTGGCTAGACTGTGCGGCGGACGCTGGTTCTCCAGCGGTAGCCAAAAAGTGCCCGCCAGCAGTAGGCTTTTCCCTACTAGTGCATATGTTTTGGTACACCAAAAGTATTTGTATTGGGTCTACCAGGTTTGTCGTTGGTTGCATTCCATATTTGCTCTATTCGGACCGCATTCCATATTTGCTCTATTCGGACCTACGCCAACGCAAGCGTTGCAAGATTTGATAGAGTAGTCACACTTGGCTGGAATAGTTTCATTCTTTCTTCAGGTGCTCATAGATAAGCCAGAACGCGACGGCGCCCACGGTGCCCAGGAAATGCCGCCACCGTTCTTGCATTTGTCACGGGGACAGGAAGTCAGGCATGAGCCGGGCATGATGTGCTGTTCCATGTCGTGCTTGTCGCGGTAGCGGGTGTCGGCTTCGGGTGGCGTGGCGGTGGGGTTGTCGACTGGGCCAACTATGTCTTTGGCGTGGTTGGATGAATGTCGGGGCGGCGGCCTTGGAAGGTGGTGCCGGAGGACCACTTAGGGCATGGAGGGACCGATGGAAGTCAAGAGGACGGTCTCAGATTGCGGCGGTTCTCGAAGTGCTGGAGCTACAGAGGATGGGGGTTTCTAGTGGTGCGCTTTATCCACCTTCTTCGTCGGGGCGGCCTATCCCACCTTCTCGTAGCTGGTTGGCTTCTCTCCCCTCCGACGATGGTGAAGACGGTGTTCGATGGTGCGGTGTTTCGGAAGGCATCTCCCGTGCTCCTTCTGGAGCATGTCGGCCCTTTCCACCTTTCATTGTCATGTCATGCTGGATCTGGTTTGGTCGATCGAGGGTGTGGCGTGGGCACGGCACGTCGGGTTTTTTTCTTCGTCGGCTTTGTTTTGTCAGTTAATGTGCTTAGGTGGTGCGTTTCTCGTTGGTTCATCACTTCGTCAGTGTCTTTGTATCTGGTTTTCGCGCAGTTTCCCCAGCAAATAAAATGGACAACTCTCTTCTTTTTAATGAAAGGCAGTACTCTGCTAGTTGCTCAAAAAAAAATCTCCAAGGCATGCATCGAAGGATAGATTAGAAACATCAGATATTCTGAGACAGAGAGACACACTTTAGCTGGGCTGCTGACCAAGACGAGTAGGAATCCAGTTCAGCAAAAGATTTGAAGAACCAGATGAGCCGAGCCAACAATTTAGTCCGCAGCTCTCCCTTTGGCTTTGATGTCTGTTTATACCGGTGAACCCGTTTAATTTTGCACTCGGACTTTCGCCAGACATGTATATGTGTTGGTAATTTTGCAAGAGAATTGTTTGTACAATTTTTGCCTTGATACCCTGTTGCAACAATGTTTGCCCCTCATGTCAAAAAAAATAATTACCCCTAGAAATCGATGGGATTAACCAAATGTTGCTAAATGTTATATGGACGGGCACCGGCTTGGCGCATTCCATATGGAGGCATGGAGCAAGCGCACCGTCAGAAGTCAGAAAAGATTAAACTGCGTAGACGCTAGGTGTGGCATATGCTGGTGGTTGTGTTCGACGTTGCTTCGTAAAATTGAAGCCGTTCCAGGGGACTGAGGGGAGGCGGTGATGAAAATTTTGGGCGCCCCAGGGAACACGCTGCCGTGTTTCTTGCCTCTTGCATAGGCGTCCATACGGTTCGAAACGTGGATCAGACCTTGTTCATCCCCTGGGGCGCCCACACAGAATCAGATCCAGGGGGATGGTCGATGCTTCCCTTCTCGCATGATCCCATGTTGCCATGTGCGGCTTAATTGTGGCAACGGTGAGAATCTACTCGTGCGCAGCATGTTTTTGTCTCAAAAACAATGGGAGACTCATTACTCGTAGTACAATGTTGCCAAACGGCACGAACGACTCAACGTTCATATGTGGTTGTACGTAATTAAGGCGAGCGCTGACCGTCGGAAGTCAGAACCATTAAAAATTGCATAGAGGCCTGGTTGTGGTGTGGTAGTAGCTACAATTCATTATTAGTACTCGAGCCAGCGACTCTGACTTCGCCTTCGACGACCAACGACGTAGTACTCGCCGCAAAAGAAGTCGAAACCTATGTGAGATCATGCCAACAATCAGCCATGCACGTGAACGGCAAACATCTTCGACTATGAAGACGAGCTTCGAGAAGAGAAATATACTGGATTTGCGTCAACCGAGTCCTCCGCAAAAGAAACATTGGTTGCCTGTCATCGTAACCATCTGGACACGCTCCATGGAAGCTCCGACTCCAGGTGACGTAGTGAAGCACGAAAGGACCCATTATAAACGTCGGAAAACCGACTACTACAATCCAAGCCGCGACCCAAACTCTGCTCAACACATCGTCCTTGCCAAACTGCAAACAAACAAGGACAGTTGCCCGGCAACATCATCCTTCACCGGTCCCATAGTCGTAGTCGACTCTGAGACGATGCCTCCAAGGAGGAGAAAGACGCTTGAACGCCTCCATTCCTAATCACAAGGAACCAAGGTTTCCCTTCGGAAAGCTGACCGGCAACAACATCGACCACAACTATCTCGACCACGGCTACATCACTATCGGCTATCTCAAGATTGATATCAAGGGCAACGTTTACAACAACTCATCGGCAAGAACTCCAGTCAACAATGTCGGCGTCGTCGCTAGCGTCCACGCCACTCCCGCTGACTGCGAGAGGTAAGAGAGGAAGACCATCTGAGATAGAGTTGATGATTACGGAGAGCAGAAAACGACAAAAGCGCAAGATTTCAAATCCAGTCACAGTCAAGTCAGTTTCTCTCCCGCTACGACTGAGGGGAACGTTAGAACAGGTACATGATACAAGTTGGAAATAGATTAGGATTTCTACACCTCCGTGTACTCCAAGTTTATCTCTCTTCTTGTACCACTATACATAGCCCCAGGATGATCCAATTTAAACACCAAATAAAATATTAGGGTTCTGTGTACTTTTTCAACAATGCATCCACAGCTGAAACAACAACTAACTAAAGGAGCTCCCGGTCGAAGCGATAAGCAGATGACATGTAAAGTCGTTGGTTACGGAATCTGAATCATTACCAAATTAAGGCGGCTAATTAAATTTGTTTACTTTCTTGGTAGGCGGCTGATGATCTAGATGACTAGATACGTTTTTTATCTTCATTTGATGAACACAAAGGTCCCACTACCCTCAGTCGCTCAGATATATATATCTACAACTTTCGTTTTCTCAATATCAAAAAATATCTGTACAACTTTTGTGTCCACAATGGAGGAGTACTGTATACAACTTCCGAAACAAATCCGGCACTTAGGAACGAGGATACGTAAAGCAACCGATAAAACATTTAGATTCCAGGTCACCTTCAACATTTAGATTGGCAGGCAAAGGTTTAGGCTGCCCGTCCTTGTCATTTGCCAAGATGCATGTAAGTTATATATTCGTTACAAAAACCTAATTAGGGAGCACCTCGGACTCGGACTTTTTTTTTTTTGAAAAGCCTACGTATATTCAACAAGGTACCACATACAACGTACACAGTACGAATACAGAAGAGGAAGTACAATACGCAGGGGAATCAGAGCTAGCACCGAGAACAGCAACTTCACCGGCGACGAAGACGAAGACCGCCATCCACCGTCTTACCACTGCCCGGGGACACCTTCTTCCTTGAAAGACGCCGCAAAGCCCGTCCGCCGCGCCGCGACGGAGCTTGTGCCGGTGAACGACCACGGCAGGCGCCCCTTCGCTCCAGCAACACCCCTTTGCCTCAGCCACCTTCGAATCCGCCGCAGGCAGAAGCCGAAGAACTCGTCCAGCCCTGGTTTCCGGCCACCAGATCCGCCGCCACCACGGATCTGGCGGGAAACAGAGGGGCTCGAGCACCACGCCGGGCCTCGAGCTCCTGCAAGTCGCGTGCGATGACGACGAGCCCCGCGGAGCTCCACCGCCGGAGAAGATCACGCCGACACCAAACCGCCCACCACCAGCACCACCTCCTCCAGGGCACCGCCGGCAGGATCTCCACCCTACCCTACCGTATGTACAAGCCGGAACCGGGGATCCCCCACCCTCCCGCCGCCGAAGCGGCCGGCGGAGGAGAGGAATCCCGCGGCTCGGCGGCGAGGACGCGGTGGGTCGACGAAGAGCGCCCAAAAATCGCCTTCCGCCTCTCTTCAACAGTGACGGGGAGAGGGAGAGGATAAGGCTGAAAGCATGTGTTGCTTTTCTCGGACTCGGACTTTGTCCGACCTTAACACCTAAACCAGGGCCAGGGTACGATAAATACTAACAGAATATTACACATGGTTCAGAATACATGTACTGATTCTAATTGAGCTTCACTCCCCATGCATCGTGTTTCCCAACTCATCCATCCATCGACATCGAAGCTGGCACAAATGCTCCGTCACTGTCCAGTTTAACATGCTTCTAGAAGCATTTCAACAACTCAGCCAAAGTACCCATCCTGACGAACGGGTGGAAACAAGAACACACCACACCACCACGCAAGAATCACCAAAACTTCCACTGAACCAAGAGAAAGTGCAAAGACCGGAGGGTCTCCCTCCACTTTCTACAAAAATATCCACACAAAGTTCAGATGAAGCAGCTACAAATGGAGATGGTGGACTAGATGTAAAGCAAAAAGAGAATGCCTGGAGAATCCAGATCTCCCTGTTGCTAAACTTATGTCACAATCAAGTAGCATGCCACCCACATGACATTGCCTTCTTTGTGTTGTCTGCTTCTAGAAACATTTTTCAACAGCTGAAAGTACAGGCCACAAAAACACTACTTGGAGCTGATCAGTGGCGAAGGAATATCAGAGGGTATACCATTTCATCTACTAAACGAAAATTCTCCGGCGCAATTTGACTATTGCTACCCTACAGGGAGCATGGTAGCCTATCCAACATATCCAAGAATATGAACTGTCCAATTCGAAAACATGTGGAGTATATAGTTAGCTTCGATGACATGGAAGAAAAAAATCTCCCATGTTGGATAGCGGCCGTCCTGGCCTACTGCATAATTCGAAGGGAACAACAATTCGGTGAGACCCTCGTCACCGTGCCGTGCGTCGCTCGGCAAATTCGACTGGATCCGTTCAGTTTCAAACTAGCGCCAAAATCTCGGCGCTTACTCTGAAGCGGCTCTTTTGTCTGTTGTTCATGGCACGGTGTTCTTGACGACGGAGGAACTCCTTTCCAAGTCTTCTTCGCCTTCCACGGTGTTAACATTTCATCGAGATTGATGCTGCGAGACGATGTTCGTATCCAGATGGAGAGATCACGTGGGACGGCGCCGGCGGCCTTGGCTAGAGTCAGAGTGTGGAGCAAAGCGCTGACTCCCTGGTGATTACGTAGGATTAGAAGCTTCCTGTGTGCGTGCGATGCAAGTTTTGCTAAACTAACTGCAAGTGTGCCACCGTTGTTGATGATGATGGCAAAGGGACGCCATTGCTCACGTCTATCTGATCTTGAGATGCGTGAATGTGCACACACACGATTGTGTGCGGGGCTCAGGTAAAAACTGATCTGAGTCGGGGACTCGAGGTGGTTCTTGTGCTTGCTCAGGTAAAACCTCACGCGCCGCCACCGGAGAAGACAGCCGAGCAGAGGGGGAACGAACAATGCCAAGAACAGATCACTGGCCGGATGCCTACTGCGCACTCTCCCAATTGCACTTTGCCTACTCCAATATACGGGCGTCACCAAGATTAAACACGAAAATATGATGATAACCAAGTCCAGGAACGCAAGAAGAGGGGTGAAATGCACACTTCAGTTGGGAGCTAACTTCTATAAGATTCGAGGAACAAGGATTACAATCCTGCTCCAGCAGTTGACTAGAACGGTTAGGAATTCAGTTCAGCAACAGATTTGCAGAACCAGATGAACCCGAGCCAACTACTCTGCTCTGCTCTCCCTTCGCCTTGGATGCCGTCTCTAAAAGCATCTTCTTTGCGCTCATCTCCCGCATAGGATTATCCTCCATCGGAATCCACGGGTTGCGGTACTAGTAATCTAATCTACTAACTCCTTGCAAAGGGAGTAGGGACGGACGGCTTACACGGCAGAGACCAAGATCCCTAGATCACACGCGCACAGATCCCACGGAGAAGACGAATCCGCCGAACTCCGGCGGAGGGCGCACCACGGTCCAGTTCTTGGTCTTGACGTCGAACACCCACAGGGCATGCCCGCCGGAACCGATGGCCCCGGTGACCACCACGCGCTCACCGCCGCCGACGGCGACCGCGCGAGCCGTGCCGGCCTTGAGCCCCGGCGGGGACGGCCCGACCTCGCGCCACTCGCGCCGCTCCCCACGGTACTCCAACATGCCGTTGCCCTCTATGCACCACACGCGGCCGCGCACCACCACGTGCGCCGCCGAGGGGGGCGCGCGCACGCGCTCCAGGCGGCGCCACACACGGGCCGCGGGGTCGAACCACTCCGCGTCGCGCTCGAACCCGCCCTGCCGCCCCGTGCGGTACCCGCTGACCGCCAGGAACCGGTCGCCGGCGACGGTGGCCATGCCGTCGCACTCGTCCCGCTCCTCGGACATGTCCGGGAGCGGTCCCAGGCGTCCGCGCCCGCGTCGTAGGCCTCCGCCGTCTTGAGCGCGTTCTTGAGCTTGTCGTGGCCGCCGGCGACGTAGATCTTGCCCCCGCCTCGGCGCAGGCGAAGAAGGACCGAGCAGACCGCATCGGCGCGCCGCGGCGCCACACGCCGGTGGCCGCGTCGAGGACGTGGACGTCCGCCACGGGCTCGAAGGTCTTGGTGTCCCACCCGCCCAGCACGGCGAGGCGGCCCCCCACCGCCGCGCACTGCGCGAACATGGGCACCGGCGGCGCGGCGCTCTCGCGTCGCCACTCCCCCGTGGTCACGTTGTAGACCGACACGCCGTACGCCTGCGTGGTGCCGTCCTCCGAGGCCGCCGGGATCCCGAACTGCAGGAGGAAGACCAGATCCTCGTTGGCCCCGGCGTTGGCGCGCGCCAGGGCGAAGTCCGGCGCGACGGCGGCGCCCCTCCAGCCGCGGCAGACGCGGCGCATGGAGCGGAAGGAGCCGTGCGGGACGCGCGCCAGGCAGTCGACGGCGACGTCGTCCGGCATCCGGGGATGAGATCTATGTGGTCGACCTTGCACTCCTGAGCACGGCTCTTCTGGTTCCTCATCTTGTTTGCTAGCTTCTGGAAATGGTTGGATGGCTCTTCTCGCTCAAGGGAAGTGAGGTTAAATAGAACCCACGGCGCTACGTGCCACTGCGTGATTGGAACTCGGTGATATATCGACGCTGCTCACCGACGAAAGAGAAGAAAAATATAATATTCCTGAAGGGAGTAGAACTGAACCAGACAGCGCCGATCTTTTCTTTTTCGCGAGTCGACAGTTTCATTACTCAAATACTAGTACTATACTACTGGTACAAAATATTTATACATCTCCCGACACTTACTGTGGACCGGATATTATGGACCGGAGGGGTAGTAATTTGGGATTGGAATTCCGATCTGTGTACGGGCAGAAAATTTGGGATGAAATTGACCCGAACACGCCTACGCCCATTGTCACTTGACTAGCAGTGGCGGTGCCAGAACTTGAAACATGTGATGTCATTTCAAAATTGTGATATCAAATACATGTAGTTTTGCTAAAAAAATATCATGATTTATGCTTGTATACAAAGAATTTATTAAAATCATGTGTGGTCAATTAACCACACAGCTCTCGATGTGGCTTCGCCACAGTCGCCTGGCACACAGGGAACCGGCTCCTCTAACTTTGTTCTTGCTAAGTTAGGTTAACATTGCCGTTGGATCAGAAACTAAAGGGCAAGATTTGGTATTGTAACACGCATTGGAGCCGAACTCCGTAGACAAACATTATAGACAAAATACTGTTGATAAACCACTGTTTGCATGCACTATTCATTCACGATCTGAGCCAACCATTTCCGATCTAGCGGTGGAGAACCCACTAAGTTAGGGTACTGTAGCAACCTGACTTAGCAAGAGCTAAGTCAGAGGAGCTCGTTCCGGCACACAGATGAGACATTACATTAGCTTCTCGCCTTAGAAAATTATAACTAAAGCGCTCAAGATTTGTGCTGAGCTCTAAAATTTGCTGGAGAGTCGTTGTTATTTCTGATCTTTCGAACTGCTTCGATATCCATAGTAGTACCACTAACTGAGTTTTTATCTCTAGTACCAAAAAGCGACGGTCTCCTCGTATATGTGTATAGGAACGCTCCTAAGAAGATTTGTTTTCTAGATTTGAAGATTTTTTGGTTACAAATTAGTAGTGCACGGACGTGTGGAGACGCTTATTTTGTGGAGAGGGGGTGGGGCGCAGTAATACCTGGCCATGGGCAGCCCGGCCAACTCGGCCCAAAAATTCCGACCAGGCCAGGCTTGCACATCGGGCCAGGATTGGGCCCGACAATCGGGCTAGGCCAGGCCTTACAGGCTGTGGTCGGGCTCGGGCCTGATTTATGCGGCAAGACAGGGGTGGGCTCAATCCCGAGTTTTCTAGGCCAACCTTTTTTAGGCCGGCACGACCCGACTTTTGGCCAGGTATAAGCGCGATTGCGTCCACACCATGCTGTAGCAAGATCACGACGACACCCGGGGCAAACTACCACCTGTCGTGAGTGTACCGCACTGCCGCCATCGTATCTAGCAGCCTTCAAAATAGTTGTAGAGCAAAATCACGAGGATGACCGCGCAAACTACTACATGTCATGGGTCTCCCGCTAGGGACGTCGTGACTTACCGCATGTAAAATAGTTCACATTAGTTGTCCTATAAGAGGTGCCACCTAGGATTTCCGATGATCTAGTTGAATGATAATGAAGAAAATAAAGGTGTCTGGAATATTACTGGCGGCCGAGTCCCAGAATTATGCGCCAAATAGTTATATTACTTGTTTGTCCTTTTTTTAGTTGGCTCATGATTACAACAATGCCACCTCTTTTTAATTCAAACGGTTTGACACTTTAGATGAGCCATTGATGGTTACAATCTTATTTGTGTATCAATTTGTTGGACTCCAAGTACAGAATGAAATTACTAGTGGCTCTTCTTCCCCACAAATGATTCAGAGTTACTAGGGTGGTAGCAGCTTGTTCTTTTTGTCTCATACAAACCCTACAAAGAAGTATATTTTCTTGTGTTGGTCTCATAAAATTGATGAAAAAGCTGACTCATAAATTCAATGAAGAGTCCATCCAAACTAGGTTAGGTTAAACTTGTGACATCCTTGCACATGGCTTAATAGTTTGATAGAATACCATATTAATAAGGTGCATCTTTTTTCCGGAAGCTCGTCTCTAAGGAATTTCGAAATTAAGCGTCCTTGGCTTAGCGAATTTTTCGATAGGTGACCAAGCGAGACAATCTTCCCAGGCGCGCAAAGTGCGAATGAAAGACTAGTTTTGTTTTGTGGGGTAGTGGAGAGGTTTTAGAGAGCTGCCATGAGTAATGCTTGCCAGCCCCGGGGTGGTTGGGGTGTTGCATTTGATACCAGACAAGACCATCGAGTTTACACGGGCGTGTGCGGGTCCTGCCATCCCCAGATGGCTAAGGTGTTATAGTTGGCATCAAAACCGATCCTTGCGGTTACATTGACGTGTACGAGTCGGGGTCGCGAACATGTGGGACATCCACCGGCACTGAACAGATAGACGTGCGCCAAGAGGGGATGTTTCTGACTTAGAGTTGACCTACGAGGATGGCCATCTTCTAAGGTGGTGTGTGACAGATTGGCACATGACTAAATAGAACTGTATGTTTGTTTTTCGAAATCTCGTCTTCAAGAAGTTAGAGGTCAAACGTGCTTAGCCTAATTAAAATTGATGATGGGTAACCGACCATTTCTTCAAGTGCGCAAATATTTCTTTGTTCGACATGTTTAGAGATGCTAGAGAGTTGTTAGGGTAAAGAAACGCCCTCGGCCTTAAAATTGTACTCTCGTGTCAATGCTAATATAACCCCCCCTCTGTTAGAATTTGGGCCCATTTGTGGGGGCCCAAGTAAGTAATATCTGAAATCTCAAATGGCCCATGTGTATAGCAAGTGGTGGGAGGTGCTAAAGTTTACCCCCACATTTCTAGTTGGGAGAGATTTGCACCACCTTATAACGGGGAGTGTTGTGCTACTTGGTAAGCACGTGAGAACACAAGGCTCTCTTGTGCACTCCTCTGCCGCTCGTCGTCTCGTCACGACGCGACGCGACGCGCCGCAGGAATGAGCCGAGCCGATGCTTATATTTTTGTTGTTCGGGAAAATTGAGTCCTTAGCGTACGCGTCACAGCAAAGCCAGTTCGGGTTGTTTTCGGATATAGGGTTTCCCAAGCCGCAATATATAATGCCTTGCACCTTCATACACCGAACCAATCTAGGTTTTGCCACACCTCGTGCCTTCCGCCTTCACCGTAGTCTACTCCATCCCGAGCGCCGGCGTGCACCGGCGTTTGGGAGAGCAGGTATCCAGAACCAGTCGCCTTTGTGATCCTGTATGGTAGATGGCGAATTAGGTTTTGGGAAGCGCTTCGCGCGACTGCTCGCCGCTTCACCACGGGTTGTCTACAAGCCGGAGCTGCGGATCGTCTTCGCAGGCGTCGTCTTCTTTGACCCGTCATCACCAACGTCATCGTCAACAACATCACCGCTGCTTTGGGCACGGTGAACTTGTCGGCACCGACTGCTACTTCCTCTACGAACGTTCGGTACGTGCGGCGTATTCCGAACTATTTTTTTACAATGAATATGTTGGCGTATTTACTGCTATTATTTGTTTAGTACGTCTAGTATGTTCGTATTTCACATGTTAGTAGCTGATGTAGTCATGCTTAATATTCTGAAATTAGTTATAAAATTATTGTCTAATTATCCAACAACGCACGGTGACCTGATCAGGCCTTCAACTAGGTTAGGAGAGGTGCCGTCCTCAACCTCAAGATCTTTATCGCCGTCACCTTGCCAGCATCCCGGTCATCCCCGTTCACTAAAATGTTCCCTCAAACGTCTGATACATGGAAATCAATAAATACATCAACAGCATGTCTCTGGAATCAACCCTACTATGCCGTGGCCCGTGGGTGCTGTCGCTGTATCAGAGATGAGAACGAACACCCTGGTAAACAAGGCGCCATAGACATGCCCCCGATTTTCAAGCATCATCCAACTTGGTCCATGACAACGAACCTTCATGCATACGTCTGGATGGAGATTGTACATTATTATCTCGATAGTCTCCAGTTATTCTTTCTGTGATGTAATTTTCTAACAACATTTTCTCGGACGAGGGTACACACGTTAGAATTCTTGGGCAAGGGATCGGACTATCAAGTGATTACGAATAGTCGGATACCACGGGGACACGGGGTCAGGATAAGGACGGACTGAGCCAAGGGAAGAGGTGCATGCCGTATCCGCACAACTCGCGTATGTCAGAGTGGAAAGGAATGGTCTCCAACAATTTCTTCAGTTTCCAATAATTCACAGTCGGAGCTGGTTGGCTAGAGGAACAGTAGTGCTGGTCACGGCAGCTCACTTGAAGTTTCCTCACACCAATGGCATTACCAGGGCCGGGCCCGTAAAATCCGTGGCATGTGCGAAAATCTAAAATGGGTCCTACCTAACACGAAAATTTAAACTAATAAATAATCGTAATAACAAATAATTGTAATATATATGATATAATACTAGCTGAATGTCCGTGCGTTGCAACGGGACAACCATATAATATTCTGCATCTTTATATTCCTAAAGTTGTGTGTAGGTTTCTTATTTTCGAATAACAATTTGACCATATCCCTTTCGGTGTCCACCTCACCCCAAATACCTTACCAGTTGAGTAATACTCTTTCTCGTTCCGCAACATCTCTCACATCCTATGTAAAGAAAAAAGACATGCTTAGACTCACACCCCTCGTCCGACCCCTTCGCTGCGAGCCACCGCGGGCATTGCCGACTTAAAATTCAGGGGTTACGCCACCGCTCCCCATCAGCTTCTAGAGGGACGATGTCGTCTTTCTTCCCTCGTTAGGGTCGTCTTCTTCGCATATCCAATCCCCACCACGCAACGAGCTAGCCAGCATTTGCCATGTACTCCGTACTAAGTTGGCTAGCTAGATGGTGGCTGATTGTGCTTTTGTGGGTACCTTTTTGTTACCTCGCTGATGACGCTAGTGCTTAAAAGGTTTTAGATATTTTATGGTGTACTACTATCGAAGGAGATATGGAGGACAGATGCATATAACTCACGTAGCCACGTACGCGGTACCTCTGCTCTTTTTGTGTAAAAGTCTTTGATTGTACCTAGCTCTTTGGGTGTCTCTACGATGTATTTGATCGATCTTGCATGGCTGCGTGTTTCCAACAATCCATTGGTGGCATGTTCGGTCCATGAGGAGGTCGGACGGCCGGCTGACGGTAGCGTGCGTAGTCTGGGGCAAATCTTAGATGCAAAGCAGCTACGAAGCCAGACTCGATTAATGGATTCGGTCCATGAAGCCACAACTCGAGGAGAGTAGTATTGCCGGTGCTGCACATGACGTGATCGATCAGATGTGAAAACAGAGCACAACTCGAAGGGGAGGAGGAACGACGACGCGTGTGCGACATGGAGTTCTAATCCTAGACGGTCCAATCGGGACTACTTTGCGGTCGCTGCTTTGACCTGTTTATACGCACCGTTTCGCTTTTTCTTATGACGGACCATCATCTCAAGCCGTATTATATAGTAGAGATTTTACGTAACAATTGAATATATTTAGAACCATACCCATTTAACTCGAAGTCGCATAACGTTTATTTAAACATCATCATTCTTTTTGTGTTAGCTATGTCACATAACCTTCAAACATATAAAATTTAGGGGAAAACGAACGAGTATGTATGGTGCCCTTGGAGACACCAAGAGTAGTTGTCTACGCGGTAGGTGATGTGATGTCGCTACTAAATTTGTATGAACTCCAAATTAAAACATCCTGGGTTTTGTCATTTTTAACTAACATGTTTAGTTTACTAAAGATGCTTGACATAATGTTGGCGTACAACATTTGTCACGACAAATCCTTCGCTACGTCTTCAGCCATACTAAATATGTAGAATATTTTGTATAGGTGCTTGTCTATTTTGTGACTACAGTTGTTAATCTTGGATGGTATTTTATGATATTTTGTTTTGTAATGCACACCATCATAACTTGATCTCACAAAAGTACACACTATTTTATATATTGCTCTGACAATATGTGGATCATATTATCTATGCAAGGTCTTGGACCCGGAAAATTCACTTTCAAATCTTATTCGTTTGTCAAAATGTACTAAAAAATCACACACATATTAGTCTACATGCATGTTTAACTAATAAATCTGCATACAATAATTCAAAATAACGTAGCCTGCGAAATAATAAGGAATATGGGCGTGTGGAGATCTTTTTGAATTTATTTTTATCCTACTGCTTGCTATTTCGTACATAATGCAATGAACATTCAAATCGGCATGCATGATTTTTTCGAATATTTTTGCGATATTTTTTAAAATACCTTTGTGAATTAAGCACTGGTATCTGGGAGCCAAAAAATTTTTTTGGCTCCTTGACCCTCGTTCCCTTAAAAAGAGCAGTAGCACCATCAGTATTTTCAACCCTATCAAGATATCTTATAGTATATCTGGAGACAACCGTGAGTCCACCCTGATAGGTAGCTATGTCCTCATGTAACATGAGACCCATAATGGAACGCTAAACAGGTGTTCCAGCTCCTACTTCCGGCACTGATTATCCTCACAACACCCTTTGATTTATGTAAGAGTTTCCAGTTTTCTTTAATCTCACATGTTTCTCATCTCATTAACATATATGATTTTGTTTCACAAGGAACATATATATTAGGGTGGATGGACGGTTCCTATTTTTATGAACCATTATAAAACTTGTAGTTAAATATAGTGTGTCAAACATTAAGAGTTGAGTCTTGAAAGTTGGTAGTGCGAAATAAACGAAAACGATATGAGATATGCTAAATTTCTGTACTGCCTACATAGGAAATCAACACACGAGATTTGTCTCCGTCCGTTATATTATATATTATATATATATATAGAGTGGGACTATTCTACACAACACCTTAAGAGTTGTCTAGAATAGTTATTCTAGTCAACTTTCCCATCGTAAGCAGCTTCCTTCCCGCAACTTATTCTAGACCCGACCAACACGTCGTCCTAACGATGCTTCCTTCCCGCGACCCACGAGAGTGCGCCCCCTACCACCGCGCTGCCTCCGCTCCTTCCCCGGAAACCGACTGCCGCCGCGCCTCGCCGGCGACCCACCACCACGCCTCCTCGCCGGTTCCGTCCACGGCGACCCACCCAAGCGATGTCTCGTCGGCTCCTTCCCTAACCTAACACCTGCGCGCCTCCCTGCCGACGGGTCGGCAGCGACCAGAGAGAGCTTGGCAGGGGCCGTGCTTAAGGAGAACTAGGCGGGGAGTGAGGTCGAGGTCGGAGAGCAGAGGCGGGCGGCCAGCGGCCGCCGGCCACGGCGGCACCGAGACGGGACAGGAGCTGAGCAGGGCGGAGATCCATGGCTGCGCAGAGGGAGGAGCTAGAGAAGAGAAGAGGCGGCCGGCTGTCCCAGCCCGAGGGAGAGCAGAGAGCAGCTGCCATGGCGGCGCTCGATTTGAGAGTCGATCGAAAATGGAGAACGGGATGAGAGGCGTCTGTGCGTGTGCGTTGACCAGATCACTTGGGAGCAGGAAAACTGCCAGGGGCAGTTCCGTCGGCCTAGCATTAGCTAGGTGGGCTACTAGTTGGCCGTGGTGGGTTGGCTGCTGCCCCATGCCAAGACGTATTTTTATTTTATTAATTACAGAAAATGTCTTAGGTGTTATTTGAAAATAGTTTGAGGCAACTCAAAGATCCCAAAATATTTAGAAATGATACAAATTTTCACGTCACACTATTGTAAAAGCTTTGACCATTTTGAAAGTTCACATTATACGCGCGCGACAGTTCACATTTGACGTGCTCGAAGTTCACCTTGCACTCCGGAAGTTTACTTTACTCTGGAAACCACTTTGACCACGGCGGAGATTCGAGTTTAACCACAGAGGAAAGTTCACTTGCTACTGTGCGGAAGTTCACTTATCGTGCTATAAATATTGTCCACAAAAACTAATATGTTGTATAAACTTCTCACAATACTTAAGCCAACTTTCTGTTAATTTTCACCAATGAATTAAATAAGAATTTCACTTAGATATCGCGAGAAGTTTAGAACAAAATGTTCCGGCAAATAAGTTCACTTTTAAAATTAAAAAAAGTTTACTTCATATTAAACATGACTTCTCCCCACAAAGCTCGCCTCGTATAAAAGCGGAAGTTAAACCACGAAGTTTGTTGTACAGAAAACAGCACCGCATTATCACATGGTCATGCATTTAATACTTGTTGTTTCGAAGAAAGTGATGATTAAACTATTCGAAAATATGTCCGAGCCACCGGTTGGCTATACCACCCTATTAATAAGCGTACGATTGAGCTTTTAGATTCGCACTGCACACGCACCTCTCCAGTCTAATTAGGGCCAGTAGCTGCAAATCATCTGAGCAAGCTGACAATGTGTACCTGCATGTACAGCCGTCATTGCCGGAATGGACTGTACGGTGGATGACTTAACAGTACAATTGGTCAAGGACCTAATTTATTTTGGCAGGGCACATACCTCATTTAAAGCAGGCAACATTCACATGAACGAACGAACGAAATGCTCAGATATTTGTTTGGCAGCGTAACACCCAGCTAGCCCAGAAGAAGACCACACATTTGCGAAATCTAGCCCACTAGTGGGCGGCAAGTTGTATCATCAAACAGCCCTTTTGAAGGTAGTAATTCCATTTTAGCATTTCGTTGTTTTTGGAAAATGTTTTACCAAACACTTCGTATAACATTGTCATTGATTTGTTTTTGCGGGGGCAGATGATGAAAAGATACATGAGCAGCATAGCATTTGTGGCCACAAAGAAATCGATGGCCAGCAGCATATACTGATTGGCTGCCGTTTTTGGCGTGGGAGAAATAATGAAGATACTTGTCTAGTTGTCTTGTATGTAGGCCTAGAATCTATGTGGATGCCACGAGGACATGTTGGTACGCAACTTTCGACCTCTCTTAACAGTTCATGCTGACCGAGATGCTTCACTGTTTGTTGTGACAAGACGGTGCTGGCTTTTCCGCTTCCCTCTTCCCCCGCCGACACCTGCATGCAAATGCAATGATTCAAATGTTATAAATGCTCTGAGACACCAACATGCATTTCTGGTGTGGGTAGTTCACCGTAGTGATGGCATAGTTAGTTGTGGAGCCATATTTTTCCCACGCCAGTTCGGTTTGTTGGCGCCATTTTTTAGTTTTGCTACCAATATATAAACCTCGGTTGCAGAGTTACACTCACACCACAGCATTCCAACCCCCTTTTTTTATCCAATGTCAAACCCTAGCACCGAGCTCGGGTAATGCCACAATTATCACTAGAGCATCTCGTCGTACAACACTACTTAGAAGTTGATTTTGTCCTGTTTGCATTTAAAACATTCCAGCTCGATGGCACCGTTTTGTTCTGCTTCCATGCATGTGATCGATCGACACAGCTCGTCAACGTACACAACAGTACATGTCAGGTGGGGTCTGACTACGTGTGCTGCGCTCACTGCCTGCACTGACGCAACCAGCTGATGTGACAACGGATAATTAGCAAATAAGTACCTGTTTTACGCGTTTCCCGGACGATTTACTCTGCTTGCACAGAAGGCTGACAAAGCAGACCGAATCTCCAATGCTTGATCGGACGGCTACCAAGGGGGTGGTATAGCCAACGGGCGACCAAACATCCGCTCTATTAAACTATTTTCATTACTTTGACAAGTTAAAAATATTTCTAAATGATCATTTTAAAAAACAATCTTCATTTTTTTATCCTGTAGATATAAAGGGAGTTCAATCCATCCATACCCAAGGTTCACATTTTTCTAAATAAAAAAAAGAAAATTCAATCACGAATAAAAAGGTTTCATGTTTTTTTTAAATGGAGGTTCACTTTCTTAGTCGTGGAAGTTAACACCTGATATTCAAACGGAAGTTAACATTGTGTTTCGTGACGAATTTGAAGTTCACATCGTATTTAACGGTAGTTCACTTTTTTTTTTAAAATAACAAAAAACAGAGGTTCGTAGTACCAAATCGCGGAAGTTCAGCTCATATTAAAACGGAAGTTAGCACTGCAAAAAAAATTCATTTCATATTATATGACGATATGTGAAGTTCACAACGTATTTAACGGGAGTTCTCTCCACGGAGTTTGGTTTTTAGAAAAATATAACAAAAACGGAGTTTCACTATATCAAATCACGGAAATTCACCTCATATTAAATCGGAAGTTAACACTGCAAAATTTCATTTCATATTTTACGGCGATATGAAAAGTTCACCTCGTATTTAATTGGAAGTTCACACGTCAGGCATTCACTTTGTAGAAAAAATATAAAAAAAATTACGAGCAGTGTTACCGGAAGTTCACTTAGGCATAAAACAGAGGTTCACTACACGTATTCCAGGGAGTTCATATACTCTGTTTTTCGAAAACGGGATTCTTACGCGTTAAAATTATCATTATGATTTCCGTTTGTCCAAATCAACCGCCGCCGCATTCAATTGTCGAGTATATGAGTGTAATTTCACTCTCCCACGCTGACTCGCCCAGTCCGAGCACCATAATCGAGTCAATTTTGAATCGTTCCCATGTTATCTCGTTTCTCCGATTTTCGTATTTTTAAAATTAATCAAAAACCATAAAGAATTTGGAAACAATTTCTATACGAAAAAATTGCGTATAGTCAATATCTTTTCAACGCAATATCATTTATTACATTTCGATAAGCGGTTTGAAAGTAATTTTAAAAATACTGTCCGCTGGACATGAAAGTCCAGAAAACAGAATTTTCGATTTTTCAAACTGCTCTTATTCCGTGATGAATTACGAAAATTGACCTGAGATAGTCAAGATGCGGTTTTTCCATATCTTTCCAACGGAGTATCATTTGCTTCGATCCGACAAACGGTTTGAAAATGGCGTCCAAAACAGTACGAAAACGAAGAAAATACGCGAAAATCAGTGTTTCGTATATCCAAAATTACTTTACAACCGTAACTAATTTCAAAATCTTGTAGAAGTGAAAAAAGTGCGGATTTTTCATATCTTTCCAACGGCGTATCATTTGCTTCAATCCGACAAACGGTTTGAAAATGGCATCCAAAACAGTACGAAAACGAGGAAAAAATACGTGAAAAACAGTGTTTCGTATATTTAAATTTGTTTTAAAACCGTAACTAATTTCAAAATCTTGTAGAAGTGAAAAAGGTGCGCATTTTCCATACCTTTCCAACGGCGTATCATTTGCTTCAATCTGACAAGCGGTTTGAAAATCACGATAGAAAAACTCACCGAATCTAAGTGTTCCGACCGGAAGTTCAGATATTATTTAAACGGAAGTTCCGAAAGTTGACCAGAATAAACTGCCCTTCTGTTCTACATATACTGCTCATGTGATCGAGAAGTACAAGTTCCGTATTTTTGACGTAGTTTTCTAACCGTTTGTCAGAATTTAGCAAATAATATACCGTTGAAAAGCTAATGAAATTCCGCATCTTTTATATCTCACGGTGTTTTTCCAAAATCATTACGGTTTGAAACTAATTTTGAAAATACTCAAATCTGAAAATACAACAGAGAGCATATTTTTTGAATATTTTTTCAACCGCTTATCGGAATGATGCAAATGATATGCCGTTGGAAAGCTATTGAAATTCCGCAACTTTTATTCTTTTACGGTGTTTCCAAATTCTTCATCGTTTAAAAGTAATTTTAAAAATACACTAATCTGTAACGTGTCATATACGGGCGGACAGTAAATTGTCCGGCGTTTCTCAACCGCTTATCGGAATGATACAAATGATATGTCGTTGGAAAGATAACGACGATACGCAACTTTTTCGTGTTGATCGAATTTTCAAATTCCTTACGCTTTAAAAGTAATTTTAAAAGTTCTAACATCACGCTACCGGTGTTTCACGGGAGTGGCGAGATCAAATTGACGAGTTTAGCACTTTAATTCGGCATGAAATGCACTAATTATCACAATTCGAGTCATATGACACCATATGAAGCCTTGGCTACTGACATTTGATGCGTACAAAACTCAAATCGACGAGATTAGTATGATATATTTTCGCCCCGAAAAAACAGGGTACGTGAACTTCTCTCGACACGTACCTGAACTTCTCGGTTTATTTATGTGTACTGCCGCCGTAATTTTCGTGATTACCGTTTAGTAAAACAGCGATAACTTTCTCATATGATCTTCATTTCAGCTCTATGACCACTCAAAATGTTCGGACTAAAAAGACGCATCTATTACCGGTAACGGAAATCTCAAAAATCAATTTCTAGGTGCGCTTTTTTGACGGTTAAAGTTCGGTCAAACCGTTTTTACACGTTTGATAAATTATTTGGCAACCCATCCGACCTCGGAATCGGGTGATTCTTGTTGCGTTGGAAAGATGAAGTCAGTGGCTATCTACCAAAATTGAAAATGAAAACTAAAAATATATGTATAATAGAATTGCGAGTATTATTCACTAAAATATGTTCATACATCACTTGTACTTCCCAGAAGTGAGTTATGTACTTCACAAATTACTTATGTGTACTTCTAGGCGGGATATTTTATTGTTTCACTAAACCTCCCGGTGGTATGTGAAATTCTCTAACAAAATACCTGGACTTTCCTAAAAACATCCTTGAACTTCTCGGTTTATGCGTGTGTACTGCCGACGGGTATTTTCACGATTAGTGTTCAGTAAATCAGCGACAACTTTCTCATACAGTGTCCATTTTAGGTGTATGACCACTCGAAATGTTCAGCCGGAGAATACACATCTATTAAATTTACCGATAGAACCGGTAACTAATATTTCAAAAAACGATTTCTATGTGGGTTTTTTGTGCGGTCAAAGTTCGGTCAAATCTTGTTCATACCACACTTGTACTTCTCGAAAGTGAGTTCTGTACTTCCCGGGTTATTTATATGTACTTCTAGGATTTATATTTACCGTTTCGTTAAACTTTCCGGTGGGATGTGAAATTTACAAACAAAATACTTATACTTTCCTATAAACATACTTGAACTTCTTTGTTGATTCGTGTGTACTGCCGATTGTTGCAATCCTGTACTGTCTTGTTTTGTGTCGTCGTTTTTTTTCTAGAACAATATAACGGGCTCGGTTGAGTCATCGTCGACGCGAAGGTAATAACAAGAAGTTCGATTTATTATTATTTTTAATATAATATTATGTCCTGTACATGTACTTCATGTGCTTAAAGTTTGTACTGTCTACGTTGCCAATACTGTACTGCCCTTTGTTTTGTGAGTCTAACTTGTGATTATTTTTTTGTGACTCCTGTTGGTTTTGTGCATCGCCCATATGTGAAGGTAACTAATTCACATGTTTTATTTTTCTCCAATTAATGGGAGAAATGTCTAACCCATGGTGCGTTAGCGATGGCGTTAGGGTTCGGAGGTTTCATCGCCCGTCAAGCGTTGACGGGCGATGAAACCTCCGAACCCTAACGCCACCGAGGCTGAGTCCGCCCGTACGCCGCGGAAGCGGCGACGGGCGACGAAGCCGAGCCGTTGGATCCGCAAAATCCTGTAATGTGTATTCATTGTGACTTATGGTTGGGGGTGTGGGTGTAGTAATCCCAACTTATATATCTTTACATAGGAGAGATTTAAATCTAATTATTTTGTAGAATTGGGTTTATCGAGGCCGAGACGTCGTTATCATCGTTATTAGTATTAATTTTGATGAGTGTGCTACCTCGATGTTTTTATTTAGAATGACAGATGATTTCATTACTTAACAATCAACAAATAAATGCACTCCCCTTGTGGTTGTACTGCTCGAAGAACATGAGTCGACTGCTTTAAAAATGTAACTCGATTCTCAAAGGCAAATCAATAAAAGTTTGTACATGTATACTGCCGACAAAGTTTTCGTGAGTACAATTTACTAAATCTGCAATATCTTCTTTATAGGCCAAAACCGGTAATGGCAAAACTTTTTTTCCACGTCTAATAAATTATTTGGCCACTCATCGGACCTCCAAATCGAGCGATTCATGTTGCATTGGAAAGATAGTCATGAGCTATCTACAAAAAATATGAGAAAAACATAAAATATATATACAGTTTGCGAGTACTATTGACTAAAACAAGTTCGTATTACTTCCATCTTATTTATTTGTACTTGTAGTCGGGTTTCAATCTTTTTCTTCTCAACACAAATCGATCCATGGCCTAGAAAAAAAAGGAAAATATAAACAATTTAGAATTTGGTGACTACGGATTACTAATTTAGCCTAGAGGGAGACTATCAAAATAATTGGCTGCACTGTTAGAATTTCGAATTGATTTTGGAAGTATATATTACCGTGCTGTACTGCTTTGTGGTTCCGATTTACCATCGCCACCACTCGGTTCTCTATGATAGGGTGAGACTGAATTTTGGGCTCGATCAGTCTCGATTTTGACATGGGTAACCATTCAAATAATAAATTACATAGGCTCCTTCATGATTACATCGACCGCATTGGTGTCAGCTACACCCAGCTCTTACACGTAAGATTCACCCTACATGGAGTATTACACTAAGTAATCTACTCCCTGTCACCACAATTAAGCTGTACTGCCGACGTCAAGTGATTGTACTGGAGGAAATTAAATACATAAACTTCCCATATCAATTTTGAACATCAAAATCTCATGTCACTATTAGCTGAAGGAACTAGCACACCACTACGGCTATGCATTTTAACGAGCACATTGCGTCCACTGTAAAAAGCTACTGCTCGGAGTGCAAGCCTGCACTTAACCACCGTAGCCGAGCAGCAGATCAGGAATTAAGAAAAAAATCGAACATGAAAAGAGCTGGCCAAACTGCACACCAAGGAGGACGGTATTCAGCTGCTCGATGTCTTGCTTTATGAAATTTCAGAGCACCGGTTCTGACAGAAAACGGCAGCATCAGCAGTCAAAGGGGGAAAAAATCTCTGACATGGTGCTGGAGATTAGATGCACCGGAGCTCCACTCGCCGGCCGGCTAAAGCGCAGGGAGAGAACGCGGGGGGCGCTGCGGCTGCTCCACGCCGCCGGGGCTGAAGACCCACGCCGCCGATGCATGCACGACGCGGCGCAACGGCCAGCTACACTTCAGTTTTTTGCCGACTACACTTCTCCTCTGAACCTCATTGTACTGCCGAATGCAGCGAACAGAAAACAGAGCTTAAGAGAGCGCTGCTCGACGGCGGCAGTCAGGTAGACTGGGTAGCAATGGGGCACTGTAGTGTGAGGACAGAGGAAGGAGGTCCTATTTTTTCAGCCGGCCGTTGGCGTCACCGTCACCAGCTTCGTTGGGCATCGACTAGAGGAACCATGGCGGCAGCGAAAGAAAAAACTTGCAGGAGGAGGCCTGAGGTAGTGAAAAGGAGGAAGACGGGCTTGGGGGAGTGCTCGGATAAAGGTCAACCGGAGGCCATCACCGGCGTAGGAGACAGGAGGCGTGCTGGGCCTCGTCCCAAACATGTCGGGGCCGGAGTGCCGGACGCGGGCGGAGGAAGTGGAGGGAAGCAGCGCTCGTGGCCGTGAGCTGCGCCGGCGTCCAGGATCCACAACGGAGCTAGCGGTCAGAAGCAGCTCCGGTGTCCATGAGCCGGATCCCGCTTGCGGCCTGGAGGCGGGGAGGCGCCGGGGATCCCGCCGGCGGCCAGGAGGCGGGGAGGAGCTGGGATCGGCCCGAGTTGGAGCCAAGGAGGCGGGAGGCGCGCTAGTTGGTGGAGGGCGGCGCCGGCAGAAGGTGGGGTTGGGCGGCAGCGGCAGTTGGTGGGGAAATTGCGGGTCGGCAGATTGGGGATGGGCAGCTCGACGTCGGGATGCACGGGAATAGGGCGAGCTCACGGCCTTCGCCCAAGCGCTCGCGCGCTCGCACCGGAGAAGAAGGCGAGGGCGAGCAGGTCCGCGCCGGGGCAGCCGCGGGGCATGACGGCGGCGAGGAGGCCAGGCCGGCGGCCGCCGCAGGGCACAGCGGTGGCGACGAGGACGTCCGGTGAGCGGCGGCGCAGAAGGTCGGGGTGGGCTCGTGGTGGGGCTGGAGGTCACGGCCGTCGCTCGCGCGCTCGCGCCTACCGGCGCTCCTGCGCTCGCGCCGGAGAAGTAGAAGGTGAGAAGGATTTGGGGTGCTTTCTAGCGCGCATCGCGCCTCTATAGGGGCGGGCGGCCGACTGTAGATCCTTATTCTACAACTGGTTGCTGAATATACCCGCCCTATATATAATATATATATATATATATAGATAGGTAAATTAACAGGTGCTCTCTGGTGCCCGGGCATCTGGATAAAATAAAGTACATTTTGGGTATGTAGATGACACATATAACTCGGGTATGCACATGTTGGGTATATAAGTGGAAAGGATCAGCTACTAAAAACCGGTTGCACTGTGCTTAGATCAAATTAGCGAGACGGGGGAATGAGCGGGTTTAGCGGAGGGACGTTGGAGGCGACTCTCGGGCGATTCTGGGCCATAGCCGGTGATTCCACCGGCGACGACCTGGCTTCGGCTGAGAGAAATGAAGACGACGCGAGGAAGGAGACGGAAGACGGCCGGGACGCCGGCGGTAAGGAGGGCGGAGACGCCAGCTTACGGTATCTCTGCCGGTCGCCATCGCCGGATTTGGAGAGGACAATGGAAGAGCGCAGTTCGAGGGCAAGTAGAAGAATCGAGAAACGTCAAGCGCAGAGGTATGCTTCTATCGCTTTTTCTTTAGGTTGTCCTTCACCGGTGGCTGCGGCCGCGACGCCATTGTTGAAGGAGCGGAAGGCCACAATCTTTCGTCTGCCGTTCGGGAGGCCGGCGCAGATCAAAATCCCGGTACTTGAACCTACGGTGACTCTGGACGACGGATCCGGAGGTTGGGAGACTGTTCACCGTCGTAGGCTTCGTTGCTCCGGCGATGCGTCGCCGGCACGAAGACATGGATCCGGGAAACGTGGATCGCCTTATTCAAATTTCAAAAAACTTGTCAGAGGCCATGCGGGCCGGTTTGACAAGATGGCTGGTTATGGATCGGTAACAGGCCCAATTGGTCATGCGGGCCAGGGCGGAGGGCTGGATGATCGACGCAGGGGTCGTATTGATATGGCTCAGAGCCGCCACGGGTTACGTGCGTTGTTAGGGTTTACCCAGAAATCTCTTTCGCCGCCTGTTGCTGCCGTCGTCTCGATGGCGAGCAATGGGGGTGGACGAGGGGGCGGTGGAGATGGGCGAGGCTATGGGCCTAGACGGAACTTTGGAGGAGGGGCACCTCCGTTGTGAGGAGGGGCCGCGGGACGTGGAAACTACCATGTCGGTGGCTCAAGCGGAACTGCTGGACAGCCGGATAATCATCAGGCTAATCTGAACCCTGGTTCGAGCAGATATGGTGCTGATCAGAGACAGCCTACTTTTGGAGGTGGGAACGCAGCGGGATTCGGTAACTTCAACGCTGGGGCGGATTATGATGGACAACAAAGAAACTACAATCGGCCATATCCATACCAGCGTGGTTGGTTTGATGGAGGAAGGGGGACTTATCCGAGAGGACCAAGAGGAGGATACAATGGTAGCGATACTGATAGAAACAACAATGTGTCTTTGAGTGAAGAGATGTTGGCAAAAGTGGTGCGTCAGGTTGCGGATGCGTTAAAGCAACCTGCAGGAAACACTACCCGATGTCAATGGCCCAAGGGGTGTCTACTTCGAGTTCAAAGGGGACCCAGGCTGCGGGTGCTACGGCACTTCAGCTAGCATCACAGCAGCAGCAAGTTTGGGTGGAGCGTCCCGGGAGTGGAGCTAGGGCAACGGCGCCGGCTGCTGGGGGTGATGCGGCAGGGAAAAAACAGAAGAAATCTGACAAAAATCGCTGTTACCGGTGTGATGAGCCAGGGCATCACGGCAAAGAATGTATTGTGGAGGTGTGTGATGTATGTGAGAGCAAGGAGCACCAGTCAGAGGAGTGCCCTTTGTTGTCTGCTCCAAAACCACAAATGATTATGCATGGGCTAATTAGCGAAGGCCTCATGTTTTTTGAGCAACCAATAACTGAAACTTATAAACCAAAAATTGACAGTACACGACTGGCTATGGTGACTGTAACAGAAGGGGAGCTCTCAATATCGCAGGTGGTGATGCAACTTCAGAGGTTGGTGCCGGCAGATCAATTCTATTGGGATGTGACTGAAGTAGGTCAAAATGTTTATAAGGTGCCTTTTCCCTCAAGGAGTGAGCTAGATAGGCTCCATACTTTTGGATTATGCAGAGTTCCAAACAGCACATGCGAAATCACGGTTGTTCCTTGGGTAGCACAAATGGAGCCCATCCAGTTGTTACCAAAGAAGTGGATTAGGGTGTACGACATCCCTCCAAAGAGGATTGGGGATTTCTTATCTTTGTGGAGCCTGGGTTCGTTGTTTGGGAAGACCTTAAAGGTGGACATGAAATATACCCGCAAATTTGGAGTTCTGCGTATACTCGTGGGCTGTGTTGATTATACCTTAATCCCAGCAGGTTGGCTTGTTTTCATAAAAGATGGTTTTTATAAGTTAGGTTTTAAGGTGGAAAATCCGACTGATGTAACTGATAAGGAGGAGGATGATCCCAAGTCACCTCCACGTGATGATGACAAGGACACAAATGATGAGTCTGATAATGGATCCAAAAACAATAGAAAGGAAGGGGCTGAGTCCGATGTCAATGATTCAGATGCTATGGCAACTGATGAGGTTGAAAAATCAGGAGAGGCACAAGGTAATGCGGGGACATCTCCGGATGCTATGCAGCGGACATCGGGTGTCTTTTTTTCGCCGACGGTTCAGAAACAATTTAGTGCGGTAAAGGAAAAATGGCTGGGATTAGTTACAGAGTTTCAAGCAAGGCAGCAGGACACTGGAATTGTGGGGGAAGACACTGAGCTCCTGGGAGATATTCAGGATAGCAGCAAGCAGTCCGAGATGCGTTCGGACTTGCTGGTGCAGAAGGACACGCTCGATGTGTCCGTGGCAGAGAACCGCATTCAGTCTGCCCCGACACAGATGGACATAGGGTCCTTGGTGACGGTGCTAGCAGGAAAAAGCGACCTGCTTACACCGGAGCAGTTGAACGCAGCCATGGTGGTAGACGTGGTTCATGCAGATTCGGAACTGTCTGACGAAGCTGGGCAAACGTGGAAACATGCGGAGGTTGAGTCTAATGCTGATGGTCAACAAGTTTGTTCACCTGTTGGGGAGAAGGTGGCGCCTCCTTCTGGTAGTGCTTTATTCTCGGGAGCTATAGTAGGGATCGAGGCTTCGAGGACACCACCATGTATGTCTCCTAGTGGCGATTGTCTCTCGCCAGCTCGGTCGGATGGTGGTTTGTATATGGATCGCTTTGGGAACACTTTACCGAACCAATCTCAGCCAGTGGGCTGGGGTCAGCTCGGATGATACACACTGCAAAAGTGTATTCTGAGCAAGAAATCTTGCGTTTGGAGGGATGCAAGAAAGGGAGGTGCGTTCAAGCCAGAGGTTGAAGTCTCAAGTCAATGCGGATACCCCGATTCTCGAGCGGGCTATGGACTTGGCGACTCGTAAAAACACTTTCACTCCAATAGGTACTCCTCTTTCTTCTAAGTTTTCATTATTATCTTTCTCTGATTCTGAAATTAAGTCTAGAGCAGATAGGTTGGGATCTCACTAGGTATAACAAACGAGCAGCAGGCTGCATCCATTGCAGTAATTAAAACAGTGGAAAAAGAACGGGAGGTTATATTTTTACATAATTCTCTACCACATCGAGCTGACACTGATGAGTCGAGTTTAGTCCTAAAAAGAGCAAATCAGTTAAGTGAGGATTTAGAAGAGGATGAAACCGAGGATATGTTAGATCATGCGGATCAAGACATACCTAAGGTGAAAAGTAAACGAGGTCGTAAGAAGAATAGTTACTCCAAGCGGGAGATCAGGATAAGTGCTAGGATCCGAAAGATAAACAATCTGTAAAATGAAGGGAATGGTCTGGAACTCAGATGGGTTTGGGACTCTGCCAAACATCTAACTATTAATGAAACGGTGAGGGAGAAAAATTTAGATTTTGTTGCCATTGTTGAAACTGGAAGACCGTCTTTTGCAACTCCATTTCTGAAGTTTTTAGCTGGGGGGAGGGACTTTACGTGGTTCTGTATCCCCCCTCATGGTCGATCAGGTGGTATGTTGATCGGTTTCAACAATGCCACTTTGGTAGCTAACAATGTGCTCACTGGAGATTTTTGCGTTAAATTTCATGTGAGAAATAAATTAGACGGGTTTAGATGGGCCTTTGTTGTAGTCTATGGGGCTGCACAAGAGGTGAAAAAACCTGATTTCTTGGCCGAGTTAGTGAGAATTTGTGATGATGAAACTCTTCCGATTCTAGTTGGTGGAGATTTCAACATAATTAGAAGGCAAGAGGAAAAAAATAATTCAAATTTTAATGCAAGATGGCCTTTTTTGTTTAATGCTATAATTGAAAGTCTGAATTTAAAAGAACTTCAAATGTCGGGAAGACAGTATACATGGGCTAGCAGAATGGAGACACCAACTTTTGAGAAGCTGGATCGATTTCTGGCCAGTGTTGAGTGGGAGCAGAAGTTCTCGCTTGTGACTATTCATGCGTTGACGCGTACGGGGTCTGATCACACTCCTCTTTTGTTGGACTCTGGTGATCAGGCGTACGTAGGAAATTCTAGCCACTTTTCGTTTGAATTGTCCTGGATGCGCCAGGACGGTTTTGCGGACATGATAATAAAAGAGTGGAATTCGATCCAGACCGGCAACACACCTGTTGAAAGGTGGCAGCATAAGATTAGACACTTACGCCAATTCTTGAGAGGATGGGCTAAGAACCAAAGTGGGGAATATAAAAAATTGCGTGACAAACTTTCCCTGCTAATCAACCAACTAGATATTAAAGCCGAAACTATTCCTCTCAATGCAGCAGAGCGTGCTGCAAAAAAAGAGGCTGATGAATGTCTAGCAAAACTTAGAAGGGATGAGGAATCAAAATGGGCACAACGAGCAAAAGTAAAATATATTCAAGAAGGTGGAAGTAATACGAGATACTTTCACATAATCGCTAATGGTAAACATAGGAAGAAGAGGATTTTCCAATTAGAACAGGATGAAGGTACAATTGTGGGTCAAGAGAATCTCAAAAACTTCATCTCCGAGTATTACAAAAAATTGTTTGGATCACCGGACCCAAACTATTTTTCGTTGGATGAGGAAGCGACTCAGGATATGACTCAGATTTCGGCTGAGGAGAATATCATCTTGACTCAAGCCTTTACTGAGAAGGAAGTCTACGATGCTATTAACCAAATGGAACATAATAAAGCTCGGGGCCAGACGGGTTCCCTGCAGAATTTTACCAAAAATTTTGGACCACTATTAAGGTAGATTTAATGGCAATGTTCTCTCAATTGCGAGAGGGAAACCTGCCGTTATATAAGCTTAACTTCGGGATCATTACGTTGCTGCCCAAGAAAGAGGATGCTAGCCGCATTGAGCAATATAGGCCTATATGTTTATTGAATGTAAGTTTCAAGGTATTCACAAAGGTGGGAACGAATAGGGTAACCTCCATAGCAACTAAGGTTGTGCGTCCAACCCAAACTGCTTTCATACCGGGTAGAAACATTCTTGAAGGGGTAGTTGTGCTTCACGAAACAATTCATGAAATACATAGGAAGAAAATGGACGGTGTGCTTTTCAAAATTGATTTCGAAAAGGCATATGACAAAGTTAAATGGTCTTTTTTACAAACAGTGCTACGTATGAAAGGATTTGCACCTCAGTGGTGTGATTGGATTGCTAGGTTCATTCAGGGAGGGAGTGTAGGAATACGAGTTAATGATGATATCGGTCATTACTTCCAAACACTAAAGGGTTTACGACAAGGTGATCCTTTGTCACCGCTCCTTTTCAATCTAGTTGCGGATATGTTGGCAATTTTAATTGCTAGAGCTAAGGAGGATGGTCAAGTTGGAGGCTTAATCCCTCATCTTGTAGAAGGTGGGGTGTCTATCCTCCAATATGCGGATGATACAATATTGTTTATGGAGCACGACATTGCGAAAGCCATGAACATGAAACTGATATTGGCCTTTTTTGAGCAACTTTCGGGATTGAAAATTAACTTTCATAAAAGCGAACTGTATTGTTTTGGAAAAGCTAAAGATAGTCAAGAAGAATACCGTACACTATTCGGATGTGAGATCGGATCTTTGCCTTTTAGATATTTAGGAATTCCAATTCATTATAGAAAACTGCTAAACAAGGAATGGAAGATTGTGGAGGATCGGTTTGAGAAGAAATTAGCATCATGGGTGGCCAAGATGTTATCATACGGAGATCGTCTTGTGCTTATCAATTCAGTTTTGACAAGCCTACCAATGTTCCTCTTATCCTTCTTTGAAATACCCAAAGGGGTACGTAAAAGATTAGACTACTATCGGTCAAGATTTTTTTGGCAAAGTGATCAGCTAAAACGGAAATACAGATTAACAAAATGGAACATTGTTTGCAGACCGAAGGACCAAGGTGGCTTAGGAATTGCGGTCCTAGAAACCAAAAACAAATGTCTATTAAGTAAGTGGCTATTCAAGTTGATAAATGAAGAAGGGGTGTGGCAAGAGTTGTTGGTTAGTAAGTATTTAGGGGGTAAAACGTTATCCCAAGTACAGTCTCAACCCTTTGACTCACCATTTTGGAAAGGATTAATGAAGGTAAAAAATGATTTCTTTGAGCGCGGAGAATTCATTCTGGGAAATGGTGAGCAGATTCGTTTTTGGGAGGATAGTTGGCTAGGACAAATTTCATTAGCGAATGAATATCCTAATCTCTACGCTATCTCCTCGAACAAACATGCGACGGTGGCTGAGGTTCTGGGCTCGGAACCTATCAATCTACCATTTAGACGAACACTAGTTGAAAATAATAGAAATGCATGGTTTCGTTTAGTGGCAAGGCTAATGCGGGTCAACATGATAGATCAACCAGATAGGTTCAAATGGAGTTTGACAACCAATGGTGTGTACACTGTAAAATCTTATTATCTAGACTTACTTAATGGACATACTATATACCTGCGAAAGTATTTATGGAAGTTAAAAATCCCTTTGAAGATTAAAATCTTTTTGTGGTTCCTAAATAGAAAAGAGCTACTGACTAAGGATAATTTGGCTAAGAGACGCTGGATAGGGTGTAAGAAGTGCGTTTTCTGTGATGCGGATGAGACTGTTCAACACTTATTTATCTCGTGTACTTTTGCAAGAAATATCTGGAGGCTAGTGCATTTTACGTTCAATGTTTACCCTCCGACTAGTGTTACACATATGTTTGGATCATGGTTGAATGGGATAGATAAAGGCACCAAGGCTCGAATTAGGATTGGTGTTGCGGCCATTCTTTGGGCTATTTGGAACTGCCGTAATGACATTGTCTTTAACAAGAAAAATTCCTCTCATTATTTGCAGGTTATCAACATGGCGGTATACTGGATCCGTATGTGGTCCTATCTTCTACCTGCGGATCAGCGTGGCCTTATGGAATCAGGATGTACCCGATTGATGACGGTCATGCGGGCTATCTTCTGCCGGGCTGGTGGCAACACACTAGAAGAATCGATGTTTAGCGTGTCCTTTTTTCAGTGGCTGATTTTTGTATCCACACTTTGTGATCCTTGAGATGTAAAAACTGCAACATTTGATTTTAATAATGCGGCTGGCTGTGTGCATCATTTTGATGCAGAGGCCGGGGATCCGCACCCCCTTTTCTAAAAAAAAAAAAAAAGAAGTGGAAAGGAGGAACCGCCAAATACAACCTGCATATGGCTGGCTGGAAACAATGATAATATCGCGTTACAGCAAGAAAAACGAATTATACATTTTCAAATATATATGCATATCTCTTTCGAACAATTTGACGCGCTACAGTTGGGAGATCTAGCTCATTACGAACTGTTCGTTCGTAGATCCATCAGCCACTAACTATGTCAACGTGATTGTGTCGCAACAGTTTGATTGCCACACTTGCCCAATCAGATCGCGAGAGCTTACTGTGCTTAATTGTCCAATTTTCTTATTAAAGCAGTAACGGCTCCGGTCGGCGGGCGATGAGCGGAATCCCTGAATACAGGTGGCGGCTAAGATACGGAGGATTGATGAACGCCAGCGAATGGTTCATCCTGATCCTGAATCAGCTTGATATCTGTACCAGAATCCTGCGGTTATAGTCAACAGTTGCCGTTGGAAGTGTTATCCTGAAGCAAGCTCTCCTTCCCGTCGAACGGAAGGGTTTTCTGGCTATTTGCCGCCAGACGGCGTGCTCTATTCCGCCCCGCGTACCCCCTGCTATCAATAAACGGTTGTCCATTAGCGCGGGGAAACTCCAAACGTAGACTGAGCTATATGGCTCCCTTCTTTAATTTTTTTGAAATCTACACTTTTGAGCTTCCAAAAATCGAAACAAAAACTCTGAGTGGAGATAATGTTGAGATCTATAGTTGTGTAAAATCTCAACAAAAAATTCGTAATATTTCGGCCTGAGCAAATAAGACAAATCTGACAAAGTTTCCTAGATTTTTTTGCTTCATTCCTTTTTCTTTTCTTTATGTAATTTTTATACGAATTAATTATTATATTAATTTACTTCTCTATTTCTCCTGAGTTTAACAAATATTATCTCAATTCTATTTTATTTTGTTTTTTAACTTAAAAAATAACTCTGGGAAAAAATATGGAACTTTCTTTTTTGAAAACATGAACATATTTTTTTAATAAAATATAGACTTTCTTAACCCGGCTAATATTTTTTTAGATCCGCGATGTGTTTATTTTGAACCGTGTGGACATTTTTGTAGTTCATAAACGTATTTTTTAAAACACATGAATTTTTTTTGAACCTCATGATTTTTTCAAAACATGTAAAAAGGACTTTTAAAAATACTTATTTTCAATGATACTTTTTTGAAAAGACGTGAACATTTATATTAAATGTGACATTTTTTGAACCCATCAAACATTTTTGTAATATGTGAATGTATTTATTTAGAACACAATTTACATATTTTTTCAAAATTATGAATATTTGTTGAACAGAGTGAACATTTTTTTGAATTCATAGAAATTACCTTTTTCACACGTTTGATCGCATTTAAAAAGGTGGTGAAAAAAAAGAACGCAAGAACAAAAAAAATGAAGATAAAAAATGTTCATGATTGTCGACAAATAACAAAAGAATTTTTTTTTTGTAATTTTTTAACTTATGTAGTGAACAATTTTCCAGTAAGAGTACTTATCTTATTTCCTCATGAAAAAGTACTTATTTTTTTCACAATGTAATATGTTTTATTTGAAAAAGGAAAATACAGAAACAACAAACCAAAATCAGAGAAGAAAATAGTAAAAGTAAAACATTAAAAATAAAATAATATAATTTAAATATGTACACAGAAAAAACGAAAAGAACCGAAGCAAAAAAGAAAACCACAGTACAAAACCGTAACAAATGGGCAGGAAGACCTCATCATGTGAAAGAGATACGCAAATTTGTTTGGGCCAGCCCATTTAGCGATGCGACGTGACTGGAGCGCAATGCGCTCTGCATTGGGCGACAAATAGGAAATGCCGACGACTCATCAAACACAAACTCCAGGAGCACTCGGCCCACTGATACGAAAAGAGGATGCAGCGGAAATATGAGAAAGAGCAGACGAAACGAGGATTGTGCACAGTTGCTGTGTTGCCTAGTGGCAATACCATCTGGAAATATAGGAAATATATGATGCACCGGAAATATGAGGTGTGTGAAAATTTAGAGTTAAGCGTATGCCTCTGGCAGGGATCTCACGTGCTTGTTTTTTTAAAGAGTATGCAGGTGATTGACCAAGATGAGCCAAGGTAAGGAATCATCGGACTCAGATATCGGTACCTCGAGCTCTCAGGAGATGTAGGATGTGTCCGGGTGTGTTTGTATGAATGTTTGGATGAATTTGAACTATGTTTGTGTCATTTGGAGTTTGTATGAATGTTTGTATGAATTCGAATTGTGTTTGAGTCATTTGGAATTTGTATGATGGTTTGGATTATATATGTGATGTTCTGTGATATTTTAAAATTTGTGCAATTTTAATTGTATTTAAAATGTGCTAGAAACCAGCAGAACCAATTTGCAGAAACTAAAAGATTATGGTCACCCATACGCCGACGGCATCATAGGATCCCGGCCGGACGCACAGGATGCTGCCACGTCGCCCGAAGCGGACCATATGGTCACCCATACGCCGACGGCGTAGGTCATCTCCCAAGCGCCCAGGAAGCGGCCACGTGGTTCTCAGAGGCCGACGGCAATGCCGTCGGCGTATGTTGAGCTAACGGAACGTGGGGATGCCGTCTTGTGGGGCCCACCAGAGCTTACGCCGACGGCCTCCTCAGACGCCGACGGCAGTTTGCGTACGCCGACAGTTCGAAACGCCGACGGCGAGACGCCGACGGCATTCGTGCATACGTCGATGGCGTCCGGCCGTCGGCGTCTTGTGGCTTTCTTGTAGTGAGAGGCGAGCGAAGGCTAAAACAAGTCCAGAGGTACGCCTTGGCGTACATTCGAAAAAAGCAAGCTCAATATTGTAAACTACCTCTTTCTATCGGACATTTGTCTCAGCCCCTCTACTGTCAAAATGTACAATGGAAAACAGAGCCAACTCTACTTCTTGTGACAGAAACCAAAGCAGCATTGTGAGGTGCCAGTAAATTTACTATTTACAGGGAAGCAAATGAGCAGATCTGAAATTACACTAGCGGTGCACTATATGTTGCTTTGCACACTGTTTTCTGTCAAGAGAAACTTGGTCATTTGTCTCCCTAAGACACATGTAAGATGTCAGTCTTTACACATCATTTTATCCGTCCATTATTTTATTTTCCCACCTTCGATCGTGAGATTTTCTTCAATTTGGGGAGAGCAAACAGGAAGATTGATTCGAACCACTCACTCAATTTGTCTTTTGAGTCTAAAGGCCCAGCGAAAGAGGATTTAAATTCGAAGAGAAGAAATGGTAGAGAATGGCCAATGGCGGAGCTACATGCAAGTTGTGGGTCAGCCAACCTTTTATGCAAAACACCTTCAGTTTACAGATATTTAGGTATTGGTCCTTGGTGTATAGGTAGTCTACCCCACAATTTCTTGTTTTTGGTTGGAAGTGTTGTTCAGCGAGGAGGAGCAAATAGTAGGGATGTACATAGCCCTGGTAAATAATCAACAGTTCTCCTTTTCATGAAATTTATAGCAAATAATTGTGTTTCTAAAAAAAAATATTAGGACGTGCGTATGGAGAATTGATTTTATCAAGAATCAACCACACAAAGTTTTGCGCCATAAGAGGCCATCCTAGAGCCATGACCCCTCCACCACAGTAGTTGAAGGTTGGATTATGATCGATGGTATCGAGCCAATATCCCAAGATGATAGAAGAAAGATATCCAAACTCCGAAATCGTTCTAAACACGGAAGATGCTTCTGGATCTCCAAGTCGAGGCATCTTAAACCTGGTAGTAAAGAACACCTTTAGAAATGTTCGAGAACAAGCAATAGTTATATGTTCTTATATTTGAGGACTTAAGTACATTAGATCTATACCATAACCAACATAAATTAAATCATAGGAACTTAAATCATCTTAGCTCGGGTTTTAGATGTGAAACTTGTGGGCCCAAGGGCATGTAGCAGATTAGTTTCCTAATGGTTGGTGTTGCCTATCCATCAGCGCGTACAAACAGTGGGTTTCGGTTTCCTAATAGAGATGTACATAGCTCTAGTAATTGGTAAATAATCAACAAATTATCCTTTTTCACGAGATTTATAGCAAATAATTGTGTTTCTAAAAGAATCTATAAGGACGCGCATATGGCGAATTGATTTTGTCAAGAATTAACCACACAAAGCTATATGCCATATGAGGCCGCCCTAGAGCCATGACTCCTACACCCTAGTAATTGAAGGTTGGATTATGATCGATGGTATCGAGCCAACATCCCAAGATGATGGAAGAAAGATATCCAAACTCCGTAATCATTCTGAATGCGTAAGATGCTTCTGGATCTCCAAGTCGAGGCATCTTAAACCCGGTAGTAAAGAACACCTATAGAAATGTTCGAGAACAAGCAATAGTTATATGTTCTTTATACATGAGGAAAATGTAGTTAGATGATTATATCTATAACATAAGCAACATAAATCAAATCATAGGAACATATATCACTTTATTTTGGGTTTTGGTTGTGAAACTTGTGGGCCTGAGGACATGTAACAGCTTAGTTTCCTAATGGTTGGTGTGCTTATCCGTAAAGGCATACAGACCGTGGGTTTTTCTTTCCTGGCAGTGTATAAATATGTTTTTCCTTCTGCTATCTGACATCGACTTCAGGGTAAAACATCAACTTACATAATATCTACAACCCTAAAGGTTATGCAGCAAAACAATGGCCTCACTTGACAGACACAACCGTTTAACAACTCTAATATTCCGTAGAAAACTATGTACTACTAGAGCACTAGAAGGTGCCAGAAAGAACACTTGAGGCTCCATGATCATGCAGGCTAAATGCTTCTTGATCAAAAGGAAATATAACATACAGGAAAAAAAATTAAAATATCAGATTTTTCAGGTCGAGAGGTTTTACCCCCTCCCCCGTGACCGTAAAAAAACTATAAGATTTAACATCCAAAACTAGCTAGGCATAGCAGAGAACAGCAAAACAATACGCACAGTACGTTTTTTTACTATAAATGCTGCATAGATGATGTGGTTCATCCAAGCACTAGCACATATCATGTCATGAAACTCATGATGCCATCGTCAATATAAGAATCTACGCATGTGCAAATGCACGGAAAGAAAAATAAGGAAAAATTTAGTGTGAGGACAGAAGTAAGGCACTATGTAACGTGATGAACGCCATCTGAAGCATATAGCATGCTTAATATTGTTATATATGAAGTATTTTAATTTTCATATGGCAGTAACAAACAACAAATCTCAATAGTACACAAAGAGTTGTTGGGACAATCCACCAACTTATATCAACAATAATCAGATAATCCACCAACGAATTGCTTTTTTAGGGGAGCAATTGAAGTTTTCTCACCTAGTGCTGATACAGGAATCGGAGGCGACGGGGTGGTGTAGATCTCAGGCGAAGGACCGCGGTGGCGGGGCGAGGAACCCTAGCGCAGTAGTTAGATCTACCCGGTCGTCGGCGAGACAAGGGAGGGCACAATCTTTTTTTTTAGCAAAGAGAGGGCACAATTTTTTTTTTTGAATTTAAAGGGAGGGCACAATCGTTAGCTGTGGAATCCAAGCTGTACCCGTCCAGCCAGCTTTATGGATCAAATACGCGCAACTGGAAATCACTAGAAAAAGGGTTCACTTTGCAAAGGTAACCCCACCATCGTTCTAATTGTGACAACTGTCAGTTTCTCCTCATATGATCCAATTTTGGTTGTCTACATGTGTGTCATGTGTCACAATTAGATTGAAAGTGGGGAGTATGAGAGAGAAAGGGAGGGCATACACGTACGTGGGGCATACAGTTTTCCCTTTTTGCCTTTTATTTTTCAAATCCGAATTTTAAAAACAAAATATCTTGAGAACCGTTTATCCAAATTACGAACCGTTTTCACTATTGAGCTCCTCGCGTCGAGATTTTCAAAACTAGATCCCATGTTGGTATGTTTCGACGGACTTTTTTTTTGTACAACCGGTTATGTAAAGTTGTACAACCTGTATCTGTACAACCTGTGTCTGTCTAGTTGTACAACATTTATCTGTCTAGTTGTACAACTTGTGTCCGTACAACATGTGTCTGTCTAGATGTACAACCTGTGTCTGTACAACCTGAGTCTGTCTAGTTGTACAACCTGAGTTTGTACAATCTGTGTCTGTCTAGTTGTACAACTTGTGTCTGTACAAACTTTGTCTGGTTAGTTGTACAACCTGCGTCTGTATAGTTGTACAACTGTGTCTATCAGTTGTGCAATCTGTATCTGTACATGTCTGCATAGTTGTACAACATTGTAACATCCTAAAATTATTAATCAGTATTATTAATTAAAAAATGTGAACCAACAAAAACTTTTATTGATTTATGAGTGTTGATTGCATGTTGTTACTTGTGATAATTATTTCTTGTTGCTTGTGTGTTGCTTGCTCTAATTAACACATGAGAAAAGAAAGAAAACAAAATAAAAAGTTAAAGCAAGAAAAATAAATGTGACAAGTGTCACACAAATTTTCCAAGTGAGAAACTCAAATTGTTTCAAACAAAATTCAGTGGAGTGGTAATTTAAACACTCCCATTTTATTCTTACTACTTTTTCCTCTCAAATAATATTTTGAACTAGTTTTAAAATTCTAAAGTAAAATCAACTGAAATAAACCAAAATACCATAATTAAAACCCTATGATCAAAAATGATTCAAAACATTTTATTTTGAAATGCCAAATTTTGTGGAGCTTCTACATGTTATGGGGAAGCCTCACAAATATTTGCAAATTTTTCTAAATAGTATAAGTGCCCCAAATAAATTCCTAAAATGCTACTGGATTGAAAAAGAAATAAAAGAAAAGCAGAAAAGAGGAGGCAGGGGGTTTTCTGCAAAACATCATCCCCTACCTCTCTCCTAGCTCACTGTCGCCGCCGCTGTGTCGCCGTAGCTGTCGACGCCGCGCCCAGGCCCCCCCCCCCAGGCCCCCCCAGCTCGCGCCTGCCCTCGCGCCGTGCCTCTGCAGCCTCTGCACGCAGAGGAGAGCACTCGAGCGCTCTCTCTCGCCCCAATGCCGCCCTGTCCCCATTTTCTCCGCCGTGGATCGTCCGATGGCGCCGGCCAAATTCAGCCCCCTCACAGCTCCCCGACACGCGATACTCTAGCCCATTGCTCCTAGCTCTCGCCCGGACCCCCCAGACGTCTCTGCAACGAGATCCCTGCACGCGTCACAGCGCAATCGAGAGGAGGATCCTCTCCCGTGCGCCATGGACGCCGCCGTGCACCGCGACCACCGTGGACCGTCCCCGCGCTATAAAAACCACCCCGAGCCCCTCTGGAAACTCCACACCACCCCCACTCCCTCTCCCCTGCTCCAATTTCTCCGTGCACCGCCAGGAGGGCGTGCACTGCCACAGCCACTGCCGCCGTCGAGGTCGGACATGGCCGCAGCGCCACACTCCCCCATTCTCTCCCCTCTGGCCCGTACTCTCTTCCTCCTGGACACCGCACTCACCCGCCCTTGTTTCCCTTTGATTCGTGCCCAGACGCGCCGTAGAAGCTTCGCCGGAGTCCGTTGCCGTGGCCGTGGAAGTCCGACACCTCGCCGTCGCCGCTACACGCCGTCCCAGCAAGCTCGAGTCCTCCAGCAAGCTTCCCCGAGCCTCCGCCGTCGATTCGCGTCATCGCCGTGCCTTCCCGAGCCCCCTAGGTGAGCCAATCGTCCACCTCGCCGTCGCCGGAGCCACGGCGCCGCCCGTTCTGGGTCGTCGCCGATGGACTCGATCGCGAGCCGTTGGATCTAAATCCAACGGTAGCGTACCTCTTCGTTTAGATGTTAGGCTGACGGGCAGGCCCCACCCGTCAGCGTTTTATTAATTTCCACCCGTGCACTGAGTCACTGACAGATGGGCCCCACTTGTCATAGATTTCAACATTATCCACACAGAGGATTTTCCTAATTAGTTCTCTCTGGAATTTCCAGTACTGGACCCATTTTAGAAATTCAATAACTTGAGATCTAGACATCCAAATAAATCAAATCCAATTGTTCTGAAAATCTTATAAAAATGTTTAACCAACCCAAGTGGATTCAATTCATTTAGATAAATAATAAAAGTGTAGTATTAAAAATACCACAGAAGCTTCAAAATCTAAACTTGTTTGTTTCTGATACTCTGTTAAGCCAAATAATTCCAAACCAATTTTGTTAGCTTAGTACTGTCATCTATTTGCTTCCCTAATTTTGGTAGAATTAATTGTGCAGTGGTAATTGTTTGGTATAAAGTTGAAGTTAGAACACCCTTCTGCACTAAAACAATTAAATATGTTTAATGGTTAACCCAAATGAATTAGGACCAATTTTGTTAGGTCACATTTAGCTAAGGTTAGTTACCCCTAAAAGGATTTAATTTTTGAACAACATTACCTTGAGTTGTAGCAAAAACTTGATTAATAACTCACTGGATTAAAACAATTGTGTAGGAGTTTGGTAACTCCAATTAACCCAAACTCAATTGTGTTGTCTTCTACACATCAGTAGCTTTCTGTAGAAATTTAGTTTGTATTTTTGTGACCAACAGAACTCAAGTTGTGGAATTAAACATGTTTAACAAGTTTCTGCCATAATTTAGACATAAACAAATAATGTTTAATTCAATTAATTTGAAACCAAATTGTATTGTTTGATGTGTGCAGTAGCTATTGTGATGCTTATGATTGTTATGTTGTGATGATTGCTTGGTAGTTTAGTGATTGTTTGTATTTGTTTGTTTATTAATTAGACGAGAACGCTGTCGGATTTATCGAGGAAGGAGAGTTTGTTGAATCTGAAGATCAAGACCAAGGCCACTTTGCCGAGCAAGGCAAGCTACTCTCTGAGCTTGCACCCAAATATATGCATCTATTTTGATATCATGATTTACTCTTAAGGCAAAGATTTATAAAACCTTTTCAAAAAGTATATGGAAATATTTTGCCACCTATGTAGAAATATAAGATAGTTATATCAAAATTATAGGATGGGAAAAATAAAATGGTTTATTCAAAACTCCTTTGAAAATACTTGTGTGATTATGGAATACCGAGATGTCGGTGTTGAATGGAGAAGTGGAGAATGGTGATGTTTATGAAAAATGCACAGTGTGTCCTTGTACTTACGTCAACCAGCCGATACCCTGTGCGACCACATTTACCCACATATGGGAAAGGGCTTAGTCATATAATTTGCTCATATTAGTATGGGATGCCTCATCGACGGAGATGACTCCGTTATGCATGAGGGGATAGTATGTTGATCTACCCCTGACCCGGGTCCTCGCTCAAACTCTATGGAAAGATAAGGAGGAGGATTGAAGGTTCCACCATAAACCGCCGGGCAAAACCTATGAGTCCTCACACTTAGATTCCGACGGGCTGGGTTAAGTGTTGATGGAAGTGTCATATGGGCAGGGTCCTATACTAGCATGAGCAAAGGACAGGCTATGGTCGGTGGCTCAACTTCGCATACACCTTGTATGGCGGACGTGGCTGACACGATGAGTTACCGGATGGATGTGGGAAAAGCGTGCTAACTCTGCAGAGTGTAAAACTATTCGAATAGCCGAGTCCTCGGATATGGACAGTTGGGAGGCCCTACTTTGACCATGTGCAAGTTTTTGAAAGACTTTGAGTTTTAAAAAGAAAATGAAGTGGAGAATGTTCCATACACCTATACCAATGGATCGGTATGAGGTTGTTGGAGGAAGTGGACCATGACGGACTATGGTCGGAAAAAGGAGGAGTTTTGGAAAAAACAGATAAAATGGTGATTTCTTTAAAGATAGTTATAAAACTCTTCTTACCTTTTTCAATAAAGATATAGAGATGTTTTAAATAAATAAAAGTTGGAAATTAAAAAAACTAGTGCATACTCATGTTGGGGTAGTTTGCGAGTACATTCAAATGTACTCATATTGGTTTCGTCCCTGGCTATTGTCCTAGCCAGACTACGAGGAGGAGCACTACGCCGAGCAGGAGTATGGCGACTTCTACGCGAACTAAGGATCTCCATAAGTCAGCTGCCTGTCGGGTCGTCTTCGTTAGGATTTGATGTCTACTACGCCGTAGCTTCCGCTGATATTTTGGTTTGGCCCATGAAGGCACCTATGTAAGACTTGGTCTAAATGACCATTTATGTAAGACTTTTAATTCGGTATTGTAATGGATGTAAACTTTGGTATCCAATTCGGATTATGTGCAACGACAGACTGATCACGGGATCGTTGTGTTAAGCATAATCGGGTATTTCGGACAGCTAGTCCGGGGTCCCCACAGACTTGGTATCAGAGCCATCCTGACTTTAAGAGACCTTAGATTAGCATGGTCGCTAGATAGAAGTTACAAAAGTTAATTTCTAAAAATAAAGGAGTGAAGTATTTTCAAAAATTTCTTATCTCCAATCCTCTTACTTATACAAAAATTTACCCTCATTAAATACTATATTTTTCCTTGTATCCTTAAAATTTTGCACACTTGTCATCCCATTAAGCTTAAAATTTGCTCACATATTGCCATACTACATTTAAAATTTTGATACACTTGTCACCTCACTAACTTAAAATTTTGCTAAAAATTATAGATGGCATCCACTGGACCGAGTTCGTTCAGCTTGAGAGGGACGGCAAGTTGATGTTCGAGAAGGACTTGTTCGAGTTGAGCAAGCTGTTAGGTCGCCCGCTCCAGAGTTTAAGGGAGCTCAGGTTAACATTAATGGCAACGGAAACCTGAGTTGGTTAATCGAGTCGTCTGTTCGGGGTAATCTCAAGTCTCTCCATTCCGAGACTATGATCACCACCATCATTGACGTTAGCTGGAACGCCGGACTGGGTCAAGCCATGGAGAGGTTATTGGCCCGACTTTGTGAAGTGCACAAGGAGGAGTTGGTAAACTCCCGTTTCCAGTTCTACGGGAGGCGTGACTCTATGGGAAATCCACTTCCGACTCGCCAGCACCACGACTTCGGACAACACCTGGAGGACGTGGAGCACTTGCTCCACCAGACACAGGACAAGCTTTGTCATGCACGTATGGATTGTGACCTCAAGGACATGCAGATCGCTGACATCAAGGGGAGCTATTTGATGCTCAGGAGGAGCTACAGATTGTTCAGAACCAACTACAAGCATCCCAGGATAAGCTGAAGATATCCAAGAACTCCCGTAGCCGTTTAAATAAGATAAAGAAAAGGATTCAGCTCTCGAATGATTACCTCAGAGAGCAACTGGGAGACCTTCAGGAGAAGATGGAACAGAAGGAGTCTCAGGTTAAGGAGCTCGTAGGAAAGGTCCAGGATCTCCGCAAAGAGGTTGAAGAATTCCTGTCCTATGGCGATTCCCTGATGGAAGATGTGGGCATGGAGCCCAAAGTTCCACCTCAGTAGGCGAGTGACTTGAGTACTATCGCAGGATTAGGTTGACCCCTATCGCTAGTCGAGTCGAAGTAGTGGTTCTTTTGGAAACCCTGTATTAGGTGCAGTAGATGTAAGGCGATGTTGTAATCCCGATGTTGTGAACTCCTTGATGTGATGTTTGTGAAATATAAGTATGTTTGTCTTGTTTGATCTGTGTGAAATATTTTCCATAAGCAGTAATTAATCAACCACTTCGCGAAATCGCCTTTCCCTTAGTTGAACCTTTTTGCCTTGCCCCTTATACCCGGGTGCTTCAGGATGCAAGCACTCGTCGCACCACCGTGGGAGGATCAGCACCACCACCACCGGACCCAACCCCCGCCCAACTTCTCGCGCTTATCATGGAGGAACGTGAAAATGCCCGGGAGAGCGCCAAGCTCATCTCGCTGCCCTGCAGCAGATCGCTGCCGCCCATCTCAACCAAAACAACAACAATAACAACAACAACAATGGTAATGGCAATGACGATGGAAACCAGCGATCCACCTTAGGCGATTTCCAGAAGACCAACCCACCTACCTATTCCAAGGGACTTCACCCACTAGAAGCCGATGATTGGCTTCGCACCATCGACAACAATCTTGAAGTTGCTGCTGTAGGAGAAAATGAGAAGGTGCTGTATGCAACCCACTATCTCGCTGGACCTGCACGAGCTTGGTGGGAAACTACCAAGGCTCTCCAGCAAGCTGGTCATGTTATCAACTGGGCTGAGTTCCAGGAGAAGTTCCGCAAGAAGCATATTCCCAGCGGACTTATTGAGAGGAAGAAGGATGAATTCCGCAAGCTGAGGCAGGGAAGTAGAGATGTGGTCGGTTATCTGGATGAGTTTACCGACTTATCTCGGTATGCTCCTGATGACACCGACACGAGAAGAGGAAGATGGAGCGTTTCATGAGTGGACTTCATGATGAACTGCAGTGTGCTCTGGTTATCCATGACTTCTATGATCTGGAGTCACTTGTGGACAAAGCCATCCAGCTGGAACCAAGCGCAAGTCATGTTTGAAGGTCGTAAGAGGAGGATGAATGCTCAGGAAGGTTCGAGCACCAGAAGCCTCGTATCTTTCAGCAAAACCCCGAGCCGGCATATCGACCACCACAAGCTCCACGCCCCAATTACCCTAACCGCCCAAACAACTTCAACCGCCCCAATGACAATAACCGTCCCGGAGGAAACTTCAACAACTTCAACCGCAATGCCAATGTTATCTGCTTTGAATGCGGCAATAAGGGTCACTACTCCAGAGAATGCCCCAATCCTAAGAGGAATGTTCAGCGCCCCAATGCGCCGGCACCGAACAATGGTCAAGGCCGTAATGGAAATGGCAAGAATGTCGCACCCCGCGGAAATGTTGCTGTTGCCAAGGGCCGTCTGCACCACATCAATGCTGAAGAAGCCAGGATGCGCCCGATGTTGTGCTGGGTACGTTCCTTGTCAACTCAGTACCTGCAACTGTTCTGTTTGATTCTGGTGCTACCCATTCCTTTGTTACCCAAGAATTTGTTGCTAAGGGAGGTTTAGTCGAGAGCCTCTTACCCAAACCCATGGTCATCCAAATCCCAAAATCCACCGTAGAGACCAAGATGTTTTGCTCCGATGTACCCCTTGAGATCAAAGGAGAAAAGTTTCCAGTCAACTTAATCGTTCTGGGAACCCAAGGCATAGATGTGATACTTGGTATGAATTGGCTAGCCAAGTACCATGGTCGAATAGACTGCGCCAGAAGAGCTGTATCCATTACCACCGACAAAGAAGTAGAAGTGGAGTATGTGTCGAAACCCATCATTCCCAGACCTCTTTAGTACCTAAGCCTAGCAAATCTCGGGACGAGATTTATTTTAAGGGGGGAAGGATTGTAACATCCCAAAATTATTAATCAGTATTATTAATTCAAAAATGTGAACCAACAAAAACTTTTATTGATTTATGAGTGTTGATTGCATGTTGTTACTTGTGATAATTATTTCTTGTTGCTTGTGTGTTGCTTGCTCTAATTAACACATGAGAAAAGAAAGAAAACAAAATAAAAAGTTAAAGCAAGAAAAATAAATGTGACAAGTGTCACACAAATTCTCCAAGTGAGAAACTCAAATTGTTTCAAACAAAATTCAGTGGAGTGGTAATGTAAACACTCCCATTTTATTCTTACTACTTTTCCCTCTCAAATAATATTTTAACTAGTTTTAAAATTCTAAAGTAAAATCAATTTGAAATAAACCAAAATACCATAATTAAAACCCTATGAACAAAATGATTCAAAACATTTTATTTTGAAATGCCAAATTTTGTGGAGCTTCTACATGTTATGGGAAGCCTCACAAATATTTGCAAATTTTTCTAAATAGTATAAGTGCCCCAAATAAATTCCTAAAATGCTACTGGATTGAAAAAGAAATAAAAGAAAAGCAGAAAAGAGGAGGCAGGGGGTTTTCTGCAAAACGTCATCCCCTACCTCTCTCCTAGCTCACTGTCGCCGCCGCCGTGTCGCCGTAGCTGTTGACGCCGCGCCCAGGCCCCCCAGGCCCCCCCCAGCTCGCGCCTGCCCTCGCGTCGTGCCTCTGCAGCCTCTGCACGCAGAGGAGAGCACTCGAGCGCTCTCTCTCGCCCCAATGCCGCCCTGTCCCCATTTTCTCCGCCGTGGATCGTCCGACGGCGCCGGCCAAATTCAGCCCCCTCACAGCTCCCCGACACGCGATACTCTACCCCATTGCTCCTAGCTCTCGCCCGGACCCCCCAGACGTCTCTGCAACGAGATCCCTACACGCGTCACAGCGCAATCGAGAGGAGGATCCTCTCCCGTGCGCCATGGACGCCGCCGTGCACCGCGACCACCGTGGACCGTCCCCACGCTATAAAAACCACCCCGAGCCCCTCTGGAAACTCCACACCACCCCCACTCCCTCTCCCCTGCTCCAATTTCTCCGTGCACCGCCAGGAGGGCGTGCACTGCCACAGCAACTGCCGCCGTCGAGGTCGGACATGGCCGCAGCGCCACACTCCCCCATTCTCTCCCCTCTGGCCCGTACTCTCTTCCTCCTGGACACCGCACTCACCCGCCCTTGTTTCCCTTTGATTCGTGCCCAGACGCGCCGTAGAAGCTTCGCCGGAGTCCGTTGCCGTGGCCGTGGAAGTCCGACACCTCGTCGTCGCCGCTACACGCCGTCCCAGCAAGCTCGAGTCCTCCAGCAAGCTTCCCCGAGCCTCCGCCGTCGATTCGCGTCATCGCCGTGCCTTCCCGAGCCCCCTAGGTGAGCCAATCGTCCACCTCGCCGTCGCCGGAGCCACGGCGCCGCCCGTTCTGGGTCGTCGCCGATGGACTCGATCGCGAGCCGCTGGATCTAAATCCAACGGTAGCGTACCTCTTCGTTTAGATGTAAGGCTGACGGGCTGGCCCCACCCGTCAGCGTTTTATTAATTTCCACCCGTGCACTGAGTCACTGATAGAAGGGCCCCACCTGTCATAGATTTCAACATTATCCACACAGAGGATTTTCCTAATTAGTTCTCTCTGGAATTTCCAGTACTGGACCCATTTTAGAAATTCAATAACTTGAGATCTAGACATCCAAATAAATCAAATCCAATTGTTCTGGAAAGCTTATGAAAATGTTTAACCAAGCTAAGTGGATTAAATTCATTTAGATAAATAATAAAAGTGTAGTATTAAAAATACCACAGAAGATTTAAAATCTAAACTTGTTTGTTTCTGATACTCTGTTAAGCCAAATAATTCCAAACCAATTTTGTTAGCTTAGTACTGTCATCTATTTGCTTCCCTAATTTTGGTAGAATTAATTGTGCAGTGGTAATTGTTTGGTATAAAGTTGAAATTAGAACACCCTTCTGCACTAAAACAATTAAATATGTTTAATGGTTAACCCAAATGAATTAGGACCAATTTTTTAGGTCACATTTAGTTAAGGTTAGTTACCCCTAAAAGGATTTAATTTTTGAACAAAATTACCTTGAGTTGTAGCAAAAACTTGATTAATAACTCACTGGATTAAAACAATTGTGTAGGGAGTTTGGTAACTCCAATTAACCCAAACTCAATTGTGTTGTCTTCTACACATCAGTAGCTTTCTGTAGAAATTTAGTTTGTATTTTTGTGACCAACAGAACTCAAGTTGTGGAATTAAACATGTTTAACAAGTTTCTGCCATAATTTAGACATAAACAAATAATGTTTAATTCAATTAATTTGAAACCAAATTGTATTGTTTGATGTGTGCAGTAGCTAATTGTGATGCTTATGATTGTTATGTTGTGATGATTGCTTGGATAGTTTAGTGATTGTTTGTATTTGTTTGTTTATTAATTAGACGAGAACGCTGTCGGATTTATCGAGGAAGAAGAGTTTGTTGAATCTGAAGATCAAGACCAAGGCCACTTTGCCGAGCAAGGCAAGCTACTCTCTGAGCTTGCACCCCAAATATATGCATCTATTTTGATATCATGATTTACTCTTAAGGCAAAGATTTATAAAAACCTTTTCAAAAAGTATATGGAAACTATTTTGCCACCTATGTAGAAATATAAGATAGTTATATCAAAATTATAGGATGGGAAAAAAGTAAAATGGTTTATTCAAAACTCATTTGAAAATACTTGTGTGATTATGGAATACCGAGATGTCGGTGTTGAAATGGAGAAGTGGAGAATGGAGATGTTTATGAAAAATGCACAGTGTGTCCTTGTACTTACGTCAACCAGCCGATACCCTGTGCGACCACATTTACCCACATATGGGAAAAGGGCTTAGTCATATAATTTGTTCATATTAGTATGGGATGCCTCATCGATGGAGATGACTCCGTTATGCATGAGGGGATAGTATGTTGATCTACCCCTGACCCGGGTCCTCGCTCAAACTTTATGAAAAGAAAAGGAGGAGGATTGAAGGTTCCACCATAAACCGTCGGGCAAAACCTATGAGTCCTCACACTTAGATTTCGACGGGCTGGGTTAAGTGTTGATGGAAGTGTCATATGGGCAGGGTCCTATACTAGCATGAGCAAAGGACAGGCTAGGGTCGGTGGCTCAACTTCGCATACACCTTGTATGGCGGGGCGTGGCTGACACGATGAGTTACCGGATGGATGTGGGAAAAGCGTGCTAACTCTGCAGAGTGTAAAACTATTCGAATAGCCGAGTCCTCGGATATGGACAGTTGGGAGGCCCTACTTTGACCATGTGCAAGTTTTTGAAAGACTTTGAGTTTTAAAAAGAAAATGAAGTGGAGAATGTTCCATACACCTATACCAATGGATCGATATGAGGTTGTTGGAGGAAGTGGACCATGACGGACTATGGTCGGAAAAAGGAGGAGTTTTGGAAAAACAGATAAAATGGTGATTTCTTTAAAGATAGTTATAAAACTCTTCTTACCTTTTTCAATAAAGATATAGAGATGTTTTAAATAAATAAAAGTTGGAAATTTAAACAAAACTAGTGCATACTCATGTTGGGGTAGTTTGCGAGTACATTCAAATGTACTCATATTGGTTTCGTCCCTGGCTATTGTCCTAGCCAGACTACGAGGAGGAGCACTTCGCCGAGCAGGAGTATGGCGACTTCTACACGAACTAAGGATCTCCATAAGTCAGCTGCCTGTCGGGTCGTTTTCGATAAGATTTGATGTCTACTACGCCGTAACTTCCGCTGATATTTTGGTTTGGCCCATGAAGGCACCTATGTAAGAATTGGTATAAATGACCATTTATGTAAGACTTTTAATTCGGTATTGTAATGGATGTAAACTTTGGTATCCAATTCGGATTATGTGTAACGACAGACTGATCACGGGATCGTTGTGTTAAGCATAATTGGGTATTTCGGACAGCTAGTCTGGGGTCCCCACAAACATGTGCCTGTATAGTTTTACAATCTGTGTCTGTATAACTTGTTAGTTGTACAACCTGTGTCTGTCTAGTTGTACAACCTGTGTCTGTTTAGTTGTACAACTTATGTTTATGTAGCTGTACAACATGTGTCTATTTATAGTTTGTACAAGGTCTCTGTTTGTTTTGTACATCGTGCTCTATTTTTCCTTACTGGATACACCGTTTTGTTGTATCTAAATTAATTATGTACTCTACTCTAATAGTTGTACTGCCACGGAACAATCGATCGCTGGTTGTACATCGCGGCCAACGCACTCACGAACTCATATGGAAATGACGCAAGCACGCACGCATGCAGCAGGAACTTCGTACGCAAGCACGCATGCATGCAGGATGTACAGCCCTGGGTCTCGTACATGCGCGGCAGCTGGACGTACGCAGGGAAGACGCGGGGCTTCGAACCCATGAGGTCAGGACGCACGCGACGCACGCGGGGACCGGGACGGTGCCGTGTTGGATTTTGTTTTTGCTCCCTGGTGATCACACGTGGCGTGCTAACACTACTCCGTTTTTACCTTCACGAAGAACCCTCTAGCTAGTGGCACCCAAGTCCAAGTCCAATTCGATGCCGAAGAAGCCCAAGTCCAAATTCATCCCAGCCCAACACGGGGACCCGCACGGCCCATCATCTTAGAGCGGTGCTGTTGAAGGGCCCTGCGAAACACTTCTTCCCCCACAATCCAGTCAGTGACACGCAAGACCGAACCGAAGCGACTCGGGAATGTTCCGGAACCCGCGCCGCGCCGCCCTCCTCCTCGCCGCCGGCGCCGCCGCGGCGGGAGCGGGGGGCCTCCTCGACCGCCGCGACTCCTCCACGGCCGTCACAGTATCCGCCTCCGCGCCGCTCCGACATCTCCGCTACACCGCCTCCTCGGGCTCCTCTCCCGCAACCCCCTCCTCGCGCCGTGTCCAGGTACGGTTCCTTTGCCTCGTCTAGTTCATAGTCGTCTCCTACGTATGAGCAGGCCGTGTCATTAGCTCGTGATTGTCCATAATATGTATGTCAAAGTGAAACGCCTTGTGTTTCCAGAGGGTGTTTTGCGGCTGTGCCACTGGCCGTATGAGCTCCTGACGTTTGAATCAGTAATCTGTTGTTCATACGGAGACACCCCTGTGGATCTGACGAAACATCTGGGAGCTATTAGGAATTTAGGATTGTCATTGAGACTTCGATTCAGAACTGTTGATGCTAGCTCCCTATAAGAGGCAATATGATTTATTTTTTCTGTTCTGGTGACTGCGCTGCAAGATCTGAAACTACAGCTGCGTCCTTGGTTCTCCAGTTGTGAGGTCGGAGCTTGTAGGAGAGAGAGCAAAATGCGCCGGGTCATGAGCTGGCCCTGGTAGGAAGGCAGTCTAATGTCGGTACAGCTTTGCCTTGGGAGAATGAAGTACAGATTGTATCTCTGTTTTTGTAAAGGGCGATCTGCTCGTAAACGTTCAGTAATAAAGCTTTTGCTTTCCCATCAAAAACACCGTGCATTCACACAGCTCTGTGTGATATTATTTCAGAATTTAGACTAGCTATTTTTTTACCACTTAACACATATTGGAAGAACGTCTCCAGGTTGACAAGAAAGCATTTCCTACAAAATCATTCCTGCTGCTGATTATTAATTTTTCCAAAGTACTCCCTCTGTTCCACAATGTAAGATGTTTTAGGTGTTACACATGCATGTCTAGATTCATACTAAAAAGAATGGACACATGCACTTAAACAAGTCTAGATACATATGTGTGCATGTGCATGTGGAAAAAGACAAACATCTTATATTGTGGAACGGAGGGAGTAGCAGTAAAGTGTGCTGTTATGGAGACAGAGGAAGGGAAGAGCATGAGGTGGTACAGAGATATAAGAGGAGGTGAAGTTAGTGTTTGGGAATTTTGGCAGATGAAATCAATCTGAAATGCAGAATTTGTGACTAATTAGCACAAAACGCAACAAAGGAAAATAAAACAAAATTAGCAATTGCGAGAAAAATCCACTTTGATGGTTATTGATCAGATTTGATGGATGGTTTAGTTGATTAGTGTCATGATGTAACTCATACTTGTACTAGTAATATCGGTATATATCTGCACATAGAAATTTGATATGATAAAGTATATTGAGCCGTTTGGTAAAAAATAATTTACTAAGATTGGAGTATGTCGTTGGGAAAAGCTTAAGAAGTTTTCAAACAAATTCTATATTGGTGCACCACTATGTCTGAAGATATGCACTTGTTCTGAATGAGTACGTAATTAAATGGAGGCGTGTTTCTGGACTCTGGAATCAACTGTGTTATGTATTGAAAGACCTAGTTGAAAACCAATTCGATGGGGGGCTTCATGTGGACATTAGAACGCTATGGGCAAGCCCATATACATCATAGCAATGTGCCTGTGTAGAACTATGTTTCGCCCAGTAATTGACTTTCTACCTTGTTCATTACAGAGCTTGCTTTTTAAGAAAAATCTTACTGTGTTCAAATTTGCTTGTACAGGGGGTTTTCCTATACTGAATTCCTTTGCGGCTGCATCGGTTGCACCCATTAACACGAGCAACCAAGGTTCTGCTGGAAACTCAGATGATTCGAGATGTGGCCGAGGATGTCTAGGCAGGAATTCAATTGCCAATGCTGCAGCTGCAGTTGGCCCTGCTGTTGTAAACATTTCTTGTATGCATGGTGAGAATGTAACTGCAATGGAAAGGGTTGTTACCTGTTTCCCTATCTATATGTACTTAACTTGTGCAATTATTATTTTTGTAGAAAGTCATGGATGGGCGATTGAGAAGAGCATTGGATCAGGAACTATAATAGATCCAGATGGGACGATATTGACATGTGCCCATGTTGTTGCAGATTTTCAAAGCACAAAAGCAGTTCTAAGGGGAAAGGTTATTAAATTGGCAATACCAGTACCTTTTGTGTCCATCTTGAGTTACCCGTTACGGACCGATAGTGCTAATACTATAACAAAGGGAACTATTATGATGCTTGAATATTACTAGAGTTGTTAAAATGTCGGAAACACAAATGTCTGCCCGGCAACACCTGCTCGTGTGTGCAAAAACTAAGTTCCATATGTAAGACAATTCGTAAAATTTACACATGTAAATTTTTGGGTAAATTTCCATGTAAATTTGAGAACTCTATGCATGGATTAATGGAGTGTCCTTGGTCATTCACCATTCTTTCAAGTTATAGAATCTAAGTACTTGGCTTGAAGTTCTGGACTTCAGCATAGAGCCAAAGTCGACCTCAATCCAAAGTATAATAGACATTTCACAAATACTGCACAGTAGCGATGCCTATGGTATATTATTTACTTACGCTTCAATCCTCTTGCTTATGTTAAAAATGTTCCACCAACATTTTAGTTAATCCAGGAATATAGCTTTCAATACATGTTTATTTACTATCTCATTCTGCCTCACAAATTGGTCGATTATAACAGGTTAGTGTGACTTTACAAGATGGTCGAGAGTTTGAAGGTCATGTCCTCAATGCTGACCGCCACTCAGATATCGCTGTTGTGAAGATTAAATCTAAGACACCTTTACCAGCTGCAAGACTTGGATCCTCATGTAATATTCGACCAGGTGAACATGTTGTTGCTTTGGGCTGCCCACTTTCTCTTCAGAACACAGTTACAGCTGGCATTGTAAGGTTAGGTTTTCCCTATAACACGAACCTTTTTTTGCTTTAATTTTCTCTCATCTGCTCGCCGTCGTTAGGACTACTAGTTCTTTTTTGATTCCCAAGCTTGCTATTCGTTCTGTTGACTTCAATTGTTCCCTTTCCACCCCATTTTCTTGTAGTTGTGTTGACCGGAAAAGTAGTGATCTGGGTCTTGGAGGAATACGAAGGGAGTATCTACAAACTGATTGTGCTATCAATCAGGTAAAACCATTTTCTTCTTCCGTAAACATCCAGAGATGTGAAAAAATTATGTACTTAACACTGATAAATTTGGATTTTTTTTGTTCAATATATTTGGAAAATCCTTAATTGAAATAATATTCATCACTGCTCACCTTACCATTCACCAAAAAGCTTGAAGGGAAACGTAAAAATTGCACAATAAACAAGACCTGAAAATAAAAGTACTCCCTCCGTTCACATTTATAAGGCACACTAGCTATCCTTACATGCATAACAAAATGAGTGAATCTAGACTTATTTTGTACATAGATTCACTCATTTTAGTATGTATGTGGTCAAAATAGAAAGAATAGCTAGTGTGCCTTATAAAAGTGAACGGAGGGAGTAGCACTTATGATATTTACCTATCCTGCACCTTATTCTATTACAGTGATCAACTTTCTATTCTGATCCATTTTTCACTGGGAGTGGTAACCATCAATATCACTCCGAGTGGTAACCAACTATCATCAGCATCACTCCTTTAAGGCTTTCATTATACAGAAGAAGAGACAATCTGCAAAGAATCAATTAATTATTTGTGATTGTTGTTATTTCTGCTTGTATCCAACAAGAAGTTTAATACTTCGGTTGGTTACCAAAATGTATCATTGCCACTTTATTTTGTATACCTGCTTAATATTGCTCTAATCCTAAATAACAAGGTCGCCTTTCTTTTCTTGGTGCCAATGTAGCATCGTATGTTCTTGATACAAGCATATGTGGTTCGTTTCCTTGGTGCTTCTGTTTAGATCTCCAAAATTTCTCTAGTACAAACCGTCACATTTGCATGCTGCAGGGAAACTCTGGAGGCCCTCTTGTGAACCTCGATGGTGAGATCATTGGAGTTAATGTGATGAAAGTTTGGGCTGCTGATGGTTTGAGCTTTGCAGTACCAATTGACTCTGTTGTGAAGATAGTGGAGCACTTCAATAGAAATGGGTATGCCTTACTTTCAGTTGTATGATGCCGGCAAGACTTAACTATTATACGCTGCTTTGTATTTTGTGTTCCCTTTCAGGAATTTTTTATTTAGTTTAGGTTATTAAATAATCATCACTTGGGTACATGATAACTTTACCATGTTGTTTATTAGAGTAGGTGGGATTTGGATTGACATACCGAAAAATCAATTAATGATAATGTGAGCAATGGAGCTGTTGAACTTTCATTTTTGTGTGTTGTGCCAAGAACAATCAAGTAACTTTGTTTTTTGGAAAAAAGGCAGACAGCGCAGAACAAACTAGCATTGATATAATAGGGGGAAAAATTACACAAATTTAACAAAGTTCAACAACTAGCACAGAAGCTGCAGAAAAACAGCGATCTGGCAAAACAAACAGCAGCTAAGCTAAGCGAACAAAGGGAGCTGGGAAAGGATAGCATGCTAGTCAAGCTCTCTTGGTCTATGAGACAGGCCACGCACCAGGGTTGCTCAAATGTCTGGTAAATTGGACTTTGGTTTGCTTGCCGAGGCGGTTCGGCAGCTTAGGCATTCCCAACTTGCAATTTCAGAGCACTGCCTTCGCACCCGTTGGCTTTGGCATTTGTGAACAGACGTTGCAAAACACCCAAGTAACTTAGTTTGTGAATGAACCACAGTATATTACATAATTTTGACTGAAATCCACCATGATGTTACTTCCTCAAATGAACTGTGAGCCTAGTTGTCATGGAATAGATTATAGTATTCTTGGCAGCTACTTAGGTTTGTCTAATGTGCAATGCAGGAGAGTTGTACGGCCATGGCTTGGTTTAAAGATGCTTGATCTTAACCCAATGGTCATTGCACAACTTAAAGAAAGATCAAGTTCTTTTCCAGATGTAAGAAAAGGTGTGCTTGTTCCAATGGTAAGCTATTCTTAATTCATCTCATGTGATGGTACATTGTGCAGGCTGGAAGTTATATTCTCAAGTTTCTAACTACCAAGTTCGAACTAAATTTGTTACAGAATTCTAATTACACAGCTCAAAACTTTTTTCTTATATTCATGCTGTTTCATATAAAGTATTCTTCTTAAGTGTGACTTTGTGGTGCTGTATGTTTTAGCATGCACTGATTCTGGTAACAATTAGGCGATGCTAACTCTAGATGAGTGGACAACCAGGTTACACCAGGATGCCCAGCTGAACGCGCTGGATTTGCTCCTGGGGATGTAGTCGTTGAGTTTGGTGGTAAACCAGTGGAAAGCATCAAGGAGGTAACTAGGCTGACCTCTGGTTTAGTGGGGTTTGTTATTATGACTTGCAATATTCCTTCTTTTGTTAAAATACTACTCCCTCCGTTCCAAATTATAAGATGTTTTGACCACTTCAATGTGGACTAAGTACAGACTGAAATGAGTGAATCAACACACTAAAATACGTCTAGATACGTACGAATCAAGAAAAGGCTAAAAATGGCTATATTTAGGAACGGAGGGAGTAGTAATTATGTCATGTGATATTGTGATATGGAATTTAGTGATGTGCTAGAACACTGGTCTTTGTTACCTTCTATGCTTTTCTGGGGTTTTCATTTCGGTTCTCTGTACATCACATTCTGAAATCTCAGTTCAAGAGGATCATATTATCCTTTTATCCGTACAGTCGAGTTAGTGAAGTAGTTATTGCAGATTATTGACATCATGGGGGACAAGGTTGGAGTGCCATTTGAAGTTCTTGTGAAAAGGGCGAACAACATATCTGTGACTTTGACAGTTATACCAGAGGAAGCAGATGCCAGCAGATGACCCACAGTAATCTGCTTAAAGTTAATGAGCTGAGAAGAGAATCTTGCAGTACAACTATAAATCTTCCTCGGAGTATATTTTGTATAGCCCATGTAGACATTCTGTTGAGTTAGGTTCTTGACTAGGATGGGCGATGGATGATATCCTTGCCCAGAAGGGAAAGGAGAATAGACAACATGTCCTAACAAACTGAGGTTCATTTTGCTTTTTGTTGGGCTATACATGCAAGCTTAGCATTTCTGTAGGTGGTTATGTTTTATTTACTGAGCAGCGTGGTTGCTTCAAAAACTGAATTATGTATAAACGCGTCAAAGGATGTGGGCTTGTCATCAGGGGCGGAGCTAGAACAAAATTGACCAGCTGAAGTGATTTTTTCCATGCAGAAAGCAAAAGGTGTTTAATGGATTTTACTTCATTGTTTTTCACCTTTACGGTGCTTTTGAATCAAAAACTGAATTAACGTGCGCGGCTGGATAACCCATTGTTCGCTGTGTCACTGTTTCAAAAGAGTAAATAAAAAGGGAGCAACTGGAGCTCAATCGACTCAGAGCTCTCAGTCGATGACGTCACCATCGTCTTTCCCGCAGCCACCGTCGCCGTCTTCAACTCTGGCGAGTGCGCCTCCCCCGCAGCCACCGCCGGCCTCCCCGCCCCGCCCCGCCCTGCCCCGAGCTCCTCCTCCGCCGCCGCCCTGGCCATCCCTCTCCGGCGCCGGCGAACCCCCGAAACCACCACCACCCTTAAGTCACTCCTCGCCTCCGCTGCGGTGGCTCCAGCTCGGCCTGACGCCGCCGTCGCCGCGAGGAAGAAGACTAGGACATTTGCACGAATCTTGGCACGGATCGGGCGGCTGGAAAACTCGACTGAGAACTAGGAATTCCGAAATAAAAACGGAGAAGTACCGATGCGAAAAAACAGTGAGCCTAACAGCCCCTATGCTGCGCTCGTCTGGAACTCACGAAACGCTGGTGGAAGGAAAAATAGCAGGCTATTGGGCCGGCACGTGAGCAATGCCCTCTTCCACATCGCGACACGCACGACCCGTCCCAGAACAAAGCAGAGGCGCAGAGCACACAACATTTGTTTCTTCTCCCGCAGTCCAATTTCAAAGTGATCCCGGCACTCTCTAGAATGTTCCGAAACCCGCGCCGCGCCGGCGCCACCCTCCTCCTCGCCGCCGGCGCCGCCGCAGCGGGAGCGGGGGGCCTCCTCGTCCGCCGCAACTCCACCCCGGCTGTCGCCGTGTCTGCCTCTACGCCGCTCCGCCATCTCCTGTCCACCGCCTCCACGGGACTCCTGTCCAGCAGCCCCCTCTTCTCCCCGTGGCAAGGTTCGACTTGTTGCCTGGTCTAGTTTTCGGCTCTCACCTAATAGTACGTACGAGCAGGTCGTGTCACTAGTTCTCCATTGTCGACAATTAGTTTATACCTGCACCATGTACATGTAGCACCATGTTTCGCCCATGTAGCACCACTCCATGTTTTGCCCAATAATTGCCTATGTATCTTGGTCCTTACGAAGAGCTTACCTTTCAAAGTATCTTACGGTGTTCAAATTTGTTGGTACAGGGGGGTTTCCCATAATATATTCCTTTGCATCTGCATTGGTTCCACCCACTAACCTGAGCAACCAAGGATCTGGTGGAAACTCCGGTGATTCAAGATGTCTAAGCAGGAATTCAATTGCTGAGGCTGCAGCTGCAGTTGGTCCCTCGGTTGTGAACATTTCTTGTGTGCAAGGTTCGAATGTAACTGCAATAGATACTGTCAAACTTATTGCCTGTTTCACTAGCCCTTTTAGTAAATCTGCAACTATTTCTTGTAGAAACTCAATGGGCGGAAGAGAAGAGGAAGGGATCAGGAACTATCATTCATCCAGATGGAACGATATTAACATGTGCCCATCTTTTTGCAGATACTGAAAGCACGAAAGCAGTCATAAGTCGAAAGGTTATTTACTTGGCACTACCAGTACCTCTCTGGGTTCATCTTGTATCACCCGACACCCGTTACGTACGGCCAACAGTATTAATACTCTACGAGTTCATATTTGTCAAGTGAGACTATTATGATGCTTGAATATGAGCTGCTGAAGTTGTTAAAATGTTGAAATCTTAAAGGTCTATCCAGGAGAACCTGCTCAGCTGCTTCTGGGTGAATTTTTTTCTTGGATATAAACGGAATTGGGAAAATTACACGTGTAAATGTTTGAGTACTCTATGCATGGACCAACAGAGTGTCCTTGGGCCTACCATTCTTTCAAGTTATAGACCAGCCCACAGTAGTGAAACTAAGTAGTAGGGTTGAAGTTCTAGACTTTAGCATAGGACCAACATTGACCGAAAAGCTATAGTATAATAGATAATCAATGTCCTTTTTCTAACAAACTTCCACACAGTAGGGGTGCTTAAGATAGATCCTTTACTTCCACCAGAATTTTAGTTACTCCAGGAGAATAGCTTTCAATACATGTTTTTTTCTATTATCATTCTTTTCTCTGAAATCAGTCAACTGTAACAGGTTAGTGTGACTTTACAAGATGGTCGTGAATTCGAGGGCGTTGTTCTAAATGCTGACTGCCACTCAGATATCGCTGTTGTGAAGATCAAGTCCAGCACACCTTTACCAGCAGCAAAGCTTGGATCATCATGTAAAATTCGACCAGGTGAATGGGTTGTTGCTTTGGGCTGCCCTCTTTCTTTACAGAACACAGTTACAGCTGGCATTGTAAGGTTAAGATCTCTAAAACCCTAACCTACTGGTTTGCTTTTGATTCAATGTTTGCTATTTATTTTGTTGACGACAATATTCCACTTGTCACCTCCATTTTCCTTGTAGTTGCGTTGACCGGAAAAGTAGTGATCTTGGTCTTAAAGGAATACGAAGGGACTATATACAAACAGATTGTGCCATCAATGCGGTAAAACCTCATACTTCCTATGTAAACATGCATAGATATGAATTAGTCAAATAAGCGGAAACATTAGCACATATTACATATATTTGACAGTAAATTTGAAAAATCATGAGTTTCCTAAGAGCCCTTGTAAGACTGAAGACCATACACCAAATAGCTTCTACGAAAACATTAAAGATTACAAAACAAGCAAAACCTGAAAATATAGGTAGCAGCTTAAGCTATTTACCTGCCATTTACCTTCTTCTGTTACGGCGTTCCACTTTCTGTTCTGATCTATTGTGCACTCTGAGTGGTAATGGTAACCATAGATTGTTGTTATTTGTGCTTGTACGCAACAAGCAGTTTGATACTTTGGTATGGAGGGTGTAGCCTGCCAAAATGGATCACTGCTAATGCCATCTTATTGTATGTAACTGCTTTCTTCTTGCACCAATCCTAAAAACAAGGCGACCGTCTCTTTCTTCTTTCATCGTTGACACATTTGCATGCTGCAGGGAAACTCTGGAGGCCCTCTTGTTAACCTCGACGGCGAGATCATTGGAGTTAATGTGATGAAAGCTCTCTCTGCTCATGGTTATGGCTTCGCAGTACCAGTTGACTCTATTGTGAAAGTAGTGGAGCACTTCAAGAAAAATGGGTATGACTTCTCAGCTGTATAATGCTAGTTGCATTTAACTATTATACATTGCTTTGTATTTCGCTCTCCCTTGGGAAATTTCTTTGCTTTATGCTATGGCCTGCACAGTTGGAGTGACTAGAACATGTATTTCCAAACTAGGCAGCATGCAGACAACCTGCAAGTATAGCATTCAAGATGAATATGCAGGCTGATACAATGAATTATGAGAATATATTTAGATATGCAATGATCTCCAATCTTTTTGTCTCTGTTGCAAGAACTATCTTATATGATATTTGCATGCGGGAATCATCTCATGTTCACATTATTTTACCAGATTATCACAATTCAACTGTTAAAAGTCGATGCCAAAAATATATTTAAATTTATCATCAATACTTGGGCATATGATAACTTTCCCTTATATGGTACATTAGGTGAGTGACCGAAAGATCAGCTAATAAAACATTGAGCAGTTGAGTTATTGAACTCTCTTGTTTCTTTGTGCCGAGAACACGTAAGTAACCTTACTACTAGTTAGTACTGACTGAGCAACAGTGTTGCATTAAAATCGAGCAGTATGTTGCTTTGCGAGCCTAGTTATTTCAGAGTATATTGGCAGCTACTTAGGTTTGTCTAATGTGCTATGCAGGAGAGTTGTACGACCGTGGCTTGGTTTAAAGATGCTTGATCTTAACCCAATGGTCATTGCACAACTTAAAGAAATATCAAGTTCTTTTCCAGATATAAGAAAAGGTGTGCTCGTTTCAGTGGTAAGCTATTTTTAATCCGTCTCATGTGACGAGGCATTGTGCAGCCTGGAGGATTTCTCTTGAATTCCCAACTACAGTGCTAGAATTAAATATGTTGTAAAATTCTAATTATCACCATTCAACGCCCATTATTTCTTGTATTTCCTGCTATTTCTGACCTATTATTCCTCGAAGTGTCGCTTTGTGGTGTTATATGTTTTAGCATGCAATGATTCTGATATAAGTTAGGCGACGCTAACACTAGATGAGTGAACGACCAGGTTACACCAGGATACCCAGCTGCACGTGCAGGATTTGCTCCTGGGGACGTAGTCATTGAATTTGATGGTAAACCGGTGGAAAGCGTCAAAGAGGTAACTAGGCTAACCTCTGGTTTTAAATTCTTATCACTTGCAATATTCCTGGTTTTGAAATTTGATGTGATATTGTGTTATGGAATTGAAAGTAATGATGTATAAAATGATTTAAGCCAGGTGCTAGAAGTAGATCAGTGGTCTGTGTTGCCTATTGTATAACATGTTTCATGTGCTTCTGGGGTATTCATTTCAGTGTTCTGTACATCAAATTCTGGATAACATTTCAAGAGGATCAGATTATCCTTTTTTATAAACGAGTTAATACAGTACTCGCTGCAGATTATTGACATCGTGTGGGACAAGGTTGGAAGGCCATGTACAGTTCTTGTGCAAAGGGCGAATGAATCCTTGATTTTGACAGTTATACCAGAGGAAGCAGATGCCAGCAGATGACTCACAGTTACCTGCTTGAGACTGATGAGCTAAGAGGAGAATTTTCCAGTGCAACTATAATTTTCCTTGGAATTTATTTTGTGTGGCCCATAGACATTCGCTTGAGTTGGATGCTTGGCTAGGTTAGACCCAGAAGGGAAAGAAGCGTAGGCAATATAGATCTGGTAGTGCAGTGTTGAGTTCGCAGAAATAGTCTTTTGAAGCATATCCTAACAAACTTGAGGTTCATTTTTACTTCTTTCGGGCTATCCATTCAAGTTTAGCATCTTCGTAAGTGGCTGTACTATTTACTGAGCACTTGAGCAGCGTGGTTGTATCAAAAACTGAGCAGGAGGTTCTGCTTGGTAAAACTACTCATCAAAAGATGTGGCATTATCGTGTCTTCTTCATCTGATCGCAATTAATTCCATCGTCTGTTAATACTTCTAAACGAAATAGGCAAGCAGGAAACAGCCGCGTAAGGTTTGTCTGTTATAGAACTTGCGTTTAAAAAGCACGGTAGAGATGGAGAGCAAAATAAAGGAGCAGTATTGAATAGTTTTGCTTTCTTCGCTACCAAACCTTCAGGTTGGTGCACGCATCTGTTTGGAAGCAATTGGAATTTCTGATTCGTTTGCAATTTCAGGTTGAAACGTGGTGCGGGCACGTCTGCCTTGTGTGATACCCAAAACCTAGGTCCATTTCTATTGGTTGTTAGACGCAACATCTCTTTAACTTTTTGTTGAAATGTCACTCTCATGCTTCATCATGGGGATGTATTATTTGTGGTAGATGTACGCTTTCTGTCTACCTGTGTGGTGCACCGATGGTTGAATATGTTAGGAGTCTTTGTACTTAAGTATTACGAAATCCTGTCTGCATGTATTTAGAACTAGAAGGCAAGGGCGCGCGTTGCCGCGCTTGCTTTTAGCTGTTTTCGTTTAATTGGTTTGTTCCTTATTTTTAATTGTTGTTGTTATGGTTTTGTGTTCTCCGGATTGACAGACAGACAAAGTATGGTATTCTCTTTATTATAACAAGTTTGTGAGTGCTATAAGGCTAATGTTCTTCACAAAATTTATGACAAAAGATTTCAAACTCATAAGTCATAGTGGAGAGCAATAATTCAATACACTACAATTAAAAGAATAACAAAATGGGAAATATTCTAACATTTGCACGAAACTATGGATTCAACATGCTAATAATAAGATCCCTGCATCGTCAACTCCATGAATCGCTCGTCTTATTTACCTACCTCCCTATATTGGATGGCGTCGAAGCGTAGATTATTTTGTAACATAGAAAAATCCAGTACATGTGAACGGATTGGGAACATAATCAGAAGAAATTGAAGCTGAAATCTTAAATACACGAGAAAAAACCAAACAAGTAAAACATATTAAAACGATAGTCTATTAATTAATATTTATTTTCATGATAACCCCTGCTATCATTTTAAGAGATTAACTATCAGCTGAAATGTCATGCATTTCTAGCAGAAAGCTAATCTCTAGTATAGACAAAAAGCTAATCTCTATTAAGCTCTCTACTATCATTTGAAGGGGTCAACTATCTAATATTACTTGTCACTGAGGTAAATTGTTTGAGTAATCTTGATCGTGCTATAAGTGTACGCAGTTAAAGAAAGCAACTCATTTGTGCAGTGAAATAAAGCAATTCATGTGTGCGATTAAAGAGAAATCTATTCAAAATTTATCAGCTAGCCAACCATGTAGAACTGGTACTTTATAGTAAAAAATCAGCATTATTTCCACCATGTACCTTACCACATCATTGGCTTATCGAAGATTTATCGAAGATATATAGTAACTTCAATACATCTCTTATAATTGCCAATTAAAATATGTTGTTTTAACATGTTTCATCGTAACAAACCTCGTCAATCTATACTGCGTAGTTATTTTTGTTGTTGCAAAACTCCATACCTAGGAGTTAGCGAAATCATTGCTGCAATGATGAGACAACTACACACATCAAAAAAACTTGTTTGCTTACTCGTGCGTATTGCATATGTGACTCAGCAGAGTCTGTCGAAGGAGAAACATGGTCTGGGCCATATTTTGCACCAAGTTTGCTGGATTCTATCGATTTTTTGCATGACCTCGTGAGACGCAAACAGAGACATTTGGTTGTATATCACGCCACTTGGCTAAGTGACATTTGAAGAAATTCGTCTATCTAACAACCATATGAGTTGCAGCGATAGAATAACGGCATGGCGCGACGCTGGTGGGCAGAGGATGTTGCGGCTGGAGCTGTGTGGGCGCTGAAATTTGCGGCGGAAGCGGACATATATGTACATATCTACAGTATAAAATCTATACGTACTCGCCGAAGGAAATTTCAAACGGTTGAACGAGTGCGAGAATTTGACAACAATTGTCTAAAAACAATATAAACTTTGGTGGCGCGACGCAACGACAGTGCGGCGGCGGAGGTAGAGGATGGAGCTACGTGGGAGTGAAATTTGCGGCAGGATCGGACATACACGTACATATCTATATACCTATATGTCCGCTGAAATGAAAAATTTATAACATGAAAGATGTGAGGAACGGCGAGATGGATCTACTCGTAAAAGGAAATTTCAAAGGATTGAACGAGTGTGACGAATTTGATAAAATTTGTCTACAAACAATATAAACTTCGGTCCAAAATTAACAAGTTACAATTGACGAAATTCAAAATCAATCACGGGAATGGAATCTCCTCTTCGACGCGCATACAATTCATATATATTTTATCTGAAATCTTAAATCTTAAACGTATAGTCGTCAACTAAATCACTCTCATCCAGCCAAGTTGCCCAGCCGAAACCAACCCAAATCCACACCAATCCCACACCACTCTCATGTATATGTCCCTGGCTGGTGGGCCATATAGGGAAAGATGAGGTGGAGGCACCATAGGGCTGGAAATCTAGGGAGCTTAGTACTTAGAGTGATATGTGCTACATTTTGCAGTCATTTCAGAAGAAAAAATGCAACATATTATGCATGTAATTTGAGGTCAACAATGAATAAAAAACTGTGTCATTTGTTAAAAAGTGTATCAATGAAGAAACTGAGAGCAACCGTTTTATCAAACACTATCAGGTTTATGATTGAAAGGGCAATCATTTATAGAGAAATACTTCTTTATATTCTCTTAAGAAACGGGGCATTAATCTGCAATCTAGATTTCCAACGCATGTGAGAGTAACTTCGAGTTGCTGACAGCTGAGCCCTTGAATCTAGTAGCCCCACAAGTCAGTTACACAAAGTAACTCTGACTTCTGCTTGAGGATCCCATTAATCTGAGATAGTCATGTTCATGGCCACCTCTGGTGACCTGGTCTAGAAAAAGTTATCAATGAATGGGTCAAATTTAGGGAAATTTAGTACTGCACTATTTTCATTTTTTATATCCTATTGTATTGCTTTGGAAGAGCTTAAGTGATTGTGCCATGTCATCTACTGTAATACAGATCGCATGACATTTCTTATTCATTTTTTTTTTTGGCGGAGTACGGTTATTGTCAAATCAAGGCAGCAACTTAGTAGCATCAACCATAGATCCTTCCGGCCACTTCACCTATGGCGACCATGTGTAGGCTAGACATCATATCGAAGTCACATTTCAATATTCCTTTTGGTACAAGAATTCGAACCATGCTTGGAGTGCACAGTGCAGGAACTTTTATTTCTCGTGTAGGTGGTATTTAGAGCATCTCCGCTGGCGCTCTCAATAGCGCTCCCAATAGGGTTATTGGGAGTGCCGACATTAAAAGTTCCCTCACCGGCTTTCTCAATAGCGGCAAAGTTGCCCTACGGTCTCAATAAATAGTCGTGCAACCACGCTTTGCACCCTATGCTTTGGGAGGCAACTGGGAGTGCCTGCAAATAGCTCCTAGTAGGACCGGCCCACATGTCATGCACTAAGGAGAGTGAAGCAATCCACTGGTAAGATTTTTTGTGGCTACGCCGCCCGTGTGTGCGTGTTGTGTCCTCTGCACACACTAATATGCACACACACTATGTAACCACACAAGATGCTCTGAGTGGATAGTAGTCAATTGATCCACTCACACCATATTATGTGGCTAGAGTGCACATATAGGCGTGCCTGGTAGCCACAGAAGATCCATGAGTGGATGATTGGCTATTATGCGATAATCCTGTTCCATGTTTCTTTTATCTGCTACATAAATAAGTTGCATAGATAAATTAATGAGTGTTGTTTCTAAAACTAAAGAAAAAACAAGTAGACACTTGCAGGTGTGTTTTAGGAGCTCTGGTGGAGGGAGGCGCTTCCAATAGCGCTTATTAGATACACTTGCGGGAGGCTCTATTGGGAGCGCGGGTGGAGATGCTCTTACAGTGGATTTTTGTTATTTGTTTCAGCAGTCTTTATCAGTTCGGTGACAAAAAAGTCTCAAATGCAGATGTAGATTGCTTATTATGTTTCATAAAGGATGATTTATTTTGGAACGAAGGTTTTCTTAGACAAACTAGCAGAATGTTCGGTCAATTTTGTGATTTTTTACTGTATTGTTTTGTACTAACTTAATTGCCATAGTCTGGTATCGATTGTTATGATTTGGATCCAACATTGTATCTTCTTCCTCCAAAACGAGTCTATTTAGTCGTCTCTGGACCTGCCACTACGGGAAACCGTCAAAACGCCGACGGCGGCCCGCCGTCGGCGTAGGCCTACGCCGACGGCCGCCGTCGGCGTATAGGCGTCGGCGTAGGACGCTGTCGGCGTATGAAAACTGCCGTCGGCGTATCCGTCGCCGTCGGCGACGCCGCAGTGGGACCCACAAAACAGACGTGGAACGTCTCCGTCTGCTCCACCTATACGCCGACGGCAGTGCCGTCAGCCTAGGCTGCCACGTGTGCTGATCTGGTGCGTCTGGGAGGAGTTTGACGCCGACGGCAATGCCGTCGGCGTAGGTATGACCATATGGTCCTCCAGCGTCGACGTGGCGCCATCCTGTGCGTCCCCACGGCATCCTACGCCGACGACAATGCCGTCGGCGTAGCCTTGACCATATTTTCAATTTCTGAAACTTTTTGCTGCTGGTTTCTGGCGCATTTTAAATACAATTAAAATTGCACAAATTATAAAACATCAGAGAAACATCAAATAAAACATCACATACATATCCAAATGACACAAACATGATTCAAATTCATCCAAACTCAAAAATGACACAAACATAGTTCGAATTCACACACGCTACACCCGAACACATCCTACACCTCCCGAGAGTCCGAGGTATCCATTTCTGACAGCGTGAGAATAGGCGACCGACCGCGTGGGCCAGTCGAACCACACAAGGAATCCGGCGAGGCACGGGACGGTGTGGTCTCACGCGACGAACTCGGCGAGGCACCACCAGTGCCATGCTCCACGAGCGCGCGCGTCGAAGTCGGCGAGGCGGAAGCACGACCAAAGGGTGCAGTCCTCGAGTATCCCGATCCCTACATGTTTTGAGTCCAAGTTAGCAACTTGGAAAGCACAGCATGGCGGTAACAACTTGTTTGGCAAATAACTTACCGGAGTCGCTGGCTTGTATGTGCGAGCGACCGACTCCCTCGTTGGGCCGACGGGCATGATCCCCGGCCTAGGTGGACGCGTAGGCAGCTGCGACCGCTCTCCAGTGGCATGAAACTTCTCGTCAGCCTACAAGATAGTTTAGATGTCAGGAGTTGTAGAAAAAGAAGGTTCAAACTGAGGAAATGTGACTTGTCATATTTTGCAAATATAAAAGTTGAAACTTACAGCATCCCTCAACTCTGCCCACTCTTCATACTCCTGGCTCTTCTGTACCCACAACTGATACTCTCTCTCATAGCTCGCGTAAGCGGCATCGAAGGCCGCCTTGAAATCAGCCTACAGTTTTAAAAGGGAACGCATCTCGTCAACTTAGCCACTTAGCTAGGAACGAATGTCGGAAAGAGAATGAAATTGAGAAAAACTTACATCGGGGCGAGCTCGGGAAGGCCGACGAGGGAGGACGGGAGGGTCGTCGGCGGTGAGGGTAGCCTTGACACGCGAGTGGCCCAACTCAGGAGTACGCGTGAGTACCGCACTAAGCATGAGAGGACGGCCATGCTCCCAACCGTTCCCGGCAAGGACCACCGCTCTCTCGTCGATGTCATGCTCAAGAGGGTTGTCCACCTCCGGATTTATACCCTTGAACGTCTCGACGTATGCCTTTAGCCCCTCCTTGGCAGTGCCGAAGTAATCGGGCTGCGAGGGCTGAGGCTCAGAAAAATTGGGCTTCTTCATCTTCATCCTCTCCCATGCTTGCATGTCCGTAAGAGGCTCCCCGAAATCGGCCTCCTGCAATGCCAAAGAAGTGTCATGCGTATCAAGTAGGAACATGAGGGGAAATAAATGAAGATTGTTTCATGTATATATATACCAGCTTTACCTTGAAGCGATCATGGTTGCGGGCACCCGCACGATGTGTCCCCCCGCTCCCGCGGTTTAACTTGTTTTGCTCGCTCAAGGCCTTGAACGCGGGGTCCTCCCCAGCCCACCTAGACACCAACGCCCTCCACGCGTCATCCTTGGTCAATCACCTGCATTGAGAAAGGGTAAACAATTAATAAGCATGTTGAAAAATCTTGTATGGTAATTGTGTTACCAAAACAAAACTTAAGCAAAATAGACAATAGCTAACACTCAAGTTAAATTTCTTTCAGCACAGATTTCCACCAAGCTTAGTACTAAATTTTATTCCCCACATTGCTTAGTACTAAGTTCCATAGTAGTTTCTAAAGCTAGATATTTTTTTCACTTTACAAAGTGGCTACCTAACATATTTCTTATACAAGTCTGGGTAAATTGTTGATTAGGCACACACAACACACATCAATACAATACACACATCAACACTAAACATGTAGCACACTGCTTAATCATGATTAGGCTAAATTAGGTTCAGTATCACCTACTTAAGTAGGTAACAGGGTAATGCACAACTCCATACTTAAACAACATTGTATAATTACCATCATGAGCTCACACACCCTGACCACAACAAGTTTCGGCATCCATAAGCTCTAAATTAACAGTTAACAGGGGCATCCAATGCCAGCTAAGAGGGGCATCCAATGCCTCTGATCAAAATGAAGATTAGAATCACTACATTGAGTAGTTTCAGCTACTCCTGGGCTTAACAAATCGAACAAGCAACACTCCAGGCACAAATCGAACAAGGAGAAGAGAGAGGAAACAATACCAGACGCACACGCGCAGGGCTAGGGTTGTGAGGGAGAGGAGGTGGCTTGTGGAGGCCGGAGGCGAGCGCACGGTGTCGGGGAAGAACTCGGACGTGCGGCGCGTCGGGGAGGTGCTTTGTCCGTCTGCGGCGTCGAGGAGGAAGAGGAGGTCGCGGGGCAGCTGTACGCGCGAAGGGGAGGAAGGAGGCGCGCGGTATCACGCCGGCGACGTGCTCTGCGCCTCGGGCTTCATGGCGACGGCGGGTGGCGTACGGGGTGGGGCGAGCAGAGGAGCGGCAGCGGCTGCAATCACGAGGTGGGGCGGCGCGGTGGGTGGCGTACGGGGTGGGGCGGCCGGCGGCGGGGTCGGGGGCGGCCGGCGGCGGGGTCGGGGATTTAGGGATTTCGATTTGGGGGATTTGGGGATTTCGTGGCGCGCGATTGAATTCTGATGGATTTGGCTTAGCCATTCAGGCCTACGCCGACGGCCAAGCCGTCGGCGTATGGTTTTGCTTAATTTTTTTTCAAAGAAATCACTTATTCTTTTAATTTTTTAATTTTTTTTCAATTCTTCTATTATTTTCTATTTTTTCATTATCAGGGTTTTCCGATTAATGCAACTGAATCTGCATTGCTACATGAATAATAAATAAAAAGTGTAGTCAGATTCACATTGTATTTTAGAGTAATCGGGCAAAAAATATAGAAATTACAAATCGGGTAGCCGGATGTGTCCTTCCTCGTCAGTTTCCTCGGTGCCATTGCCCTTCGACGACGCAGCACCCTTGCCCTTCGAAGTTGCCTACCTTCTCCAGTGGCCACTCTGACCGGCAAATCGGCAAATCATCGCGTGGTCGTGAGACGGCAGATCGGCCTTCGATCCACGGAGCGGCAAGACGTCTCTGATGATTTGCAACCGTCGGAACAAGTGTTGAGAATGTTGCTAATCATCAGAGATTCTTGCCGCTGCTTGGATCCGACCGAGGGAATGGTGGCTCGTGAGTGCCTGCATATCAAATCCTCGTCATACACCCGAATGTTTTGTGTTTGAGCGCCACTTCGATCCAAGCAGCGGTAAGACGTCTCTGATGATCTACAACCGTCCAGCAAGACATCTCTGATGATCTGCAACCGTTTGGAACGGTCGCAGGTCATCAGAGACGTCTTGCCGCTGGTTGCCCAAAGATGCCTCTCCGAGTGACGCTGGAATGTTTTGTGTGAGTGAGTAACATGTCTGAGGAGGTGGGCTATATATAGGGTCGCATGGCTTACGAAGTGGTCGTGATAGTGCTGATCTGACGGCTCAGATGCGCTCAAAAGAAACACACCGCTGATCCAACGGCTCACAAGCGCTAGAAGGAAGCACACGATCCGTGTGCTTCTTCCTGATTGGACATACTACAGCTCACAAGCACTGAAAAGAAACACACACCGCTGATCCAACGGCTCACTATATATATGTATTCATGGCCTCCATTGGCATAGCACATCTAAACTCATATCTGCAACCTCATCACTCTCCCATGGCTTCCACCGTACCCACTCTAACCTACTCGGAGGCGGAGGCGATTTGCGCCTCGAACTACCGCTTTGCGCTTTCAGTGAAGTCGGTGAAGCCGGTCACACCCCGGAGTAGGATATTGCACATTTACAACACCCAACACACTTGTATACATATGGTATGGCACAACCTAGGTTTTGGTGGGGTTCCGACGCTCCGATGCCCCGCTTCGGCGAAACCCCGAATCCGCTGGGAAAACCCGAACGTTTTCGTCTACCCCATAGACGTGCGTCGAAGGGGGTAGGAAAGTGGACTTTTTTGCTTGGTTGTGTTAGGTTAGGCCATAGGAAGGTATTTTACATGTGTTGTTTTTATTTATTTTACATGTATATGTTGTAGGGTTGGGTTCCGGGAAACTCGAACCGTTATTTTACGGGGGTGGGATACTGAAATTGGGAGGGAAATTATAGGTCCAATATATATATAAATTATAACTACATTAAATATTATATAGAGAAATAAATAAATAAATATTATATAGAGAAATAAATAAAAAAGGTTCATCTATACGCCGACGGCCGCCGTCGGCGTTGAAGTACACGTGTACACCGACGGAACGGCCGTCGGCGTATCAACGCCGCTTGACGTTCCGTCACGGCGTCCTTTTGTACGCCGACGGCACGGTTTACGCCGACGGCTGCCGTCGGCCTTACCTGGATACGCCGACGGCGCTTCGTACGTCGACGGCTGTGTGTGCGGCTGCCCTAGCTCGTGCTGTACGCCGACGGCCCCGACATTTAGCCGTCGGCGTACAGTACGGCCGTCGGCGTAGTGTGGCTTTCCCGTAGTGTGCATGAAGGAAAGCAAGAAACTCTTCTTTAATTTTGTTGCAAAACGAAAAAATAATTTTATTTCCAGCTGAGAATGGCAATTCAGCCCGTTAAAGCAAACTGATCCGCGGTTGATTTCACCTGTCATATTCTGTGCTCTGCTACGACGCGCTCCTATGTTTCTCGAACCGATGACATGTGGTTAAGAGGTTACACTTGAGCAATTACCTTGTTGCGAGTTCCTTGTCAGTGTTTCGGCCATGACAAGTCGCTGCACCACATATTTGACATGTTCCGAATGAGTGACATAACACTCTTTGATGTAGTACCGTTACTGTTGGTGATTAATTAAGTGACATGACTTTCGCCAAAAAGAAAATAAGTGATCGAATATTTTACTAAAGCACTGCTTGGACACAGGGACACACGCTACAAGCTGGTTTGCTTCCGTCCCACCGGTTCTGTGGGAGGGGCGGCCAAGTGCACGGTCTCTTCTCACCCGTCTTTTCCTCTTTTGCCATTTTTCATCCTTTTCCTGATAAAAAAACAAATGAAAAAGTTGCTAGGACAACAACGACGTTGATGGAAGCGAGCAGCGAAAAAAGAAGAAAGGGAGGTGGCCGCGAGGGCGACATGAGCGACGACGATGGATGCTGATCGATCTTTTCAGGAAAAATAACCGGTTTTGAGGGTGGTCATTCCGGGAATCGCCTGTTGTTTGTGTATTTGTTGCTATCGATTTGTTTTGGTGGCACAAAAATTCGGCAAAAAATACCAAACTAACCTCTAACACAATGTTTAACAAGATATAACTCTACTATTTTTTTCTGGATCTAACCGTTTTCTCCACGCCCTACACAGGGGCGTTGAGATAACGGGGGTAAACGCCCCACTCCATAGCATGGACATGTTCAAACTCAACATCACCCTAGCCGGTCAGAGAAGGTCCATGCCCCCACACCATGGCGTGGACATGTACAACGTCCACGCCCCCGTGTAGGACATGAAGGTCGTAAAGGGTTAGGTCTTGAAAAAAATCAAAAGAGTGTTATTTTGTGTTGAACTTAGCTAGAAGAGGGTTGTTTTTTCCTGAATTTGCGTACGTTGAGCATTCAAATCCATGACACCCAAAATGGATACTAATGGTCATTCCGGGAATCGCCTGTTGTTTGTGTATTTGTTGCTATCGATTTGTTTTGGTGGCACAAAAATTCGGCAAAAAATACCAAACTAACCTCTAACACAATGTTTAACAAGATATAACTCTACTATTTTTTTCTGGATCTAACCGTTTTCTCCACGCCCTACACAGGGGCGTTGAGATAACGGGGGTAAACGCCCCACTCCATAGCATGGACATGTTCAAACTCAACATCACCCTAGCCGGTCAGAGAAGGTCCATGCCCCCACACCATGGCGTGGACATGTACAACGTCCACGCCCCCGTGTAGGACATGAAGGTCGTAAAGGGTTAGGTCTTGAAAAAAATCAAAAGAGTGTTATTTTGTGTTGAACTTAGCTAGAAGAGGGTTGTTTTTTCCTGAATTTGCGTACGTTGAGCATTCAAATCCATGACACCCAAAATGGATACTAATTGTCGAAATGGCTCTAGGGAGCATATCATAATTTTTGTTGCCGCTCTGCTCCTCCTTCTAAAACTATCTACCTTGAGGAAATCATCTTCCATTGTGCCCCTCAGAGATCTGATCGTTATTTTGAATCTTGGTCTAGCCGGATTTGAAGCCGATGTCAAAGGTGTGAAAATATTTGACCGACGACTCTATTTTGTTTGTTATCTATAGAAGAAATCCGAGCCATCTAGTTCGAAAAAAAGTGTGCGCTATTGCATCTACACATCTACACTTTGTGTGAATCCCATCTCTAATATTTGCGAGTGTGACTGAGCTTAGTAGAGCATCAAACAATAGTATCGCCAAGGCTATATATTAGATCGAGTACGGTTAAAGATTTGGCATCTCTTAGTTGGTTAGGTGTTGATCTGCCTCAAGAAATTCATGAAAGTTCTAGTGATCACCTCAAGATCCAAGCATGAATGATTGGGCAAGTTTTCTTGTAACCTCACTTTTAGTATATCTAATTTCCATACAATTTGATAATATCTAATTCACCCTCACTGGTCGATATAACTTGATATTCATCCCTCGACACGACATCTAGGCCACATCTCAACATGCCACCAAGGTCATGCCTCGACATGATGCCAAGTTGAGGTCACCAAATTTAGGAATATTCAGCATCGTGCCTCGTAGAGCTTCAAAATGATATGACTAGTGTTGAGCTTGGTGCTACCGAGAATGGCCCTTGTTTACAGAGGTAGGTAACCTAGCTTGTCCTTAAAGCTTCCCCTAGGCGTCATGCATAAGAAATTTGTTAGTAGGCACGATCTTTCGGTCGGTGCTTCTGAGTATTGCTTTTGTTATCGATTTGGCAAAGTACTACCTCTTCAATTTGGCAACACCATGTTTCATTGTGGTGGTCTCGAAATTTTTTCTAGACTAACACATTTCTTTGAATAATTGTTGCATGTGTTGTACTTGATATGACGGGCTTTGAATTCGTACGTAACCATGTTTTGCCTTTGTTGGCTTAAGATCATGTTGTGGCTGCATAGTTGAAATCTCGGTTGCACCGAGTCTCAAGAAGGTACCACCGATAATTGGTTATGTTATCGCTCTTTTGAGGATATCATTATTTCTGATGTGAACGGGCTCCTGTTCGTAAACACTACTGGAGCTAAGCTTATGTTAGTTGTGATTTCCGAGGCATCGAAATTCAGCTCCGCTCTAGGGTTCTCCGTATGACCGGTTTGAGATTTTATTGCAACCAAAAAACAATATTAAATACAAACTGTTGTATTCCATCCCGAGCCTATTTATGGGACTTTACCCCCACAGACTAGGGTTACGACTGTATGTGAACGTCCGATCTCGTTTTTTATCATATTTTAAGAGAAGAGAAATGAATTTTACCTTAGTTGAGTATCAAGCAAGAGCATTGTCAAGCCAATTGATACCTCCACTTGTTGCTCTTGGAGATTTGAAATCTCCTTGTCGAGTAGGATCGTTTGAGAGATTCCAATTTGTCGAACCTGGATCGAAGTTCATGAAATTTCAGGGATCACTACAGGATCAACCATGATTCATTGAGCAAGTTTGAAGAAACCTGAGCCCAAGGAGAGGAATGTGAAGTCCATGGAATCCAAGACACGCATGCCTACCCTCTCCAACGAAAATCATTTGAACCAAAGAGGCCCCCTTAATGTCTTCGCATCTATGTGCACCACTATTTGTATCTTGTTGCTAGATCTAGTTTAATTAGTTCATGTTGCTTCTATTGGATCGCATGCTCTACCCAGTTTTCCTAAAAGACCGATCTGTTAGGAGAGACTACAATTGTATTTCCCGGGATCCCGGCGCCCCCGCTTCAAAGAGTGCCTGTCATGCCCGGATGGGCGCATTTATGTGAACTTCTGCATTGTAACTGTTAAGACCCAAGCTGCCCGTACTGATTTGTTTTCCTCTTGAATTTCCATAAGGTTTCGCGTCTTTTTGTCCACTGCTTTTTGGTGTTCTACGCCGTTAAGACCCAGCCCCCGAGCGCGCGGCGCGACCGTCCTGCCGAGGCGTGCTTGGCAAGGACAGGAGGCGCTGCACTTCGCGAGGTGGTAAGGGCTCTTGAGGCTAGCTGCTCAAGAGTCCTCCTTTTGACGTGCAAACAGCCCGTGGAGCTCGAGCACTTGAACCCGCGGTATTTTTTAAAAAAGAGCAAACTTATGAGGTGTGCTGGGACTTAGCTTTGGTAGGGTTAAGACCCTGAGGAAAATTTTCCGCTTCCCGAGCCTCTGGAGGCTAGTGGTGTCAGCGTCGGGCTGTGTCTCAGGAGGCTTTTGTCCTTCTCCAATTTTCTGTGGTGATTCTGCGTCCTGTTATGCGACAAAGGCAGAGCAACGAGGGTTGTGACGGTACGCGCGTGCTGATTCGTTCATGGTGTTGCACGAGGAGATTGGCACCAAGGACCTTTGGAAGTGACGTGTACGACGGTGTCCCCCCGAGTCCACACTAGGTTTACTTGGGTTTTTCGGAACTGCAGGGACGGACCCGAGCATAGACACCGTGCCCCAGCCCCCGCTCGTGTGACACCCAGGTAGAATCGAAGGCGCGTACCAAAAAATAAGCAGCTTACCGAGGGTAAGGACACATAGAGATATGCGTGACGCGAAGCGCATTGTTTACTGCTGAATGAATAGACGTCTAGGCCTATGGGGCTGCTATTTTTTCTATATGCACGCCTAGGATCCCGGGACTACGACGTGAATCTTTTTGGGAGGCCGCAAATATTTATTTTAATACTGCGTTGGCTGGAATTTGAACCCGAAACATTTTGACTCTGATACCATATTGGATTGCTGCACTAACCATTTCAACCAAAAGTTCGAACTGATGGAAAGGGGTTAGACAATATATTTATATTCAACAGTTTCATTTTTAATTGCTCTAATTCAAAGTTACTTTTATAATCTACTTTCTCTGTTCCAGATTATAAAATGTTCTAACATTTTCTGTTTCACATATATAGATCCGTTTTTAGTATGTATGTTCACTCATTTTCAGTCTGCATTTAGTTAACATTAAATATTCAAAACATTTTATAATTTGGTACCGAGGGAGTAATATTCATCTCATCAAGTTGATAAACCTACGACATTTCACATGCCAGGTCCCAGGTAGTCAGGTGCCATCCATACCTTTGTTGCGAGATCGTTGTCAATGTTGCGATGGCAAGTCGCTGCACCATATTTGTCATATTTCGAACGAGTGACATAACACTCTTTTGTGTACTACCATTACTGTTGGCAACTCATTAACTGACATGTCACAGTTAGACATACTCTCGGTTACCTAATGCTAGGAATTTCGTAAAAATCTCAGCAAAAGCTAATTAAGCTGTTTTGGTCCCTCTTTTTTCACCAGAGTATAAACTTGAATTGAATTTAGTGTTTTCGACAGTCGACTAGAGCTTACGACGTCGACTGAGAACTAAACATTCATTCAGTTCACTGAACCCTAATCCAGCTCCTCGAATATTTTATTGCTAACCACCAGTGGCGGACCTAGGATTTTACTAGTGGGTATGCCGCACAAATATTTGACAAAATCCATCAACCAACGAGTAGAGATTTCGGACTCCCAGATTCCATTGCTCTTTGTAAAAAAAATTAAAAACATATTTATAAGATTTACAACCTAAAAAAAAATCTGCATGTTGTCTATGATGTCACCCATAAACGTGCAAATTTTTGAATTGAAATACCTTATATTCTGAGCTACACAAAAATAAAAAAATGGTGGGTCCAAATATACATACTTTCAAATCAAAATATACAAGATTTTGTCATTTTTGACATTAGATGTATACACTGGAGTTCAAAAGACAAAATAACTTTCCGTCAACAGATTCACTAAATAATGGTGCCGGCGTTTTCAACCTCACAGCATTACGGCGAGCAAGGTGCCGGCGAAGGTGGGGAAGGAAAAACTAATGTTCGACCTTGCGGCATGCAGGAAACCTCGCAGCATGCGGCATAGTTGAGTATGACGTCCGCTTAGAATTTGTTTTTTGATAGGGCGTCGGTTTAGAATTGGTATGGTAGACGAGGACGACGTGTATATTAAGCTAATCAATGGTTTCCTTTCTTTTCTACTAGAGTACTAGGCTGCATGCACGGAAGGACCAGCTCGATCTAGGCTAAGCAGTTTGCATGCAATCGATCAGTACTAGACTACTAGTACACCAGACCGCCGGATCCAGGGTATGCCGCGGCATACCGGGCATACCCTGATCTGGGTCCGCCACTGCTAACCACAGCTTGAGCACAGGGACAAAAGCTAATTTAAGCGGTGCCGTGGGAGAGGCGGCCAAGTGCACGGCCGGTCTCCCCGTCGCCCATCTTTTCCTCTTTTCACCATTTCGCTTCCTTTTCCTAATAATAAAAAAACAAATGAAAGCAGCTGGAGCAACAGCGAGGGCGACGTGAAGGGAGCAGCGGAAAAGAAGAAGCGGGGGTGGCCGTGAGGGCGACGTGAGTGACGACGACGGCTGCCGAAGATCGGTTAGGAAAATGAAAACAATGGGAGTGCAGCAGCAGCAAACCCACGAAACAGGAGCAGGATCGGGGTTTCTTCGCGCCAACAAATACATCGTGTTCTCTTCTCTCATATTTCTCCATCATTTCCTTTTCGTTCTTGCTTATGTGTACGCACCTTGTGATGCACGATTTTTAGTCGAAAGAAGAGAGCCATGAATGAGACATTTGGGAACTCTCAAAGGATACTACCATGAAAAAAAAGAAGTGAATTTTTAGTTTTACCCCATTAGTTTGCTATATTTGATGCTAATTAACCTATTTAACGGTTTTTTAATAGGTTTACCCCATTTTTCAAATCGTTTGTCACTTTTTAATCCTTCTAAAATCTTTTGAGCGTTCTCTTTGGTGGCCCTTACATAAGCGGTCATCTTAGTGCTGTTTTAAACACCGGTCAATGATATTTTTTTCCACGTAAGCAACGGGTCAATCGGCCCCATGGGAGTTGGGACAATGAAACAAAGCCCCACTACACGCTCTCCCCTTTATATCTCCCCACCACGAGACACTCGAGGCGAGAAGCACGAGGCCCCTGACGAGGGAAGTGGTGATGTGGGCAGTAGGGCGGCTCGAGCTCACCAGATTGGTCATGGAGGCGGAGGACACGTGCGTGTGCATACATGAGGCGGGGGACGTGACCATGGTCCATGCTACAAGTCAATGCCCCGCGGAGGATGCGGGCGTGCTCCATGACTATAGTCTAGAGGGCAACGCGGGGTGAACACAGAGCCATAGCCCATAGAACATCTGGTGAGTGGATGGATTAAAGCGAAGGGACCATGTCAAAATTGCCATCTTCTAAACTATGCATTTGTTGAATTGTTTGTGGCCATGGAGCACGGCGAAGTTTCAGGTGTCCGGACATCCTAATGGGGTGCCCAGTGCCCCATCCGTGTAGACCCTCTGATCTAATGCTTATATATACAAACAAAATATAAAGACGCCCAAAAACACTGCCACTAGAGATGCTATCAACAAAAGTGAAAGAAGAGAGTAGATATAAAAGGGTAACTATCTCAGTTTCACAGTCCGAGCGCTATAAATATTCAAGCATAAGAGTGAACAAAAATGACCTATGGTGCACTGTAAGAAAAATAAAGTGTATATAAGGATATTACATGAATTTCTAATGAGGGGTTGATATCCATTTCAGGTTGTAATTAATTATTCTAATGGGTTTTCATATTTTACCTTGACTGTGATGTATTTTTTATTCTAATATGATTTCATTTTTTTTTGGAATATGTTTTTGACTTATTACTAATCCACGTAAGTTGTAAGACACATTTGACCAAGTAAAAACTGATCATATCAAATGTTATATTCTAGAAGTTTCTATATCTTTTCTGACATAACCATACACTACACACCTCTGTTGTATGCAATGAAATCTCTACCAAAACCCCCTAAAAAACCTCTACCAAAATATTTAATAATACTAAAAACATAGGAGAACATCCACAGAATAATATACAAAAGGGCTATATAATTTATCAATTGTAATATCAAGGAACCGTGCATTTTGCCATTTTTTTTGTTTTCATATTTAATACTCCCTCCGTTCCTGAATGTAGGGTGTATAGTTTTCTGCACGAATATTAAGATATGGGTATTTTGCATAAAGTGGACTCATTTTTTTCTTGAAAAAATCGCGAGAGATGAGTTCTTAATAGGCACACAATGGAGACAATCCGTTAAATCCCTCTTTTGATACCAGGTCTCATTTTTTGATGGGTCAAATTGTCCATAAATAGAAAATACACCTTATATTATGGATTTTTCTTCAAAAAAACTATACACCTTACATCAAGGAACGGAGGGAGTATGATTTAGCATCTTGCTAAAAATAATATCTCACAAAGTTTTTTTTTTGCATAACTTAGATATACTTTCAATGATGCACATTACAACTATATAATGGGAAACAATTAAAACATATTGCATAGTTAACAATGCTAACTAAGTTTACGCAGTCCCCGCAAAAAAAACTAAGTTTACCCACACATATTTGGTAAAACCATAATATGGTAAAATGAGCTAAGAAAGTATAGACGTTCAGTGTAATTATATTTATTTAACTCGCCATGGGTCCAAAAAATAGTTCACTCACTCCGAGTTAACTCAATGATAGTGAGGACATTCTTCAGGTGAGAACGCGGTTTCATATCAAATGAATTTGCAAACATGTCGGCAGCGGGGAGAGGAGGGGAGCCGATCTAGCGTGGCGGCAGCCTATTGGGCAGGGAGAGGGAGGACCTGATCATGTGTGGCGGCGGAGTGGAGAGGAGAGGAGTGATCTAGCGTGGCGGCGACCTAGTGGGCGGGAGAGGGAGGATCCAATCTGGTGTAGCAGCGGAGGGAGGGAGAGGCGTTGTGGATGGCGTGACTGTTGTGTGTGTAGGTGGGAGACGGAATGAATGTGTATGGTTAGGTCAGGAGGGACTTCTACGAGGAAATATCCCTCGGACTGGGCTGTATCGGGCCTATAATTGCTCACGAGCGACGACAGCCCACTTATGGGCCGATACTACTGTGGCACGGGTGTGGATGTGTATTTAAACATGTGCAGATGTGTTTCGATTAGCTGCATGTTACTATTTTATGTAAATTTTGTACGTATGATTTACTTTTACTTCCAATATTACTACTTGCAATAAAAAATGTTGTATTAGCGAACAAAAAGATTTTAATAAATCTCTTTCACCTGCATATGAAGTATATATTTATTTAAAATCTGATATTACAGAAATAGAGAATTAAGCCGGTCAAATCACTTGTGACTAACTATACATCGTTCCAAAACTGTAAAAAAGACGGGAAGTTATAAGATTACAAACATGACTACACATCGTTCCAGAAAATTGTGTATGTCTCAATGTCAAGTTAGAACAAAAGAAGGTTAATGTTCAGTACAAAAAATACCAATTCTTTAAACAACTTGTTAACACAAAACGAGAAAATGTGTTTTATAAAAAAACAATTATAACCTAAATATCTAAAATAGTATGCTACCTTGAAACAAAAACATTATTTGCTGGTGGAACGTAAGGTATAACAGTGGAAGAAAAAATAACATCAGGAGGAACAAAATCTAAAATCCACGAGGAACACATTCTGCCTTTAAGAGGAAATAGTTCAGTGTGTGGAATTAAAAAAGGCAAAAAATTAACTTGAGGTCTCGTTCGGTTCGTTAGGATCCAATCCACACGTGGAACAAACCCCCGAGGGTTTTCGTGATCCCCTCGTGACACCCAAATCCCATTAACCCCTTCTCCTAAACCGCCTAGTCCATGTAAGGCTCTGGATTGTTCGGTTACTCTCCAGGGAAACTGCAGCCAGGGCGTAGAAGCAACAAGAACAAATCTCTTACGCAAGATCATTTCTGCACGTACAGCAACATATTGGTTTGTTGTAACATTCATACATAACAAACACAAAGTTCAGTAACAACCAAGCCGAGGCCAGTCAACAACACTTTTTTTACATGTCTTTTGTTTTTGTTTTGATAGGCAATCAACAACACATAATGCTTTGGTAGTAACAAATAGTCGACCACCCTTGTTCATAACATGCATCCCTCGACGACGATTTCGACCTTCTTGCCATCCTTGATGAATATTGCCTCGATGTTGTATACTTTAGCATCCACCGGTTCTTTACGGAGTGGTATTTTGAGTTTGGGTTTAGGTGTTCTCGAGGTTGTGTGGGCTCCGCCCTGTGGTGTTGGCGTTTGTTTTATGATTTTCGCCCGGTTTCTCCCTCTAATAAATCGGACACCTTCTTTTTAATTAATGGATAAAACAAAACTTCAGCCTTCGTTTAAAAAAAGGCATCGACCGCTGGCGTTGGAGAGGAGGCTAGGTGCACACACGCCTTGCTCGTATGATTGCAGGTGGGATGGGATTGGGATGTCTACTTCCCACCTGTGCTAATACCCCACTTATCCCATGGTCCCACTTCCAGTTTATCCCACTAACTGAAACTTTAGTGGACTTTCTCGGGACGTCCCACTTGTCCATGACTAATCCCACCTAAAATAGCCAAGGAAGTAGTCGTCGCCTTCGGCGACGTCGCTAGGGACACCGGGATGTTGGTGTGGACGTCCAGGACGGACGCGTCGCCGTCCACGGTCAGGTCCTTGCCGTCCTTGAGCGTGAAGCGTGAGGACGGCTCCACGACGCGAGGTCGCCGCGCTGGCCGTGTTGCTATCCGTGGGCGAGGGGGGCGAGCGGCGGCGGTGGCGGCCGACACCTAGGATGGCGGCGGCGGCGGAGACCTAGAGCGGCGGTGGCGGCGGCCCTAGAGCGGCGGTGGTGGCGGAGACCCAGCAGCCGGGTCGGCCGGCGAGGACGGCGCAACTCCGGCCAGCAGCCGGGTCGGCCGGCGAGGATGGCGCGGCTCCGGCTGGAGCGCGCGCGGCCGGCCGGCGAGGACGGCGCGGCCCCTGTCCTCTCTCCTCGTGCTCCGTCCACCACCGCCTCCTCCCTCCGCCTCGCCCGCCCTCGATCTAGGGTTTCCGTCCGTCGGTCGCGGCGCCAATGGTCGTGCGGTGGCTGGGCGTGGGAGGCCATGTCCTTCCAGCCGCTGCCGGCTGCTGCTGGCGCCGCCCACCGCCATGCCCCGGGCGCCTCCCACCGCCATGGCAGGCCGCTCCTCCGAGGGCCCTCCTCGCGTGTTTCGTGTTTCGAGTCCCGGTGGATTAGGCAGGCTTCGTCCCGATTATCCCGTACGGGATAGGTGGACTTGCTAACCGGGATAATTGGGTAATTTGAGGTGGGATGGGACACGGGACCAGTGGCATGCCCATCCCACTTGCAATCTTACTTGCTCGTCACACATCTTATTTTTTTCTCCCCTATAACAATTTGTCCACGATCTTCTTTTTAGAAACGAAAAGAGAGCATGAAAACAACAACATCGAAACAAGACAAGGAAAAAGAAAGTGGCCGCGAGGAGAGTGACGACATCGGCGCGGACAGGTGCTGAAGCTGTGGCGGAGCGAGTGTACGTACTGACTAGAATCTATCTCCCCGTCATCTCATCACCACCTCAAAAAGCATCGTCCTCTCCCTCCCTCCCCTTTCTCTATCTCTCTCTCCTCCTTTTATTCTTTTTTTCTCTTCTTTCAAGGTATCATTGGTTCACGCAGATGAAACACATAGAAATAGAATGTTGAGGTACATGAAATCCTACATGAATTGAACACGCACGATGGTAACTAAAATTGTTTAGTTGCCCCCAGGAGAAACGCATAACTTTTCTATACAGATTGTGTACCTGTCATGTCATAGTTGTCATAAACACAATTTTCGCAAAACAAAGTTCTCATAGACTTTTGCTAGGAAAATACTAAGAAAACCATATGGTTTGAGGATTCTTTCTAGAACCACTGGATGTACCCAACATCGTATGCAGTTTGCTAGTTTAAGTTTAGGAATAAAGCATACGATCTCTGCCGAGTGGAACAACTGAAATATGTCATCCATCTTTTCAAGAAGGAATATTTTGTATGTGCATTTACCCTATGTGTTTTGAACAATTTAACGAAAATCGGACAATTTGTCTTTCCTAGAGCTTAGACATGTAACTAGGGCCATACTGACAGTTGAGAAAAAAAGTATGGCGTAAAAAGTTATAAAATTATTTTCGAGAAACACCAAATACATAAACAAAGGCCATCACATGATGCCTTCATACCGAGGGCCAGTGTCCCGAGATTGGTTAAGTCATCTCGTTTAACAGAACATAGCTGACAACTAAACAAAATATTCTAATTTAATGATTTGTAAGCTATATAAAACAAACCTTCTAGCAAAACAAACAATGATTTGTTCTCGTAAAAATTTATGGATCAACTATTTTTTTATAAATTGCTTAAAAAAGATAAGATGGTGTAAACACAGTTGAGCTGGAACTTCACACTCACATGATTTACAGACGTCGAAAAGTTGACCAAGAGTTTGGCCACACCTAAAATAGTGAAAAGGTTAAATCATTTAACTGGTGGACACTGGAAAATATCTCAGCAACCGAGAAGAAATGATATTATTTTTTCAGGAAAACTCTAAGGGAAGCCTCAAAGTATATACAAGAACTAAACATTGTCTTCGATAAATTATAATCAAGTGAGATGTTGTGTTCTTGCTAGATCAATGTTTCGTGTGCAAGTTAGGTTATGTACATGTTAGTTTGTGTGTTCTTGGTGATGACTTCTCCACGGTGGAGACGATATTTGTGTAAAAATTTATAAATACTCGTGCGGCTCCATCTTCATCCTATCGTAGTCGTCGGCCTCTGGTCCCATGGATAGACGGGTCTCGATCTGGCTAATTATGACTGGCGCTCTTCAGGCCTAACTTAGGTGGGGACGACGATGGTGTCGAGTTTTAATTTCAATTAGTGTTTTGCTATTTCATCCTTTCATGAACTTCTTGTCTGGCAGTGCTACGATGATGGGGGAGTTGTTCTAAATCCGGCACATGTGCCAGCCATAGTTCATTCAACAATGTCAACTTCCTATATGTCTCTAGGATTAGTGATGATGGATACGACTTTTCAATGCCTTCAAGTTACATTATATGTACAAGCTTGCCTAGTTGTTGTAAGGGTATTTGAAAAAATTACCACGAAGCAAAAGTTCGAACTTGGAAAGGCTTCAATAAATCTCAATTCAAATTTTGTTTTTACAAGAAGACTTTGTCTCTCTTGTTTGATCTTTCTTAGCTCGATTTGTTGCATGTATTGTATTCTGAAAGTTAGTTGGTTGTGCTGAAACGCTTATTATCACGCAGCCCACAATTAGTGACCCCCGGGAGAAAAATTTATTAGTGCCTCTCATGTCAGCCTAGGTGGTCCTACATGATTCCCCTGTCGTCAGTGACGCTTAACAATAATGCCTTGGCATCAAGTGGCGTTGGGCCCACCACACACACACGCCCACAGAGTGTGAATTAGTTTCTCTGTGTACGCGTAAGCATCTAAAAATAAATAGTGGGGGAGTACATCACATACAAAAACCAAAAAATGATTTGGCCGTAGCAATTGCATAATTTTGCATCTGCAAGATCCGTGACGCAGACCAAAAGCTGGAATTCTCTGTGGCGCCCGTGTGCGCCTGCCCCCCGGTTGCATCCCTCTCTCATTTTCTTTTCTATGTGGCCCGGTGTCTGTGTTGCCCAACTTGCTGCCGCATGCCGTCACACAAAACTCATGCCTTTGCCACTTTTGGAACAACGCAAGTAGGCAGATGAAGCTGCAAAAAAAAAAAAGAGTTGGCAGAGGTGACCGGTTGTTTACCACGAATTTCTTTCTTGCGGGGACATGATGATTTCGAAGTAACTTTTACACCATAGTATACTATGCAAAACAAGGAGGCAACGAAAACATCTATTTACAATATGAAATATTATTTTCCTATGAGGAAATAATAATTATTCAGTAACTAAGCCATCTAAATAAAACTCAGTGTTCTTGGCTCCGCATTTTCCCACGTCTACTCATATTTTCCGATTGCATATAGTAGGTGACAACACAACAGGTAACAAAACATGATAGTTTGACGCTCGGATTATGCATGTCGTCATACCGTATATATGGAAAACTCAAGAAGAGATTAATTTACCGGAAAACCAAAGATCTTCGCTTGAACCATTATCTTCTTATTCTTTAAGCCCTTATGCTAAAGCACACTCCTTTTAGTTTGCGTAGAAGTTATCTTCGTTGTCTGTTTGTGAGAACAAAGTAATACTTACCGACAATTTAAGTTTAGTTTCTTAAAAAAGTTTCAAATGTCCTTTTGAAAGAAAATGTAAAATCAATGGCCAATAGGAAATCATAACACATAAACTCCACTCGTAAAAATAGGTGATTTTGTTTCTTGAGTATGTACTATACTCCTAGCTAGTTACCTTTACATGAAATAATTTTTAGTTGATTCGCAAAAAAATGAAATAATTTTTAGTTCTGTAATAACTTAAAACATCTAATTATACATATAACAAACATAGAAGGGGCCACATTGTGGTTGGCCATAAGGGATGGATCCATTGAAAGAGAGCAGTGTAATTATTGGAGTGGGCCGGAAGGTACCTAAAGAAAGCAGGGGTCCCAGATAGAGAGGGACGTGTGTTTGGTGGTGGCCTCGATGCAAGACGACTCTCACTTTCGTGAGCTAATGAGAGTGAAATAAAGCATGAAAACGTCTCCTCCCACGTAGTGTATAATTATTATAATTCATTTTCCACCATATACTCCATCGCCTTAATTGCCAAAGAAAACCAATCATAAATCCGTGGAAAGAAACATCAAATCACATGGTTACTACGCCATTCTATGTCATACGATGGATTTGAAGACTTATACTTTGTGTGAATGCTTCACCTAGTATTATATTATGCAAAGTAGATTTGTAAATGTCTCCCTGCCTTTCTAAGAAATTTATACATAGATACAAATGCACCTTCCATTTTTTTCTGCATGATAGGGAATAATGTTTTAGAAAAAGAAATCCTTTCACATAACCCCGACTACTGGGGCAAATGAACATAAAGAACACAAACCCACATCTCAATGCACTTGACAATGTTCTCATCATGCCAGGTTCATGGAGCAAAAGGACACAAGTACATCTAGTAATTCACACGCTGATGTAACTTGCATCTCCCTTAGCGTATTTTGGTGTGTATTTTTTAATAATATGGTTATTTGCATTCTTACTTGGTGCAAAAGTTTCCATTTACCAAGTAATATTCATCTTAGCATGTGTAGGAAATGCACACACACGAGTGACATTTGTTGTAGGTTTTGAAAAAGTTAAATCGCTGAGAAATGCAGAGCAGGCGAATCCAACACCCCTAAAAAAAAGTTGCTAGAGAGAGAGAAAACAGCGACAGGGAGAGAGAGGGGGGAGAGGCCCGGCCGAGAGCGAGAGCGTATTTCTTCTTCTCCCTCTCGTCTCCAAGGAGGAGAGGGCTAATCTCCCTCTTGTTTCTCCTCTTGATTGATTGATTGCCCCTATAGAGAGAGAACTTATACTAACAGAAAATCAAAGAAATAAAGATCTCCGGCTATCGATCTCCGGTACGAATCAGCGCTGCTCCGCTCTCGATTTGCTTGTTTTTCTGAGCTGCTTGTTGCCCAATCGAAGATCCCATGCCGGGCGTCTCTCTATCTTCTTGTTCACTCGATTTCCGATTTGTTGCTTGCAGGTCGTGTCGGGTATTGGATTTCTCCTCGGCCCGCTGTTGATTCGTGCCGGAGGGATTCCTCCAGTGCCCACTGGTGCTAGGTCCCATCTTGTGTTTCCTCGGGTGAGTTAGATTCGTTCCGCCCTCTTCTGTTGGCCTCAGCTGTTTTTCCTCCCCTCGATTCGCTCGTGTAATTGCGTGTCTGTTTCATTCGCAGCTTGGATCGAGGGGAATTAGCCGGGAGATGGACGTGGAGGGCAAGATGAATTTGGAGGTGAGTCAGTGGTTCAGCCTGAAAGAACCGAAATTGAGTGAATTATTATTATTCCCTTTTCCTCAGATCTCCAGTTGGAAGCCTAATTAGGTGTTGTATTAATTTGGAAGCAGATTGGATCCAAGGACATGGAGGTGGAGAGCAGGAACCTTAGGCTGGAGGACCCTCTGGCTCCCTCCGAGATGGACATGGATGAGCCGGGCGTCGCTGAGAGTGGCGAGGTGGATGCCAGCAATGGCAGCTCCAAGGAGTGCCCCTTGACCCCTAAGGGTTCGAAGACATCATCAAAGGTTTGTGCCGCCAAGAAGCCGAGATCGGTGAGCACCGACTTCGGGGACGAGCTCGACTTGGAGCTTGAGAGTGGCGAGCGAGAGTGCGGCAGGCAGCAGGACAGGAAGCTCTCCAGGCATGACCGGGTCGAGCTGAGCCGGTCCTTCCAGCACGCCGTGAGCTCTCATGACTGGGAGAGCGCTGATGGACTCGTGGGGAGGGCTGATGCGCAGGGACTCAACGACGTGCTCTGCGTGGCGGTTGACGCTATTTGGTTTTTGAGCGACAAGGAGGAGCTGCATGCGGTCGTCGCGTTGATCAGAAAGATTGTGTCGGAAGGTGCGAATGATTTCACGCGTGCTGCGCTCCGGACATCGTTCCTCGCGTCGTGTGTGTCGGCATGCAGGGGCCGGACGACTAGCCTCGCCGATGCTGTGAGCTTCATGGGTCAAAAGTAAGTCTGTCCAAAACTGTTTTGACGAGTGCAAATTCATATGAATTACATGCCTCACTTGCACTGGTCTTATCGTATTCGGTAATTCCAAGTTGACCTTTACACCTTATATAGCACATGAAACTATTGTGACGGCTGATAATTTTTAGGTTGCATGAACGCCTCCAAGAATCCCATGGTGACGAGGTACTGAAGGCAGAAGCAAGTGCAAAGGTACACAAGTTCACAGAATGGGCTCTGAAGTGTATTGGCTTACACTCGCGTGTGCGGGAGGGTAAGGGCAGAGGAAACCATGGCACGATCATTGAGGTTCAGCTTCAGCTATCTGCTTTCAAGACATTCCTGGATCTTGCTGATAATGATCTTACTGGAAAAGATTTCACCGAGGCCTTTGATGCTGCATGCTTTCCTCTTACACTATTCTCAAGCACCTTTGACCAAGGATGGGCATCAGGAATCTCGGCAGCTGCAATACAAGGGCTCCTAGAGTTGTTGGTAGAGGGTGGTGCAGACAATGTGAACCAATGCTTTCTCGAAGCGGCACGCTATGGAAGCACTGAACTTGTCCGCATCTTACTTCAGGTAATGACAAACCATAATCTTCATGACCATCATTTTACTTCAGGTAATAAAAAACATAGTCATACAGTTAAGGTTAATGGACCCCCATTGAGCAGGCAATGTAGATGCAGCACAATTAAATTGTTCTTACTTGCTCCCAGAACACAATGGTCCCCCTGTCTATATGTATATTAAAAGTTCGAAACCTTTTCTTGCTTACCTTGTGTCCTCTGCTAGTAATTGCACCTTTTCTTTTCTTCTGAGTTGGAACCAGACTTTTTCTTGTGGAACTTACCATCATGTTCAAATGTATTTGGCGTTCATGCAGGATGCATTCTGAATATAGATGCACTTAATTGACCGAACCTTCCAAAATGGTGTTCTTCTCATTCAGATTTGTAATGACACTTAGAATAGGATGTTCCTTGTGCAATTCAGGCGCAATGTCTCGTGCTTACCCTAGAGAACCTCAGAAATTTAAGGTTTACTAATTTTAGTTACCGACTTTAAAGAGATTAAAGGGATATATCTGAAGTAGTAATTGAAGATGGTCATCTTGATGACTGATGACTAATCCTTCTACAGTATAGAAAATAAACAAATTTATACTGTGTTTGCACGGATGATCAATCATATCAGCGGATATACAATGCAAGGTGCTTAGAAAAAATAAACTGGTTTCTATACTGGTGCTTAACTAGGCATCTCTCCTGTAGAAATAGGCACTGATTCTTAAGAGAAACTTTGTTTATTTTTGTAAGCACCTTGGATACATTCTGGGCTTGACCTGGACAGTATTTTCTAATGATATGGCATCAAACACATCGGTGATGATACACTATTTATGTTGGTATAGACATTGATTTTCCTCGTAAGTCGTTTCTATATGTAGGTTCACTATATATAAGGCATGAGAAAAAATGAATATACCCTTGCAATACTCCCTCGGTTTCTGTTTTAAGGCATATGGTTTTCCTCATTATATTTCACAACACAAGGCATTAATGTGAATTTATTGTTCTTTCCCTGTATTGATCACATTTTGTCTCTCCCTCTAACTATCTCCCATTTCCAAGGTATTTATGACAAATATAGCATGGCCATCTCCTCTTGTATTTCCCTTGATCTGTATGCTTGCCTTAATCTATATGCCCCACCTAGAACTTATTTACTTAGTTCCCATGTATCTGTTGTTCTCTTTTGATCCACCTGAACACTTCCCCCTGTATTCTCTTGTATTGGCAGTCACCAGTTTGGTGACTTCCATGGACCCGCCAGTTAATTGAAAATCTACACCGTAGGGGTTTCCCCTACGGTAATGCGCTTAAAAAAAAAAGATCTTGCTGTATGTTTGGAATGGGAAGAGTAAATTTCATAATTGTTAGGCTATTGCTCAATAGCCTAACGAGCGCATTTTGTGGATATCAATTGCATTAATCTCTTCCTTCCCTTTGTAATATATGTAAGACTAGAGGGCATTAACATTTTCTTCTAAAAAAAATATAGTATAACATTTTGGAAGTTTTTCCTTTTTATCTTGTGCTCTCTGACATATGACAGTTTTCATTTTCTCTTGGTGCAAATTTGTCGTCAACCATTGGCAGCATTTAACGTATTTAATGTTTTCACTTCTGTTCAGATTGCCCAAAGGAACAGCTTGGACATTGATGTTGATCTAGCCCTTGGCTTTGCTTCCCACTACGTGAAACTCGAAACCATGGGATGCTTAGTTCAGGAAGGTAACTCTGTCGCGTTCCTTGGCCCTTTAATGCGGGCAGCTGAGCGGGGATGTCTTCAAGTTGTCGAATGGTTCGTTAACCGTGGCTGTCGGGACATGGAGCTTTGCCTAGCCCTTACTGCTGCCACCTCTAGTAGCCAGGTTGCAGTTGCTGCCTATCTCCTGCCTCTAGTCCCCCAACTGGTTCTTGCCCCACTCAGCGTCGAGATCGTTAAGGCCGCTGGTGAGAGGAGCACAGGTTCCCTCCAAGGTGTGGATTTTCTTCTCCGCTCGGACTTCCTCAATGACCCAGCTGCCACATATGCTGTGGCTGACAGCATAGCAAGATGCGCTGATGAAGCTGTAGATACAAAGCTTAGGTCGTTCATGCTTGATCATTGGTCAGAGTCAGCCTTCTCCGAGGGATTCACACATGCGCAAGAGCACTTTCTTAACATTACAAGGATAATGGAAAGGGGCGAGTCACCAGTCCTCCTGAGGGACCTGCCGCTCCAGTTGGTGATTGCCATGGCCTACTTGCCACTGTACAGGGAATGCATCGAGTCCGGTGGACGGCTTTTGCCGCAGAGGCTAAGAGGTCAGCTTGTGGAGGCTGCTGGCAGGCTGGAGGGCCGGCAACTAGACAGGGCTAGCCAAGGAAGAGAGCTCCTGGCCATCTTGGAGCACCACCTCCCGCGTTTTTTTCGTTCAGACTTGAATGAAGATCACAGCTTGTACTCAAATCACATCAGCATCGGCATCGGTCGTCGCAAGCAAGTAACAAGGGCGCTGCACCTAGCATCTCCGCCGTACCCAAGTGCCGTCGCCTCATGTTCCTGCTTGTCGACATCCGGAATGATAGCACCCTGAGAGCTCATCATCCCTGACTCTCCTGGAGGCGCTCTTCGGAGAGTATATAATTTTGGGACATGGTGTGTGTGTGTGCCCTCTTGTGTGAGGCATGTGTTGAGTATTTATTGGGATCGTAACATTCACAAAAAATGATATAAGCATTGAGAAAGATGTTTTTCAGTTTTCGGTAACCGTACATTGCTGCTAGCCTCGATCGCCATGCGGTTTGTTTTCACTGACGGCTTCTGTACTGTAATCTTGGCTTCACAAACACAAAATGAAACTAAATAAAAACGGCTACCTTTTGGCCGTGTTAATCTGGATCTCTCAGTTGTCATCACTCTGCTTAGTCAGCATAACAACTGCCTGCATCCGTAGCAATTAATTTTAGAAAACAAAACTAATGGAGCCTGAGACATGACACATCATTCCATCAATTTGGATGCCTTTGCAACCAACAAGTTACTGGAATGCATTTAAGTGCGTCCGGGACCCGGGCATAAATGTTCTTTAGATGTCCTGTCCCTGGAACCCGTAATTGCATTGCAAGTGCCAACTGAAATTCGTATGAGTAATGAGTGGCACTACTCCATACTACTTGTGTGTGTGAGAGAGAGATTATAAAAAAATAGTTATTTAGTTGCAACGTTCAACTCGTTATGACAGAGAAATGTTGGTTAGGAGAAACAAATAATGCAATATTTCTTTATTGGTGTCGAAGGAATATCATGTAGTGGAGTAGTGAAATTCGTATGAGTAATGAGTGGCACTACTCCGTACTACTTGTGTGTGTGAGAGAGAGATTATAAAAAAATAGTTATTTAGTTGCAAAGTTCAACTCGTTATGACAGAGAAATGTTGGTTAGGAGAAACAAATAATGCAATATTTCTTTATTGGTGTCGAAGGAATATCATGTAGTGGAGTAGAGAAGAGAATTAGGTCCCTTTGTTAGAGGGAGAAAATGATAGGCGTCGGTGTCGTCGTGCTTCAGAGATCCCTTTGTTTTGGCTTGCGAATTAGGTCCGGTGACGAGTTCACGTTCGACAGGCTGTAGGTGTTTGCCATAGCTGCAATGCAATGCTTTTGCTTCGGTATTTCTATTCCATGAGTTGGCAATAGGGAGGGGCATTCCGAAACAAAATCATGAGAAGCAGCACCGTCCAATCTGGCCCAAGAAAAGTTCTACTCGAGTCTCGAGGACAAGATGTCCTTTTGCGTGTGGAATACAAACGATTTCCTTCGGTTTCTTTTTTACCAAAGACAAACGATTTCGTATGTCCCTTTTCAGGCAACGCTTACACAGTGATTCAATCGGACCGGCCCAAACGGTTCTATTTCCTTTTTTATCTGCTCTTTTTTAATGGAAAACGCCGATTCAACAACACGCGCTGCAACTCCTCTTATCCTTACATAGCGCCACGCCACACTATTGTTCTCTGCTCTCCCCGCGCGATGCCTCCTACGAAGTCGAGAAAATTACACATAACACCAATCTTTGGTGACAAAGTTACACAAAACACATAAATCAAACGAAAATTTGTTTTGACTCTTGAGCACACATGGACATTATATCAAGACCGAACAATGCTCTCGTGATTTGTGCCAGTCCATGTATTTGATCTCGTATTGGACTTTCCAGTCTGCTACGTGGCCCACGTCTGAGATGGGTAGATGTGGCACAAATCAGCATGGACGCTCTGGACCGACATCTGAAACGTTCGTGGACTGAATCAAGCAGGTAAAGGCCTTTGTCTTTCTCAATAAAAAATAGTAGATCGGTTTGCTAAAGAAACAGGTTAATGGCTAACAGAAATTCGCCCTCATCTGCTTGCTGCTTGAGGATTCATCGTTCATTTGCCCTATCGATTACACCGATTCAAGCAGGCGTTGCAAAACTCTCGTGTCTATGATCCTACCTAGGCAGTCATGGCTCCGCTGCATCGGGACGCTACAGGATGTATACATGACATTGAGGTCCAAAAACTCAATACATTAAGAAGTGCCATTAAGACATTAAGAAGTGTCATGCAAACTCAAATCTCATGATGATGCAACATTACATTAAGAAGTTTCATACAAACTCAACCACAGAGGCAAACAAGCATGCACTAAACACCTAACTACCAATGCATGAGATTTGATGCGACATGGCGGATGCGTCCAGACGGCCCTAAATTCAACTGGGTTTAGAGTTTGCCGAGCAACGTGGACAGTGTTGGCGCTGCATCTCGCAGCGCCTCTCTTCTCCTTCTGATGCAGCGCCTCTCTTCTCCTTCTACCTCTCATGGAATCCACAACGCCGTCGCCACCGCCTCAGACCTTGAGGCTCTGATACCACATGTTGGCGCTGCATCTCGCAGCGCCTCTTCTTCCTCTCAACCTCTCTTGCTTCACTCACACAAGAACACACGCACACCCAAATACACCAAGGAAGAAACCAGCTGCTAGCTTTGGCGAGAGGCTCTGCTCCTTGGTGAATACAATGGCTACATTTTGGCTGCTGCCCTCACGGCCATTTTTCCCATTAACTGAATGAACTATTTATACAAAGGACCCAGGCACTTGTGCCATGAACTCACGCCACTACCGGCCGTCACACTCGGCCACTAACCCAACTAACTCCACGAGTCCACGTACTAGCTAACCACTAGCAACTGGCTGACTTGATCTATTCCTAGACTCGCTCTAGGCACACATGCAGCTAACAACTTCCTAGATAACTTGTGCAGCCCGTTGGCTTACTTCGATCCATCCATGCAGCACCGCTTCTCACGGCAAGGCCAGCTTCACGCAGCACCTCAGCGTCTCACCCTGCATGCACTTCTAACCGAAACTATCTACTCCCTCCGTTCCAAATTAATTGACTTTCATTTGTCCACACATGGATGTATCTAGACATGTTATACGTATAGATACATCCACATGTGGACAAATGGAAGTCAATTAATTTGGAACGGAGGGAGTAGTAGGCATCGCATTCGCACCTACCTCTACACAGACTCAATACTACATGCAAATACATATTATCAAGATTAATGCTAACAGACAGATGGGCTGGGTTTGGGCTCTGGGGTGGCCGGTTGTTGTTCGGCCCGTCCGTTCTTTTTTCCTTTTCCCTCCATCCTCACCGAGCGAGCGCCAAACTCCCCAACACAGCCACCTTCTTCCCGATGCCGCCCGATTGAGCGACGAACCCCGAGCTGCCGATCAGATCCCCATCTAGGTTTATCTCCACAGCCACCTGGTCGATCCGCGCTGACTGGCGCCGCCTACTCCTCCGGCGGGAGGAACGAAACCCCCGCCCTGAGCTCCAGCCCCGCCATCCGTCGCCGCCCCGCTCTCTCTGGACCGTTCCTGCCTTCCCTCTCTGACCCCGCCTCCTGTCGCGATCCCCGTGGTGCACCGCTCCCTCGACCTCGTCCTCTTGTCAACACATCCGTAAGCTCTGACAACGGCCGCCGTCGTTGCATCAGGCTAGGCTCTATCCAGTCTGGATCCTTGGGACTGGATTCTCCACATATACATGTCTCCACATAGGCATGCCTGAAGAAACTAGCCTTCACAAATCAGTAAGGAAACATCCTGTCCAGGATTGATGTTGGAGTCCCCGTGCATGGAGTCAGTGGATTCGAGTGAACTGACCGGCCAGGCAAGGCCTAAAGTTTCATACTTTCATACTTGAGGTTGATCTCGAATCTCATGAGAGAATCATGCTATGCTTTCTTATATTTTATTTTCCTGTGCTTTTTTTTCTTTTTTCTTTCTGCAACTGTGAGAGGACTTGTGCGTGAACAATGTATAAAGTGAGATCTATTCCTACAGTAGACGAAGAACATTTTGATTAGAGTAAAACGCCCCTGGAGTCTATCAAGTTGCGGAGTTGGAGCGGATTGGTCACCTACTGAGAAAATGCTAACTATTGGTCACTAAGTTGTGTCAATGTTAAACGTTAGTCATTCCGTCACTCCCACCGTTAAAATGCTGACGTGGACGATGTATTTTTACAAAAAAGACCTTAACCTTCCATTTTTTCTTATTACCCGGTCATTTTCTATTTGTTCGCAACAGCACGTTCATCTTATCGTACAGCTCACAGAGGGACAGAGCGGCGCCGCCGGAAGTATACGAATCTCCGGCCGCTCGGCGGCCACGGCGCCAGCACAAGATGCCTCGCCTCGCCTCCTCGAGTCCTACTCACACCGCTGCTCCCGCTTGCGGCCACCACGACCAGGACGTCGTTCGAGGAGAAGAGACGGCAAGAGAAACAGCCGCCGGCCGCCATCCGCCATGGAAGAGAAACAGCCGCGGGCCGCCGGCTACCGAGGAGAAGGCGCCGTTGCCGCTAGCCTCCATCGATCTCTCCCGCAGTAGGCTCCTCATCTTGGTCGCGGTCTTGGCTATTTTAGCCTCCGATTCAGAATCTGGTGTGATTCCTCTTTGGCTTCCGATTCAGTCCTGCACGGGCTGTATGACCAGGGCGTGGCCCGACACCACGTCAGCGCGCAGGCGTCGGCATCCGGGAGCTCGAGCAGCTTGGCACTCCTGCCGGCCGCCCCATTCCTTGCACTCCTCGGCCCCGAAGGCGTGTTCGTCGGGGGCGACCCGTTCGCTGCGTCGCTGGCGATGCCGCCGCCGTCGTACGTGCAGATGGCGGAGATGGAGAGGAAGCAGGAGCTGCTGGCGCAGGAGCAGAGGATGTGGGCGCAGTACCGGCAGGGCGGGATGCAGGGGCAGGCTGGCCTCAACGGGCTCGCTTTGGGCGGCGGCGGAAGCTCGTTCGGGTCGAACACCTCCGTGGCCATGCCCATGGCCTCCTACCACGGCGTCGGCGACTACTACTACTAGCAGAAGCAGAAGCAGAGCAGCATCGAATGTTCATTCTTGATTGTTTTTCTGTGAATAATACCCTAATCGAATGTTTATTCTGACTTGTGCGTAAACAATGTAGTAAAATGAGGTATGCGATGTTTCCAGCTAGAACAAAACGGATTCGGATGAGGAGTATATTGGTACAGCAGACGAAGAATGGGGACTTGTAATGACAATCTCAAATCATACAATTTATTCCTGCAGACGGTGTACATTTCAATTAATCTGACGTAATTGTGATTTATGGTCCTCGCAGGACTGTGACCATTTTGGAGATGGTTGATAACATACGCCAGGTAAGGGCACCAAATTCAGTTGTATTTCCTACTTGAGCAAAACAGATCAGTTCCGTCTTTCTTACTTGTAAACCGGGCTCGTAGGGATAAACACACATGGAGAACAATGATACGTTGAGTGACAGTGACTGATTGAAGAAGTGTAAGTTGTGAACATGGAAATGATTTATCTGATCTGCATCATTAAAGCCTTCAGCCAAAAACAAGTAGCGTCAATCTGTGGTGAGTGCTGATGTAATTGATACTCAAGGTGAAGACGCCTATGGTGCGGTCCCACATTCTCTTCTTTTGAAAAGCTCTAATTCCTTGGCAACGGAAAACAAATATGTGTCATTAAAAAACATGAAGAGAATTACCTGTAGCAAAAGCAATGGAGGATGCAAAAAAAAAGCAGGAATATAGCTGGTTGGGGACAGTTCCTTCTACATGTGTAACACTAGCTGGTTAGGGGGACAATTTAGCCATTCTTCACCTAACTAAACCAGGAATATAGGGTATTTAGGCTACAAATATTTGGGCTGCCCCAATCCCCCCCCCCCCCCCCCCCCCCCCCCCCCCCCCCCCCCCTTGATGTGTCCAAGCAGATGAGACGTCCAAGTTTATTTGTCGCTTTAAGGAGAAGCTCAAGCTATATTTTTCATGCTACCAGTTATAGGAGGATTATTATTTTGACAGGCTGAAATCTCGTCAGCGGGGCAAGCTGCAAAGTTAATTCATGTAGAACGTAAAAGAAAGATGTAATCGATATAATTAGCATGAGGGTATTCCTTGTCCATAATTTTTAGCATTTTCTTTTCGTGGTATAGTAAGGTGTCGGCGTGTTGCCATGGGAGGCAGCGCACATGGTGGTGCGCGACTGGTTATGGTGCATGTAGGGTATGGCCGTGATGGGGGGTGGCGCTAGAGCACCGAGGCTGGCTCGAGGTGGGGCCCTATCCATTGGGGCTCAAGGATCGATGGCACGGTGCGCGCGGTTGCCGTTGGCGACAGTGAGCGGGTGGTGGTCACCGGCGCCTTCGAGTTCGGTGGCACGTGCTTCGTGTGCTCGATGTAGCCGCCGGCGGATTTCGCCGGCTTTGTCAGCTCCCTAGCTTCCATCCGCGTGTGATGAACTTTGTCGTTGTTGTCATTCCCCATCTCCATGCCCATGCCTGACCTGGCTGACCAAGAAGACCTTTATTTTTACAGCGTGGTGTTTTTTGTTCCAAGATTTGGGATTTTTCTTCTTCGATGTATAATCAATCACTATACATATTTTTTTAGACAGATCATCATAATCTATCTGCCTTATGGTTACTCATCACAAAAAATGTGCACATAGTTCCAGATCTGTGTAATTGCCACATCTCTCGATGCCGGTAGCTCGCAGGTGTTACTTTCCGTTGTACTCTAGCATTCCTTGCACCCACGTCCATCACATCCATTTCTCATTGCACGTCGACATCGTCTCCGAATAGCAAGAAATGAACTGGAGCTGGATATATCGCCATCGACTATGGCTGCGGAAAAATAAATTCCATGGACCTTGAACGAAATCTTGTGTGTGTGTGGGGGGGGGGGGGGGGGGGGGGGGGGGTGACGTGAAAAATATAGGCGTTTTAATCTTACAACCCAAGAAAATATAATTTGTAACATTTAGAAAAAAATAGACTTATTCACATTGGCATCAAAATATATGTTTGACATCAATATTATATATATAGGCGTTTGTTATTCTAAATTAAAACAAAACGTTTGTACCAAAATTTCAACGTAACCATGTTGTTAGTCATCATAGATCACTTGAATTCACACTCACCTATCCTTAGTTCATAAAATGACTCAATAGTTGCCCTTAACTATTCACACTACCCCACATAGAAACACAAAATTCCGCAAACCAAAAATTATTTACTACAAATCGTAGATCTAATTAGACTTTCTCCAACTCAGATGCAAGAACCAAGACTAACAAGATAACGAGATTGTACTAGGAAGAGTTAGGAACTAGGAAGTATTAAATACTTACAAAGAAAGAATAAAATAAACAAAGAGAGGACAGAGGATGCGCTGAGACGAAGGATGCAAGTGGTCACTCCAGCACAGTCCAAGGCCAGGCAAATCTTACAAAGTGCTTTCGGATACTCAAAACAAAAAAAACAAAGCGCTTTCATCTAATGGGCCGTGTATTTTAAAATTTGTAGTAACTTGTGTTTGTGCTGGGGGCCATGGCTCAGGTTGGCCCATGAGAAAGTCTGTCAGTGGATTTCATCATGGCGTACCTGGGCCACGGATCCAAACGATTACGTCTAATCGTTTAAGCCAACGACGACAGAGTAATATTTTTGGAAATAAATTTGTTTGCACATTAGTAGTGAAATTTTCTAAAAATAATAATAATATTTTAAAATAAAATTCGTTGGGTTGTACCCTCAGGAGTCGATCAATCAATCAGGCCTGAGTCAAGTTGGTATGTTCAACTAGCTAGAAATCGACACAAACTCAAGAACGCAAAGTAAGGGACCCAATGTGTGTTCTTGAAATAAAAACCTACGTGTCAGAATTGGTGCCCAAATTATATGTGTCGAGTTACTATTGTGTAGTATGACAAACTATGATATCACATTAATGCGAAATATGGTAGTTTCGTTTCTTCACCATACGGAAGGAGTCAACGACAGGAGCTATGTACACTTGGGGGGGGCGGGGGGGCACCGCCCCATCTTAAGAAAATTTTGCTTAAAAACTAGTACTCTTTGGCTTTTTTGCATCCAAAACCAGTGATATTCGTCCCATTTGCCCCACCAGCACCCAATATTGTTCCAAGATGTGTCTGAGGCCTATCTCCTGGACTAGAAAAAATGGACAGTCATTCAATCAAGCTAGCATATAACCAATTGCGATATATATTCTTTGTCACTTCTTTCTCGTTAATTTAGATTTATAACTTTTCTATGACATGTTAGATGGGAGTTGAATTGGTGCTCAACAACGGGGACCTGACGGCCCTCGAAATCGACCTATGTGCCAGAGGTGTTGTCGTAGTCCTCCTCGTGTGCTTCTTCGCCTATCGCGCCTGCATCAGGTGGGCTGCGAGGATACGGGAGGCGGCCGCTCGTGGGAACGTCGTGAAGAAGATCAAGATGACCACCTTCAGGTACACAACGAGCAGGCTCTGAACGATGACGCGGAGTGTGCGGTCTGCTTGGGGGAGTACGAGGACGACGACCAAATCGCCAGGTTGGATTACAGCCACATGTTCCACTACCACTAGTGGAGACATGCCCTTCTGTCCCGGCCCGTGAGGGCCTTTAGTCCCGGTTAGCCAACCGGGACAGGCCAAGCGGGACTAAAGGCCCAACTTTTAGTCCCGGGTCTGTTACCAGCCGCGACTAAAGGCCTTCCACGTGGCCGCGATACAGGGATTGGGCTGGAGGACCTTTAGTCCCGCTGGTAATACCATCCGGGACTAAAGATTATTTTCCGAAAAAAATCATTTTTTTTCCAACATTTGTTTTCCATCCGGGCTCTAATTAGAGGCGCCTCTAACTAAGCATCGTGTTGTGAAGGCTCTCGTAATCCTAGCGCCTCTAATTTCTTTTTTCTAATTGTTTGACTTGTTACTCTCTCACTTGGACCATTTTTAACACTAATTACACTTAAACTTTAGTCAAATTCTAGTCTTGTTCAAACTTCCCGATCGGTCACCCATCCTCACACTACTACACCCTCAGCACGCTTAACTTCTTTGTTCCTTCCTGCTGTGGTCCCGCGAATCTGATTGTACCTTGTTGTCAATACTACCATATCAATCCTATTAACTCTTATAACATTGTGTCACATGTGTGTATTTTTTGAAACCAAAAACAATTATTTAAGTAAACAATAATGAATAAGTAATAATAATATTGAATTCCAATGAAAATAAAATAAATAATAAAACTATTTTATTCATTTATTGCCATTTATTCATATAATATGGCATAATTAATACCTTTAAATCTGTAAATCGCAAATTGACAAATAATATATCCATAATATGGTATATAATATAACTTTAAATCAGTAAATATTTTATTCATTTTTTGTTATTATATATATGGTATATAATATAACTTTAAAAAATGCATTAACTATTATCTTTTCCATATTTTTGAATCTAACTAAACTTTCAACAGGAAAAGTGTTTGAATTTGAATAAATAATCCAAAATCATTTTCTGTTTTATAAAATAATTATTCTAACTAGTCAAACTATTAACTATTTTGCCATTTTCATTTAAAAAATGCATTAACAATTATCTTTTCCATATTTTTGAATCTCACTAAACTTTCAACATGAAAAGTGTTTGAATTTGAATAAGTAATCCAAAACCATTTTCTGTTTTATAAAATAATTATTCTAACTAGTCAAACTATTAACTATTTTACCATTTTCAATTAAGAGTTTATGAATTAGATAAAAAATTTAGAGCATTCTACAATACGAGACTATCAAGATTAAATATTTAAAATTCTATAAAGTGTCAAATGCTCCTTGGATCCCACCGCATTCCGCTCTAGTGTGTGTGTGAGGGTGGGTGCAACGGAGGGAGGTTGAATGGGGGTAATAATTACCCACTTGCGCAATTAGTGAGATTCAAAAATCATCCAATCATGTGCAGGAAGGCGATCCCCAAATCAGGGGGCAAAGTTATCATCATGGATGTCGTCGTCGGGTCTCCTTCCGAAGCCAATTACGAAGGCCAGGTCATGTCCGATCTGCTGATGATGGCTGATGCTCTATTGCCCTGCTCCATTTATTGAATGAAACAACAGTAACAATTAAGCACCATAGAATCACCTCTTACAAATCACTACCGAGACCGAAACTCAACAGGCAAGCATTGTCAAAAGTACCACATCAGGGAACTAGAGCAAAGAATTTAAAAACATGCAACGCTCCAATCAGACTCACAGCCAAAACTCCAAAAGCGCTTCTGGGGTAACCATGCGCAAACACTACCTAAATTAACCATGCCCCTTTCAGAACCACGTCGAATCGAAGTTGCCTACCTAAATTTCTCAAGTCTTGCCCAATTGATTTAAATATAGGAAACAATACGAGGCACCCGGAAATAATTTGGTTATTTCTCAAGTCTTGCCCAATTGATTTAAATATAGGAAACAATACGAGGCACCCGGAAACAATTTGGTTATTTTCAAGTCTTGCCCAATTGATTTAAATATAGGAAACAATACGAGGCACCGGAAACAATTTGGTTATTTCTCAAGTCTTGCCCAATTGATTTAAATATAGGAAACAATACGAGGCATCCGGAAACAATTTGGTTATTTCTCAAGTCTTGCCCAATTGATTTAAATATAGGAAACAATACGAGGCACCCGGAAACAATTTGGTTATTTCTCAAGTCTTGCCCAATTGATTTAAATATAGGAAACAATACGAGGCACCGGAAATAATTTGGTTATTTCTCAAGTCTTGCCCAATTGATTTAAATATAGGAAACAATACGAGGCACCCGAAAAACAATTTGGTTATTTCTCAAGTCTTGCCCAATTGATTTAAATATAGGAAACAATACGAGGCACCCGGAAATAATTTGGTTATTTCTCAAGTCTTGCCCAATTGATTTAAATATAGGAAACAATACGAGGCACCGGAAACAATTTGGTTATTTCTCAAGTCTTGCCCAATTGATTTAAATATAGCACATTTAGATCGACACATTGAGACATACGATCACATAGCACCGGACACCTCCTAGCAATCTCGTAGCCTAGGCGAGCGTCCCGAGCGGCATACTTGATGCGATAAAAGCTCAATGGAAACTCTCCCCAACCTAATGCGAGGTTCTCTTCTTCTTCCTCCTTCTTCTTCTCGGCCTCCTTCTTCTTCTTGTTGTTGTTCTTCTTCTTCTCAAGCGTTGTGCCAATAGTAACATTGGCTAGAGTATAGAGACTCGGAGATTAGGGTACGTTGGGTTAGGGTGAACGGCCCGCTGGAGGTCGACGGCGGACGAAATATGAATTCCGTAAGGCCCCAGCATACGCTGATCGTTGTTGATAGCCGCGCCGCAGAATTTGATGGTTTTGTCCATCAAGAAGTCCTTGAGGGCCTGCGGCACCCGATCGGCGTGGCAATATGGAACACCAATGTGTCGGTCGCCACGGAGAGTTGCAGGACAGCGGCACGCTACCTCTCCTCGGGTGTGGCGTCGGTGAACTCGCAGTCGAGGCCCACGATCTTCATCGGTGCGGCGTCGAGGTAACGCCTCTTGACGTCACGGATCCATCTCTCTGATAACCCACAAGTATAGGGGGTGTATCGTAGTACTTTCGATAAATAAGAGTGTCGAACCCAACGAGGAGCAGAAGGTGTTGACAAGCGGTTTTGATGAAGGATTCACTGTAAATGCTCACAGACAAGTTTTTAGGAGTTTTTGATATGACAGATAAATAAAGTACAAGTAAATAAAATGCAGTAGTAATAGTTGCAGCGAGTGGCCCAATCCTTTCTACAGCAAAGGACAAGCCGGTTGTTGTACTTATAATGACCAAACGTTCTTGAGGACACACGGGATATTGTCAAGTGCTTTCGCTTCATATAGTTGATTAATCTTCATTGTTTTGATAAGTGTTGTGTGGGTGAACCTATGCTAATGCACCGCCCTTCCTAGGACTAATACATACTTGTGATTATACCCCTTGCAAGCATCCGCAAATACAAGAAAGTAATTAAGTTAAACTAACCACAGCCTTAAACTTTGAGATCCTGCTATCCCTCATGCATCGATATACCAACGGGTGTTCAGGTTTCTGTCACTCCGGCAACCCCACAATTGGCAAACGAATACACAATGCATTCCCCTAGGCCCATAAAGGTGAAGTATCATGTAGTCGACGTTCACATGACACCACTAGAAGAATAACACCACAACTTAAGCATCAAACCATTAAATATTACTCAACATAGTTCACTACTAACATCAAGACTTCTCCCATGTCCTCAAGAACTAAACGAACTACTCACAAGACATCATACGGAACATGATCAGAGGTGATATGATGATGAATAACAATCTGAACATAAACCTTAGTCCAATGGTTTCACCCAATAGCATCAATAACAAGAGTAATCAACACCGGGAGAGTTTCCCCTATGAAATAGACAAGATTCAGCCCTAGATGTTATAGCGGAGACGGGTGCAGCGGCGGTGATGATGGTGTTGGCGGTGGAGATGATGATGATGATGATCCCGATGAAGTCCAGCTCGATGACGGTGATGATGGCGACGATTTCCCCCTCCGGGAGGGAATTTCCCCCGGCAGATTTCTTCCTGCAGGGGAGCTTTTCGCTCTCTGGTGTTTTCCGCCTCGTGGAGGCGGCGGAATATTTCGATGGCCTCCTCCTGTGTTAGGGTTCCGAGGGGGTCAAGTACGCGAAGGGGGAACGGCTGAGGTGGGCCAGGGCCCCCAAACCACCTCTCGGCGCGGCAGGGGGCCCACCGCGCCAAGGGTGAGGAGGGCCCACCATGGCCCATCTCAGCTCCCCTTTTGGCCTCCTCCATCTTCTGGTAAAATAGGAACTTCCATATGTCTCCTTCGATTTATTGATCTTCAGAAATAGTGCATCTCGACGGTGCTTTTTCCAGCAGAATCCTGACTCCGGTGTCCAATTCTCCATTATTCATCAAACATGCAAAATAGGTAAAATAACATAAGTAACACTTCTAAATATGAAATATATCGATGAATAGCAGTAAATTATGATATAAAATAGTGATGCAAAATGGACGTATCAACCCCCCCAAGCTTAGACCTCGCTTGTCCCCAAGCGAAAACTGAGCTCAGTAAACATGACCACAAGTTTATGGAGCAAAGTGTCGATAAATAAAATACGGACAAGAAGCATCACATTCATTGATACACAAGTCATTCTAGACAGCAACTTCCCTTCATATAATCTAACTTGAAATAAGTAAAGGGAACCACGATGAAGTGCATAAAGAGAACCATGATTGGTGAAGGCAAACTTAAACTCTTGGTCAGAGAACAATTAACAGATCATACTTATCTTTCGAGAAGAGTCTTTATATCAGAGCTTATATAGCAGAACTTACATGCCTTAATCATAACAGTCTCCTTACAGTCATTGATAACTTTCAAAGTTATATTCATTCGGATAAAAGCTATTGTGCGAAACAAGGAAATGAGAGATATGATTAGAAGTATCAACACATATAACTAATTGGATCTCAACAACTCAAATGCTTGCTTGAGATAGAGAGGAATGGGTTTACTGACTCAACAATAATGTAAAAGATAGGCCCTTCGCAGAGGGAAGCAGGGATTAAATCATGTGCTAGAGCTTTTAAGTTTTGCAAAGCATATAGAGAGTATGAAAATAGTTGTTTGAGCTATGTATGTCGTTGTCAACGAATCGTAGTAAAGTGAACACTAACCCCTTGTCAACCAGACTTTCAAGAGCGGCTCCCATGAAGGACGTTATCTCTACCAGCAAGGTAGATCATCCCTCTTCTCTTTTGTTTACACATGTATTTTAGTTTCTTTATAGTTGACACTCCTCCCAACCTTTTGCTTACACAAGCCATGGCTAACCGAATCCTCGGGTGCCTTCCAACATTCACATACCATGGAGGAGTGTCTATTTGCAAATTAAGTTGCTTACTGATAAATCAGGGCAAAACATGTGAAGAGAATTATTAATGAAAGTTGTAGTTAATTGGGACTGGGCACCCCATTTGCCAGCTCTTTTTGCAAATTGTTGGATAAGCGGTGTATATGCCACTAGTCCATTGGTGAAAGTCTGTTTGACAAAAGTGCTAGAGAAACTCTACAGAACCCTCATGAGCTAATAAACAGTGACACAAAACTAGGAGTAATAAGTTTTGAATAATTTAAAGGTAGCACATGAAGTATTTACTTGGAATGGCGCAAAATACCATATAGTAGGAAGTTATGGTGGACTCGAATGGCAATGGTTTGGCTCAAGGTTTGGATGTATGAGAAGCATTCCCTCTCGATACAGGTCTTTGGCTAGCAAGGTTATGTAGCAAGCATAAGAGTTGAGGGATACAAACAATTATACAAGTGATAAGAATAATCATGCAATCTTCCTTAGAAGCACAAATAGTTTAACTTAAGAATACTAAGCTTATGAGCACAAAGAAAGAAAGATCATGGAATAATATATTTGCATGCACTCCCTCTCTACTTAAGTCTCAAAGTATTGTCTACTACTGACCAATGCTAAGTTTGCCAAAACCAAAAAGATTAACTTGGTGCTCTAAAAAGTGATCCCTATACTAACAACAAGGTTATCAATATGAAAGAGAATTGCAAGCTAAAATAAAGTATGCAGAAAGTAAATGATAAAACTTCTCATTAATATTTCATAACGGCAACTCACACCAAGGGATACATAGATAACCAACTAAAAGAGAGATACTTCCACATTGCAAACCATCATATAAGATAACTTCCCTACTCACGATATGACTTTATGGAAAAGTAAAAGGTAAAGATAATGATGTGATACCGCGGCACTCCCCCAAGCTTGGAACAAACCAAGGGGATGCCAATACTTATGATGAATTACTCCTTCGGTGGTGGTGGTGATTGTTGATAAGCTTATCAACCAGCTCCTTCAGTTCATCAATCTTGTAGGTGAGGGCGCGAATCAGCTCAGAGTTGTGTTCGATGCGATTCATAAACTTGTCAGACTGCGAGTCCCAACTCTTGGAGTTGTTTCCCCACTCCTCAGCAGCAGAATCCCTCTTTCCTGTATTGTTAGAACGATCTATATTCCAACCACTAGGCAACTCAGCCTCCGGGATCCTCTCAATTTGATGCTTATGGATAAGAGTATGGAAGGGGTTATTTTTGCCTGGGGAAGATGTCCTGGGAGCCAAGAAGTGTCGTGGAACCTTCCCTCCGGTGCTCATCCGCGCCCTTGCCTGGGCTTGAATGGATTTGCCACCACTCCGATGCTTGCAACGGTAGCGCGCGGGTATTCGCGCGGGTCTTCCTCCACTTCTCCTTCATCTTCGCTCTTGACTTCCTCCTTCAGCTTGGGGTCTTGAGTCTCGTCTTCCAAAGGCTCCTTGCCCTTGTTGTTGTTGTTGGAGACCATGGCGCTTCTAAATCTGAAAACAATATCTGGACAGAAACAGCTCGAAACGAAACACGATGAAAAGGCGAGATACGAACCTCGGGGGTTCGGGTGAGTTATATAGCAAAAAGTTTTACAACATAAGGAAGGTACAGGAGGAAACCTGATCGGAGACGAGCTCCGGGGTGCTCAAACCACCAGGCGGCGCGGCTGGGGGCCCACCGCGCCGACCTATGGTTTGGGCACCACGGGTGCCGTCTCCCATCCGGTTCGGTCTCTTATTTTTCCATATTTAATAAAAACGACGAAAATATCTTCTAGAAAGTTATTCGCGAAACTTTTCTTACCGAAACTGTTACCTATTCGAATCGAATTCTGCAGTCCCAGAAAAATGTTCTTCAATGAAAGTTTCCGGAGTCACCACTTTAATTGTATCAACCTCTTCATTAATAGAATCTCCAGAAATATAATGCTTGAGTCTTTGACCATTTACCACTTGTGTAGAGTTATCTTTCAATGAAGCAATTTTTATTGCACCTGAACGATACACCTCCACAATAACAAATGGTCCTTCCCATTTTGAGAGTAACTTTCCTGCAAAAAATCTGAGACGAGACCTATACAATAGAACTTTCTCACCAACATTAAATTCTCTTTTAAGAATTCTCCTATCATGCCATCTCTTAACTTTTTCTTTAAAGAGTCTAGCATTTTCATAAGCCTCACTTCTCCATTCATCTAAAGAACTTAATGCAACAACCTTTTCTCACCGGCAAGTTTAAAATCTCTATTAAGTTCTCTCACTGCCCAATAAGCTTTGTGTTCTAATTCTAAAGGCAAGTGACAAGCTTTACCATAAACCATTTTATAAGGAGACATGCCCATGGGGTTCTTATAAGCAGTTCTATAAGCCCATAAAGCATCATTTAACTTACTAGCCCAATTTTTTCTAGATTTATTAACAGTCTTTTGCAAGATAGATTTAATCTCCCTATTTGACAATTCTACTTGTCCACTAGTTTGAGGATGATAGGCTGAAGCAATTCTATGATTAACACCATATTTAGCAAGAGTCTTTCTAAAACCACCATGGATAAAATGAGAACCTCCATCAGTCATAAGATATCTAGGTACACCAAACCTAGGAAAAATGACATCTTGAAGCATTTTTAAAGAGGTCTCACCATCAGCACTTTTAGTAGGTATAGCTTCTACCCATTTAGTGACATAATCAACAGCAACAAGTATATGAGTATTACCTTGTGAAGAAGGAAAAGGACCCATGAAGTCGAATCCCCAACAATCAAATGGTTCAATAACAAGAGAATAACTCATAGGCATTTCATTGCGTCTAGAGATATTACCAACCCTTTGACATTCATCACAAGATAAAATAAACTTTCTTGCATCCTTAAAGAGGGTAGGCCAATAAAAACCTGATTGTAGAACTTTCTGCGCAGTTCTATCTCCAGCGTGATGCCCTCCATAAGCACTTCCATGGCATTTCCTCAGTATTTCCTGTTGTTCATATTCAGGAACACATCTTCGCATAATACCATCGACTCCTTCTTTATATAAGTGTGGGTCATCCCAAAAGTAATGCCGCAAGTCATAAAAGAATTTCCTTCTTTGCTGAGCTGAAAAGGTTGGAGGCAAGTACTTGGAAACAATAAAGTTAGCATAATCAGCATACCAAGGACTATCTCGCGAACTTACACTTATTGCAGCCAATTGTTCATTTGGAAAGCTATCATTAACAGGAATAGGATCATAAGGAATGCTTTCCAATCTAGACAAATTATCAGCAACAGGATTTTCAGCACCTTTTCTATCTATGATATGCAAATCAAATTCTTGCAAAAGAAGTACCCATCTAATAAGCCTTGGCTTAGCATCTTTCTTTTCCATAAGGTATCTAATTGCAGCATGATCAGTATGAATAGTGACTTTCGAATCAACTATGTAGGGTCGAAATTTGTCACAAGCAAAAACTACAGCTAGAAATTCTTTTTCAGTAGTGGCATAATTCTTTTGAGCAGAATCAAGAGTTTTACTAGCATAATGAATAACATTTAACTTTTTATCTACTCGCTGCCCAAGAACAGCGCCTACAGCATAATCACTAGCATCACACATAATTTCAAAAGGTAAATTCCAATCAGGTGGTTCAACTACAGGAGCGGTGATTAAAGCCTTTTTCAAAGTTTCAAAAGCTTCCTTACAATCATCATCAAAAACAAAGGGTACATCTTTTTGAAGAAGATTAGTAAGAGGCTTGGAAATTTTAGAGAAATCTTTAATAAACCTCCTATAAAAACCAGCATGACCAAGAATACTACGAATACCTTTAACATCTTTGGGACAAGGCATCTTTTCAATTGCCTCCACTTTAGCTCGATCAACTTCAATACCTCTTTCAGAAATTTTATGTCCAAGAACAATTCCTTCATTAACCATAAAGTGGCATTTCTCCCAATTAAGAACAAGGCTAGTTTCTTCACATCTCTGCAAAACTTTGTCAAGGTTGTGCAAACAATTATCAAAGGAAGTTCCATAGACGGAGAAATCGTCCATGAAGACTTCCACAATTTCCTCACAAAAGCCATGAAAAATAGCAGACATGCATCTTTGAAAAGTAGCAGGAGCATTACATAAACCAAAAGGCATACGTCTATAAGCATAAGTTCCATAAGGACAAGTAAAAGTAGTTTTCTCTTGATCTTGCGCTCTCACAGCAATTTGAGAAAACCCAGAATACCCATCAAGGAAACAAAAGTGAGTTTTCTTGGACAACCTCTCAAGCATTTGATCAATAAAAGGCAAAGGATAATGATCTTTCTTAGTTACTTTGTTAACCTTTCTAAAATCAATGCACATCTATAACCAACTACTACTCTTTGAGGAATTAGTTCATCATTTTCATTAGGAACAACGGTAATTCCTCCTTTCTTAGGAACACATGCACAGGACTTACCCATCTACTATCAGCAATAGGATAAATAATACCAGCTTCAAGAAGTTTTAATACCTCATTTCTTACCACTTCTTTCATCTTGGGTATTAAACGACGCTGATGCTCAACAACAGGCTTTGCATCAGGTTCCATGTTGATGGCGTGCTGACATATAGTAGGAGAAATTCCCTTCAGGTCATCAAGAGTATATCCCATAGCTCCGCGGTGTTTCCTCAACACTCCCAATAACCTTTCCTCCTCTGTACCTGAAAGTTTAGAGCTGATAATAACAGGATATATTTTCTTATCATCAATATAAGCATATTTAAGATTATCAGGCAGAGGTTTCAAATCAAAAACAGGATCCTCCTTGGGTGGCATTGTGGTACCCAAATCTTCCACAGGTAAATTGTGTTTGAGCATAGGTTGACGAAGGAATACTTCATCAAGCTCATTCCTTTCTTCCCTGAAGTTCTCACTTTCATGATTCTCCATATGTTGCTGCAAAGCATTGTTAGGAGCAAGAACAATAGATGCAAGTTGAGCAATTTCAAAATCCTCACTAGGCAATTCAGTTTCATAAGGTGCTTTAGCAAATTTAGAGAAATTGAATTCATAAGATTCACCAGCAAATTTAGTAAAGATTTTCTCTTTCTTACAATCTATAACAGCACCACAAGTATTCAGAAAAGGTCTACCAAAAATAATAGGACAACTATCATTGGCAGCCGACCCAAGTACAAGAAAATCAGCAGGGTATTTAGTCTTACCACAAAGGACTTCGACATCTCTAATGATACCAATTGGAGAGATAGTTTCCCTATTAGCAAGCTGAATAACCACATCAATCTCTTCAAGTTTACAAGGAGCAATTTCGTGCATAATTTCCCTGTAAAGCTCATAAGGAATAGCACTAGAACTTGCACCAATATCACATAAACCATAATAGCAATGATCACCTATCCCAACAGAAAGCACAGGAACACTAGACTTCCTAGAACTTTTAGGATGTGAGACAATATTAGAAGCATCCTCACAAAAGATAATGTGTCTATCTTCTAAATTTTCAGTGACAAGATCTTTAACCAATGCTACAACAGGTTCAACAGTTATTTGCTCATCAGGTTTGGTAGTTTTCTTATTACTTTTACTAACAACACCAGTTATGATAGTATGTTCCTTAATCTTATTAGGAAAAGGAACTTTTTCAATATAAGGTTCTGGAATAATGCGATCAGCAACATTAACCTCAACACCTTTAGATATATGAGAAACAGATTCATCTTTATATGGTTCATGATAATTTTTAAAACCCTCCTTCGGCAAACCGAAATAGGAAGCAAAGGCTTTATAAAAGTTTGCAACAATTTGAGAGTCAAGACCATAAGTAGTGCTAATTTTGCGATAATCATCAGTATCCATAAAATTTTTAACACACTCAAAGTCATAGTTTATACCTGACTCCCTACCTTTGTCATTCTCCCATCCTTCAGTGTTCTCCTGAATCCGATCAAGAAGGTCCCACTTAAACTCTTCTTTATTACGAGTGAACGATCCAGCACAAGTGGTATCCAATAGAGTTTTATCTTGAAAGGAGAGTCTTGCATAAAAGTTATCAATAACAATATTACCAGGAAGCTCATGAATGGGACATTTGAGCATTAATGCCTTCAATCTCCCCCACGCTTGAGCGATACTCTCTCCATCATAGGGCCAGAAGTTATATATGAGGTTCCGATCCTTATGAATCTCACTTGGAGGATAGAATTTGGAGTAAAAGAGAGGTACAATTTCCTCCCATCCAAGAGAATACCCATTCTTCAGCAGTTTATACCAATGTGCAGCTTTACCAGACAGTGATAGAGAGAATAATTTCTTCTTAACTTCTCCCATCGAGATACCTGCACACTTAAATAACTCGCACAATTCATGCAGAAATAACAAATGATCTCCAGGATGGACAGTTCCATCTCCTGCATAGCGGTTATTTGTGACACGTTCAACAATTTTCATAGGAATTTTGAACGGTATTACCTGCTCATCTGACGCCTCCTCTACTACCTTAGCAGTGGTAGTTGTTTTCCCAAATAGGAATTCAAGAGAAGACCCCTCCATAATGAGATATAGCAGCAGGCAAAAATAAAAACAGCACGTACAATAAATGTTTCCCTTACCAATTCCACTTACCAATAGCGCTACACTCCCCGGCAACGGCGCCAGAAAATAGTCTTGATAACCCACAAGTATAGGGGGTGTATCGTAGTACTTTCGATAAATAAGAGTGTCGAACCCAACGAGGAGCAGAAGGTGTTGACAAGCGGTTTTGATGAAGGATTCACTGTAAATGCTCACAGACAAGTTTTTAGGAGTTTTTGATATGACAGATAAATAAAGTACAAGTAAATAAAATGCAGTAGTAATAGTTGCAGCGAGTGGCCCAATCCTTTCTACAGCAAAGGACAAGCCGGTTGTTGTACTTATAATGACCAAACGTTCTTGAGGACACACGGGATATTGTCAAGTGCTTTCGCTTCATATAGTTGATTAATCTTCATTGTTTTGATAAGTGTTGTGTGGGTGAACCTATGCTAATGCACCGCCCTTCCTAGGACTAATACATACTTGTGATTATACCCCTTGCAAGCATCCGCAAATACAAGAAAGTAATTAAGTTAAACTAACCACAGCCTTAAACTTTGAGATCCTGCTATCCCTCATGCATCGATATACCAACGGGTGTTCAGGTTTCTGTCACTCCGGCAACCCCACAATTGGCAAACGAATACACAATGCATTCCCCTAGGCCCATAAAGGTGAAGTATCATGTAGTCGACGTTCACATGACACCACTAGAAGAATAACACCACAACTTAAGCATCAAACCATTAAATATTACTCAACATAGTTCACTACTAACATCAAGACTTCTCCCATGTCCTCAAGAACTAAACGAACTACTCACAAGACATCATACGGAACATGATCAGAGGTGATATGATGATGAATAACAATCTGAACATAAACCTTAGTCCAATGGTTTCACCCAATAGCATCAATAACAAGAGTAATCAACACCGGGAGAGTTTCCCCTATGAAATAGACAAGATTCAGCCCTAGATGTTATAGCGGAGACGGGTGCAGCGGCGGTGATGATGGTGTTGGCGGTGGAGATGATGATGATGATGATCCCGATGAAGTCCAGCTCGATGACGGTGATGATGGCGACGATTTCCCCCTCCGGGAGGGAATTTCCCCCGGCAGATTTCTTCCTGCAGGGGAGCTTTTCGCTCTCTGGTGTTTTCCGCCTCGTGGAGGCGGCGGAATATTTCGATGGCCTCCTCCCTGTGTTAGGGTTCCGAGGGGGTCAAGTACGCGAAGGGGGAACGGCTGAGGTGGGCCAGGGCCCCCAAACCACCTCTCGGCGCGGCAGGGGGCCCCACCGCGCCAAGGGGTGAGGAGGGCCCACCATGGCCCATCTCAGCTCCCCCTTTTGGCCTCCTCCATCTTCTGGTAAAATAGGAACTTCCATATGTCTCCTTCGATTTATTGATCTTCAGAAATAGTGCATCTCGACGGTGCTTTTTCCAGCAGAATCCTGACTCCGGTGTCCAATTCTCCATTATTCATCAAACATGCAAAATAGGTAAAATAACATAAGTAACACTTCTAAATATGAAATATATCGATGAATAGCAGTAAATTATGATATAAAATAGTGATGCAAAATGGACGTATCACTCTCCACGGTTGATGCGCGGAGAGTGACCACGACCTTGAAGTGCATGTCGACGGCGTCGTCCTTGTAGTGGTACACCTCGGATCGAGGTGGGCGCGCGAGTGGCTCCATGACGCGCGGCAGCGATTCGAGAGAGAAGATTAGAGAGAGGAGATGGTGCATTTGGCAATGGCACTGTAGCTCTCTTATATAGAGCTAGCAGGGGAGATGAGGAGGCTGGCCGTACGTGGTAATTAATCTGGCCGGCCATATATGTTTCAACTTCCCAAAATCCATTAAGTGATTTGATCAACTTCCAAAATCGTTTTCATTCCCCGTGTGATCAACGACCAGCGCGGGAACCCAAGGGTCCTCGTTTGAACATCATTAGTCGCGGGTTGTATGCAGGACCGGGACTAAAGGGTTCTCGTTTGAACAGATTAGCCGCAGACCCCTTTGGTCCTGGTTTGTATCTCAAACCTTGCCGTACGCTTCGGCCTTTTCGGGGCGACGTGTCCGGACCATTAGTCGCGGCCCAGGCCACGGCCGGGACTAATGGCCCGGACGAAAGGGCTCTTTTCTACTAGTGTACAAGTGCTCCAGGCGGTGGATCGTCGATGGGAGACCCGCTTGCCCCCTCAGCATCACTCATGTGTGATATTGCATATTTCTATATTGTACGTGTGTGCAGTTATGTAGGGTGTGTACATGTTATGGTGTTTAACTATTTATATTCACTAGTAAATGTGCACGTGCAACGCACGTTTCAATCAATGGAAAATGCTACCATAATGATTTGCAAACTATATCCCTATAATAAGTTTGTATGTAAAATTTGCATTGTAACTACAGCTTATAATAAATGTTTATGTAAAATTTGCATGCTTTCAAAAATGGATCTATCAATAATAAATTAGAATTTAAAGTATAAATGAAGTAAGTAAAATAAGGTCACCACAAATAACCATTTTCTAATCCTACTGCTATGTACAGAAAACACATTGCATCAGTTTGTCCTTTTTGCTGCACAACCAAGAAAAAGGGCTTCTACTCTTATTATGTTGACATCAAATCTCTTGTTTCAACAAAAAAATCAGTGTCTGGACAAAGTGCTATGTATCCTCTTAACTTTCGTTATTTTTGGAAATTGCCAGCATACATATCAAAAGGAGATAATGAATCTGACAAACAACCAGTCCATGAACTGTCTGACGTCTCTCCCACCATAAATACCAACCAGTAATGTCAAATATTTCCGGTGATGATTGCATCCCAAGCATTGGGCTGGACTGCAGTTGGGAGACTAAGAGAAAATCATAAACTGCCGGTCCAGCTCTGTCTACTTGGCATGCTTCATCAATCATCAGATCAAGTCCCAAACACTTCCACACACTTTTAGCTCGCGGACACAAAAACAAAAGATGCTTAATATCCTCCGCTTGTCCGCTAACTTTTATATGTCGATCTGTCAGTACCGCACGACAAGGAATAGTGCCATGCATAGTTCTCCATAAGAAAATTATAATTTTTGCAGGAACCTTAACCGATCAGATCATCTCCCAAATAGGATGAGGATTCAGCATACGTTGCTCTCGTCCCTGATTTAATCTTGCTCTCGTCCCTGATTTAATCGTTGTCCAAACCATGCCTCCAACTCAGCAGGAGTGGAGAATATTAAGCATCTTTTGTACAGGGTCGAACCTTGGCTCGCCCACTGTCCCAAGCCAGGCCTCCAGATCGTGAACTGGGAGCAGCCAAAGCCAGGAGATACATGCACCCAGTACTCCACCATACACCGGCTTCTGGTTATAAAAGCAGCGCCAAACCCACTGCCTCACCTCTGCCACAGACCACCGCTGCTCTGTTGTGCTGCTCGGCGACGCCATTGTAGCAACTCCATGTATGTATGTAGCTAATGTTATTTTTCATGTGATATAATCAAGGCTAACTTCTGACCAGCGGATTGAGCCCCGTCGTCGGAGGCTTGGGCCCAGGTACGCCTCGGCGGGAGGGGGGGGGGGGGGATGCTCCCCTCCCCGGTACAGATCGTTGCCGAGTTAGATTGTTACTGGCTTACGGCTCCGCCTGTATATATGTAGAGATCTTGTAAGCTGTCGGTTGGGATAAATTGAAAGTTTTAAATATTGATGTTTGTAAACTCACCTGATCATAGCCAACATTTGTTGGCTGACATCCGTGATTTTTTCTTCCTCTTTGTAAGGGTTTTCCCTTTAAAATTTCGTGTCCCCGTTGTATTGATCTTACTTTTCTGCATCGTTTATTGCTTGTCTTTTATAGCAGCTACTCGCTCTTTCTTCTCTTCTATGGTGTTCTCTTCAGTGCGAGTTCATCAGTGCAGATGATTTAAACTCTGATCAATCTGGTTGCCTCCCACAGAACGAAGCCTCGTCGATCCACTCGGCCCCGGTCTAGCAGTTGCCGTCGCGAACCGTGTGAGTTGTATTTGTTAATTGACTTCAGTCCATTAAATGATATGTTAGATTTTACCGTGCTTTAGCCTAGCTACAATGCTAATTCACTAACTCGGCGCCTATATATTGGTTTAGCATCCCTCCGCACGTGCTTCTGCTTCGACATCCGGCAGGACAAGATCTACCAGTTCCTCGTCTACGAGACCGTGAGCTACCAACCCGCCCGGCACCGACTGAATCGATTCCGCTCGATTTCTGACCCGGCAATGCCATCCGTTGTGCGTGCAGGGGTCCTTCTTAAGTCGTACCGGAGAAAGCACAAGCTCATTGTAGGAAATTGTGTCTTGCAACATTTTATATATTTACTACATTGTCCGGAATTAAACTTCAGTGTGGAAACATCATGGAAATAATAGGGAATTAATGATGTGGAATTGTACTTAAGGAAATATACTTAACAAAGCCGGTACGGCTATACTGGAATACAGTGTATATTAATATGCTGGAATTATAACCGGGAACAGTATAGAGCGGAATGCCAGGTTGTTCATAGGATTGGCTCTATGGATTGTTAAATCCTGCGAGTTTGATTTTGTATTCGAACTCGGCGCATGACTCACACATGCGTGCTGAGACCTAATTGTTTAACAGTAATATGCTCGGTTAATGGCTGTTAATGATAGTGGTTGTGTCGCAATAGTGGAACATGGGGTTCCCATAGTACTGCCAAAGTGGGTCCACCCCATGTGGGCCCAAGATGAAGATGGACAAGACCAAGACTCAAGTCAAGCTGGCGGGTTCACCGTCAAGACACGCATGGCCTACATCGACTAAGGGCTCCGGTCCTGGGGACCTTCCGGGTCCCCGAATCAAGCAAGAAGGCCAGGAAGGACCCGAGAGCCCGAGTTCCCGGCAGGAGGCCAGGCTCCCTCTCGGGTACTTCCTACGTTCCTGTGGATAAGCACTCCACCTCACCGCGGAAGACTTGGGAAGCAAGGCGAAGGCAGCGCGGGCAGGAAGCACGTCCCGTGGTGGTGTCAGCTCCTGTCCACCCCAAGGCGGACGCTCCCACCTAACCCAAAGGAGACGCTAGGCTGAGGAGAGGCCACGTCTCCCCCTAAACTAGATGAGGAGGGTCCTTCACCCCGAAGGTCCCTCATGCCCCTCACGTGACCCTGTGGCAACCCCTTAGCCTATAAAAGGAGGACCAAGGCACGGGGAGGGGGAGGTCGAACAGAGGTCGAACAAGGACGAACACAAGCTAGAACCAGAGCAAGACTAGACTAGGGCTGCGGAGGTAGAGAGGAAGGTGATCTCCTCCGGGTCAGGATCTGTCCTTCTTCTACCTCGAGCCAAAACCCTTCCGGGTACCCTGTCCGGGAGGTTCCATTGTAAGCCACACTATGAAGAACTCATCAATCCAGACATGCAGGAGTAGGGCTTTTAGCCTCCGGGCGGCCTGAACCTGGGTAGCTCCTTGTGTCCCTTTGGTTGCATGCTTTGATCGTGGAGAGGAGAGCTTGATCTAGACTCCGCCCAAGAAGACGATTCTCAGCCTCCTTCGCGCCCCGTGCCGAACCTAAAAGGGGGTATCCTATACTCCCGGTGTCCGTGCAACGAGACACGACATCTGGCGCGCCAGGTAGGGGGCGCAAGTGCTGGATTCGTCTTCTTCTTCATCAACCTCAAGTTCATCGTCAAGTTCTGCGTCAAGCTTTCAGTCCGTGTCAAGATCTGTTCCAACGCCTTCGGAACGGCGCTAGTTTCGGCTCTCGTGAAGAGAAGTACCGAATCCGACATCCAAGATGACAAAGAAGAGAAAGGGAAAGGCAGCCTTTGAGTTCCTGCGGTACCCCGGCCTCGGTTTCGTTCTTGACGAGTCCTCGCCGGCACCTGCCGCTAAAGATCGCGCCTTCGGAGTCCACTTCGTCCCTCCAGCCGCTTATGTCAGCTCTCTGGTCAGCACGGGAAGACCTGAGGAAGGTGCCACGAACATTGATGTCCCTCTTTCCCCATGGACGCATGGAGCGAAGGAGGAACTCTGTTCCGACGCGCCGACCACAGTGCCGCTTCCGGAGGAGGAAAACCTCGACCAAGACACAAAAAGCGAGCCTCGGCAAGAAGATCCTCTCATCTACGTGCCCCAAGAACTCCAGATTCCTCTGCGCAAAGACGGCCAGCCTGGAGTGTGGTGCATGTACCACAGATCTGACCGGCACAGTCTGGAAGATTGCCGACAGTTCAACGACATCCAGATACGCCAGAAGAACGGTGATTGCTATTCGTGCGGAGAACCAGGACACATCAGCCGAGATTGCCCTCAACAAGAAGTCCAAGAAAGCCAAGAGGAGTGCCACAGCTGGGGTTCCTCAAAGGGAAGATCTTTCCGGACCTTTGCCAATGCATCCACCCAGACTGAAGAGCTCCCGGAACCTTGCTTACTACCGGGCCCCCACAGATACAAAGCAGTCAAGGGCAAGCTGCAGCTAGCTGGGATCAAACCTTCATCTGCGGAGACGTGGCCCACGGAGAATGGGATCTCCCGGGTCACATCGTCACGATACAGCCTGGACCAAGTGGACCCCCTCAGAAGTACCGGATTGCTAAGTGGCTAGCATCAGGATCCCGCGAGTAAAGCAGCTTCAGGGTCTCCGGACCGGCATGAGCCAGCCAGATTGCCGGATCACCAAACAAGGAACATCCGGGTCCAGGAAACTAAGACAACCGTGGGGTCTCCGGACCGGCGTCTCTGATACGCCAGCAAGTCGCCGGATCACCAGTTGGGTGGTCTCCGGGTAACTCGAGCAAGTAGCACAAATGGTCTCCGGACCGGCGCAAGCCAGCCAGTCATGCCCTTAGTCGGCATTGGAGGCTATCTCGGTTGGAAGCCTTGTCCCCGCCAAGAATTGCTGGGCAAGGCAGAATTATGTCTGAAACACGGCATAGAAGACCCGCCTTGGCGGCAGCGCGACAGAACGATTACCGAGGTAGCCAGAAGGAGTCAAAACGCGAGCTAAGTATAAACGTGCTTGCACGGGCTTGTTCCCGGGTACATCAGTTTTATGTGCTTTGGCTAAGGCGAAAGCGGGCGTTCTCCTGGGGCAGCGCCTTCGCGATGACACTGTCAGTTTCCCTCGGGCAGTGGAGTCGTGGGCTGAGGTCCGTGCGGTCAGGAAACGGTGGGTCCTTTGGGGGGTTGCGCCCTGTGTCCGCACTTCAGATCAGTCTGAGTGCCCACGGCTGGTTAGCGCTCACACCTTTGGATCCTTCCCGAGAGCGTAAAGCCCCCACGAGTACAATAAAACTTATATACTTTGGGAAGAAGTTATTTACATTCAAAAGCATGAGTTCATAAGCCAGTTGGCAATATCAGTACAAAAGCATGGTTCACGGCCCCTGGTATTGTCCTTTTCAGGACTTCACAGGTTCACGGGTCATCTTCTCGGGAGAGGTGCTTCAAGATCTCCTCCACCTGGCGGGTCACGTCTGGAGGAAGCGGCGTCCCGGGTTCAGGCGCCTCCAGCTCGGATAGCAAGGAGAGCTGCGGGTGTCGCTGGCGAAGCGCTGTGACGAATCGGGTCGTCACCTGCCTCACTGCCTGTTCCCCAGCAAGGCGAGTGGCTCTGCTAACCTGCTCCTTGATACCTTTGATGAGCGAGGCCACGTACTTCAAGAACCCGGGATAGCGGGCGAAGGAAGTGGAATGGTCGGCCATGAGGACGGGCGGAGAAGGCACTCCCAAGTTCGTGAACTCCTGCACGATGTCCAAGGACCCGTGGTTCATCTGGAGCAAGACGTTGTGATCATCACGGCGGTGGTGAGCGAATCGCCGTCGCTCTTTCTCAAGTGCACCCTTCGCTTCCGCCAGCTCTACCTGCACTCCCGTCAGCTGGTTGGATACCTGCTCGTGTTGGTGCCACGCAATCTGAGCTTGGGATTTGGACGCTTCCATCGCCGCACGCCCATCAGCCAGCTCCTTTGTTTCTTTCTTGCGAAGGACAGTCATGCGCGCATCTTTGTCCTTCCAGAAGTCAATTGCATCGCCCAGTTCCCGGATCTTTCTTTCCATGGCGACGCGGCCAGCCGTGGCCTCTTGCTTAAACTTCTCAGCTGTTTTGAGGGCCTGCTTCTGCGCCTCAATCGTGGCCGTCATCGCCTCAGCCCGGGCGGACAAGCTATCTCTTTCGCCCCTGGCTCTCTGGAAATCCGAGAAGGCCTGTTCCCGCCTTTCCCTCTCGCTCTTGAGCTCGCTCTGGAGTTTAGAGACCTGCTTGCCTAGCGACGAGGCGGCTCTGCTTTTGGCTCGAAGGTCATTTTCGACCTCGCTGCGAGCCCAGCTAGCCACGTTCTCCAGGCCTTGTTCGAAGCGGTCCTCGTCCCGCTCCATTCTGATCTGGAGCTCCTCAATGGTGCCAAGGTAGTGGCGCTCTTCATCTTCCAGCTCGGCCTCTCGTCGCTCCAGCTCTTTCTCGCGGCTGGCCACTCGCTGTTCCCAAGCATAGAGCAGCTCTTCGTCCGCCGCCAGCTTCAGTTCACGGGCGCTAAGAGCTTCCTCCCCAGAGGGAAGCCGCAGCTCGCGAGCCTGCGAGTGCTCCCCGCTGTCGGAGGTCGGGGGCACCAGCCGCGCCAGTTCGGCACGGGCAGAAGACAAGAACTCCGAGACATGGAGAACGTCTTGGAGAACCCGGGGCCTTCCTCAACTCTCCCGGGTTCAGGGCAGGGGTCAGCGTTCCCGAGGGGGAGCCCCGGGGATGTACCCGCCTGCTGCGAGTCCTCGCGGTCCGAGGGTCGCCTGGGGATCCACGTCGCGCCTCTCCCCAGGGCCTTTCGCGCCGACAGCCTCCGCCTCGTCTGCGACGACCGGAGCCACCCCCTGGTCCTTGGGGCGGACTGGGGGCTTGGGGGCTCGGAGTTGCCTCCGTCGGAGGTGCCGGTGGAGCTCGACGCTTCGACGTCCTCGCCTCTCCGGGGTCGCTTGCTTGGCCACTCCGGGGTCGGGCTCCTGTGCAAGAAATGAAAGTCAGAAGTCAGGACGGCGGCAGAAGAGAAACAACTCCGCTTCAAAGACAGTTGCCATCAAAACTTACCGGCGGGCTCTCTTCGATCCGGAGAAGCTCCATCTCTTCTGCACCAAGTCGTCAAAGAGGTCCGGCAAGGACAGGCTCTCCTCCCCTACCTCCATGTCAGCAAGGGGAGGAGGGATGGCCTCCGACACCTGATCAGACTCCTGCAACGACGGCGAGCTCGGCGGCACAGGCTGCTCTGGGAGTTCGTCACCCGGCGGGTTTGTCGCCGCCCCGGAAGGAGCGCCGGGGCCTCCGCGCCCGCAAGGTACTCCCGGAGGAGTCGCTTCGTCGCCTTCATCATCCGAAGTCCCAGGTTCTTCAGGGGAAACGTCCCCGTGGGCAAGGCCTTGCTCCCTTGGCCTACCTCCTTGAAGACTGCGTGTTTTGGGTGCCGGCGGGGGCTCGATCTTGGTAGTACCCGCCACCCCGTACTCATTACACTCTGGCATCGAAGATCGGATACCGTCGGCGGCCGGATCTTCGAACAGCGGCAAGGTCTCATCCTGGAACTCGAAGGGTACCCATGGCAATATGTAGCCCATGGACAGAGCCCAGGTGGTCTCTGTCAAGTGGAATCTAGACGTGGAAGGCTGCTGCCCACCTGATTGAGTTCCCAGAGCGGGCGGCTCCGGAACTGCAAAGGGGCAATCCCCCTGTGAAGAAAGTCTGCCAGGATCATGGCACCCGTCACTCCCCTTGCACGAAGCGCAGCCAACCTGTTGATGACTGGAACCAGTGCTTCCCCTTGAGAGCTTCTCTCCTTCGAGTGTGCCAGTCGCTCCGCTGGATAATATGGAGTCATCAGATGGGGATTGGTCCCGTCAGCTTCGACAAAATACCAGTTGTGCCTCCATTCTCCAACCGAGGCCTTGGTGAATGTTTCCGGGTACTGGTGCGCCGCATCTCTCCGGAGGCAGAAAGAGACACCGCCAGCGATCCACTTGGACTTCCCCAGGCGTGGAACGAAGAAGTGGCGGAACAGGCCACCGAGGGCATGACACCCGCAAATGCCTCGCAGGCATAGGCAAAAGTAGCAAGCATCATCACGGCATTGGGGTGCAAGTGCAGCATATGCAATCCGTAAGCCTCCAAGATTGCTGCGAAGAACTCGGAGAACGGAGGAAGAAGGCCGACGACGGAGAAATCGTGGAAAGTAATCACCTCCCCTTCTCGTTGAGGACCGCTCCCAGGGCGCACCACCACTCCCTCAGTACCGCGGAAGCTCGCGGCCAGGGATTGGCGGACGCGTTGGATGGCTTTCTGACGCATACTCACTGGGAGAAAAGAGGGCCTGAGTCACCCTCATCGAGGGCGGCGCTTCGGCCAGGGAAGCCTCCATCGCCATCTTCTCGGCGGCAGATTGCGACATCTTCCTCACTCCCGTCCTATCTCGCTTAGGCGGCATGGGCTGGGGGCAAGAACAAGGAACGGCGGCGGCCAAGGCGGGGGCGGCGATTGGCGAAGTCAGGGAGAAGGAGTCTCCTGGGCGGCGATTTGGGGATTTCGGCGAATCTGGAGAGGTAACGGCTACAGTGGAAGCCAGTCGTGGCTTATAAGGCATCCCACACGTCACGTCGCGGCCCCATTACTCCGACGGACGTGGGGATCGAGGGGGCGTGCCGATTTCTGCGCGTTTCGCCCGTTGGATTCCAGGATAAGCAAGGGGTCCGTATGAATCGCAACGTTCGCCGTGATTCAGTCAACAGGACCCGGGGGCTCGTCTCTACCTCGCCTCGGCGGGTCCCCAACGGAGCTGAGAAGACCAGGTGCCCGGGACCCACTTTGACCTATCTTTAGGCCATGGCCCCGGCAGCTGGAGCAAGAGCCGCCGGGACCATGCCCGGGGGCTACTGTCGCAACAGTGGAACATGGGGTTCCCCTAGTACTGCCAAAGTGGGTCCACCCCATGTGGGCCCAAGATGAAGATGGACAAGACCAAGACTCAAGTCAAGCTGGCGGGTTCACCGTCAAGACACGCATGGCCTACGTCGACTAAGGGCTCCGGTCCTGGGGACCTTCCGGGTCCCCGAATCAAGCAAGAAGGCCAGGAAGGACCCGAGAGCCCGAGTTCCCGGCAGGAGGCCAGGCTCCCTCTCGGGTACTTCCTACGTTCCTGTGGATAAGCACTCCACCTCACCGCGGAAGACTTGGGAAGCAAGGCGAAGGCAGCGCGGGCGGGAAGCACGTCCCGTGGTGGTGTCAGCTCCTGTCCACCCCAAGGCGGACGCTCCCACCTAACCCAAAGGAGACGCTAGGCTGAGGAGAGGCCACGTCTCCCCTAAACTAGATGAGGAGGGTCCTTCACCCCGAAGGTCTCTCATGCCCCTCACGTGACCCTGTGGCAACCCCTTAGCCTATAAAAGGAGGACCAAGGCACGGCGGAGGGGGGAGGTCGAACAGAGGTCGAACAAAGGACGAACACAAGCTAGAACCAGAGCAAGACTAGACTAGGGCTGTGGAGGTAGAGAGGAAGGTGATCTCCTCCGGGTCAGGATCTGTCCTTCTTCTACCTCGAGCCAAAACCCTTCCGGGTACCCTGTCCGGGAGGTTCCATTGTAAGCCACACTATGAAAACTCATCAATTCAGACATGCAGGAGTAGGGCTTTTAGCCTCCGGGCGGCCTGAACCTGGGTAGCTCCTTGTGTCCCTTTGGTTGCATGCCTTGATCGTGGAGAGGAGAGCTTGATCTAGACCCCGCCCAAGAAGACGATTCTCAGCCTCCTTCGCGCCCCGTGCCGAACCTAAAAGGGGGTATCCTATACTCCCGGTGTCCGTGCAACGAGACACGACAGGTTGGTTTAACAAGTCACGAGTGCTATCTGGAAACAGATTGAGTTATCTGGAATTTGGAATCTATATAAAGGTTTCACCCTTTAGACTCAATATGTATTGTGAGCGGCACCACCGATAAGGCAGAGAAATAGAGGTAGGCCAAATTAGCTCCTAACCCTAATAATTTCTTACATTGGTACCAGAGCCATGGTTCGTCGCCGCCCGCCGGGAACCCTCTGCTGTGCAAACTCTGCCGTCGCGAGCGCTGCCATGTTTCGCTGCGAACTCATCTCGGTCGTGCGGCCGGACCGGAAGTCTAATCCGCTGCAAATTCTTGTTGCCGCCGGCCACGATTTTCTATCCGCTGGGCAACTACGCTTTCGAGGTCGCCGATCAAATCCTTCGCGACCTCTCGGTCAGATCGATCTGTTCGCTGAAGCCTGCCACGCGTGCGTCTCTTTCCACACCCGCCCTCTGCGCTGCTATGATGATCGAGGACACAACGGCGGAACCAAAGGAGCACCGCAGAAGACTAGCAAGTTGATCCAGGATCAGCAAAGGACGAATTCGTCGTACACGTGGTTCACGGAAGACTACAACTCGGAAGGCAATTAGTAGTAGAGTACTTGTTTTGCTGGCTGGGACGCGCTGCCTCTAGATCGAATCAAGCCACATATGCAAGGATCAAGCAGCTAGCTATCAGGCATCTCACTCCACGACCGGGCATATTTGTTGCACGGCAATCGAGGAAGTTTCTCGCTCGAGTCTACGGATCGGTAACGCTTTTCTTCTCTACGGCATATTTTTTCTGAGTTGTTTGGAACTTGATGGCTCTAGTTAGAAGGTTTACAAACACCAAGTAGTTACGCCATTCGAGGAAGGAGATTAATCAAACACCAGCCACCAATCTCATGGTTGCGCGTACTGGGAGATGAAGTAGCAAGCAACAACTCACGGAGTCACCATCTCACCTGTGCAAAGGTACAGGGAGGGCTACTACCATCTGGTTTTATTTTTTGTACGTTCACGGAAATTTCGGGAAGCAACGGGAAATTATTGTTGCAAATTTAAAGTCTGGACCTGGATTATTATTTCTTTTACCAGTTTCGCCTGGTAGATCAGGCAACTGTTGCTGGATGACGCTGCAGCATATGAGATGCACAGATTACGTGGAATATTTTACGTAACTTTTTATGTGGACTTCTTTTATTGGACACCACTCGCCTCTAGAGGAAGTTGAAATTCACTCCGAGGAAATTTGTTAAGCTCTTCGTCAGATGGATTAATTATTACTTTTTGTCACTATGACTATTTTTAATTGCTAAGGGATTGACATTATCACCGGAATATATTGGAACACATTGTTATACTCCGGAATCTGTCGGAGTATTTAAGAATTTATCGGAATTATCTGGCGTAACGACGACAAGGCGAGGCGACATGAAGCATGTTTATATTGAAATTGACATCACTTTTATTTGGAGGAAGATGGAAAACGCTCCAAGAGCGGAAACTTTGATCTTCACTTAAGGAAGATGGACAACGCTCTAAGGGCGGAAATTTGATCTTCGCTTAAGGTATGTCCAATTTATTGCGTTGTACAAATATTTGTTTATCACCACTTTTCCATATAGTTGGATTCTAGACTTTTCTTGTACGTCTAATTTGATGGAATACAATAGCAAATTTATTGACACGTGACCAATTCCAAAGGAAAAATAAGTGTGCATAATTAGTCACTAATGATAAATTATATATACTTTGGAATTGGAAATTATGTAATCAAACTCTGTTTATGGAGGAATATTATTACTGTTCTTATAATTACCTACGATGAGAAGGAATTTAATGTATACTTCTCTATCGGAACTTTTGGTTATGTATGCTATTTGGCAAAGGAAGGGTGGAATTATTGCTCATCGGAAAGGTTAGTGTATTATGGAATTTAACACAACGGTCTCATGTTCTATTGATAATTCGTTAGAAGTTGGTTGTGAAGATAACTCTATAGGGAGGAATACTGATAATAGGAACACATGCTCGGAATTAATCATTGATGGTATTCACAACTTGGTCATGTTTTATAAACAGAATTACGCTTGTAAATTCTGGAATTATAAACTTTAAGTGGGAAGACTATCAGTTTTGGAATTTTACTGCAATGTGACATTTGTGGTATATTGGTTTTACAATCCCACTAGAGGTTGAATTATTTTTATCTCATTTACAACTTGGTCACATATCAAGGAAAAAAATTAGTGGATTATTAATTCTGGAATCTGAACTTAAGTGAGAGGATTATGATACTTCATCGGCATATATTTACGGTATTTTTTGGACACTCCTACTTGAGGTGGATATATTTATTTATTTCATGATTCACTTGATATGGTTATTAATATTTTTGACAATACAAGTCGGAAGGTTTTTGTTGTATTAACATCTCATAGTGAAATGGAAAATTAGTTCATCAAAGGATTACAAGGTTTGAAACTGATTGGTGGGGGAAGTACACTTCAGGAATATTAATTGAAACTAATGTGATGAGCATGGAATTATTCACCGCTGTCTTATGTCATATACTCCATGGTTGAATGGAGGAATACAACTCTTGGCTATTCATTGGATTATGAAAGCATTACGTACTACTATTTGTTGAGTAAGTCATTATTTATCACAGTCACTGTTTATATTTTGTGAACTGGAAGGAAGTATTCTATTTATATTTTGGTAGTATGGAATTGGAATCATTGTTTACTACATAGCACACCAAGATTTAATTTTTAATGTTTATATTCTAGTGGATCAAATGGTATTTCGTTTTTGATCTGGAAAAGGGAAAATTGGTGGAAAGTAGGAATATGATATTTTCTCATGAAGGGTGTGTTTATTAATAGTCACACTGAAATATATGTGCTAAACTCAAATGAAAACACCAAGTTACACTCCCAACACTAACATGCTTAGGAAAAGTGGGAGGAATTTAATTGGGCCATCATATCTTGGCTACTATTGTGTGTTATTTGAGGAAGTTATTTTATATTTTAGAGGAAAGAAAAATACTAAACTTGTTGCTAATGTTAACTATGGGTGGAAACATTGCGGGAAGGAATAAACTCAATGATGAATAATAAAAGTTTGGTAACTTGTTATTTTACCAAACAACCGCATGCCTATAGGATGTTATTGGATTTATTTACAAGGAAGTTTAATGCAACATTCTTAGTGGAAGTTACAATTCCAAGTTTGTTGTTTAATTCTTTACACAAAGGAAATATTTATACTTTGTGGAAACTCTGGAATTTAGAGTAGGTGTTGTTGTTTAATTATTTACACAAAGGAAGTGTTATACTTTGTGGAAACTCTGGAATTTAGAGGAGGTGGGAACAATGACAATATTTGCTAATTGAATTGATCAATTCATGTTTTTTGGAACAAGCTTCACATCAATGGAATATCAGGTCATACGGTTTTATTACTGATGGAAGATATTCGTATACAAAGGTTAGTGTGAATTGTTTTGTGTTATCATTATATGTGCTAACTATGTTCTTATTGGTTTTAAAAATATCATATTGATAGAAGTGAAAGCTTGGTTCGGTTCTTACTTTCATACGAAAGGTATGTCTAAAGCTTCCTGCATTTTGGGAGTGGAATTACATAGATAATATTACGATATATTTTTCTATGGAAAAGTGCAAACCTGTCATGTACCTTTTGATTAAGGTAATGATACTCTGCGAGGAATTATATTTAAACTCGTGAGGAAAAAGGAAGAATAATTGTCATCCTCAGTTATTGTGGGACATTATTCGTGCGACCTGATCTTAGCCATGCCGTTGTAATTGTTGCTATTTTGATTAGCACGAAAACGATTTACTGGAATTATTAGCAAACGGAATATGAATCTTATTGAAATTTTTGGAATCACATAATGGACTTGTCGCGCAATGTCAAGGAAATATGCATTACTCATTATTCATTGATGATCTCAACCTTCAACTACGTGGATATATTGACGCTATTTGTGATCTTGGTGAAAGGTAATCTATTTTATGTTATGTGTTAATATTTACTTTTGTAGGTCTTTATGGTGTACAAAGGAAACATGATTTAATACTCGTTATTTATGAAATGTGAATACTTTGATGCATCAAGCATTGAAGGAAGGTTTATGGCTAAGGAATTTTCATTGTGAACTTAAGGTCGTGGAAAGGTGCATCATAACATGTTACTTTGTGATAATTTGACTCCAAAAGTCACAAAGGTTTATATACAATGTGAGTGCACTGAAGGAAGGAATTAACGCCTAACCATGTAATAGCATGGGAATCACTGAGCTGAAATAAAATGTTCTGAGTCAAGTGGGAGATATAGGAAATTGTGTCTTACAATATTTTATATATTTACTACATTGTCCGGAATTAAACTTCAGTGTGGAAACATCAGGGAAATAACAGGGAATTAATGATGTGAAATTGTACTTAAGGAAATATACTTAATGAAGCCGGTACGGCTATACTGGAACACAGTGTATATTAATATGCTGGAATTATACCCGGGAACAGTATAGAGCGGAATGTCAGGTTGTTCATAGGATTGGCTCTATGGATTGTTAAATCCTGCGAGTTTGATTTTGTATTCGAACTCGGCGCATGACTCAGACATGCGTGCTGGGACCTAATTGTTTAACAGTAAATAGGCTCGTTTAATGGCTGTTAATGATAGTGATTGGTTTAACAAGTCACGAGCCCTATCTGGAAACAGATTGAGTTATCTGAAATTTGGAGTCTATATAAAGGTCCCACCTTCTAGCCTCAGTATGCATTGTGAGCGGCACCACCGATAAGACAGAGGAATAGAGGGTAGGCCAAATTAGCTCCTAACCCTAATTTCTTACACTCATGTCGTACCGGCGGTAAGGCAGCAACTCACTTCGTACCGGCAGCCGAGCAGCACTCCGACGAAGGTGTGTTTCGTTTCTTGGGCCAGATGCTTGACCTTGTAGTCTACGACGATAGTGAGTTAGCGACCAAGAGTGAAATAAGCGCACACGATTAACTCAACTGGCAAAAAAGAATTGAGACGACTGCTACATGAAATGGTGCGTTGTCATTCAGTTGGTTTCAAATTTTGTCGACTGTTTAAATTCAATTTTGTGCTTATGCTTAGAGTTTTTAGACGATTTTTTTCTAATTTGTCGTACACTGTCCGTTTGAAATTTCCTTTTAAGAATCTTCGTCTTGCTGTTCCACACAACTTTTGCGTTGCGAAGTTCCCTTTTCGACCCTCATAGACGAGTAGATTTACATTTTCCTACTACAAATACAACCATATGGATCTACTCCTCTATGAATGTCAAATCGGAAAACTTGCAACACGAAAGTTCTGTTAAATGTCGAGATAAATCGACCTCTCTAAAAACATTCACACGGTTAACCGTGTGCGATAAATTTAACAAAATTCGTGTAAAAAAGCTCCAAACACGAACACGAAATTGAACATTAAATAGTTAACAAAATTATGAATCAATCACGTGAATGGAATCACAATATCGATGTGCAATTTTTTAGTGTAGAGTTTACCTTGATTCGAAGCGCCATTGACAGTAGAGGGCAGGTGTGGAAAAGGAAAAATAATTTCCTATCTTCTTGGTCTTGGACGATATGATCGCCTATGGTCGCAGAGTCTACGTGACTAGAGCTTATTGTCATCTATAAGCAGCACTTTAGATCGTTACTATTGTACTTTGGTGGAGAAATTTCTTCACAAATTAGTTCGAAGTTGGAGGTGGGCGAGGGGGGCAGTGCCCCCCTCACCCCCATGTAGCCCTGTAGCAGCTTCATGTGAACATTAAGCGGCAGACTTATATATCCTTTCTTGTATGAATATTGAATATTGTTGAATCATGTTCTGTATATATTCCTTGCCACATATTTCTTGTTAATTTAGATTTATAACTTTTCTACTAATTCTAGATGGGATGAACCTTTTTTGATGCGGACGACATGACTGCGCTCTGTATCGGCGCATATGTCGGAGGAGCAGTTGCTATATTAATATAGCAGGGCGAACGCCTGTTTCAATCAGTTGCAACACTCCTCTTAGGGTTTACTCTATACGCGCCTGCACTAGGTGGGCAGCGAGAAGACGGGAGGCGGCCGCTCGTGGGAGCGCCCTGAAGAAGATCAAGATGCCGACCTTCAGGGAGCTACGCGGCGAGCGATCTCCGGATGATGACGCAGAGTGCGTCGTCTTCCTGGAGGAGTAGCAAGACGGCGAGGAGATGTCCACCTCTTCCACTACAGGTGCGCATGGATCGCTGACGCACTCCGGTGTGACCCCTCTACGATACTATGATGTGATATTGTGATATCTATCTATATTGTAGTATGCAGTTACGAGGGTTGAGTACATGCTATATACATTGTGGTGTTGAACTCTTCACATATATATATATATATATATATATATATATATATATATGATGTGAGGTTTGATGTTTAATAGTAAAAACATAGTACGATAAGCAGCACTTTTGATTGTTACTTATTGTACTTTGGTGGAAAAATTCCATCATAAACTAGTTGAAAGTTGGACGTGGCGGAGGATGTTCCTTTATTACTCCCTTCGTTCATAAAAGGATGTCTCAACTTTATGTAAATTTGGATGTATCTACACACTAAAGTATATCTACATACATACAAATCTAGAAATGATTGAGACATCCTTTTGTGAACGGAGGGAGTAGAATATAAGCTGTGGCGGAGGATGTTCCTTTATTAGAATATAAGCACGGACAGCTTATGGACTTGAACTGTTGAACATATTATCGATGATGCCTGCAAGTTTGACATGGCGGGGCAGGCTGTAGCTTGACTGCTCAAGTGTGTCTTCGGATTCTCTCAAAAAAAAAAGTGTGTCTTCGGATGAACTGTAGCCTGAACTGTTCTATACAAGATCGGAAGTTTACTCTCCAGGCTATCTATCAATATTTTCTGAACATGAATTATTTTTTTGCGAATTTTCTGAACATGAATCAAGGTTTACCTACAAACCTTCCATTGATGTGTCTTCGGATGAGTATTTCAATAAATCTTCATAAAAGGTAAATATTAAAGAGGTCTATAGTAACAGCACGGTCGCAAAAAAAATAGTAATAATTATTGAAGTGATATGATATGAATTGCCAACGCTGTACGTCTGCTAAGCTTGCAGTACGATATCTGCAATTTTTCTTCCAATCAGACTTCAGCCAGAAGCTGGTTACCACATTTCTTTTTCTTTTCAAAATTTCCCTTCTAGAGTACAAACCAACAGAAATCACACAAATTGTCAAAATCCTACATATCTGGTTCATGCTGCTGGCAGAATATGAAACCTTGTGATTTACCCCACATGTTATATTTCTTACGTACAGTCAACCCAACTTAAGTTGCTTACTGTGATTTAACAACCCTCCAGTTTTTTATAATGATCGGTTATCTCTGACGTGCTCTTGGAACGAAACAGCTCCTCCAAGCCTCCTTAGGCTAGAGTTATCTTCTGAAATGGATCAGTCAGCACTCAAGATTGCATTGCCATTGACACAACCTGGTAGTATTATGCCGACGAGAAAATTGGTAACGTAGAACAATTCTTCATGAGTTTGTTGGAGGACAGACTGAGCAACCTATAGTATGTTATGTCACTAACAATAAACAGTTTCCAGGTTAACATCTATACTTGTATGTTGAAGGCACTAAGCCTTCCACGGTTTGGCTTAGTTTGGTAGGTCATAAAAATTACCCCTAAAATTGTAAATAATTATCCACCTATGCCATCTGTAAGTCAAAAACAAAACGTTTCGATTGTCTCGTACTTGTTGTACTCCTACCCCGATCGATCACTACGTGTTTCGTATCCTGTGCTTGGTCCCGTGTATGTGATGGAATCCTCAACCAGCCGTGCTGACTTCCAACTCTACCTAATAAAAAACGGAGCCCGCGAGCAAGCGAACGACCGGGTAGTATGTCGATTCGATTGGTCTCCAGCTCGACGGTCCAGGCTCGAGGCACGAAACTCTGTTGCCGACAATGGGAGAAAATCCGTGAACGACTAGGATGGCAGCGCCTACCGGAACAATACTCACGCGAGTAGGATCTGCGCTGCACGACGGCGACCGGCGACGCTCGCAACGATAGGAACATCTGTGCAAGAGGCGCCCCGTGGTGATGGATTTCGAGCCGAGCAGAAGGGCGATGGCCAAGTCCCACGTCCAGTACAAGAGGCGCATCGATCTCGCCGGCCAAGTCCCACGTCATGTACAAGAATCACATCTATGTCGCCGATCTAGCATCGGCGTTTCCCAGCGATGCCTGCCGCCGCACCCGTCAAGCGGAGGATGGTGCCCACGGGGCGCTAGACGTCGTTCCCCAGCGCGGTGCCCATGGCGTTGCACGTCGGATTCCCCCCAGCGCGGTGCCCAGCTGGTGATCGCCACTGATGTTGCCGCCGCACCCTTCAAGCAGTGTGAGCCATCTCCAGAGCTGTAGGTTGCGTCTTTCGATTTGGCTGTGGGGTTCCTACCAGAGCCTGTGCTCCCGGCGGCGAACGTAAAGAAGAGGGGTACAGGCCGCAACGGCAGTGAACACGCGCCGGGCCAACGGGAGCTAGCACACATTCGATGCGGCGTTTCGGCGAGGCGTACGAGCCTGACCAAATTCCAGTCCAATTCCTGGAGGAACACACGTACCAGGTACGGTCTAAATGCTTGATTAGAAGAGGAATAGTACTTGCGTGATCAAACATGTGGAGGACAAATAGATGCATGATACACTCATGGACCAACAAAACGGCTTCAGTGTTCCTTTCAAACAGTAATAATGACAATTGTTTATGAAGATAATTATTTCATAGTGCAGTGGACACTTGCTCATTCCGAAATTATAGCGCTTATTTTTTGACATGCCTAAATCCTTTTATTTTATTTTGCTTGCGCCATTGCATTTTGGGAGAGCTCACTTGATTATTTTAGTCCACTGAGAATAGGGCATGCATGATCTTTTTCTCGGAATCCTACACTGAATTATACAATGATTTTGCACCGATGTTGGAAATTCTATGTTGTTTAATCTCAACATGTTTTTGTAAAATGTAATATAGTGATTTATGTACATATTGTTTTTGAAGGTCAGGGGGGGAGTTAATCCCTGTTAGAATATGTAATAGGACTTTAATATGATGTAATATGTATGGAGTTTGGTATAGTATACCACCTCACGTACGTAACCATGTAAGCAACGGTAGAGGCTGTTTCTACCCTATATAACACGTAGCCCGACCCTCTACGGAGGCTATCGGTTCCGCTCCAGAAATTTAACATGGTATCAGAGCGAATCCTCTCCATGACCTAGCCGCCGAACCCTTCCTCGAGAAAAACCCTAGAACAAACCTCACGATCCATTGATCGGAAATCACATCACGATCTGCTGATCGGAAGACTCTCCACGATCTGTTGATCGGAAACCTGCCACAACCTCGACGATCCCCTGATCGGAAGCCACACAACAAAACCTCAAAACCCACGATCTCTTGATCGGAAAAACTCCCCGTCGGTGCCATGGCGTCCTCCTCTGCAACGACGTCTGTGGTGGTCTCCCTCGGGGCCCCTCCCTCCCAAAAACTGACCCGGTCCAATTTCCTCTTCTGGAAGACCTTGGTCTATCCTGCCCTGCATGGTGCTCATGTCCTCGATCTCCTCGATGGTACTGACACAGCGCCGGCAAAGCTGCTGGAGGTTGAGGATGAAGAAAAGAAAAAAAACTCAAGTCTCCAACCCGGCCTATCTTGCATGGGTGACACGGGATCAAGCGGTGCTCACCTGGATCGTGAATTCACTCTCACCTGAGATCTTGGCACATGTTGTTGGCATTGACACCACCGCCGGCGTGTGGGCTGTTCTCACCAGGATGTTCACCGCCTCTTCTCGCTCGAAGATCAATCAGCTGAAGGGCACGCTTCAAGGTACAAAGAAAAACGAGCTCACTGCTTCTCAATTTTTTGCCAAGATGAAAAGTTTTGCCTCGGAGCTTGCTGCCATGGGCAAGCCGGTAGAGGAAGATGAGATGATAGGATATATTATCAATGGTCTTGATGGAACTTACAACTCCGTGGTGGCGGCTGTCAATGGCAACCCCTCCACCACTCTTGATGACTTGTACGCTCAAATTTCTGCTTATGACATGAGGCACGAGATGCTTGCTGAAACAGGCCAGGGGACGGGCTATGTCTCCTCTGCCAATGCTGCCTCGCGCGGTCGCAATGATGACAGGGACGGCCGTCTGCGTGGTGATCGTGCACGCTCCACAGATCGTAGCCGTGCGCGCTCTGCAGACCGTGGTGTGGCCGTGTTGATCGCTATGATTCTAACCGTCGCCGTGATGGACGCGATGGGGGACGCCGTGATGATCGTGATGATTGGCGTCGCCGTGATGACCGTGACCGTGATGACCGGCGCCGCCGTGATGACCGTGACGGTGGTCACCGTGATGATCGCTATGGTGGACGCCGTGATGACCGCCGTGATGACCCCTATGGTCGTCGCTGTGATGATGGAGGACAAGGACGCCGCCGTGGCCATGGCCGTGCCCCTACACCTTTCGTTGATGTAACATGCCAGATATGCAAGATTCACGGTCATCCTGCCTCCGATTGTTGGTGGCACTTCAAGGATGACTCCAAGTCCGATTCTGATGATGACACCGCATGTGATGACAAGAGAGCAAATGTGGCAGCCTATGGAATTGACACTAATTGGTACCCGGATAGTGGTGCTACAGATCATATCACGAGTGAGCTCAGCAAGCTCACCACACATGACAAGTACAAAGGACATGATCGTGTTCACACCGCCGATGGCAATGGTATGTCTATATGTCATATTGGTTATTCAATGTTGCACACCCCCTATAATGTCTTACATCTAAACAATGTTCTTCATATTCCTAATGCATCCAAAAATCTTCTTTCTGTCCATAAGCTTACACGTGATAATGATGTCTTTATTGAATTTCACCCAAATTTCTTTTTGATCAAGGACCAGGCCACGCGAAGCGTTCTGTTTAAAGGACCGTGTCATGGTGGCCTCTACCCGCTAGTGCCTCTCTCTACCGGGTCTTCCAAGCAAGCCTTCGCTACAATAAAGCCATCGTCTTCTACATGGCATCGCCGCTTAGGACATCCTTCTTCGTTTGTGGTGCAGCAAGTTCTTAGGAAACATCAGCTTTCGTATACTCCTGAAATAAATTCTTACATATGTGATTCATGCCAATTAGCTAAAAGTCATCAGTTGTCGTATCCTGTTTCTTCTAGTGTGTATACTGTTCCTTTGGAACAAGTATTCTCTGATGTATGGGGTCCTCTGCACCTGCTTCTGTTGGCAAACACCTATATTATGTAAGCTTTATTGATGATTTTAGTAAATTTACATGGATTTATTTGCTCAAGAACCGTTCTGATGTTTATCAAGTCTTTCTCAATGTTCAAGCCTTTGTTGAGCGTAAATTTGCCCGTAAAATCATCACCATGCAAACTGATTGGGGTGGTGAGTATGAAAAACTGAATGGATTCTTTCAGAAAATTGGCATTACCTATCATGTTTCTTGTCCACATGCACACCAACAAAATGGCTCCGCTGAGCGCAAGCATCGTCACATTGTTGAGGTTGGTCTTGCTTTGCTTGCTCATGCCTCTATGCCCTTGAAATTTTGGGATGAAGCCTTTCTTACAGCAACTTTTCTTATCAATTTACTTCCTAGCAAAGTTATTGATTTTGAAACTCCTGTTGAGCGTCTCCTTCACACCAAACCCAATTATGATTCCCTTCGCATTTTTGGCTGTGCTTGTTGGCCCAATCTTCGCCCCTATAATAAAAGAAAACGTGCATATCGTTCCACGCGTTGTGTGTTCTTGGGTTATAGTTCCATGCACAAAGGTGTTAAATGTCTTGATATCTCCACTGGTCGTGTCTATATATCTCGATATGTGGTGTTTGATGAAAATGTTTTTCCGTTTGCTGCACTACATCCTAATGCTGGTAGACGTCTCCGACAAGAAATTCTTCTTTTACCAAAAGATTCTCATTCATCTACTCTCGGGGGTGTGCAAATTGATGATCATATGCCTGTTCCTATCATACCTATTGTCACTAACCATGCTCAGGAAATTCCACCCCATGATGCCCTGGATGATAATGCTTCCGAAGATGAACATGGAAGTGAAAATTTTGATGAAAACGGTGCAGAAACGGAGTCAAACGAAGCTGAAGAAAATCCTGCGCAGAATGACGAAAACAGCGCTGGATCCGATGCGGAATCTCCCTCGGATCATGCGTCTTCCGATCCCGAGAGCGATCCTGTCGGGTCTCCATGCGCCCATGCCACGTCACCCGACAGCCGCGCTGCGTCGCCCGACAGCCGACAGGCGCATGCGCGCTCCCCTGTGTGGACCCCGGTGCGGTCTCCGGTGGGCGTCAATGCGCACCAACGCGATGCCGCCACGTCGCCCCATGTGCATGCAGATGCGCGGACCCCGGTGCGGTCCCCGGCGGGCGCCGCTGTGCCCCAATGCGATGCCGCCACGTTGCCCCACGTGCGGGCAGATTCCTCCACTGCGTCAGCTTCTGCTGACGAATCTGCCCATGCAGATCAGGCTGGATCTTCTGTGCCCTCTCCTGCTGGAGTTCGCACTCGCCTTCAAAAAGGTATTCGACAACCGAGAAAATTTAAAGATGGTACGGTTCCTTATACTACAAAACGTGGTGTTGTTCGCTTTGGTATGCTTGCCTCTACAGGCGAACCTCGCTCTTTAACCGAAGCTCTTGAGGATAAAAATTGGCGCAACGTAATGGGGGAAGAGTATGATGCATTGCTCCAAAATAAAACCTGGCACTTAGTGCCATCTAGTTCCAACAAAAATGTCATTGACTGCAAATGGGTATATCGTATCAAGAAACATGCTGATGGTACAATCGATCGATACAAAGCTCGTCTTGTGGCAAAAGGTTTCAAGCAAAGGTATGATATTGACTATGAAGATACTTTTAGTCCAATGGTTAAGGCAGCTACCATTCGTACTGTTTTAGCTCTCTTTGTTTCTTGAGTCTGGAGTTTGCGGCAGCTAGATGTCAAGAACGCGTTTTTACATGGTGTTCTGGAAGAGGAGGTTTATATGAAACAACCACCAGGTTTTGAAGATCCCGATACTCCTCATTATATTTGCAAACTTGACAAAGCTGTATATGGTTTAAAACAAGCCCCTCGAGCATGGTATTCACGTCTAAGTTCCAAGTTACATAGTCTTGGGTTTATACCATCAAAAGCTGATACATCCTTATTTATATATCAGAAGTCTGCTATCACTATATTTATGCTGATATATGTTGATGACATAATTGTGACAAGCTCTTCTGACGATGCTATTTCTGCTTTACTTCGAGATTTAAATGAAAGTTTTGCTATTAAGGATCTTGATGATTTGCACTTCTTCTTGGGAATTGAGGTAAAGAAAATTCGTGATGGCTTGATCTTGACACAAGAAAAATATGCTTCAGAGTTGCTTGAAAAAGTTGACATGCTTAAATGTAAAGGTTCACCTACACCACTGTCTTCTACGGATCCCTTGTCTCTTGCTTCAGGAGATTTGCTTGATTCAGAAGATAGCACAAAATATCGCAGTATTGTCGGTGCTCTCCAATACCTTACACTTACAAGGCCAGATTTGTCATTTTCGGTGAACAAGGTTTGCCAATTTCTACATGCACCTACTACAGCTCATTGGACCGATGTGAAAAGAATTTTGCGTTATATCAAGGATACAGTTAAACTTGGTATCACTTTTCAGTCTTCCACATCTACATTGGTGAGTGCTTTTTCAGATGCAGACTGGGCTGATTGTCCTGATGATAGACGTTCTACTGGAGGTTTTGCAATTTTTTTAGGACCAAATTTAGTGTCTTGGAGTGCTAGAAAACAAGCCACAGTCTCGCGTTCAACTACAGAAGCAGAATATAAAGTTGTTGCCAATGGCACAACTGAATTGATATTGAAGCCTTACTAAAGGAACTTGGAGTCAAGTTACAGGAGAAACCTTGCTTATGGTGTGATAATCTTGGTGCTACATACTTGTCAGCAAATCCTATTTTCTATGCACGCACTAAACATATTGAGATTGATTTCCATTTTGTTCGAGAACGAGTGGCAGAAAAGAAGTTAGAGATCCGGTTCATTTCATGCAAAGAACAAGTTGCAGATGGCTTTACAAAGATACTTCTAGTCAAGAATCTTCATGAGTTTAGACGTAATCTAAATCTTTCTCAAGTTTAGATTAAGGGGGCTGTTAGAATATGTAATAAGACTTTAATATGATGTAATACTAGTGGTATTTTGCGCGTCGTCACGCCGCGCTTGTGTGAATTTTGTTTTTTTTATTTTGAATTGTCTAAATAAGTTTGTATTTTGGCATTGATAAGTATTATTTATTAGGTAGATTTAAGTTTTATTACTTCTAAATGTGCTATTTAAATTGTAGTAGCATTGCATTTACAGGGAATTTTCTTTTGGAGGGCGTAAATTTGAAATTTGGATTGAAATGCTCCGAAGTGTTTGTCTGTTTTGCTAAAATTTTGGCAAACGTTCACAAATTAGAATTTTCGAAACAAATTGTACAAATGAGTTTGTATTGTAAGCTATATGTTTTGGAGCATGCGTTACTTTGTTACTTTATGGAATTCGTTTGCAGAAATAGTTACCATAAATCGCAAAAGCCGGTACCATAATTATGTCCATAATTACGGAAGATGAAATATGTGAGCATTTATCAAATTTGAATCAATGTAATCAGAGGGAATACATTTAGAATATGTTGGAATTTTTTTTGGAGTGTCTTAAATGTGTTAGCAAATTGAAATGTTCAAATGGAGTTAGTTTTTTTTTTAAAGTTTTGCGGACATATTTTAGCGAAGTTTGAAATATTTTGCATTTTGAATTGTTCCAATGAGTTGAATTTATTTGGGGAAATATTTGAAGCCGACAATGTATTATTTAAATGATTTGGCAAACTCTATTTAAATGAGGTGTTTTGTACGGGGAAAAATATTTTGTTGGGTTTACCATATTCAATGATATTGGTCTTTTTTTTTCGGATTTTATTTGAGTTGGAAGAAAATTATGGAAATTTGATGACGTCTTGGATTGAAAGGGAAAAAATGGTGGTGGAAAAAAATGTTTACATTTAAATCGTTTCGAATGAAGGATTTTTTGTTGAGTTGGAATAATTATGGAAGGTGAACAAATTTTGGGAATTCCGCATCCGTCGTGATTCGAAATGTCGAAGTCAGCCGTATTTTAAAATGTCGTAATTTGTCGGGATTTGTCGTCTATGTTAACGAAAATTTAACTGATTTGGTTCTTTAAATTTGACGAATTTGGAACCGTTGAAATCCGTTGGATTTTGCCGTGTATTGTCTCCAAATTTTCACTATTCTGGAAATGTTCATTTTTATTTAAAGTTTGGTGCCATAAATACTTTGCATATATTTGTGGAGTTTGGTCTAATTTGTTTTGAAATGTAGCATTTTTTTTAAGAATGCAGTGGCTATTTTGGTCTCGACAAAATTGTAGAATTTTATGTCAGTTGTTTTGAAAATGTGTTTGGAAGTGGAAATGTTCATTTTTTTTTTATGTTTGGTGCCATAAATACTTTGCATATATTTGTGGAGTTTGGTCTAATTTGTTTTGGAAATGTAGCATTTTGTTTTTAAGAATGCAGTGGCTATTTTGGTCTCGACAAAATTGTAGAATTTTATGTCAGTTGTTTTGAAAATGTGTTTGGAAGTGGAAATGTTCATTTTTTTTTTTTTAAGTTTGGTGCCATAAATACTTTGCATATATTTGTGGAGTTTGGTCTATTTTGTTTTGGAAATGTAGCATTTTTTTTTTAGGAATGCAGTGGCTATTTTGGTCTCGACAAAATTGTAGAATTTTATGTCATATGTTTTGAAAATGTGTTTGGAAAGTTCAAAAAGGTGTGGAAAAATAAAATGTGTTTGGAACAAATGTCTGAATGGTTGTTTTTTTTTGCAAATTCGTTTGAATTTATTTGGAGCTGTATTTGGAAAATAGAAAAAAAAATCCAAATTTTGCGAATTGGTATTTTTGGGAAGTTGTTCACATTTTTTTTTAAATGTTTAGGAAATGCCCAGATTTTGTAGGTATGTTCTTTTTTAGGAATGCAGTGGCTATTTTGGTCTCGACAAAATTGTAGAATTTTATGTGAGTTGTTTTGAAAATGTGTTTGGAAAGTTCAAAAAGGTGTGTAAAAATAGAATGTATTTGGCACAAATGTCTGAATGGTTGTTTTTTTTTTTTGAAAATTCGTTTGAATTTATTTGGAGCTGTATTTGGAAAATAGATTTTTTTTTTCCAAATTTTGCGAATTGGTATTTTTGGGAAGTTGGTCACATTTTTTTTTAAATGTTTAAGAAATGCCCAGATTTTGTAGGTATGTTCATATATTTGATTGGCTTAAAATTTATTTAAATTTCGGAGATGTTCAGAGTCGCTGAAATTGGGGAAGGCATGCACGTTTGAATTTGGTAAATTCAAATACTGGGTTCGTATTTGAGAAGTAGTAAATTTTTTTTTTAACAGGAAAAACAGGGGCAAAAAAGGGAGAAGAGCAGAGAAAAAAGAAAAGAAAAAGGGCCGAGCCCAGCATGCAGCCCAGCCGCGCGGCCCAGCGAGCCCAGGTAAGCTATGACGTCACGCCGACGTCAGCTTCGGCCGGGCTCTGCCGCGGCCGCGGCGAGCTCGCCGGCAGCCCGCCCATGCGAGGCAGGACGTGGGAGCGGGCGCGGCTGATGCGCCTCGGCGCGGGGTGCCAGAAACTGGCGGTGCGGCCACGATTTGGTCGCCGGACCATCGCCGGCGGCGCGCGGACGCGGCGGAGGAACCAGCGGATGACGGCGTCGATTCCGGCGACGGTGCGGCCTGCCGGCACGCGATCTTCGCGGAGGAGGGAGAGGGCGGGGCGGCGGAGGACGCCGCGTGGATGGATTCGACGGGGGAGGGCCGGAGTGGCGGCATCGAGTGCGGCGGCGCCGCCGACGCTTCCGGCGTCGCGGGAGAAGAAGGAGGGAAGGGGGGGAGCTGCGGGCGGTTTTGCGGAAAACCCCTCGAATTGTACTGTAATTCTGTTTAGGTCCTTTTCTTCGTAAAGCAGTGGACCGCGGAGCAATTTTTCGGTCGCGAGGGGCTCGTTCGCAAAACGTTCACGCGTGGATGCTGTTGGCCGTCGGATCGACGCGCGATGGCCGGGATCGAGCACTGTAGATTACTGTTCATTTGCAACAGTAATCTACAGTAGCCGATCGCGGACAGAGCGAGAATTTGTGCTGCCTTAATATAGTTAGTAAAATGTATGGAGTTTGGTATAGTATACGACCTCACGTACGTAACCATGTAAGCCACGGTAGAGGCTGTTTCTACCCTATATAACACGTAGCCCGACCCTCTACGGAGGCTATCGGTTCCGCTCCAGAAATTTAACAATCCCCACCTAAATTTATGTACATATTTATTTCCGTAGCAACGCACGGACACTTTTGCTAGTAATAAATAACAGCTTGTCTGATTCCGAAAACTAACTTGGGGACGCATAATGTAACTTTCTAAGCATGCATTAATCAATTAAAACATTACTGAAGAAACGATCTAAAACATTTGACTAGATTCCCCTGCTTAATGAAGCCAAGCCATGATACAAATTTGATTCGGAAACATTGACTAATTAGTTTGAAGGAATTATGTGCACTTTGCCACTCAACAGAAGTCCAGTCATTTAATCAAGAACTCACAAAAATTCTTAAGTTGAGGTGGATGCATATACAATACTACCTCTATTCCAAAATGTAAGACGTTTTGTATGCTAATTTAGGCTGATTGGTTCCATCACAAAAAACCTGCATAATTTTGTCCACGCAATGCACCAAAATTTCCAAACTCCAACCAATACCTTGTAAAGTTACCAAACTTCATCGTTCAAAATATAGTCTTCCGAGAAAGATGCTTCACATTGCACTCATCTTATGTCCACAATCAGAAAAAAAAATCACACATCAAAGCCTATTTATAAGTAAGACGTGGCCGCAAATCGGTCGGCATGAAGGCCAGCACCACCAGCAGGATGAGCAAGCAGACCGGCAAGAGTAGCAGCAGGGACGGCGGCGGGGGCAATGGAGGCAACACCAATGGTAGTATGAGCAATGAAACGGTGAGGCAGGCGAGCACGAACAACGCTTCGATGCCGAAGTAGTTCGCTGACGCAGCCTTCTTGTCAGCAGCACTTGCCTTCTGCTGCTCCTGTACATGCCTCTTTGCGGCATTTGGTCTGACTAACAGAGGATTCCTCCTCTGCCTAGTATCCATTGCGCCAAATTGGCTAGCCATATGTTGTTTGGTGCGTGCAGATCAGTGGGTGACCAGGAACCGAGATGGATGACTGACTAGTTTTGTGGTTTCTGAAGGTTTTTGCAGATCTGAAGTCCCTGTGACTGAACTGCTCATCGTCTGCTTTGAAAGCATTGCATCGCAAGTGGCAACGCCTGTTGAAAGAAGAAAACTGTTAGAGCAACTGCATAAGAGAAGGGTGAAGTATATTTACTTAACTAATTAAATGTCCGGTATGTTAATTACATGGCCCCCAAGTATTCAAGGAATTTAGCTGACAAATATAGTGAACGGTGAAGGAATTTAGTTGAGACTTAGATGAATCAAGAAACTGATGAGCTAAACCAGAAGAAGGGACAAGAATGAACAACTTATGGCAAGAGTGTGCAAAATCAAACATCAAGAAAAGGTACCTTGGATCCCGAAACTTGCATTTTGGTCAGTCCGAACCACGCATCCACCTGAATGAAGAAATCCTCCCCAAGAACCCCCTCTCCTCCAAATCAGTAGTACTTCCAACCAAGAAAGGTACCAAATGGGGAAAACAATGCTTTCAGAACGAGATGCTCCCGGATTGGATTCCGCCACCAGCCAGCACTAAACGAGAGGAGAAAAAAAAGAAGAGACCAGCAAGCAAAGGCGGATCCCCTGACGGCGAGGCAGATATCGTCGCGCCGAGGACCCGTGTACGTATACTTTCTGGCGATGCCGCTGCGGGTGGATGGAGATGGAGGCAGGAGAGGGGAAGCATGATGACGAAGGAAGAGAGAGAGGGGAGCCAATTTTATGAGTGGGGTTTGAAATCTTGGACGGGGAGGAGAAAGAGGGCTGGACTGGATACATTGCATCAAGGACCAACTTGAGCTCTGCATATGCATGATGGAACCGGGGGTGGGGGGAACCAAATCCTCTGACTTTCCAATCCTGACTTTCCCTGACTTTGGGTCGCTGACATGTGGGTCCCGCGCATGGTGGGCCCCACACGTCAGTGACCCAAAGTCAGGGAAAGTCAGGGTAGGGAAAGTCAGAGGATCTGTGTCCGGGGTGGGGGTAGGGTGGCCCATAAGATTTTCCTTCCTCTCCTTTTAGGCAGTGGCTGTTATTAGTCCTCTTGGTGCCTTGCTTGGTTTACTTACTTTGTCCTAATTGCAATTAGTGTCTGTTTGTTAGTATTAGAGCATGACACCTTCTAGATTTGATGTGAATTTGGGAGTTTTTTTAATACTTGTTGGTAGAGGTAGGCATGCTGATTGGGCATCTGTCATCGGTGTAAAGCTTAGCCGTGAAGCACCAAAACCCCATCGTGTCCACCGGATATTTCCGTCGTCGATGCAATATGTCTTGTCGAGACAAATGTTGGTGGAAGAGGATTAAGAGTCACTATGTTTAATCCTAAAGCTAGCCATTGAATGTAGTCGAGAAATACAGAAGGCGCGTCGAAACTGTCATATTTGGTGTAGGATTGACATTGTGTGATTTTTTACTAATCACAATTGCATCTGGACTAGTTTATGTTCTAGAGGGATTATTCGTGGCAGTCTTTTCTGATGAAAGGTGTGTTATTGACAATTGTGGTGGAAAAAGGATGACATAAAGATGACCAAGCATCTTTGCTCTAAGATCTTTCCAAGGCAAGCTTTGTTACGTTGTTTAGTACTAGCATCTTGTATGGATTTGTTTTGACTCAGCAATGTTAGACTAGTAGCTGACTCTCTAGTACGAGATAACTAAAATCCACTCCTTTGTGTCTGCACTTGGCAAAGGTCTTGGTCTCCCTTAGAATGCAGTACAAAAATTACTCCAACCAGTTTCTTTCAGAAAGGTGGCCCTGATGTGCAAGGGTTCCTCTCCCCTGGTCGCCTTTTTGGCGCATACCCAATGTGTCAAATCCTTTAACTTGCTATGCAAACTCCTACGAACGTAGACAACACGCGTCTTCTTCTCTTTTCTTTTCGAGAAACCTCCAAGAAATACAACGAATCCTCGTGAGAGAAACCTTCAAAAACAAAACGTGCACTGACACTTTGTTCATCGTGGTCATCCTTCTAATTCAGAAACCGAAACAGGCCATGACATGACATCCTACATTGGGTATTGAACTGTAGCTATTAGCTACAGGATTGCTTACCACCTTCAAGGGAGAGAGAAAGAGACAATTTAACACTTCCATCGTTCAACTGTTCAATCACACGCACTTGTAGAGTCAAACTGGATGGGGGGAAACCGGGCTTGGAATCGCCAGCAGGAGAAACACATATGTAGTTTCGGAAATGATAATTTCGAAGCCAAGACAAGTAGCAAAGATGCTAAACATTTAACCAGCCTAGGAGTTTTTGACCATCGCTATGTATATTTCAACCATTTGTTTTGTCCCTACTGAATTCGTCAGAGCCTAGGTTTCGAGAGTTTCGTTCAGTAAAGCTGACTTGTCAAGATGTCATTATCGTAAAGATTGTTGGATCGTGTGCTGCCTCGTACGGCAGATTAAGTTGGGGTTTACTATCATGGAAGCCCATACAATCTTGAGTCGTGCGTTTGCAATTGGACAATTGGCCACGTGAGGTTGTGCTCGTAGGAAGGAGCAGAACAGCGACACGCCTCAAGTTGCACCGGCGTCAGTTCATACACTAGAAAGCAGCCTTTAACATGATTCAGAAGAACATCGGGATTCTATCTTCTTTGACACAATGATGTGAGGGATATGTTTGCTGAACTGAAACGATGGTTTATAGCCCGTAATGAAAGGTGTCAATTGCGCACAAAATGATATCACAAATCTAAGTATGGATGAAATGGTAACAAAATACATCAAAACAAAAAAAAAGGGAGACACCGGGTCACTGTTGATTTATTTTTACAATGTGGAAACCTTCTACTCTCTCCGTTCCAAAATAATTGACTTCCATTTGCCTAGATATTGATGTATCTACTCACTTAATATGTCTAAATACATCCACATGTGGACAAAGTTGTGTCAAATATTTTGAAATGGAGGGAGTATATTGCTATACATAGACTTTATTATGGCCGATTTTGACCATTATTTAAATGAGTTATCTTGAGAGTTGTTTAGAATTATGTAGACTCATTTTGTAGATAAAATGTGAATAACCTTGCTCATCTTACAAATATTTGATGTTGTTCGAAATCGAGTGGGGGATATGCAAAAATCTTTATCGAGAAAATTTTGATAGATTTTCAAAAAAAAAAGTAGAGATTTGCTTTTGGCATGTTTAATGTTTTTAGATTTTACTTATATTCAAGTATATTTATGTTTATATTGTACTAAATGATTATGAATCATATGCATAGCGTTAATGTCTCGACATTACTTCCATCATTTTTCTGATTTCGCCCAACCTCAAGACTGTTTCGTCCTTCGCCACTGTTCTACATCCTGTTACATCTTCTAGCCGTCCAGGCAAAGGGAAGCGAGGGTCGTAAAACAAATTAATTAGCCGCGACTCGAACGGGGAAATAAAGCGAAACTCGACTAGCTACGCAGCTCCAACTTGAAGGTTCAGTGCACCTGCTGTGCTCTCTCTCGATCGAATCAGAGAAAACACCGTAAAGGCGCTCGGTTTCCTTTGTCTTTCGCTGATGCCCGTTGACGGCCGGCGTCTGTCTAGATGCACGTCACATGCTGCTTCTTGCTTGCATCACTGGACCAGATCAGGCCCAAGTGTGGTCACAGCCACGAGAGACACGGCAGCCTCAGCTTACAATGTAACCGTGCTGTTGCTCGTGCGGTAGGTATCTGCAACAAGATGTTTTGGTTCACATATGTCTATATGAAAAATGCATTTATAATATATTTTAAATGTCAAAATATTCTGAAAAAAGGGGTGCACATTCAAACATTCTATATTTGCACAAAAAGTATTGCTGAAAAAATACTTGTGGCTTGTTTAAAAAGATAAAAATATCTCGTGACAATTCATTTTGAAGCACAAAAAATGTCTTTTTTACACGGTACACAAAAATATCTTTTTTGAGGAACTTCGTGTGCGAATATAAAATTTTGAGGAACTTCGTGTCGGCCCCAAAATTTTGGGGATGGCCTCGGGTGTCCCGGACACATTTTTGGACGGTCCAGGCGAATGAGATGCTCGCTTCGGGAGCTGCTACCATAGCTCGCTTCCTAAGATTTTTTTTCTCAGATGGACTGTTTTTATCTGCTCAACACTTTTTTATAGATGAGACGTGGGATGAGAGGTTTCTTTGCGGATATCCACTTTGGGTCATAGGTGTAATGGATCGGCTTTTCGAAACACATTTCAAAACGTGAAAAAATTCCAAAAGGAAATTCGGATATACATCTGGACATTTTATATTCACACACGAAGTTCCTCAAAAAGATATTTTTGTGTACCGTGTAAAAAAGACATTTTTTGTGCTTCAAAATGAATTGTCACGAGATATTTTTATCTTTTTAAACAAGCCACAAGTATTTTTATCCTATGACAAGGCCTACAACATATGGGCCCGCATGTCATAGGCACGGAGAGGTTGAGCCGGTAGCTGCGATAAACGGCGACACACAGGAGGTCGGTCCACGATTAATGGCCGACACTTTGTCGGGCAGTTCCCAAGGCAGGCTTTGTGGCGACATGACCTGACGGTCAGCGACACCTGTGACGACGTAGAGTCTTCCCACCCTTGTCGCATTAATGCATGCACCAGTGCCAGCCTACGCTTCGGCGTTGCGTCTTCCCCACGCGACGAATTAATGCCGACGCACCGCCCCTTCCTACCTTGCGGGGGGGGGTATAAGATGCCCTCCCTCGCGCCTCCCATCTATCATTCGTCTTCACGTCCAACTCTTTGTCTCTCCTCATTCGTCGTCGGCCACACTTCCACTATGTCGCAGAACGATGAGGCAACGGGGCCGACAGGCCGTTTCGCGGGGGGGGGGGGGGGGGGGGGGGGGCACACCCTCGAGAAAGGCATGACAGTTCAATCACTACGGCATGCTCGTTCCGCCAGACTTTAGCCCGCCAAAGGGGTGGGTTGTGATCGCGGTTGTCCTTGCTTGTCGCCTATCCCCACGACCCCCAAGCAGTTCCAGATGGCCGTCCTCTGACGCTGAAAGAGGACGACGCAGGCGGAGTGGAACCACTCGGAGAACAACGAGAACAAATTCAGCGCGTGGCTCGAGCGCTTCACGTGCGACGAGAACATGTGCCGGCCGACGTGGTTCTGTGGTAGAGCACGAGGGAGGGATGGGAGGCGACCGGCCACATGGTGGATAGCACCATCGAGGCTGCCCGCGAGCACGCCACAACAGATAGCACTGTGCCCTTGCGCGGCTACCACTGCGGCGGTGTGGAAGCGGTGGTGGTGATGGCAGCAGTGGAGTGGCGGCGACATCGCCTTCCGCACACCGAAGCGGAGCCCCACTCGCCATAACAACATTGAGGTGTTATCCACAAGTCGTGGACTATGTAGACCCCTTCTTTCCCAAGAGGAATTGGTGACTTTCACTCTCTCTTCTACATTGTTTCAAAGCTTAAATCTCCGAGATCTCCTACTCTATCTTAAAACTTTGAGAAGTGAGACGGTAGATCTGTAACTAGAGTTACACCGAACTAATTTTATTTCCCCCTACTATTTTTGGTGGATCTTGTTACTCTTGGATTCCATGAAATTCTTGATGGAAGTGATAGTCTTGGAGCTTGGCCTTGGAGGTGAGGAGCCTGGGAATATTTTTGGAAATTTCTATTTAAGTTGCGGAGCAATCCTCAATTACCTTGTTTGTAAGGTTTTGGTGAGTAGTCAACTGGTTGACTCTATGAAATCGTGCCTCATTGAACTTTTTATTTATGCTACGCGATGTTTTGGTTTCATAATTGTAAATTGCATCTCAAGTCTTGCCTTAAAAACTTGAAAAGTCAAAAGTGTCATCCTTTTTTTTCGAATGAGCATAGTATTACAGATCATTGTGTTTGTGTTTTTTTTGTTCGCCGCAATTTTTTCCGATTCTTATCAGCGTATCCCAGCATATACACGTGAGAATGTTTATTTTATTTTAAACTTTCCATTGCATTTTTTGGGGGTTTCAAACAAAAGGAATCATTGGAGTGGGGGAGCTAAAATTCCACTCTCCTTCGAAACCTTGTGTAATGGTGGCCCAAACATCAACGCCATTATCGTAGGTATGTCTCCTTGGAACATATTTGTTCGTTGCACATAGCCAAGCAGACAACCTAAGCAAGTTGGCCTCTGATTTGATGGCACTCCACATGGTCACAATTTAGTGATGTCGAGTGGATGCATTGAATCGTCTTCTGTTGGATACTTGATACCTAGTAAAGCAACACGCTCCGAGTTCAATTCAAAGAACCTTCCATTCTGAAAAAAAGAAAACATAGTAGTACAATGTTACCCAACTGATCAGACACATTCTTGCCCTGTAATGGATTTTGTAGAGAAGGAAATGTCCTACCTGAAAATTCAATTTGCTTTGGGTCAAAAGAAGTGCAATGTATAATGTTCATATGCTAATGCTAGCATTTCTTTTTCCTTTTGCTTATACAAGGTAATGAGAACAGGGGATAAAACCAGATAAAGGAGTAACTGAACCTATTGGCAACCAACATGAGCCTGCCATATATAAGAAGCCTACTGCAGTACGTATTCCCCATTTTAGTTGCTGACCTGAACCTCAATAATATTAATGAGATATACTCATGTTACTTCTAATATTGTCAAAGCCCTATAAGTATGCCATATGCAATCTGGTCAATAGCACTGGAGCAATTAGTTTATATACTTGGTAGAAGTCCACTAGCACGTATAGCCATAGAGGTCAGACGATCATTCTTTAAATGTTCTATTTTTTGTCTTGAACTCCAAACAACCCAGCATACACCAATTTGTACTGTAATTATAGCTCACCGACCGAACTTCTGATAAATCTCATTTCTGGTAAGAGAGAATCAGTTAGCTTCTTCAATATCCCTACATTCACAACAAGAAAATCCCACTGTTTCAGCTTGCAATTAGTGAATCTTTAGACGTGGCCATCGAAACTCTGTGAAAACTATGAACGCATGAAAATCACTTCAATTTTTTTGAAAGTAATTATGTGTATTATCTTTTCCAGGGTTGTGTAAGTACATCGCAACAGAAACAAGATGACATAAACTTCAAATGTCAGAATAACATATCCTACCGTATTCATAAATCATTGACCCTGAAGATGTTTCCAGCTTAGGATATTATCTAGCATCTGAAGTTCAGATGAGTTTTCTCAAGTTGTCTCGTGCAAAAGAATCTTCTAAGAATTAGCTATTTTTCCAGGGTCATGTGAACCAATCAGGCACAGATCTAGCGAAATTTTATATGCGCCGACCTGATACCATTGTACAGCAGTTTTTTTTCTCGGAGAACGGAACATTTTGGCAGAGTTGCATACTTAATCAAAACCCTTTTTTCCTGCGTGTACAGTAGGAACATATGCAAATTCCATTGTTTTGTGGCCATTCCAACACTGAATTTACACGCAAAACTCCTGAAAAAAAAAGGGTGTTAGGTCAGTTTATACACGCTGCAATACATGACATGTGATTCGGTATACAATGATGGAATCAGAATCCGCTAAAGGTTTAACTGTCTCCACTGACTAAACTTGGACCAGTTTCATAGAAGTATCTGTCAATGGAGGCGAACGCCAAAATTTGGCGATCTTCCCACAACCAATAAGAATGTCTATGGAGGCATAAAAGAGCTCCATATCTGCGTCGTCGCATGGCTGCCCCAAACCATCTGAGGGCATAACCCAATCAGTTGTATGATTCTCTATGTTCAGCTGAAACTAGTGACAATAGCAAAATAATAATACTTCTGAACTACTCAATGAACCTTTCTGCTCTGGCAGCAGAAAGGGCCCACATCATCATAAAGGATTTTCCAGATTAGATCCTTTTGTCTGTAACTAGTATCAGTGCAGATTACAAAGAAAATTGTTTTATCAGGTTAGTGGCATAGACTGCAGTCATCTTTCATAGTTAAATTAAAACAAACAACATAGCTAAATCACTAGTATATTACGGGAGTGTCAGGAACTCTTCTCGCCTTCTCGGTGAATAGCAAGAAAATCCGCAATTTGAGATAAGCAAATTTAACAGGCAATTTTTCACAAGCCAATATAAAATTTTCAATTTTGTATACAGTTGAGTATCTCGCTGCCATTTCTGGATCTACTTTGTCGGTCTTGCCAAACACAAATTTTGAACTTCAGAGTGGCATATGCAAAAATCCCAAGTGTCGATACTTCCTCTTAACAGTAACGGCGAATAGGATCCCTCATATCCTTGGTTAGAGATTAAAGAATTCTCCACCTATTCTCTAAACAAATCCGGCAGGCCTTGACAAAATAGCGATCATGTGTCCTCTGCCTCTGCCTGTCCATCTGCCTCTGCACTACCTCTGCCTCTCCCTTTGCCTCTACCTCTCCCTCTGCATCTCCCTCCGCATCTGCCTCTCCCTCCGCATCTGCCTCTACCTCCGACATTGGTATCCTGTGGAAGCAGGCAAGAAACTCTATGTTCCCTTCTGCACCCTTTAGCGGAGACTCGATCCAGCCCTCATTGCGGAATCCAAACTTCTTGATGCCTGATATTATCCTATTTAACACCTGTAATGAATTGATTTAAGGGGTTGGTCTTCCAATAACAACTCAAGGAAAGGAACTTCAAGTAAAAGGAGACAACAAGTAAACACTGGACATATGGGATCCTTTCTCCAGATAGTATGATACTCTTAGGGGTGGGTTTTCTCATTCGGGAGTAATACTATTTACTGGTGAATTTCAAGGGGGAAAGTAGGAATCCTATCACAAGCAGCCACAGATTCATAGTAGCCTTAGCTAAGGGAACATCACAAGGATTGAGAAATAATCCATGGGAAGCTTAGTGCATGGCAAGGCACAAAACAGGATATACAACGGAAGCAAAATACCCCCCAACAAAACTAAAATAAAAAGCAAAACATTAGTTCATTACCTCTTGATGAACCAGAGGATCTCGAACAATCCCACCTTTTCCTACCTGAAAAAGATAAAACCAAATATGTTTCAGTGGCTTGTTCATCAGTATTATTGTGCTTACCCAGCCTCTTCAAACGAAAAGATAAGATACAAAAAAAACTAAGATGAAACTTGTTTCACTTTTATACCTGAGATCTACGAGCTTCAAATTGAGGTTTGATAAGTGTTACCAATGTCGAGTCTGTCTTCATTACTTTGACCACAGCAGGCATAACCTAGATTCCACACATGGTATCACTGAATACTGGACAGCATGAATGTTACAGTAGTTTCTCTAGGCTGAGAGTGTGGAGCCTTGTGCGTGCAAAATATTTTAAAACGGCACGCCTTAGGGAATGCAGAATATTAAAGAACATAAGACACAAACTTGAATTGCACAGGGGTGTGCACCGTGTTACTACCAGTTTATCACATAACCATATTATTTTCTTCCTAATGCATTACTCTTTTGGTTCAGTAAAGCTGACCTAGTACGTAAACATAGAGTATACAAACTACAACCCTATGGCTACAATGCATGCCCTTAAAATTACCAGTTTACCACAGAACAGCCCATTTTCTTCCTAATGCATGCATTACTCTTTTGGTTCAGTAAAGTTGACCTACTGTGTAAATGAAAACTAAAACTCTATAGCTACAAGGGTAACACTGATGCAATTAGATCAGTCCTTTCTGCAGTTAATCGGTCGTTTTACAGAATACACCGTAGACAACATCACAAGTAATGGATTTACAGCATGCTTATCATTTACATCACACTAACCATAATGAGAAAGCATTATAAAAAGGAATTTGATGCACAGAACTAAAGAAGCCCCAATTAAATAACAGCGCGACAATAAAAAACAATCTAGTGCACTATTTTATAAACTACGAAAAATGAATCACTTTTCTAAGAATGGTGGAATATGAACATGTGATAAGGCAACTATAAATGTACCATCACCAAGCAGGCACCAAATCATACCACAAGAATTGAGATGAATGATAGGTCCAGTGTCACCAAGTCAACCAGCTGCGGTAGCTTAGCAAGATGTCTTAAATTTGTGCGTTCAATTACTGAAACCTGTTCATGCACGCGGATTTTTTCAGCCACCTGAAATAAAGTAGAGCATACTGAGATTTAAATAGTTATGCTGCTTCAACAGGTGGCAACCACAGCTGACAAACAAAGGAGAGGAACGTAGTAGCTAGATTAAAATAAACATCTCAGTGAGTAATGTAACCTGTCCATAACCAACATCAACACCATACACATGTGATGCCCCATGCTGAAGCAAACAGTCGGTAAAACCACCTGTAGACAGCCCTGAATCAAGGGCTACCTTCCCATCACAGTCAACTCCAAATTCTTTGATTGCTGCCTCAAGCTTATGCCCAGCTCTGAATTAGGTCGCAACAAGTGACACAATTATAAACTTTGTGAAACCTTAGTTTCTTTTACTTTTTAATAGCATAATGAACCAAAATATAAAGCTAATTATTTAGGGCATCACCTACATACATATTTGGGGATTTCAGCCTTGATTTCTATGACCGACTTGTCAGATACTTGTGTTCCAGCTTTGTTCACAACCCTTCCGTTCACATGGACCTTACCTATAAATTCAATAAGTTGAATAATGGAGATAATTTACAATATATGGTTGTACAGAAGAATATATAAAGTTCAAAGGCCACATCTGACAAATGGTAAGTGTGTAAACAATAAGTTGAATAATGGAGATAATTTACAATATATGGTTGTACAGAAGAATATATAAAGTTCAAAGGCCACATCTGACAAATCGTAAGTGTGTAAATAATTCAAATATTGCTTGCACATATCAAATGTGGCAGTAGCATGAGAGACATTTACTACAGTAGGTAGGGAAGTGCAAATGCCCCTAATTAGATATTCACCCAAGCAATTCCACAGAACATATCTTAACACACTAGGTGCTAACATTGCAGACATACTTGCACGTGACAGACAACTAGACAACAATGCTTATGGGTAATAAGGAAGCCACTAATAGTAGAGGGAAATGACCATGGTAGTCATAGTGATATTGTCTAGGGAATAGCAGAGAGAATAGTTAGTATGAGTGGTTAACCTTATATAAGAGAGATGAAAGATAAATGAGGGAAAGAGTTGTTAATTCTACATGCATATGTTATTTTGAAAGAAGATTGCAAAAACTATAGACCTTATCTTGAGATGGGGCAGTACCAAGTAAGAGGTTATAACAGTACCAAGTGAGCCCTTTGGTCAAACAAGAAAGAACATTGCAAACCGGTAATGGAAGGGGTTAATTCTCCAAAGTTTGAATATTTTCTCATACCATTAGTAGCCTTACTGTAACTTTGCTGGACTCAAATAGAATATAAATGATTGTTTCTGTTCCAAGAAGTACCAAGCTCGGATAAAAATAATTAAAATACCAATGCAACTAGCTGGCAGTGTTCAGGCATGGGAAGAGTACAAGGTGGCTGATGCTGACCGAAGCCCCAGAACACTTGGGTTAAACACAGGAGACCAGACAATCATTATGTCAAAGTGCCATGAGTATGCCTGTTTTGGAGTCTTTTGTGGGCCTACTTACTGAGCTCACACAACAGCAGCGCGCGCATGCAGCATGCCCCAGGAATAGTGTAGTTTGTTTTTCCAGTTGAAAGGATTATTAGTTTGTTATGTTTAGATTTTCTAGATCAAGTTTGGTTTGGCCCATCTCTATTTAAAAAGACCAGGCACATGGTGTGGCATCAATCAAGCAAAATGCCTCAGGTCTTCTTTATTATCTAAGGTTCAAAGCCTCATCACAATGGACATGGACAAGCTTGCCCTGCACACAAGAGAAAACGTGCCATCCTTCCTTATCCCTTTGGGTTAAGACTCAGAACCCACTTATTCAACAGAGCAAGCCACAAATAAACCTACAAGCAAAGCCCGTGCCAAAATGGTACAAGAACCATAATACATCAACGATGCCATGTAAAGTGAAAAAGAGTGTCATCTCTGTGGACCTAAATATCAAGCTTGGTCATGCTTTTACGCAGATGAAAACACTGACAGCACATACGCATCATTCCCACGAGAAGTGACAAGAAGATGGGAGCTGCATGGTGTCAGGTGACATAGCTTGCCAACACTTTGGCCACAAGGCTGGAGTAGGAAAACCTTCAACGTCCGAAAGCAAAAGTGGTGTGCTGCCTTGCTTGAATCAGTGTGAACAACTCTTCATGAGAAAATGTATGCTCGGCCAGGAGATGTGGCTTCCATCATTCCACCTTGCCGATGCTGCAAGAAAAAGTTTAGAGCCGACTAGGCAATGTTGCCCTGGCCGTGGTTGAACTAGGCAATGCTGCACATCGACTGCCGATCAGGAGCAACCCCCTCACGAGAACCAACCTGTGGTTGATGGCTAGGAGGGTGGTTGTACCCCCAGCCCATCAGAGTTCAAACCCAGGTTTGACGCTAGTGTTTCTCATTTAGGCGGAATATTCTTCAGTGGGAGGCGACGTTCCGGTCGACAGCGAGGACCCCGTGGCGACTTCGTCAATCTCAAGACCTGATCTGCCAGCTCAATCTCTCAGAGGTGCTCATAGGGGTAGGTGTGCATGTGTATGTGAGCGTCTGCGTCTTTACTGTGTTTCGCAAAACAAAAGGAGCAACCCCCTCACTGATCTGGACCAACTCTGTCAGACATGAACGTTCGAGAAATACCAGAAAGAATTCCTGGCAATTCCTGCCGAACAAAGTCCTTTGTCACTGAGCTGCAGGTGCACGTAAGACCAGAGGCCCCAGCCCGTGCCCAAAGCCTAGCTTTCTTCCATGAATCTAGCCAACAGCGACGGGACATTTGGTCTTTCTAATGGGCCGAGCTCAATGTTCCTAATATCTGGATTATCATGAAAGCTAATAGAATCCATATATTTTGGCTAATTTGGGATGGACTGAGTTTGCCTTTTGAAGTATAATATGTTGTTAACATGTAAAGTTACGATCAATCTATGCGAGTTAGTAGATTATGAAAATTGGAATGCACATAACTATGTAGGAACTCTCAAAAAAAAACTATGTAGGAAGAACTAACCCTGAAGAATCCATGACTGGATGTAGGTTCTGCTGTATTGTTGAAACCTCTCAAGGCACACTTCATCCAATCGCTTTTTCCTGAGTGAGATGAACAAAAAACAAAAAAATGTCGGTGAAAACAATATTTCGATGAGATTGAGAAAAAAAAATCTCGCAGGCCTAAAAGTTTATCCGGCATTAGCCATGAGTTACAAGGCTCTACCAGTTCTTCTTCCTTAGACGGAGAAGGGTTTGGAACCTTACTTCTTCGGAGGCTGAATCTTTTGGGATTTCACCGTCGAGAACTCCCGGGAGGGGGTGCAGCAGGTTGGCCGGACTCCCACCAGCCTAACTGTTGAAGAAAAGAGAACACCTGATAATTGATTAAAGAACGGAATCAGTATACTTCTTTCCGGCAGAAGAAACATTTCTAACAATCCAATAATTTCATGGACACGGAGAGAATCCGGAATAGAGAAAGTAATGGAGGAAAGACTACTTCTCCCATTTTCACACTAGCTCAGTGCAGGAAGAACTGGAAGAAGAAGGACAAAGATTGCAGCGGCGGAGGTTTGGTCTTGTAGAAGGAGAAAACGGGAGAGAAGAAGAGATGGCAAGGGGGGGATCTTACGCTGGTGGAATCGTAGCCTGCAGGCCATCATCGCCACCTTCTTTGCTTCTTGCTCTCTACAGCCTCGCCGATAAACCCTAATCTGAGATTCTTCGACCGCGCCGGCGACTGGGACTGAGAGCCGCCAAGACCAAGAATTGGAGAGGGGATAGGGTTTGATCCTCACATGTGGAGCCCACGTGACAGTGGAACGACGGAGCGTACGGCGCTCTTGTTCCGTTGCCACGTATGCAGGCCAGCCCGTGTACATTGCGCACGCACCTGCCATGTCACCAACGCATGTGCGAACACTCCTATTCACGGCAGGACACGTCGGCACCGCCGAGCGCCGGAGCACGGCCGCCGCCGGCTGCAGTCCTCCGATTCTTAGCTGTGCAGCCAGCAGGATGGTAGATACAGGACAGGCTCATTTGAAGGTTCAGTAAACTAGTGAAAGAGATCTTGTTCAAAAAAAGAAAGAGATCTCCCAAGTCCCAACTCCCGGTGCATATGCATAAGAACACAGGGAACAAACAACGGTGAGTTCTTCTGAGAAGAATCTCAGGTGTTCTTTTTCACAGTGAAGATACAGGAAAGAACAGGGGGGTTCGATTATCAGCTGCTGGATCAATCTTCGACAACCGAGTTTATGTTCGAGAGGTACTTACTCTCTGCTTCTTCTGAATGATGATGATAATGATGTGTAGAGATGGAGTAACTAGAATTGGGCAGAATCACCTTGATTTCAGCAAGGATTCAGCAGACTGTCAGTCTAGCAGATTCACCTTGATTTCAGCAGCTCATATCAACACTAACCAGCAATGGCAAAGCTGCAGTTCACAGACTGTGAGCTCCAGATTAGAGCAAGTACAATATTAGAGTCAAGTGTTGGCTATAAGATAGTGCCATGTCATTTATAGCCAGCTCTATAGCCAACATGTATAATAGTAAGATGAGCTATTTTATGGATACATGGCCCACCATCCACTCTCACAAATTGACTAGGAGCACGTGCTAGAGCTGGCTCTTGCATGAGAACCCACTCCTTTTCTTTCTCCTCTTCTCTCTCCTCCAACTAAACAAAAATATACTATTTTAATCCTTATAGCCCGCCCATGTCACTCTATTGTACTTGCTCTTAATGCTCTCGGTGCATAGTTATTCAGAAGAATTATATCGCGCTGCTGCTACACTCATGTTGCTCTGAACTGTGAGTACTGGATTGAAGTGAACTAGGTAAGAGTGATTTCATTATTTCAGAAGCAAATTCATCTGCCAACATACATAATTTACATGTACCACTGAAAAATATATAAAGAAAAACCCATCTCCGGAAATAAGTACAAGGCTGGGGCAAAACACAAGATCCCAAAATCCTGTGCTTGCAATGGTCCTCCTGATACACTAACTACTAGTACAACATCTGAAGAAGGGTAACCCTGACCTCATGTTTCGAACAAGCCATTCTTGTACAAGAGGGTCCAGCAGTCCGAGTCATCGACGAGACAAGCTCGAATCCTTCTGCTCTCATCGACTCTGCGACTTGAACAGGGTTCGGAGTCGCCTTACTGTCATAATTTAGTTCACCGCCACCACTGCAACCGAACTCAACAGAGCCGAAGCCTGATTGCTTGCCATCCTCTTGCAGCCAAGAAGCAGTAATGTGCTGAACTGTTGTATCAGGCAACACCTCAGCATTGTCCAGGATAATTGGCTCTTCCTCCTCGTCATCAGAAAACCATCTGCAGCAGTCCAAGTCACCCATATCAAACATTCTGCTAACTAGCCCTTCTCGCCAAGAGATCCGAGTCTCAGGCAAGACCGACTTCCGGAAACTTGTGTCCTTCCCCTTCGATTCTACCTCACGAGGAATCTCTTAAAAGAGCTCAGATCTACGGATTCCAGAGGTGTTGGAGCACCGGCAAACTGGAAGCTAAGCTCAGGCAATGTTGCAGGGAGAGCAGCATTTTCATCATAATCAGTATCCCCAGGCCTTGGGGACAAAGTCATCATCTCGAGGCCTTCTAGCACTGGATCCATCCTCGTCATAAGGTGACTACTAACCCGTGCTAACCCTGAGCACTTGCCAAGCTGTAGGATACAGGGAACAAAGCATGGTGAGTTCTCAGAATCTCAGGTGCTCTTTCTCACAATGCAGATATAGAAACTGGTTTATGTTCGAGGCGTTCTTACTGTCTGCTGCTGCGGCATGATGATGATGATGTGTAGAGAGTCAGCAAGAATTCAGCAGACTGTAAATCGAGCAGATTCACCTTGATTTCAGCAGCTCACATCAACACTAACCAGCAATGGCAAAGCTGTAGTTCACAGACTGTGAGCTCCAGATTAATGCTCTTGGATGCACAGTTATTCAGAAGAATTATATCCAACGATGCCGCTGCTCCACACATGTTGGTCTGAACTGTGTGTACTGGATAAAAGTGAACTAGGGAGTGATTTGATTATTCCAGAAGCAAATTCATCTGCCTACATAATTTACATGTACCACTGAAGAATACAAAGAAAAAACATCTCTGAAATAAGTACAAGGCTGGGGCAAACACAAGATCCCAAAATCCTGTGCTTGCAATGGTCTCCTGATACACTAACTACTAGTACAACATCTGAAGAAGGGTAACCCTGACCTCATGTTTCGAACAAGCCATTCTTGTACAAGAGGGTCCAGCAGTCAGAGTCATCGGACGAGACGAGCTCAAATCCTTCTGCTCTCATCGACTCCGCGACTTGAACAGGGTTCGGAGTCGCCTTACTGTCATAATTTAGTTCACCGCCACCACGCAACCGAACTCAACAGAGCCGAAGCCTGATTGCTTGCCATCCTCTTGCAGCCAAGAAGCAGTAATGTGCTGAACTGTTGTATCAGGCAACACCTCAGCATTGTCCAGGATAATTGGCTCTTCCTCCTCGTCATCAGAAAACCATCTGCAGCAGTCCAAGTCACCCATATCAAACATTCTGCTAACTAGCCCTTCTCGCCAAGAGATCCGAGTCTCAGGCAAGACCGGCTTCCGGAAACTTGTGTCCTTCCCCTTCGATTCTACCTCACAAGGAGATCTCTTAAAAGAGCTCAGGTCTACGGATTCCAGAGGTGTTGGAGCACCGGCAAACTGGAAGCTGAGCTCAGGCAATGTTGCAGGGAGAGCAGCATTTTCATCATAATCAGCATCCCCAGGCCTTGGGGACAAAGTCATCATCTCGAGGCCTTCTACCACTGGATCCATCCTCGTCATAAGGTGACTACTAACCCTTGCTAACCCTGAGCACTTGCCAGAGCTGGCATTTTCAGCCCATGACTCTCTAGAAATTGGTGTCGGATCCGTTGCTGAATCACAGCGATAGCTGCCCAGTCGTTGCTGGGCACACAAAGAACTCAGCCTGGAGGAATGTGATGCCCTCTTCACAATAAGAGAGAAGGGGCTAATGCTGTCACCAGTGCTCGGCGTCTTCTGCACTGGAAGAAATCCCGATGATGGTGTCCTTTCGGACAGTTCAGACTCCGCCGTGTCAAAATCCAGTAGACCTCCGAGCACCGGCGAGCCCAACAACCCCGTGTAATCAGGGGAGAGTCGCCAGAACGCATCCTCGGACGAGCATCTCGGCAGAAAGATCTCGTCATCGAGCAAACACGTCGCACCTTCATCACGTGGAGACGACAGCCAGACGACGGACCCTCCTTTCTGCATTTCGTCGAACATGTCCCGGCCTCTCCCAACTGGGAGGACGAAAGCCAGTGGATCGACGCCGGGACGGCTCAGAGTCGACCTCCTCGCTCTACCCTCCCCAGCGATGTCGAGGATGCCCCTCGCCCGGCATTTGCGCCGGTCTCGGACGCCTGTCACGACGTGGTGCCCGCCGCAAAGCACGCCGGCGTGGCGGCCACACCGGGCATCACCTCCGGCGAGATCGAGGCGTGGACCGGCGGCGTCGCGCCAGACGAAGGCGTGGCCCGCGCTTCCGCCTTCCTCTCCGGCGTCAGGGCCTCGAATTGCTGCTGCTCCTCCTCCTCGCCGGTACCTGCTTCTTGCGGGGTCGACCCTCCTGATCTGACCGCCGATCGGCTCCTCCCTCCTCCTTCTGGGCTCCCGACCTGGCCACTGCTCCGTCTTGGTTCTCGATTCTTGATCCGGCAGACGATTCGCCACACCCGCCACACGCCTCGTGGTGTCAACCCGGGGCCGTATGGGGGCGGACGCGGGGGTCCTTGGCGTGGACGCGCATCTCGACTTGGACCCCGAGGCGGAGGAGAGGAGGAAGCGGAAGCAGCCGGTCCTCGCGGCTGAGGCGTCCCCGGAGTTGAGGTCCGACAGGGGCTGCGGCGGCGCTGCGCGCTGCCGAGGTTCTTGGCCCTGGGCGCGGTTGCTGGGGAAGGGGTGGGAGAAGGGGAGGCCCTCCTGGGCTGCGACGTGGAGGATGGCCTGGGCATGGCGGCGGAGGTGGGCGGTCGACAGGCGCGGCGGCGAGGGCGGAGGGACCGGAGGATGGAATGGGGTTAAGGGGGCAACGGCATCGGGGTTTGGACACGACGAGAGAGCTAGCCGTTGGAGGGGAATGGCAGTTATCGAGATCTGCGTCCGTCAACCCAGCCCGACGAAGCATTCAATTTTGCTGGTCATCTTTATGTAACGGTAATTGGGCCGATGACAACGCTAGATTGTTTAGTTATTATTGCCAGATTTAATCTCGCGCAATTTAGGGATTGATTTGAACAGATGATTCATAGTAGATCCTTGGAACAAAAATAGAAAATGATTATTCTCTACAAGCTAAAATGTCCACACCGTCGACCCAGAAATATTTCAAAGTCTGGACAAACTCTAAAGCGGAGGCTTAGCATGCTACTTTTTTGCCAAATTTTCATGAAATAGGCTTTGCCGGCCGGCCATAAGCCTAGGCAAGCGCCCGCCCGGCTGCCGAGACATTGGGTTCGCCTATGGCCGTCGAATGGCACGCGAGTGCGGCCCATGGCATTGCATGTTCCACCGCGTTCATTCCTCGCCATCTTCAAATTGGAGCAAACCCTAGCGTGTGAGTACGAACGTGAAGGACATGTGGCCCCAGGAAATTCGATGGCGACCTCCTGCCTTCCGACCTCGTTGTTGTCTGGCGGAGTGGGGGAGCGAGTTTTCGTGAGGAGGTAGTTGCATCGCAGGCACAACTAGGGAGGCGCGTGGTGACGAAAGTTGTTGTCGCGATTCCAGGAGCGACTTCATCCTCTCTAGTGCGGCCGTGGGGTTACCACTTCCTGGATCCACCTTCACTTAGTAGTTGCAGTTTTTACCGGAGGTTGCTAGAGTTTTGACCTATTTGTTGTGTACGTTGACTTCCTAAAGTTTCTGCCAAATTTTAGGGGGGGGAGGGGGGAGTAGACGTGAAATCGTGATGGTTTTTGGACGATTGAGGATATATTCCATGGCATCCACCATATTGTGTGTTGGTTGTTCTAGGCTTCCATTTTACTACTGGTACGATAAGTGACAGATAGGTTGTGTGTTTTGTGAAGGGCAATTATTCACATTTCTGATAGTTTTGCGGTCTTTTTTTGTCGATGTAGCTATGTGTTGTTCATGGACGCAACAAGTGTGATATGTAATGGTGTTTTGGTTCTATGTTATGAGGTTTTATGTTGTAAAATGTGTTGTTTCATCTTTTGGTGCAAGACAGTGATTATGTCGGCAAGTACTGTTGTCATATTCAAGCAATGGTTTGTTGCGAAGCGTCTATGCAATTTTTTTCAGAATAAGCTCGGTGATGCGAAGAGGAATATCACCAGGTGGATTATTTTTGCTGGTGTTTCGAGGATTTCTAGGTTCAATGTGCCGAATGAGTTCATTGAATGGGTTTGTGATGAACATTGACCCATGGATGTATCGGTACATGTACAAGAAAAGACAATTATCTTCTGAAGGGACAAATCATACCCGAAGTGTTAATGTTAATGACCATTAATTAGGGAACTAATGGCTTTACAAGTTTTACATACATAAATTAGTTTTGATCTTTGGAAAGGAAAGGTGAAAGACTAATCCCCTACATAAAAGGACTATCGAAAACGACGTCTTGTTTTTGGATGATTATTTTGCATCTTTCCAAGTCGTAGCGAAGCCGTATTATGAAGAGGGGAACTAGATTGAAAAGATTAAGTTCAGACCATCCACCATAAAAACATCTCCCGGAATCATCTGAAAACATCAAATTACATCAAGTTTTCCATATTCTAGGTCCGGACGGTCTAGCCTGGACCTGGGTCCAACCCCTCCTGGTATTCAGTCATTTTATCTCTAGACATGCCCTCAAAATAAAACAGGGACATGGCCCGGACGGTCCGGCCTGTCAGACAAGCTTGAAGACAGCATGACGACGACTTTTCTTGGCAGACCTTTATATACCTTTCTTCTTCGTTGGAAGGGTACAATTTCGGGATTCCCTTTTCCTTTGCCATTCTTGAGATCTGAAATTTCGATTCATCTCATTCCTCCACTCGATCTTGTGAATCTTTGAGGGAGAGAGATGAACCTAGATCTACATTTCAATCCAAATAAAAATTGATTTCCCATTTTGAGTAAGCTTGTTCTTATTACTCTTGAATTTGTGGGTAACCCTAAATGGTTCGTGTTGCATTGAGAGCTTCCGGTGTGTGGAAGTCGTCAAGAAGTTTGTAAACGTGCGAGAATCACCTCAATATCCCGCTTAGTGGAATGGGTCTCACTTGGTTTATTGTGTTCGCAACAACTTTGTTCCCATGAATCGACAACATGGTTCTGTTGCGATATCTGGGCATCTTGTTTGGACGTGGAAAATGTTGATGAATTTGCTCGGGATAAGAAAAATTAATGTTTGCTCGAGTTGTTGAGTTTCAAGAGAAGTGGATGCTCCAATTAGGAAACCCAAATAAACCGATCAAACCATTCTATGTTGGTACTCGCTTGTCTATGCTCGTTGTACGTTCCCTCCAAATTCTCCATGTGTTTTTTCTGTTGGTTTATTTGAGCTTCTCGACCACCTCACCGCCAGTTCTAAAATGTTCTTTCCCTCTTGTGTAAATAATATGTGGACCATTTATACTCCCCCGTCTTCTTGATTCCATGAACATGTCATGAAATATTCACTTCCGTGGACATGCTATATGTGTCTATGAGGACTTCGAACTTGCCATAGCTATAGATAGGAACCTCACATTGGAGCCGAATATGTTGAAAAGATGTGCAAAATTTCAACCTAAGCTCACAAAAATCGTTGAGAAGATGCACAATCACCTGACAGATTCAATTCCCGTGTTTCCCATGCTAGTACCAAGGCAGTACTTTAGATCTCATAAATCATATGAAAACCTTGCTGCATCGCAATACTACCACGCCTCCGAGGTCTAAAGCTTCATTTACAAGCGGATGAGTAATGCCATCATATTGTTTACTCTAAGCTCCGCGAAAATTAGCACTATCTCATGCCTGCCACTCTTCCAATTTCAGCCAAGCCATATTGAAGGTATGATGTATGTGCAGCGTGAATGTGCTTTCCTGCTACTTAATTGTTCATAAAATGCTCGTGTGCAACATGATTTCATATAATAGTGATCCACACAAACTTCCTATAAAGTCTTCTCCATGTCATAGCCAACCGATTGACGATTAGCATGCTTGACGAATGATCTTTAGTTCTTCACCATTCCAAAGGTGATTGACAACCTCAGCACATGCAACCTCCAAATCAGATATGAAGTATAATTGATTCACAGAGATTTTCATACTGCATCTTCTATTTCCTTTTTCTCATTGGAAAAACCTCCCGCTTAATGTTCGGCCGTATGTTGGGTGATGTACATTTCAACCGGCTACATAAATAAACAACTTGCCACGAGGAGTGCGTGTTACTAATGTCGTCCTGAAACATGCTCAGCTAATTTACACGACATGTCCCGAAAACGTTCCTCGACAGGCGCCACTAAGTATGAAGTATTGAGACGCTGCAAAAATATTGGAATCAAATGGTAGACTTTGATTCATCAATCTCGGTTTCTCGTCCATGGCGGAATCATGGAATCATTCGGGCTTTCCTGCAGCTTCCATCATTGCCTTTGCTTTGATCAGCTTCTCAATCTGCCTCACAATCTGAAGAGAAAACATCAAAATTTCCCACTGTCATCATTAGTTTTCTGTGAAATTATTAAGAAAATACGTCCATTCAGTTGCAGCTATTTGTGTTTCATCCAACTATACAAAATAAAATTAATGTTACAGTTCTGTCTATGATGCTCATATCACTCACCTCAAGGACCATGTCCTCTAGGTTCAAAGAGTCGATACTGCCGTAGCCTAGTTGAGAAGCCACATCTGGAAGGTGTTCAATTCAAAAGCATGTTAACAGGATTTCCCCAACTGCAGAAATATGTCATCTATGTTAAAATTGAAGAAATGCTGCTGGAAGTTATCTGCTTACTTTGCACTGAAACAGTCACATCAGAAACTGCATAGCGCTCTTTCAGATTATCATAACGCTGACGGAGCTTCCCCATGGCCTGTGAGCATGAGATCGCTACTGTGATTAGCTAGATTCGCAAGCCAGTAAACAGGTAATATTGACATCGGTTTCAGGCTAAGATTGACATGGACCCGTCAGAAAGAAACAACTAATGTGAAAACAAAGGGCAGGGTCTTATTGCTAAAGGATTCTCCTTTTTAAGCAAAATGCAAGGTATCATATAGCCTATTCTTCAAACGGTGGATTGAATAGCAAGTCCGTATTAATACAAGCATGCTCCAGTCTGATGCAAATATGTGCAATAACCATGATGAAATCACAATGAAGCTACATCATGGAGTCTACATTCTAAATTCACACTTGCCGCATCATAGTTTGAATGCATTTTTATAGGGATGGATTAACTAGACTGTTGTTTAAGAAGCAGGGAAGAGTCAAATAAAAGATGACCCATTCAGTGTGGCTGCTGAATCTGAATCGCAGTTCTTCTGTAATATATAGGATATCTAGGTTACTATGTCTTGAGTAACATGAATAACTGCATCATAAAGAGGATGATGTAGTCTGAAGTAGAAAGAATGGGAACCTTGGAAAATGAATCTGGGTCTGAAATAGCATGTGCCCCCATGCTCTTCAGCATATCGTTGGCCGCTAGCTCGAGAGGAACGTCGATCCAGATGGAGACCCCGTGCCTCAGCAGCCCTCTTGAGAGTAGACAAAAACATGAGAGAACCTCCAATCAGACAAATGTACATACACTCCATGGGTGCTGACAGAAGAGACGGCGAAGGCACGAGAGGCGTATACATACAGGTTGGTGGAGTTCATGACAGCGCCGTCACCACAGCAGAGCACGAGGCTGCCCATGGACGTGAGCTGCTTCAGCCCTTCATCTGCCAGACAATTGCAGACAGAATGTCATAGGATCAAATCTGTAAATCGATTAAAGGGAGTATTCTGTATTTTCTAACCAATTTGTATTTCAGGGTTGTAATAACCCCAGGACAGGTTCAGGGGGTGGGGTACTATGACTTGTCTGATTTGACAGGGAGGATGTGCATATACTAATAGAGAGAGCACCTCGACTTCGAGGTAGCCCTTCTCGTCGGACTCCCGGAAGGTGGCGAGGGCGTCCTTGCCGCCGAGGACGTCCTCCAGCAGGTCCTCACTGCAGAGGTAGCGTATATGATGGAGTTGGCCAGGAGCTTAGCGATGTTGCGCTTTGCGTTGCAGTCCGTCCCTGCGACAAGAGGATTCACACATTCAGTTAAACGTCACTTCCAACCTGATTTGCCAAGATTTCCCATGGGAGAGCAGCATACAGACCGACAATGTATATGGGCGTCTTCCTGAAATCGCCGACGGCCTCCGCGGTTTTCCTCTGGATCGACATTCCAAAATCATTTGTTCATACCACGACTAGTAGATGGGTGAACGCGAAAAGAGAGAATGCATATAGCGAGGAACGCACGAGCAGGTCGACGGACGGGTTGAGCTCCTCCAGGGTCAATTCGGTGGCTGCCGGAATCCAATCCAATGTAGGAAATTGTGTCTTGCAACATTTTATATATTTACTACATTGTCCGGAATTAAACTTCAGTGTGGAAGCATCACGGAAATAATAGGGAATTAATGATGTGGAATTGTACTTAAGGAAATATACTTAAGGAAGCCGGTACGGCTATACTGGAACACGGTGTATATTAATACGCTGGAATAATACCCGGGAACAGTATAGAGCGGAATACCAGGTTGTCTATAGGATTGGCTCTATGGATTGTTAAAGCCTGCGAGTTTGATTTTGTATTCGAACTCGGCGCATGACTCACACATGCGTGTTGGGACCTAATTGTTTAACAGTAATAGGCTCGGTTAATGGCTGTTAATGATAGTGGTTGGTTTAACAAGTCACGAGTCCTATCTGGAAACAGACTGAGTTATCTGAAATTGGAGTCTATATAAAGGTCCCACCCTCTAGCCTCAAGATGCATTGTGAGCGGCACCACCGATAAGGCAGAGGAATAGAGGGTAGGCCGAATTAGCTCCTAACCCTAATTTTCTACATTGGTATCAGAGCCGAGGTCGCGGTGGCCGGAAGTCGAATCCGCTGCAAAGTCTACGTCGCCGCCGGTCAAAGCCCGCTACTACCTCTGCCCGTCGCGGTCGTCGCTGCGGATCCGCTGCGACCCTATCGTCGCCTGGTTCCGGTGATACTCGTCTCGGGCGAACCGCGTTTTGTCGCTGATCGGATCCGCTGCACATCGCGCGCGTGGGCGCGTCTTGTCGTTTTCGCCGTCTGCTGTTAGCTTCCTCCCGCTGGCCGCTGGTGCTGCGCTGCGTATGCTCTTCAGATCGCACGCTGATTGCTGGAGATCCGAGTCCGGACGCCGACGCCGGCCCGAGTTTTTTATTCCGCTGCGCCCCGCCTTGCGTGTGCTATGTTTTGGTGCCTGGCATGTGGGTGGTTTTGATCGAGGCAACTATCCCTTGTCCGAACATGAGGAAAAGTATAATGATGCCTAGCTGCTGGCGTTCCATGCGCGTATGTTTGTGCGCCTAGCTGATTTGATCGAAGAAGCCTGGATTGAGGAAAGTTAGCCTAGTACTACTAGCTTTGCTGGCTCGTATATTTGTGGCAGAAGGTGCAAGGATTAGTTCTTTCTGCATCTACAACGACAAGATCCGTTTCTCCGTGGAATAAACATATCGCTGTTGGATATGAGAGTGAACAGATTACTGGGAATATTGTGCGTATCTGGAATATTTTGTTGTTGTTGAAACTAATCCTTGATTGGACATTTATTGGCAATCCAGGAAGGTTAGCACGGAAGGATAGCACGGAAGGGATTTTAATGATTAATTAATTCGAGTACGCGCCAACGTGGATATCGTCAGTTTCTCACGTCTACAGACCGGTAACACTTTTCTGTCGCTGGCATCAACATCTGTTTACTGTGAGTTATTTTTAGAACTTCTAGACTCGATGGCTCTAATTATACGGTTGGGCAAAGGAAAAATCATGTATTTACTTCAGCTGAGAGTATTAATTATGTTGCTGATATGTCTAACCGGAAAAGCCAGAGGAAAGGAAAAGTCAAAGGAAAGTTTGGACTAGGAAAATTGACTAGTCCACGTAGGTATATCAATATTTAATTCTTTATCTGTTATATATGAGAGTGCACAGATTACATGGAATATTTTGTGTAACCTGGAAGAGGACATATATATACTTTGTAAATGTGGACTTCTCTTATTGGACACCACTCACGTTTAGAGGAAGTTGGAATTCACTTCGAGGAAATTTATTAAACTCTTCGTCAGAGGGATTAATTATTATTTTTTGTCACTACTATTGTTTTTAATTGCTACGGGATTGACATCATCACCGGAATATATTGGAACACATTGTTATACTTCGGAATCTATCGGAGTATTTTAATAATTCATCGGAATTCTCTGGCGCAGCGATGATGAGGCGACATGCATGAAGCATGTTTATAATGAAAGTGACATTACTTATTATTTTGGAGGAATATGGGAAATACTCCAATGGAAGAGGAAATCGATATTTACTCAACGGTATGTCCAATGTTATTTCTTGCACTAAATATTTGTTTATCACTACTTTTCCATATAGTTGGATAATGGACTTTGCCTCTACATCATAATTTGATGGAATACAATAGAAAATTTACTGAGATGTGAACAATTCCAAAGGAATGATAAGTGTATTAATTAGTCACTAATGATAAATATGTGTGTAACTTTGGAATTGGAAATTATGTTTTCAAACTCCTTTTATGGAGGAAAATTGTTATTGTTTATACATGCACCTACAAAAAGGGAAGGAATTTATAGTTCATTATCGGAATTTGTTGTTTATATATGCTATTTGGAAAAGGAAGAGTGGAATTTCGCTCAACGGAAAAGTTAGTGCATTATGGAATTTAACACAATGGTGTCATTTATCTTGATAATCCATTGGAAGTTTGTTTTGAAGATAACTCCATAGGGAGGAATACTGATAATAGGAACACATGCTCGGAATTTATCGCACTGATGGTATTCACGACTTGGTCATGCTCTATAAACAGAACTAAGATTGTTAATTCTGGAATTATAAACTTTAAGTGGGAGGACTATCAGTTATGGATTTCTCTTCAATGTGGCATTTAGTTTTACACTCCCACTAGAGGCTCAATTATTTTTTACGACTTCATCACATATCAAGGAACATAATTAGTGAATTATTAATTCTGCAATTCTATACTTAAGTGGGAGGATTATGATACTTCATCAGCTTATATTTACGGTGTTTTTTTTTTTGGGCACTCCTACTTGAGGTGAATATATTTATTCTATTTCATGATTGCACTTGATATGGTTATTTATATGTTTTACAATACAAGTCGGAAGGTATTTGTTGTGTTAATTAACATCTCATACTGAAGTGGAAAATCAGTTTATCAAATGATTTAAAGGTTTGAAAACTGATTGGTGGGGGAAATACACTTCAGGAACTGAAACTAATAAAATGAGCATGGAATTATTCACTCATATGTCATATACTCCATGGTTGAATGGAGGAATACAACTCTTGGTAATTCACTAGATCATGAAAGTATTACATACTACTATTTGTTGAGTAAGTCATTACTTATCACAGTCACTATTTATATTTTGTGAACTGGAAAGAGGTATTCTATTTATATTTTGGTAGTATGGAATTGGAATCATTGTTTACTACAAAGCACACCAAGATTTATTTTAATGTTTATATTTCTAGTGGATCAAATGGTATTTCGTTTTTGATCTGGAAAAGTGAAAATTGGTGGAAAGTAGGAATATGATATTTTCTCATGAAGGGTGTGTTTATTAATAGTCACACTGAAATATATGTGTTAAACTCAAAGGAAAACACCAAATACACTCCCAACACTAACATGCTTAGGAAAAGTGGGAAGAATTAAATTGGGCCATCATATCTTGGCTACTATTGTGTGTTATTTGAGGAAGTTACTCTATATTTTAGAGGAAAGAAAAATACTAAACTTGTTGCTAATGTTAACTATGGGTGGAAACATTGCGGGAAGGAACAAACTCAATGATGAATAATAAAAGTCTGGGAACTTGTTATTTTACCAAACAACCGCATGCCTATAGGATGTTATTGGATTTATTTACAAGGAAGTTTAATGCAACATGCTTAGTGGAATTTAAAATTCTAAGCTTGTTGTTTAATTCTTTACACAAAGGAAATATTATACTTTGTGGAAACTCTGGAATTTAGAGGAAGTTGTTTTGTTTAACTATTTACCCAAAGGAAGTGTTATACTTTGTGTAAACTCTGGAATTTAGAGGAGGTGGGAACAATGACAGTGTTTGCTAATTGAATTGATTAATTCATATTTTTGGAACAAGCTTCACATCAATGGAATATCAGGTCATACGGTTTTATTACTGATGGAAGATATTCATATACAAAGATTAGTGTGAATTGTTTTGTGTTATCATTATATGTGCTAACTATGTTCTTATTTGTTTTAAAATATTACATTGATGGAAGTGAAAGCTTGGTTTAGTTCTAACTTTCATATGAAAGGTATGTTTAAAGCTTCCTGCATTTTGGGAGTGGAATTACATAGATAATATTTTGATATATTTTTCTATGGAAAAGTGCAAACCTGTCATGTACCTTTTGATTAAGGGAATGATACTATGCGAGGAATTATTTTTAAACTCGTGAGGAAAAAAGGAAGAATAATTGTCATCCTCTGTTATTGTGTGACATTATTCGTGCGACCTGATCTTAGCCATGTTGTTGTAATTGTTGCTATTTTTTATTAGCACGGAAACGATTTGCTGGAATTATTAGCAAACGGAATATGAATCTTATTGAAATTTTTGGAATCACATAATGGACTTGTCGCGCAATGTCAAGGAAATATGGATTACTCATTATTCATTGATGATCTCAACCTTCGACTACGTGGATATATTGACGCTATTTGTCATCTTGGTGAAAGGTAATCTATTTTATGTTATGTGTTAATATTTGCTTTTGTAGGTCTTTATGGTGTGCAAAGGAAATATGATTTAGTACTCGTTATTTTATGAAATATGAATACTTTGATGCATCAAGCATTGAAGGAAGGTCTATGGCTAAGGAATTTTCTTTGTGAACTTAAGGTCGTGGAAATGTGCATCATAACCTGTTACTTTGTGATAATTTGACTCCAAAAGTCACAAAGGTTTATATACAACGTGAGTGCACTGAAGGAAGGAATTAACACCTAACCATGTAATAGCATGGGAATTCACTGAGCTTAAATAAAATGTTTTCAGTCAAGTGGGAGATGTAGGAAATTGTGTCTTGCAACATTTTATATATTTACTACATTGTCCGGAATTAAACTTCAGTGTGGAAGCATCACGGAAATAATAGGGAATTAATGATGTGGAATTGTACTTAAGGAAATATACTTAAGGAAGCCGGTACGGCTATACTGGAACACGGTGTATATTAATACGCTGGAATAATACCCGGGAACAGTATAGAGCGGAATACCAGGTTGTCTATAGGATTGGCTCTATGGATTGTTAAAGCCTGCGAGTTTGATTTTGTATTCGAACTCGGCGCATGACTCACACATGCGTGTTGGGACCTAATTGTTTAACAATAATAGGCTCGGTTAATGGCTGTTAATGATAGTGGTTGGTTTAACAAGTCACGAGTCCTATCTGGAAACAGACTGAGTTATCTGAAATTGGAGTCTATATAAAGGTCCCACCCTCTAGCCTCAAGATGCATTGTGAGCGGCACCACCGATAAGGCAGAGGAATAGAGGGTAGGCCGAATTAGCTCCTAACCCTAATTTTCTACATCCAATACTCAATCTCTCTGTTAAGAAAATCATCTGCAAGGAAGGAAGGATTGGGGATAGGGACCTGGGAGGGCGCGAAGACGACGACGGGCAGAGCCCCGCCTGGCGGAGAAGAACGGCTGCCGCTGCGGCTTGGGGTTGGGGGAGGAGGAGACGGAGGGCGAGAAGAAGGCCGTCACCGCCCGCATCATCGCCGTCGCCATTGCCGCCTCTGCTCTCTCTCTCGCCTCGGGTTATCCTCGCCACCGACGAAGCTAAGGAGGGAGTCAGGGAGAAGAAAGATATATCGGCCGCTGGTGCGGGAATGGACGGTGCGTGATCGACTGACTTCTTGGTCCCACGTTTCAGTGACCCGACCTGGCCACCGAACCCTTCTATATAATGCCGGCTCAAGTCCAGTCCAGGCTAGGGTTCCGTCTCCTTTCTCTGTGCACCCGCCGCCGCCAGAGCAATCTCATCTCTTGTTGGTCCTTGGCTAATTGCGCCATTGATGCTCGATCGTTCCTCTTTTTAGGAAGAGATCTTTGTTTGTTTCATCTGAATCTGATTTACTGCATTCGGTGTTGCTTTTTGTGTGAATTTTATGTTGGGAGGAATGGTGTGATGATTTCTTACAGATTTGCAGAAGCATCATGTGCATTACATCTCATCCACACGAGATTTCTGACCATTCCTCCCTGTTCAGCAAACATCGTTCTCTAGATACTTTCGAAGTGTTTATGATCTGCTCCACTTGGATGATTTTATCTCTTTCACTTGGTTTTGGCTGCTTGCAATGCCCAAGGACAGACTAGAACTACGAATTCATGCATTGCGCTAGAAAACGATGCTCAGCCTGCAGACTGAAAACTGGATGTGCTGTCATCTGAAATCGAAACAAAACACATCAAATCCACATTCTGCTGATCATTGTAGCTTCTCTTGGATTGTTCAGGGCACGAAATTGATTTAAAACGTTGATGGTTAACATATATGACATGAATTTTCACCGATCCATGTATGTGAATCAGTACAGTAGTGTATATCCATCACAGGTACCTCTGGTGCAACAGGCTTTGCAAGAACAGAGAATTAAATGAAAATACTTCACCCCAGCAGCAGGAATCGTCAAAATAAACGATCCACTCATTGCAGATTCAGCACTCTAGCCCCTCCCTCCGCTCACAAAATTGGCTCCACTACACTCTTCTGCGCCGTGTGTGGGATGAGGCAATTATGCCAGTCAACCATTGCATCGGCTACATGTGCTTGTACCTGTCAATGCCATGAAAATAACATTGCCAATCAGATCGGATCATGAAATAAACTACAACAGAAATTGCAGGCATAAAGCAGTGGCATTGGCCAGTTCTAAGGCGAAAAATCACAAAATTGAGCAACATACTATACTATCATAGTAGGTGGTGAGATATGGGGATATCATCGTGGAATGCAGCTGCACGGCCATCCTAGTTCATTTCGATGGTCAACAAGCGCATAGATTTCAAAAATGAGGGTTGAAATGTTGTGTAGATTGTTTGATTCAGGAGAATTAAGAAAAGCATATTTATACATCAAGAAGATTTTAATTGCTACAGATTGCCTTGTTGTCTCCCAGGAGATTAATGAAGGAAGTAAATCATCTTATACCTCAATCCTGATGGAGATTGCAGAGAGACGCCCGTCACTTTGAGAACCCTAGAATTATACTATATGAAAAATAGATCGATTAACTTTGAAGCTCATAGTCTAGCTAGAAGCGTTGTTGCATTAGAACCCGGCATGCATGTCTGGTTTGGAGACTCCTAAGTCCTAATCTTATTCTTGTACCAACAAACATTATTAATTGATAAAGAAGGATCTGATGCTCAATTTTTTTTAAGAAAAGCACAAAAATACTACTCCATAATCATGGCCAGATCAAAGTCAAGCCAATCAAAAATTAACATTTTTTGTGTGAAATTCATAAAAAATTAACTTAGAGCACGTTTATGTATGTTTCTTTTTGCTGGAGATACGCATGTCACCCTAGTTTTTCCATGTTTAGGAATTTAACTGACATGCCTAAGTGAATTTTAGAGTTTGGTTTTGAAAGTGGGATCAAACAAAAATCCATTTGCTCCACTCTTTTGAATCAATATTGGAACACCAAAGCAAATAAGTGAGATTGTTCTGCTTTTACTCCACTTTATTCCTATAAATCGAATAAGCCTAACCACATGGCAAATGTGGCCGTGTGGGCAGCTAACCTAGAAAGCGAAATATTAGATAAAAAGCCACAAAAAATTTATGCAGGCTGACTGCGTTGCCATCTTGAACCTGCCACACACAAAAGAAGAAACTTGCCATGCCCCCCAACAATATCTACATCTTGGTAATTTTTTGAAGATTTTTGGAAACCAAAAATGTCTATTTCAAAATTTTAAAATAGCGGGCACCATGTAGCCCAGGCTCTATTTTAGGTTTTCGCACCTTGGATCACCTTTAAAAACACGAGCAATATCTCTATGACAAGGGAACAGAACAACGTGCTACACGAAACATCACCATATTTCATTAAGTTCCTTTTATTTTTCTTTACTTTTGCTGTGTCCAGAACTCCAGATGAGCTTTTATTTCTACTTGTACAATCTTACAGTCAAGAGGCAAAAAGGAGCAAAAAAATAAGGTTACAAAATGGTGGTCATAATCACTCAGAAACCAGTGCGCCGGTTTTAGACACAGCACACGCAAAAAACGTATATGGTCCGTAAATTAGACAACACACTCCAAAGACAAGACTTCTAAAAGACAGTCTCTCACCATCTCTCTATCAACCTGACAATCAGCACAAGCCGTGTCTCGTGGCATGAATCGAGTTCAAGGTTTACGTGGATAAGCTGGGCGCCAGTGCTTGTGGCTTCCCTCTGCCCATTGAGAACCCACGACTGCCATCTGGCATTCGTGGCCCTGGATGCGGTTTGTTAGCTCCTGCCAGTGGCGGCGACTGTGTCTGATGCTGCTCTGTCTTGACTGCGTGACTAGATGGCGGGGTTCCGACAGGATGAGCACCACCCCGGTTGTTACCTTGATTGTTGCTGTTTTGGTGATGGTGCTGAGGATGGTTGTTGTTGTTGTTGTTGTGGTATTGATTGTTGTTATTGTTATGGTAGCCACGCCCTCGGCCTCTGCCCCCACGTCCACGGCCTCTGCCACGCCCTCGGCCCATATCACCAGTGCTCTCCTCAGGCTACAAAATCAATCGATTTCAGGTCAATGGAGAAAAGTCCCTTCAAACAAGCTTGGGAGGTACTAAAACAGACAGTCGATTAAATTTCAGAAACTTTCCAGTCACAATTCAAACAAAAACAGCTATACCTTGTAGAGCGATGTACTACTGAAACTAAATGACAAGTACCAAGCTGAAGTATTCTGGCACTAGCTGGTGGGCAGCTAACAAAACTACAACACAGAAACTGCTCTCAAATTGGGCCTATGTTTGGAAATATGTTGGCAATGATACTTTTTATGTTGTTTAGAGAAGTGATCATAGTATCAATGATCTTAATATCTTGCGAAGAAGAGATGAACGGTTACTGCAAGTGCTTACTCATATATGCTAAACAGAGACATGATAATGAGGCTAAACATGATAAAAGATTATTAAATCTGCATGCACATCTTAACCAAACAAGATTGGAAAAAAAGATGATCTCATGTTCAGAAGAAACAGAGGGAGTCACTTACAATGTGCTCTCCTAGTGCATCTGAAGGTTGAGGTGTTTCTTCTGAATGCTTATCATTTGGTTGATCAGAAGTGGAAACATCCTCCTCACCATGTACATCAGTTTCATGTCCAATCTTTTTACCTTTGCCTCCTTTAGCCTATAATGCAAAAAACATTATGATGTTCAAAAATAGTTTTTCTTTTGCAACAGGCAAGCAAATGAAAGAAACGATTGTTAACATACATTAAACTAGTTCTACAATAGTCAAACAAATTTGTAAAAGTGCTGTTTATGTAAGTTAGTATGCTATCAAATAATATATCAAATTTACTATTCTTCCTAATAGATCACAACTGAAATAAAAGGGGCAACATTTGAAGTTTGAACATACAGTAGGGTGGTGTGGAAACAAAAAGGAGGTGGACCACTCATGTTACTAATTATTAATACTCCCTCCGATCCATATTAGTGGGCACAACTTTGTCTAGATACACATGTATCTAGTCTAAATACTTAACTAGATACATATGAATTTAGACAAAGTTATGCCCACTAATATGGATCGGAGGGAGTAGTAAAATATGCCTTGTTAACACCGAAAGGTTCATGATTTCGATTCAAATGCATGTCGAAAATATTTTTGTATGTTATAATTTCTGAAAAGCAGTTGCTTTTGTGTTGATGTTTATAAGCCAAATTTACAATTCCGGAGACGTTAAGCACATGAAATCTTGCATTGGCGGCACATCCAACAAAGATGGAAAAATGTTATGGTGATATTTTATACGGACATAGTTATATCCAGAATTAGTATAAAACAGAGTTGTAAGTTTTAAAAGTAGAGGAAACTCCTTCCGTAAAGCAACGCCGATCTTTGAAAAAAGAATGTTGAGCCAAAAAGAATTGGAGTTGCTAGAATGAACTCTTGAACTTACCAGTGAACAGTTCAAGTCAGGCACATCTTTATTTCACATCCATAACCTCAGGTGGCTCAAACCCGGTTTTAGAATTGTGAAAAAACAGACTATGATGCAATTTAGCTTGTGAAAAAATACAGCCACAATTCAGCAGTAGCTGGTTTGGAATGATCTGTGCATGAATTTCCCTACCATACTTCCATTTTGTTCCTTGACACAAATGATTGTGTCAACTGGTGATGGATGCCAATGTAAAGTAAATAATTGTAGTCTCATTATGACAGTCATCATAGAGATATGTCAGGAGGGTTCGAAATGGACAGCGCTGAGCCACTAACACTGAGGGAGCATGAAGACCAAACAAGATTTCCTTATAACGGACTCGCAACAATCTTTTCTGGAGAGCAAATCTGAAGTGTATCTTTTTTATAAGGGGACAAGTGGTATTCCCTTATATTTTACTAATTCAATTATTGCCGATTCACAACCCTCCATATGTTCCAATGAAATAAGACGTTATTTTGGGCCAACTAGGGTATGATCGGTCCATAAGTACATGATCACAGTACATAAGGATCACCGGATCAGTTATTAAATCATGGTCAGCTCCCACACATTGTGGGGTCTGGAGAAGGGAATTTCTAGGCAGCCTTTCCCTTGCACATGAAGCTATTTTCGTGGTAAATCAAGCAAAGCTGCCAGAAAAAAAGCTTCATGGGCAGCAAAATCAATTAGAGTATTGGAAACCCAATTTGATGCTCAATGGGTACCCTAGCCAGTAGCCAAAACAGGATGGAGGAGCATAACAATGAGGATAACCGACGATTTCATCACTTAACCCCATCTTCATGAGTCAACACTATATGATTATATGCAAAAACATGCTTGCTACAGAAGCTTATGTGTGCCATGATGGAGCCCAGTTGGTACAACATGAATATCTAGTTGTGGCAATTGAGACAGTGCCAGCTTTGGCTTCGTTGTGGAGAACGAAGAGAATCATAGGGCAAGCATTTTACGATTCTCAACCAGATCAAATTTGGACATTGTTTTTGTGAGACAGGAGGTGAATGCGGCAGTTCAGTCCTTAGCAAAATTTGTTCCGCTGTCACAGCCAGACTGTCTAGCTGTCCCAGGATTTGATCTTGGTAACCCGGTGTATCTAGCGTGACCTTAATTCGCTGATCAATTACTCCCTCCGTATCAAAATATAAGATGTTTTAGCATGTTTGGACCCAACATATATAAATATTGATTCTTATAAGAAGAAAGGAGTCTTCCTAAACACTCTTTAATCATAGTTCCTAGTAGCAATGCACGTAGGTAAGCTGAGCAATAAGAAATCAGAAAAACGATGCACTATTAATGCATCTTTCCAAATGCAAATGGAGGCAATTCACATTTGCAAAATAATAGAATCATGTGTATACGAAATAAAGTTTGTACAGATGCTTCATTCATATAGCCTCATCGTAATCGGATGACTTGAGATATTATGGCAAGTACTTGTCGTCATAAGGTTTGTACAAGCAGTTAAGCGCCAGAACTATCTCATGTCCAATTGATTAAACCCAATGTATGGTTACCAATTTACCATGCAAGAATTCAACAGCCGAACTCTAAGCCCGCTTCTCCAGTTCCTCTCATCATTAAGCACCACAATCTGTGTCAGATGAAGCGACATCATTGGTAATACGTATATAAGTTATGATGCTATTGAAAAGGGGCGTGCAAAGATAAATACCGCTTTCTCAGCATCCTCAATAGTATCATACTCAACAAAAGCGTGCAGCTGCCATGAGGGAAAAATTATTAGTTTGACGTACATCAATTAGCAAAAGGTGCACCAACGCGCAACAAGGCAATGATGAAAACTGAGGCTATGATAGTCGAACTGCTTAAAATATGATCATTCATATGAACAGATCTTGCAATTTTTGGTCCATGTGTGGCGTCTGAAGCTATGCTGCGTAGCACAGACAAAATTATTGGAATTGGTTTCCTCTACGTATCTAGGGTTTGCGGAGACGCTGGGGAGAAAGAGGGGTGCACGACTGTGCACCCTGATGCCCTGGTGGGAGGGCAATGTACAGGTAATAACTCTTCTAAACCGGTACGTGTACCTTTTATAAGGATGCATTTTCCTCTAATAAAGTTATCACTATTATGAACATACAAAACGGTAATCTTATCCAACTAATCTTTAAAACTAATTTAACTGGCCTAATTTATTGGAATGGAGATAGGCTATTTAATAGGCCTAGCGCCCACCCCTATTCGGCTATTCCTCAACAAGACAGTTTCCTAAGCATGCTGCATGCTGCATGCTGGTGCTGAATGCATGCAACCATATAGAACATTCACGAAAATCAAATATTTTTACTAATCTAATATACCTATAAGGAACACATGCACACATCTGACCCCTACTTTACATCAAAGGAACATATATTGTACTCAAGTTAGTCCAAGCTGTCCAAGGATGAAAGATTGAGTGGATCAGCAATATTTACCCATACAACCATTAGAACACAGCTCCATTAAGGATAGACAATAATATTTGAGTGCTAGAAACACGAATAATAATTACCTTGTTGGCGAAAAGCATATCTAGTTTAGCAGATCGATTAGTAACTGGACCAGTGCCAGTTGGTGTCTGTGGATAGCATGTTCGGATTGTCTTTACACTGGAACATGGCAAAACAGGAATCAACATACAAATATGAGGCAGTTTTCTCACGACTGAAACGGAATAGCTGCACTTTATATCGACCTAGATTAACTATTACCTGCCAACAGATGAGAAAATCTTCATAAGGTTTTGGTAACAATGATCATCTGGAAGATTTTCTGCAACAACAATTCGGGCCTACAAAACAAGCGAAGTTTTTCTTACTATAGTCTAGCATATATTTAATCCATAAAAGGAGGACGGGAAAACTCAAGCATATGGATGTCGCATGCAATGCATAAAGGGCTCATAATTACCTGGAGTTCTTCTAAATCTGATTCTGTAAATGGTTGTTCACGCTTTACTCTGTTTCCATCTTCACTAACGACCTGCACATATAACCAGACAATTATATTTTATTTTTTTTGTAGAAAATGGAAGCTTCATTGCCCCCGGCCTCTGCACCAACTAAGGATGCATACACATCATTACAAAACTGATAAAATTATATATGTAACCAAGGTCATAATCACATGAATTTGCAGAGATAAGACAAACAAGCAGGAGTAGAGACGGTCCGACTAAACTTATTCCTATGACCTATGAATGATAGTACCCTCTCAATGAATTACCTCAGACAAAAATAAAAGTACATTTTGAGATCTGACTGCAATGTACAACAGAATTAGTATAGAACTTACAAGCTTTGATGATGTCCGAAGAGCTGAAGTAAGCATTGAATTACTTTGCAACAAAGACTTAATTTTCTTAAAGGAAGCAACAACTGACATTGGCACTGCATTGAGTGAGAATGTAAATCAGTTTGCCACATATAACTTGAAAACTGGTACCAGATTATATTTGTTTCTTCAAGTACTGAAGAAAGTAAAAAAAAAATCATAGTAGGCGCAACCTGATTACAAGGGTTTTTTATCAACAAAGTAAGCAAAACTACCATATGGAAGTCACGGTTTTCATACGAGAGATGTCAGTAGCATATATAGAGAATTTTTTTTCTGATAAATATGGCAACCATTGTCCTGTTAATAAGTTTGCTAGAAGCTGGTAGAAGATAATACTAAAACATGCATCATTAAAAAATAAACTAAACCTAAACGACCCGTGAAAAGTAATCAATTGTACATGCATGATAAGATATAAAAAAAATATGTATTTCTATTTCAATTGATGTTAAATTAACTATCGAGTCTAATCCATTGACAGGCCTTAATAAATAAATGTACCTAATTCCTGATTAGATTTAGGAAATTTGAAAGACAAACTGTATCTAAACATGAGAAACGTAAGATACTATGTAAAAACTCATGCATGGCATCTTTTTAAAAAGATAAATAAGAAGATATATTCTACAGTATTAAATACATGATATGAAAAAGTAGCATGGATAATATATCCAGTTACTGACTTTGGAAGCCTATTTTCATTCTCACGCTTTAAAGTAGCAAGGCCTATTTTGTTTCTACTGATGGAACAGAAAGCTGAAGTGGTGACATCCATCTTTCAGAATAAATTATACGGTCAACACCAGGTATCAGTATGATAAATTCGCATTAAAATCTCGCGAAATGACTTGAGATGCAAGCACACAACTCACCGTATCCTTCGGGATCCTTAGAAATAAACCTCATCAAATGTTCTGTCGTGGCCAGATTTATATCACTGAAGTAATACTCCACCTACAAGGTTTAAATTTATGAAATAAGATTCTCAGTAAAACAAAACACCACAAGACTGAAATGCCAAAGATAGTTAAACAATCTATTTAGAAGAGTGGTAACGTTTTTTAGCTTAGAAGAGCAGTAACTTAACTGAATCTCAGTTTCAAGTCAAGATGCTACCCACAATACGCAGGTATTTAAATGACATGATTGCCCCCATGAAACTCCACTCGGTCGTGTAGAACTTGACTATGCAAACGTGTATGTAATACTACACAGCTCCAACACTAATTTTGGTACCAGTAAGAGCAGAGAGCTTGATATCAAAATATACATCTAATTTCATGCAGACCCATCCAAAAATAGCTTAAAGAGCGGAGAACTGTTCCGTGATCTACTGAAGCAGCAACACGTCTAGAAACGTGTGTATTGGTGTCTGACTATGCAGTTACAAGAAACGTAGCCATTAATTTTGTTTTCCCCGATCTAGTTACACCGAACCGGAAATCGAGCAATACTACAAACGACAAGAGGGGACATCAAACAAACCTACCTGCTTTGTGATCTTGTGCAGCGCGTCGTCCGAAGTGAGTTCCCTCTCCCTACCCTGCTGCTGCGGCTGGACCTGCGGCGTCACGGGCAGCTCGGCCCCCAGCTCGAGCTCAGGCACGGCACCGAACCCCGCCCCACCACCAGCACCGACAGCCGTGTAATACTCGAACGGCGGCGGGGGCGGGGCGACGAAGAAGGACGCGGGGGGCGGCGGAGGCGGGCCGGCGAAGACGCGGATCACGGCGGGCGGCTGCTGCTGCAGCGGCGCGGGCGGGCGCGGCACGAACTCGGGCGCCTGCGCGTTGAGGCGGCTGGCGGAGCTGCTCCGGGAGAGCGCCCCCGGCGGCAGCGGCTCGTCCCCCGCCGCCGGATCCTGCTGCGACATCGGAGCTAGCTAGGGTTTCGGCGCCAGCTGCTTAAGCTTAAGCTGCCGTGGTAGTAGAAGAGAAGCGGTGGCAGTGGGTAGTAGCGGCGGGGAGGTAAGCTGATTCGGATTCGAGGGCGGGCGGGCGCGGCGGCGGAGAAGTGGAGATTCTCGGAGGCCGCGCGGGCGCCGGCGAGGTGGGATATTTATTTGGGCGCGGGCGACAGACAAGCGCAGGCTTCCACGGGGGGATCCGGCGCCGCGGCCACGCTCCGGCTCCGATCGGAGGGGGAGGTGGCTGGTCTAGGGGCTGCGTGGACCGGGTCTATCGTCCGGCTAGTTGTCGGGCGCCGTTCTGCTCGGATTTCTGGCGTTGGTGCGGCTCTCGGTCTATGGTCCGGGCGTAGGGAGGGAGAGATAGACTGGGAAGTGGGGCCGGGAGGTCGCAGCGTGGGGGATTGCATCGAGGCGGACCGCACTGGTGGGGTGTCGTGTGTGTTGAAAGAAATTGAGAGCAAACGAGACAGGAAACAAATGAATCGAAGTGTGTCTTTCATTGATCATCAACATGGTATTTATATAGGGTTCCTGTCGGTTCGGGATGTCGGTTACAAGCAAAGGCGTCTCTAGGATATGTCGGTTTGCATGGAGAGGTGTCTCTTCGGATGAAGAGGCGGTTGGGCTTTGGGCATATTTGGCAACCGTATAAGATGGTTCAGTCTATTTCTAACACTCCCCCTTGCACAAAGCTACGTCTTGTATTTCTTGTATCCCTTGTATAATCTTGAGAATATTCCATGTAGTCTTGATGATCTTTGAATTTGATGATATCTCCCCCAAAAACCCTGTGGGAAAAATATGAGGAGAGTATTGTGTATGATATGTTGCTTAAACTCCTTAAACCCAGTGGGAAATAAGGAGAAAATGATGCAACATGTAATGTTTATTGTCTCTTTGGTAACTCATTTGAGAAAACCTTAGAAAGGGAAACCCATAAGTGAGTTTAGAGAAAAATACATATGCCTTGTATACTTCCTTTAAAAAACCCGGTGGGGAAAACAGGAAGTATGACATATGATGTTTGATAATCTCCCACAAAAACCCTTTGGGAAAAATGTGAGGAGAATTGTATTTGATATGTTGTTAAAACTCCATTAAAACCCAGTGGGAAAACTAAGGAGAAAATGATACAACATATAATGATTATTATCTCTGTTAACTCAATATGAATGAAATCCATATAGTTGAGAGGACAATAGATATGTCGTGTATACTTTCGTAAAAACCCCGGTGGGGAAAACAGAAAGTATGACATATAATCTTATGTTGATACTACCTCATTAAAAATCTCAATGAGAACCTGGAAAGTAAACTCATAAAGAGAAAAAGAGTGTAATATGATGCTTTGAACAGATTACCATTCAGGAAGATTCTCCCCCTGACCTTGCAAATCATGAAGTCGTCGCATACCAATCCCATGAACATGAATGTTATAGTTGGTAGAGACTTGGTGAATAGATGAGCGAGGATATCGCATGATTTGACTTGCAAGATATTTATTCCCCGACTCTACATAAGCTCATGGGGATAAAAAGTACAATATGCTTAATGATATTGCTCTTTGTCTAATATGTTTGCATCCGTGCAACATAAGCAACATTATTTTTGAAGATAATGAGAGGTGATTCGAGAGAACCAACACCACATGACTAATGTTTGCGGTTTATCATTCCGTGAAGCCACATGTGTTAACATGAAGCATTGCATCTTAGAATGATCGTGGTAGTATAGTCACCAGAGTCTATTTGAAGACATCAATGGAGTGACAGATCTACCATGTATGTACACATTGTAGGATCATGTAAGTAGCCAATACAGGTGTCTAAATTGGAGTTCAGATTTCTCCGAAATTGATACAATATGTCAAGATATTTGGTGCCTTGGAGATATCGAAAGATATTCTTGATCCCCTAACCAATTATGTTGGTAGGTCCAATGGCATTGAGATATGGAACATTAGGTGCCAACATCTCTTCTCCATCTTCACATGGATCTTTCTCTACGTCTAGAGATCGAACAATCCCTAGGAGATGGACATGACTTGTCTATATCAAGTTTCTCCAATTTTCTGGATATAGGCATCTTAGTGTACCATAATAATTGAGTGAAGGTGCTTGAGTTGTAGTCCCAAGCAACATTTGGGTTTATCCAAATTCTTCATCTCAAATCCGTCTTTTAGATGATCACGTGGTTCGTCATTTCAGGAGATATCCTTATGTATGACAAACACACATGGGTGATCATTATAGTAGGAGTAACCCTTGTGTATAAGGTACTCACTACGTCGGTTGTACCAAAATATACCGACAACAATAAGAATTGGAGTGACTTATTGATTTTTACACAATACATGTTGCATTTGCGTTTCGATTCGAACAGAGATTCCATTGGGAACCATACATGTCGGAATCTAGTGATCCACATGGATATGTTGTCACTACACCTATCAACCGCACAGATAGATGATTTTGTACTGCCAATGATATATGTATCGGAACGAGATTTCACTCATGTCTCGAGAGTAGGTCTCGGATCTCTGCGAAAACCCGACCTTATGCAACAAGCCTTGCTTTCTCACCACCTTGTATTTCTTATTCCGTTTGCGGAAGAAAACACATTGAATAATCCCATAGGGAATTGATTTGGAAGACCGAGGCTAAATCTGCTTGGATTGCATCCTTTGATGAGTTCAGTCCTATCAAGTGTGTTCACACTCTGCCATGGCCATGGTCTTTGGATCTGAATCATTGTGAAGGTTGTTTGCAATCATACAAGAGATGTTTGTCGACAGTTGTAGGCTTTTGGTTATATGATTCTCCAGAATCGATATAGTTGGAGCAAATATCATGCACCCATGACGACTCTTCGTGATTTCCCAATACGCGTGAGTCTGGGTGTTCCGATGTCCCAGCCAGTGTGTGCAAACTGGAGCTGGGGTTGTGGAGGTTTCCCTTCCACTGGGTGTATACTACCCATTAGGTGTTCATCGACGCAAGGTCGACTTACAGTTACTGATTTAGAGGATTTATCCTCGATTTCGTTTGTTGCTTTGTGAAAAGCTGGATTCTGGTCAAAGGCCGTACTACTCCCCCTCTTTTTATAAAACAGGGAGTTGAGTGGTTTTTATTGGTACCTCCACTCTTTCGGGCGCATTTCTTACCGGGTTGAAGGATTTTGTAACACCTTTGAGATCAGTAAATGAATATGGCAGGTTATTTGCATGTGTTGCAAATTCGTGAATTCGAACGTAGAGTCCAAATTCTTATGTACATGGATATGGGGAGGAACGTAAAGTCCCAATTGATTTCCTGGCATTCGATGTGGTACTTTAAATCTCCCCCTAATGCCTGGAAATAATCCTCCTTAAATATAAGCAATCAGCGTACTGGGATATGAATACATCCCTGATGAGGGGTTCAAGGTACTTGTTGATCGACGGAGATATGTACCACCACATAGATCCCTAATATGTGGGCCCATGATGTACGCTGCGGTGGTGAGATCGGTACGCGTAACGCGCTTCCGAACTTACGCAGATGGGAAATGCTCGGAGGATTTCACGTATCAATTGCAGAGGGGGAGTACTGCGATATGCAGTTAGTCAGTAGCAGCGTGTAAAACTGCATGACTCCAACGTGAAGTTGGTAAATTGCAATTCATTAACATGGGTCGTGCATTGAGAAAAATCCTTTGATCAGAGATGGAACCAAAAAAAATTGTGCATGGACACATAGGACATTCTGCTGAATTTCGATCCTCGGAGCCATGCACTAAATAGTGGAGGCATGCGAAGAGAATTCTGCAACATTTGTCCATACGAATTGATTTAATTCGATTTTTAGTCCGAACAATGGTTAGTTGGGACCACAAATATCACCTTTGAATGTGTTCAAGGGACTGAAGTGATAATTTGGTGCAGTATATGCACACAAAATCTCATGACTAGGAAAGTTTAGCTCATGCAAATCATGACCGATGGAATTGCATTATATGCAACATGTGCTACGAGTTGGGTGTACGTCTAGTACAATACAGACAATAGAGTGGGTACATTATCATATACTTGTTCCACATCCATCGGATTGGCACTCGTAGAATTCTATATATAGAATTGAAGAAGTTCCAATATGGAAATCTTTATCAGATATATAGAATGTATACAATCTTATTTATATCAGTGCTGATACAATATATATGTTCTACTACAACAAACACAAATGTACATTAATAAAACGACCACTAAGGAGATAGTGAGACTAGTTTAAGTCTCCAAACACTTTGGTTGAGGCGTACTCAACCATCATGTTCTCCGTGCCTGTAGGGTCCTCTGACTTATGGAGAGTTATGGTGTTGCAAGGTCCAGTAGGAACATCTCGTGAACAAGCAGCTCCATTGGTATCATCTGGAGGAAGGTTGAAGTTGGCATCAAACCTTTTCCCTTGAGGTGCTTTGCATCCCTGGGATTGCTGGTACAGAATGGCCAGATGCTTTGGGGTCTTGCACTTATTAGTGGGATGCGTGTAGCAACCATACTTGTCACAAAGCTTTAGTTATTTCAAACTCATGCTTCGCGGTGCCTTTCCCACGGTCTGAGTTTTTAGGCTTCTTATGAACCTCATGATTGTACTACCCGACAGACTTGAAGTCCTAGAGTCGGAGATGTGTCCAATCATGGAGTGCTTCAGGCATGACAACTGCCTTATGCTGTTCATACCTCGTTTTGAGGGCTTGAAACAAACTACTCAGGGATTCCTCCTCCAAGTACTCAGACTGTTGAGATCTGGATGAATATGGTGCCTTATGATGTCCAAAGCAGCATATTTTTGCTCATCTGTCAGCGGCGTGACTCCAGTCGGGAGTGGAACCTCCGGGGCCTGGATTGCACACACTAACCCACGGGACACAAGGGCGATCTTTATGTCCATGAACCATTTAGGATAGTTGTGGCTATTGAGAGGCAGTGCATAAACTCTCGAGCCATCGTTTATCTATATGGATAAACCAGAGAATATTAATTTCCATTTGGTAAATTAAAATCCATCATGGTTATGTTGTAATGAACTATGCAAAATGAATGAAGTTTCAAGAAGTGGGCTTGAACTCATTAGTGTGAACCTCAAATTGTTAAGTATGACACGTTGTAGATAATCTCCAAAAGAAATTTTGGAGTAGATCTAGCAGCATTAGCGGAGTATAATATACTCACACTTCGAATGCCTTATGTCATAACTTAATTAAAATGTATGGGAGAGCACATTGGCAATCATAATGTCAAAAATAACAAAATGTAGGCTTAAACAGTAGGTGTAGATAAATCTACACACTACCTCATGATCCCAAAACATCAATTCGAGGAAATCAGTTTGATTTTGCATCTATATTTGCAAGAAATTGAAATTTTCGATTGCAAATAGACATGTTAATCTCGACATGTGTCAAACATGGAAATATATACATATCTTAAAAGGATTCCGGAATACATCATACTCGATAGAGAAACCGTACTTTCACTTCGAATTTAACAAATCAATTCTCGCTTTTATTAAGTCAATATGGCTCAATTAAGATGAACTGATTATTTATTTGCAAGAAACCAAAATCTCAATTGCAATAGTGGATGCAATTAATCTCAACATGTTAAGATACATGGAAAATATCACATCATTGATAGATTCTGGAATACAATGTACTCAACAGAAAACAATATTCAAATAGAAATATTGCAATTAACAGGACTAAGACAGATGGAATACTAGTAAATAGTACTATTAACATGACCAATCTGCGAAAACCAGAAAATATATGGAATTTTTCGCATATAATGGTCTGTGACCACTGTGTTAGCCCTTTTTGCTAATTCCCGTAAGTAGAGGGACGTTGATGCAAAATAGTCCAAGGGATAAGGTTGCTATCCCGTTCCTGGACGGTTACCAATCGAACGATTGGTTCGGTTCAGGTTGGCCACCGTAGGAGCACATCGCCGGCCATCGCCGCCGCGATTTGGGCGGCCGCGCCGCATTGGGCGCTGGTAGGTCGAGCGTGCCGGGAACGCAAGGCCGCTGCCGGGAAGCCGCGGTCTGGGGCGTCGCGGAAACATGCGCCGGTGGAGGTCCTCCGCCTCGTGCTTGCGTTCCGGCCGCCGCTGGACACGGGCGCCGGCGCACCGGAAGGATGCGAGCCGAGCGACGCCGCCCTCCGCGTTGGTGGTCGTGGTCGCCTGCAGCCGGCCACCGCAGGGAGCAGCACTGCGCGTCTGCGCCGTTGTTGGGCCGCCGCCTCGGGCTGGCAGCCATGCCGGTGAGGGGAGGTCCCCGTCGGCCGTTTCTGGGAGAGGGCGCGTCGCCCGGACGCTGGTCGTGAAGACCAAGCGCACCGCAAGGAGCACCACCACGCCGGGAGGCCGCGGTCGCGGGTGGCGGCGCACCGCAAGGATGCAAGCCGTGCGACGTCGGCGGTCCGCGAGCGTTGCGGAGGTTTCGCGCGGGGCCAGCCACTGCCGGCGGTCTGCGCCATGGGACGCCGTGTTTGGGCTCACCTTCCTGTGCAGAGGAGTCGCCGACGGTCCACCGTCGTCCGTCGACGGTATGTGCGGGGCGTCTGCCCGCTGCTCATTTTCCTCCTCTTCTGTTCTTGTTCTTCTCGATCTCCAAATCGCTCAGATGTAGAGCAACGTGGCTGATAACGTGTTGAAAGAAATTGAGAGCAAACGAGACAGGAAACAAATGAATCGAAGTGTGTCTTTCATTGATCATCAACATGGTATTTATACAGGGTTCCCGTCGGTTCGGGATGTCGGTTACAAGTAAAGGCGTCTTTAGGATATGTCGGTTTGCATGGAGAGGTGTCTCTTCGGATGAAGAGGCGGTTGGGCTTTGGGCATATTTGGCAACCGTATAAGATGGTTTAGTCTATTTCTAACAGTGTGTCCTTCCTCCGTATGATATGATTCCTCCCGTGCGCCAGCAAAATCCGTAGCTGCCTATCTAGTACTACCGGTAGGCTACCCTTTGTTGCTGACCAAAACGGCATTCTACTCCGTATTCGGAAGCTGGGCAACGGACGCATCGTCGTCACTACCACCAATGGGCGTGTCCTGTTTCTCTGTCCGCCAACTCTTTGCCATGCTCAAGTACCGCAAGAAATCCTCTTCATTTCTACTTTTGCTTCTCTCATCTCTCTTCCCTCGTTTACTAGTTGCTCTTTTTGTCGACCTACGGTCACTTCCGTGTTTTTTTTGCCACATCTGGCATTTTTTGTCTAACTAGATATGACACATCAAAAACTATTTTCAGATCTGTCCTCTCATGATTGGCGCCAAACTAGTGTATGTCACCGCCAGCTCGATTCAACGTCTAAATTTGCCTAGACAAACCTAGGATTCGACGTGACAAGTTCAACGTCAGCCTCCTCGGCGCATGGCAGTACTCTGGATTTCGGTCGACGGATTTGACGTAATTCTTGATGGCGTCCAACTCGAGACATAACCCTACCCGTTTTCTTCCCCACCTCACTTGGTCTGGATCTGTTTGGTTCCCGGCCGTGCTTTGTCAAGCCAAGATTTGGCAACTTGTTATGTGTTTGATTTTGAAACTTGGTAAGCCTGCATTCCGAATTGAAAAGTAGCCTACGATTTTACAACACTTTTTGTTTGACTGGATGAGTTGACAAGTCAATCATGGCTCCTCCGACATTGAGCCCCCGCTAAAGGGAAAATATCTAAAAAAAACCGACCCACAAAGGTTTCGCTTCAAGCAAGGGAAGAATGATGCTCTACAAGAAACACCTGCAAATTCATTTCATCATCATCTCACTTGTCGCAAAACATCTCCTGGTCAGCCAGGCAACTCGGTGGAACAACCTCTCCATACGCGACACCATGCGCATTCCGGCAGAGCGACTCGGCTGCTCGCCGCTGCTTCACGTAGCTCAGCCGGACGTTACGCAGGGCGATTCCGGTGCACGGCCGGCTCGGGCTACAGTCGAACCGCACGGCCACCGGCGTCGCCGACGTCCCCTCGACGTTCATGTATGAGACGTTGGTGATCTTGATCCCCGATCCCTGAAACAGCACACACGTTGGTGATCTTGAATTCACCGGAAATTCAGTGTTGACACATCGTTGGGCACGGTACCTCGGTGGGGCAGCTGACATTGCCGGGGCAGTACTTCTGGTCGACGATGATCGGGTTCGAGACGTTCCTCATGACGACGTCGGAGAACGCGACACCGTCGACGAGCCCGCTGTTGGCCTTCGCCCACGTCTTGATCCGCAGCCCGTTGGTCGTCCGGCGAGCGTCACAGCCTTCACGGTGATGATCCGCACGGCCACCTGCTCCGGCGTGTCGCCTAGGCTCCCGATACTGACACACACACACCACGCAGAGCAGATTGATGAGTATACAGCGATGAGCAAACAAGACAACCGACGGGCGAAATTCCACTCGCCTGATGCCGTGCCCCGGGCCGCAACTGACGCCCTGGATCCACACGTCCGACGAGCCCTCGACCATGGAGATGCAGTCGTCCCCGGTGCCGATCTTGGCGTTCCGGATGGTCACGTCGCTGGACTGCTTGATGTGGATGCCGTCCGTGTTGGGGCTGTCCCCCGGCGCCGACACCACCGTGTCCACTATCGCCACGCCGGCGCTCGCCTGGACCGTCACGTGGATGCCGGCGCTGTTCAGCGACGTCAGGCCGCGGATCAGCACGTTCCTAGACCGGTAGATAGTCAACGACTGTGTTGTGTTCAGTCAACGACAATGTTATAAAATTATCGACTCACAATTCGTTTCTTTTCACTGAATGAAAGAAAACACCTACTGACTGACCCTGGTGGCGGCGGGCAAGACGAGCGTGCCGTCCAGCGTGCCGCCGTTGACGGACACCCCGTCCACGTTCTGGAACACGATCCAGAGCTGCATGCCGGCGTACGGCGTGGGCGCGAGCACCGTGCCCGCGATGTCCAAGGACACCGCGCCGCTCCGGCACGGCCCGCCGAGCCTCGCCCTGGACACCAAGAACTCGCCTGCCGGCACGAACACCCTGGCCGAGTCCTCCGCCGCGCACGCCGCGGCCCACGCGCTGACGAATGCGATCGCGCAGTCCATGCGGCCGTCGACGACGCTGTAGGACGGCGCGTCGCCTCTCGCCAGGATGGCGAGTGACGCGAACAGGTGGACTAGGAGGGCAAGGTCGCTGCGGCGTGGCGGCATTGTGCAGTAGATGCGTGTTGTTGGTGGATTGCTACGAGTTTCCGTTCCGAATGCACATTGCTAGGAGTTGTGTTAAGCAACAATGGTACTAGGGTTAGTGTCGTGTCTCGTTGCACGGACACCGGGAGTATAGATACCCCCTTTTAGGTTCGGCACGGGGCGCGAAGGAGGCTGAGAATCGTCTTCTTGGGCGGAGTCTAGATCAAGCTCTCCTCTCCACGATCAAAGCATGCAACCAAAGGGACACAAGGAGCTACCCAGGTTCAGGCCGCCCGGAGGCTAAAAGCCCTACTCCTGCATGTCTGGATTGATGAGTTCTTCATAGTGTGGCTTACAATGGAACCTCCCGGCAGGGTACCCGGAAGGGTTTTGGCCCGAGGTAGAAGAAGGACAGATCCTGACCCGGAGGAGATCACCTTCCTCTCTACCTCGCAGCCCTAGTCTAGTCTTGCTCTGGTTCTAGCTTCGTCCTCCCTCCTCCCGTGCCTTGGTCCTCCTTTTATAGGCTAAGGGGTTGCCACAGGGTCACGTGAGGGATGAGGGACCTTCGGGGTGAAGGACCCTCCTCATCTAGTTTAGGGGGAGACGTGGCCTCTCCTCAGCCTAGCGTCTCCTCTGGGTTAGGTGGGAGCGTCCGCCTTGGGGTGGACAGGAGCTGACACCACCACGGGACGTGCTTCCCGCCCGCGCTGCCTTCGCCTTGCTTCCCAAGTCTTCCGTGGTGAGGTGGAGTGCTTATCCACAGGACGTAGGAAGTACCCGGAGGGAGCCTGGCCTCCTGCCGGGAACTCGGGCTCTCGGGTCCTTCCTGGCCTTCTTGCTTGATTCGGGGACCCGGAAGGTCCCCAGGACCGGAGCCCTTAGTCGTCGTAGGCCATGCGTCTTGACGGTGAACCCGCCAGCTTGACTTGAGTCTTGGTCTTGTCCATCTTCATCTTGGGCCCACATGGGGTGGACCCACTTTGGCAGTACTAGGGGAACCCCATGTTCCACTGTTGCGACAGTAGCCCCCGGGCATGGTCCCGGCGGCTCTTGCTCCAGCTGCCGGGGCCATGGCCTAAAGATAGGTCAAAGTGGGTCCCGGGTACCTGGTCTTCTCAGCTCGCTTCACTGATGGCCTTGAAGGTCTTGGAGTTACTCCGCTCGGGGGAATAACTGCGGGGCCCCCTCGATTCCCACTAACGGAAGAACCGAGGAGACGCTTGGCAGAGGCACTGCCGTGGCTATAAAAGCGAGGCGCACCCCTGGCCTTTTCGGTCATCTTCTTCCTTGGTCCAACTCCAGGCCTCCCCACAAGCTGCCAGCGCCAATGGCGAGAGCGAAGAGAGGAGTTGGGCGCCCTCGTACTTCTTCAGCTGCTGCGGAGAGTGGCCCCTCCACTCGTGGTCGAGCTGTTCCGCGAGGTCGTGGGATTCGCGGTCGCGGCGGCCGTGGAGGCCGCGGCACCGCTGCCCCTCTTCCTAGGAGCATGGTTCATACCAGCTTCGCGCCGTTCGAGTTCGCGTGGATCTGAACCGCAGGCCTCGCAGCCGGCTTCTCCTGCCGGATTCCTTCGCGATGGCGACGGAGGACATCGGACCCTCCGGCTTCTGGCTGCAGGTGGAAGGCTGCCCCAATGGCCCCTCCTGGGCCATGGCGGAGCGCACCACTGAAGGCGCCATGCTTCTGGGTCCGGGGTGGAAGTCGTTCTCCCGTGCCCGCCGCCTGTCCAGGGGGCAGTGCTTGGTGTTCCGGTACGACGGAGATGCTACGCTCTCCGTGAAGATCTTCGGTGTCGATGGCGGACGCGTGGAGTGCTGCATGGAGAGCAGCAGCGGCAGCTCGAGCTCCTACGACGAGGATGAAGATGAGGAAAACTCATCTGACATCAAGGTCGAGGGGAGCTCGTCTTCCTGAAGGCGAGGAGCTTCGGACGGGCGCCATGGAGATCTCGTTGACCTCCTCCTTGGCGGCCTTGACGTCGTATTTCTGGAAGTAGCGTCTTCCATTGTACGGCGGTGCTCCTTGTTCGGCGGGAGCCAACCTTTTTGTTGTAAAAAAGATCGTCCCCTTGTAGTCCTTGTAAATGAAGAAGATCTTGTTTTCCTCCTTGTCTTCGTGTCGCGTCCGTGTGAATGAGAACGAGTTTTTTGCAAAACGCGCTCCCATTACTGCAGCAGCCGTAGCGTCAAGGGGTAGGTGGAGCAGGGAGGCCTATAAAAGACCATCCAGACTCCACCCCTTCGCCACATCTTCTCGCCTTGCTCCGCTCCTCTTCTTCCTTTGCCTCCCCTCGTCCCGCAGAACAATGTCCGGCGAAGCAGAGAGGGCCTTGTCCGATGTGTCGACGGCGGAGTCCGTCTTTCGAGGAGCGGCGGAGGCACCCAGCGAAGCTGGAGCCCGAGCCACTAGAAAGGACGAGGTTGATCCTCGCCCTCGAGTCTCCTTGGTTTTCCCGCAGTGGGGAACATCGCCGGTTCTGCCGCCATGGAGGCATCGGTAGCGCTGGCGACCCGGAAGGACACCATCAAGATGGAGCTATGGAAGGAGGCCGCAGGCAATCAGAGATTGATCCGCCTCCTCTGCGATCTTGACGATGTCTTCAAGGTAAGGCCGCCTTGATTCTGGCAATACGACCCTTGGGAAGATCCTGTGCCTTGACTCGATTTCTTCCCTTCGTACAGGATGAGGAAGACATCATGGATAAGTTCGTGGACCACGTGCACCTCCTCTGCAGCCAGCATGTGCCGGGGTTTGCCCGGAAGTTCCCCGGCCCATGGGACCCCTGAAGATCCTGCGCGAATGCCCTCCTTCATCCCAGGCGTCCCCGGGAGTCCGGAGCACCCGGCAGGCAATAAAACAGAAAGACAGAGCTGCACAGCCAGGAGCCCTGAGCTGGCCTTAGTAGCATAGGCTAGATATGTATCCAGGAAAAGCTTCGACTGAATGTAATCCAGAATTGTAAACTCAGAATGTAAGTTCAGATGAATGCAATCCTAGGGCTCAACTCCCGGGGTCATTTCCCAAACCTCCCTTTGCACTAACGCGCCGTCAAGTTTTCTGAGGAGATCTCTTAGGTGACAAGTGCTCTGACCGCCCGCACCAGTAGCAGCACCCCTAAGAGCACTATGCCTTCCGGGAGTCCACTCCACAGCCACGGGTACTAGGCCAGAAGGGAAATCTGACCGTTCGCCGGGGAGGACGCATTACCCCCGCAAAGGTTCTCATCAACTGTCAAGCATGCGCAGGTTGGTGGTATATTGACTCCGAGCGAGATATTATGCCTAGAATGCCAGATGCACATGCAAAGACTTAGCTGGTTTTTGCCGTGCCTTGATCTACTCTGTCCTTCCCGGGTATCCAGCTCCTGAGCCGCTCTTCAGCATCCATTCCTGTCCCGGGAGAGGCGCTACACACAACACACTTTCAGTAGGAAAAGAATGGACCCTCCCTTACATGTCGTGAAAGTGTTTCATCCGGAGCAACCCGCAAGCAAAGTTGAATGTGCATTTCTGTGTTTAGGTTCTTTAAAACACAGCACTGCCCGTTCCACTTCTTACCGCGGCAGTACGGCACGATCAGGTGGCAGCGCCTACTGATAGGCTGCTCGCGCTCGACCTGTCAGCCACCGGCACCATGTCAGCCCCCTGCTTGGGGGTTGTTACGGATAACACACTTCACGACAACAAGAGAGGCTCACGGAATTGAAAAACTTATCTTTTATTCCTTGGCGACGATTCTTACACCCTTATACAGAACACTAGCCCCTTGGGCGTGCTTAGTTGACTCGAACTATCTGCGATTCATGTTCGTATTCAGGGGTAGAATTTCCGGAGATTCTCGATGTTCCAGGCGTTGCCCTCCGGCCTGCCTTTCTCGTCCTCCAGATAAACAGCTCCGGGTCTCAGGGTATGCGTCACCCGATAAGGTCCTTCCCACTTGGAGGACAGCTTGTTCATGTTATCAAGCTTCTGCTTCTTGCGGAGAACCAGGTCTCCGGGTTCCAGTACCCGTGAACGGATATGGCGATCATGATAGCGGCGGAGCCCTTGCTGGTATCGAGCAGATCGTAAGGAAGCTCGGCACCGCACCTCTTCCAGGAAGTTGATGTCATCAATCCTCCTCTCAGCTTGTGCGTCTTCATCATAGGCAAGTACCCGGGGGGATCCATGCCTGAGCTCTGTTGGCAAGACGGCTTCTGCTCCATAGACAAGGAAGAATGGTGTTTCTTGAGTGGCTCTGCTTGGTGTGGTTCTGAGGGACCACAAGACACTTGGTAGATGCTCAATCCAGTTCTTGCCCTTGTCTTCTAACTTGTCAAAGGCTTGGTCTTCAAACCCTTTAGGACCTCCGCATTGGCTCGCTCCACTTGCCCATTGCACCTTGGGTAGGACACCGAGGCAAACACACCTTGATTCCCAGCTCTTCACAGAAGTTGAGGAAGGATCGGCTTGTGAACTGAGAGCCATTGTCCGTTATGATTCTGTTGGGTACTCCGAAGCGGTACACGATCCCTTCAATGAACTTGATGGCTGCTTGAGCTGTCTGTCTTGGTACTGGCATCACTTCCACCCACTTTGTGAACTTGTCGATGGCCACGAAAAGGTATTCATGGCCCCCGACAGACTTCGGTATCTTTCCCACGATGTCCAGCCCCCAGACCGCGAACGGCCAGGAGATTGGAATTGGCTGCAGAGCTTGCGCCGGCTGATGTATGTTCTTCGCATAGTATTGGCAGGCTTCACAGGTCTTGACTAGCTGCTCCGCATCACTGAGGACTGTTGGCCAGTAGAACCCGTGACGAAAACTTTACCCGCCAGTGATCTTGATGCCACATGACTTGAACATGTGCCTTCGTGGATGTCCCGTAGCAGTACTTGGCCTTGTTCTTGAGGGATGCAGCGGAGCTTGACTCCGTTGTCCCGTCGCCGGTAGAGCTCGCCGTCGATCATGACGTAGAGCTTGGCTTGACGAGCCACCCGCTCGGCGTCGTGATCGTCCTCCGGGAGGGCGTGCTCCATGATGTACTTGACGATGTCCCGGGCCCAGGGTGGGTGGGCTCCTTCCACCGGTAGCACCATCCGACGGAAAGAAAGCATAGCTTCCTCCGCTGGAGGGGCTGCCGGGTCTTGAGCTTCTGGGCTGGCTACCCGTGTTGTCGAGGTAGAAGGGTCGCCAGCCCCCGGCGCAGATCTTGTCGCGAGCCTCTCGGGCGGGATCGAAGGTCGCCTGAGGACCTCGATGTAGATCCCGGGAGGCACTGGTTCTTGCTTGGACGCCACCTGCGATAGCTCATCCGCGGCCGTGTTTTCTCCCCGTGGGACGTACACAGCCCGGAAGTTGTCGAAGCGCCGCTGCAGCTTCCAGACCTCTTCAACGTATGGTGCCATCTGAGGGCACGCGTACTCCTTGTTCACTTGTTTGATGACTAGCTGAGAGTCACCCTTGACGACGATCTTGTTGATGCCGAGGCCGATGGCAGCACGAAGTCCTGCGAGCAGGCCCTCGTACTCCGCCGTGTTGTTGGAGATGTTCCCTTGGTAGTGCATCTGGACGACGTACTTCAGCCGGTCCCCGGTTGGTGAGGTTAGGACAACCCCAGCACCTCCTTTCCCCTTGGTGTAGGAGCCGTCGAAGTGCATGATCCAGGCGCTAGGATCTTCCTTCCCGGGGAGGCAGGTTTCCTCTTCCGGGTCGTCGAACGCCGTCTCGGTCCACTCGGCCGTGAAATCCGCCAGCGCCTGACTCTTGATGTTGTCCGTGTGCTCGAACTTGAGACCGAAACCTTGAAGCTCCATGGCCCACCATGATATGCGACCAGTGGCAAGTGGGTTCTCCAGGGGGCTTCTTAGGTTGTACTTGGACACCACCGTGATGGGATGGCTTTGGAAGTACGGCCTCATCTTGCGGGAGGCAATGAGGATTGCCAGCAGCAGCTTCTGCATCATGGGGTACCGCTCCCGGGCGTCGCGCAGCACTGCGCTGACGAAGTAGACCGGGTGCTGCACCTTGCGGGTCGCCGAGTCCTGAGAGGGCTCGGCTTCCCCCGTCGACGTCTTGGGGTGGGGACGATGTAGCCCCCGGCGAAGTCTCGTCGGAGGGAGATTCTCCATTCCCGACGGGATCCGCGTCGCTTGGTGAAGTTGCAGTGACGCCAGGATCATGAGACCCCTGGTCACCCGGCAGCCTTTTCTTGCACGGTTGCCCCGGAAGAGAGTTCCCGGGTCGCTTGCCCTTGATCTTGCTTGACTTCTTCGGAGGAGCGTCACGCTCTACCACGAGCACAGCGCTGATCACCTGGTTGGTGGCAGCAATGTACAGTAGTAGGGGCTCCTTCTCTTCTGGTGCCACGAGGATTGGTGGCGAGGCGAGGTAGCGCTTGAGGGACTGCAGGGCTTCCTCGGCCTCGGAGGTCCACTCCACGGGGCCTGACTTCTTGAGCAGCCTGAAGAACGGTAAGGCCCGCTCCCCAAGCCTTGAGATGAAGCGCCCGAGTGCAGTGATGCACCCGTTGAGGCGCTGTACGTCCTTGACCCGCCGGGGCGCCTCCATGCGCTCGATTGCCTTGATTTTGTCCGGATTCGCCTCGATCCCTCGGTGAGAGACCAGGAAACCCAGCAGCTTGCCGGAGGGGACCCCGAACACGCACTTGTCGGGGTTGAGCTTGAAGTTGACCCGGCGGAGGTTCTCGAAGGTCTCGTGCAGGTCTTGGATGAGGGAGTCCTTGTACCGGGTCTTGACCACGATGTCGTCGATGTACGCTTCGACGTTGCGGCCCAGCTGCGACCCAAGGCATGCTTGCATTGCGCGCTGGAAGGTAGCGCCGGCATTTCGGAGGCCAAAAGGCATCCGGGTGTAGCAGTAGCAGCCCTTGGGAGTGATGAAGGCCGTCTTCTCTTGGTCCTCGAGTGACATCATGATCTGGTGGTACCCGGAAAAGGCATCCAGAAACACAGCAGCTCGCACCCGGCCGTGGAATCCACGATCATGTCGATCCGCGGCAGGGGGAAAGGGTCCTTGGGACAGGCCTTATTCAGGTCTGTGAAGTCGATGCAGAGTCTCCACTTGAAGGTCATGGGTTTCGGTACCACCACGGGGTTGGCCACCCAGCTTGGGTGGGGAACCGACCGGATGACACCAGCTTCTATCAACTTGTCCACCTCGGCGATGATGAATTCCAGCTTTTCCTTGCTTTGGTTCCGGAGAACCTGCTTCACGGGGCGAGCCCCCGGATTGACCGCCAATTTGTGCTCGATCACCTCCCTTGGTACGCCGGGTAAACCTGACCTCCCACGCGAAGACGTCAGAGTTTTCCCGAAGGAAGGCGACGAGCGCGCTTTCCTATTTGTCGGTGAGGCGGGCGCCGATGGTGATGGAGCGAACTCCGTCGCTGGTTAGCGCCACCTTCTTGGTCAGCTGCGGATCGCCATGGAATGGCGCCTTCTTGGGTGGAGTAGATGTGGAGCCCCCGGGGTGCCCTTCGCCCCCGGGGAGAGCCCCATCATCATCCTCCTGTACACCTTGAGGGATGTCCGCCGTGGTTGCCACCGTCTGGTTCAGCTGGTGAACGCAGTAGATAGCATCGTCGATGTCGGCCTGACCTTGATCACGCCCCACGGCGCCGGAATCTTCAGCATGTTGTAGGCGAAGTGGGAGACGGCCATGAACTTGGCCAGAGCAGGTCTGCCAAGTATGCCGTTGTACGGTAGCGGAGTGTCGGCGATGTCGAAGACGATTTCCTCGGTGCGGAAGTTCTTGGAGTCGCCGAAGGTGACCGGAAGGGTGATCTTCCCGAGGGGTCGAGTAACACTTCCGTTCACGCCTTGGAACACCCCAGTGTCTTGTAGGCGAGACAGGGGGATTTGAAGGACAGCCAGGACCTTCGCCGTAGCAGGTTGAGGCTGGAGCCTCCGTCGACCAGCATCTTGGTGACCTTGTAGTTGTGGATGACGGGCGACACGATCAGCGGCAGGGTCCCGACCCCGGCAGTGTTTGCAGGGTGGTCTTCTGGGTCGAAGGTGATGACTTGGCTAGACCAGTCCAGGGGCTTGGACGGAGCAGAAGCAACCGCGTTCAGCTCCCGGACAAGTCTCTTGCAGGCGCCGTTGGAGGGAGGCAGAGAAGACAACTCCCGTGACTTCTTGATACTTGCCGCCGTTGCCTCCTTGGGGAGCCGGAGCTTCCCCGTTGCCGACGTGGGCGGCCTCCGGAGTGTTGTACCCGCGACCACCTTGACCGCCGCGTCCTCCTCCGCGGCCCCCGCGGCCACCGCCTCGGTACCATCCACGGCCGCCTCCGCCTTGGCGACCCGTGGGACAGTCACGAGCGATGTGCCCGGCAGTGCCGCAGTTGTAGCAACCGTCTTGACTGACCCCATCAGCTCGGCGTTGCTCCGGACGGCGAGGTTCTTGAGCATGCGGCAGTCCTTGAGCAAGTGGTTGCCTTCTGGATGGATGTGGCACCAGGGATCACCTTCACCTTCTTCCTCGGAAGTCGGCGCGGGCTTGGTCTTCTTCGGAAGAGGCTCGGTGACGAAGATCCGCTTGTCGGGTCCAGGGTCCCGCTTCTTGTTCTTAGCTGGAGCGGCCTTGTCCTCGGGTTCATCCTCCCCGGGGAACTTGGCTCCTTCTTCAGCTCGAGCGCACCGGTCTGCAAGCTCCCAGAGCTTACGAGCAGACTCGACGCGATGGATGCTCAGCTTCTCGCGCATCTTGGGGTTGCGGACGTTGGCGTGGAAGGACTGGATCACCAACTCCTCCTTGATGCACGGGATGGTGTTCATCTTCTGGGTGAAGCGCTGGATGAACTTGCGGAGAGTTTCACCCGGCAACTGCTTGAAGTCGTGGAGATCACTGGGAGCCCCCGGGCGCTCGTACCCGCCTTGGAAAGCCCCCAGAAACTGCTCCTTCAGTGCCCGCCAGGAACGGATGGAGCACTTGGGAAGGTTGAGAAGCCAAGTCTGGGCATCTCCCTTCAGGGCCAACGGGAACCAGTTGGCCATCATGACCTCGTCGGCCCCGGCAACCATCGCAGCAGAGAGTAGATCTGCAGAAAGTCCCGGGGGTTCGTGGTGCCGTCGTAGCGGAGAACGTCGATCTTGAATTTCTTGGGCCAGTTGAAGTGGCGGAACTCGGGAGCGAGGGCGAGGCAGCCTTCGGCGAGGTCGATGCCCCGATCTTCCCGGCGGTGACGTTCTCGGCGACGCTCGATGCGGGTGCGCATATCCTCGTTCTGACGGCTGTTGAGCTCGTCACGAAGATCTGGGTTGCGCGAGGTAGACGACCCGATGGAGATGGCCTCGCCGTGATCGCGGTTTAGCCGATCAGCCATCGGTGGCGCGGTGCGAGGAGGCGCCGTCTTGGCTTGACGTTCACCACGAGGCTGGCCTCGCGGATCACGTGTTTTGTCTTGTGCTGCTCCGGGGTTGTCGACGGTGGGAGCTTGAGTGGGTTCGACCCACGGACCACCATCGGCGAAGTCGAGGAGCCTCTCGACGCGAGTCCTCCATTCTTGGTAGACCTTGGGGTCGCCGCTGCTTGGAGGGAACTGCATCAGTGCCTTGGCAGCGACTAGAGCATCATGGCGAGCTTGCACGTCCGAAGGCGAGTGCGCGGAGGTCTTGCTCTTGGATGCTCGTGGATCCCCGCTGGGGCGAACGCCGTGGTTCCCTCCTCCAGCGGTGGGCTCCTTGCCGGTGCCGTTGCAGACGCTCTTCTCCCCTGAGCGAGGAGGAGGCATGGTGGCGCCCTTTGGAGCCGCCGCTCCGCCAGGGCCGTTGTCCTTGTCGCGACCGTCCACTTCGTCCGGCGCCACCCTCTCCATGGGAGGCGGGGACGGAGAGGCGCTCCGCCGCGCGCCAGCAGCGCGACGTTCAGCTGAAGCTTGGTGCGCGAGGGAGAGACCGGCTTGGACGCCGCAGGATCTCCCTTCTTCCTTGGAGGCATGCTTGACGAAGAACTTGCCGATGAACTTGATGAAGATGAATCCAGCACTTGCGCCCCCTACCTGGCGCGCCAGATGTCGTGTCTCGTTGCACGGACACCGGGAGTATAGGATACCCCCTTTTAGGTTCGGCACGGGGCGCGAAGGAGGCTGAGAATCGTCTTCTTGGGCGGAGTCTAGATCAAGCTCTCCTCTCCACGATCAAAGCATGCAACCAAAGGGACACAAGGAGCTACCCAGGTTCAGGCCGCCCGGAGGCTAAAAGCCCTACTCCTGCATGTCTGGATTGATGAGTTCTTCATAGTGTGGCTTACAATGGAACCTCCCGGGCAGGGTACCCGGAAGGGTTTTGGCCCGAGGTAGAAGAAGGACAGATCCTGACCCGGAGGAGATCACCTTCCTCTCTACCTCCGCAGTCCTAGTCTAGTCTTGCTCTGGTTCTAGCTTCGTCCTCCCTCCTCCGTGCCTTGGTCCTCCTTTTATAGGCTAAGGGGTTGCCACAGGGTCACGTGAGGAGGATGAGGGACCTTCGGGGTGAAGGACCCTCCTCATCTAGTTTAGGGGGAGACGTGGCCTCTCCTCAGCCTAGCGTCTCCTCTGGGTTAGGTGGGAGCGTCCGCCTTGGGGTGGACAGGAGCTGACACCACCACGGGACGTGCTTCCCGCCCGCGCTGCCTTCGCCTTGCTTCCCAAGTCTTTCGTGGTGAGGTGGAGTGCTTATCCACAGGAACGTAGGAAGTACCCGGGAGGGAGCCTGGCCTCCTGCCGGGAGCTCGGTCTCTCGGGTCCTTCCTGGCCTTCGCGCTTGATTCGGGGACCCGGAAGGTCCCCAGGACCGGAGCCCTTAGTCGTCGTTAGCCATGTGCGTCTTGACGGTGAACCCGCCAGCTTGACTTGAGTCTTGGTCTTGTTCATCTTCATCCTGGGCCCACATGGGGTGGACCCACTTTGGCAGTACTAGGGGAACCCCATGTTCCACTGTTGCGACAGTTAGGTTCCTAAAAGAAGCACCATTGATTAAGTTCCTAAGATCATCCATGTCACTACATCATGTCATTCACACCAAGTAGGAGTATGTCACTACAGAAATCGCTAGGCTGCAGCTTCCGTAAGGGAGACAGGGGGCTGGCCAGTAGGGGTGCTGCCCCCTGAGACCATTGATTTGCTTCAAAACTTATATAAACAGTGCACCCTCAACATCCAACATTACACAATCCTGGCTCCGCCTGAAGCAGCTTCCATACAAGCAAAATCCTTGTCACTAAATCCTGTACACAATCAGTCGCTGCTCGGAACGGATCGACCAAATGAGGCATTCGATCTCACTCTCTTCTATAGTGGGCAGAACTCTATCCAGTGAGAAACTTATTCAGTATAGTTCCCGACACCTCCCATTCCTGCGTGTTTCTCTTCAATTATTCCCTAATTCTCTTTTTCGATCCATTCATGTGATAATCACTAACTTGGATCTGTAATTGATCTAGCGCTGCCAACACTTAAGTAAAGTGGAAGAGATGTGACTTTCTATTCATGTTCGGACAAACGTCTATATATAAGGGTAAGAACAGATTCACGTGACCGATGGCTAGTGGAGGATTAGTTTTTTTTTTCTTTCAAGACCTGAATGCGCATGAGCTACCGTAGGTGTGCTAGTGACATTTTAATTTATTATGCACAACACATTTTGGGTCGATAGGTTGTACCAACATAACATGTACTATTGTGTGCTTACGGCCGAGAATTTTTTACTTTAATCACTCCACAACGTCTAGGTGCAGGCTAATTAGTCCATACATCCTAGGATGGGGATATCGACGAATTAGTCCATACAGTTGACTATGTATTCTTTGCTTTTACGTACATCCTTACAGGAGCATATCCTTTAGCAACATCCCATTTTTCAAGTTTATTATTTTAGGAACATCTCATTCAAGTTTGAGGTTGGTTCGCTTATTTCACTCAAAAAACACTGAATAGGAAAATAATATTTGGATGGAAGTGCACATGCTATTTTAGAACACTGAGGATACTCTCCTGCTGCAAATATGAGTTAAAACAAAACAAAAAATACTAAAGAAAAAATGAAGAATTCGCAACAATTGGAGGTTTTTTTTAGGTTAGCCACAAATGGGTAGAGGCGTAGAATATTGATCCTACTTCCACTCGGTTTGACGTGTGTATGCACTTACACAAGTTCTACTCGTACCCGTTCGTGTAACTGTTTGCCCACATGTTTGAATTCTTGTTCAAAATCTCAAGTTTGAATGACAAAAGCATAAAACCAGTCAAACAATAATAATCAGGCGAAGGAAAAGGAAGCCACGAGTTCAATACATAACATGTTTCAGCTGCTCTGTAATCTCGTTTCTCAAATGTTTTATTTCTATACCGCAAAAAATAATTTCGAAGAAGAAAAATTCTCATTTAAATATATTTTCCCTTGCGCACTCGATCCTGGCAGGCATAGACACATAGGGAAGTCGACGTCTCATCCTTGGACAGTAGGGTTGCATCGATAGTTACACGACTGGCTAGTAAGTAAAATGATCATCTACAAAGACAGCAAAATTTCACTTTTGTCAATGACTTGAATCTCAAAATAGTCTTTGGTGTCTCGGACGTGTGGTCAAGTGACGATTGCTGATATCTCACATTCCCATGGTTCTTACATTTCTATTGTCTCTTCTCTCATCGTCTACTTGGTATGTGTATGGGATTGTCGCCTATTTGATTTACTAAGCTAGTGCTATCCGAAGATCGTCTACTTGGTATATGTATGGGATTGTCACCTATTTGATTTACTAAGCTAGTGCTACAAACATTATAAAACTAGTTCAACAAATAACTGAAGATTAAATGAAAAATAAATAGCTCACATCTACTCGGGGTAAGATGGAGTGTTTATATGATGGACAATGACTGCAAAGCATTATTCACGAAAATGAAGGCAGGTATACATTTAATTTTGAGTGTATAGGTGATGAAAAGATTCTCTTCAAATTTTCACCACAATCCACGTATCCAAAACAATTACAAAAGTTTTTTGAAATTTCAAGGTTGTAAAACTTTCTTCTATGGGACCATCGTCAGGCATTTTGCATCACCGACAATCGTTGCCCAAACGTAAAATCTAGTTTAGCTAACACCACCTTACATCACAGCATTGACAAATTGCAACTAGACCAGTGATTTGGTTACCAGTCGAAATACCGCAGTTACCGACCGGTAACCGGAATTCGTAATACCTCTCAGTAAATGAGTTTATTGGACGACATATCCTAAACAGTTAGATTTTAGGCCGGATAATTCCTTCTAAAATCGATTTTAATTTTTTTTATGTTAACAAGTTTGAAACTAAAATTTTATCTCAGAATCCAGTCTCAATGCAGTTTTTCCACAACTATGAGAATCTCCCCCGCTTATCATGACCGTTGATTTTGCATCCAACGAATGATATTATTCTTACAAATTGATGTATTGATAAAACAAAAAACATGTCACTGCGTTGTTTTTTTTGTTAATGCATGTACAGAAATTTCTTTATAGTACACGAATCTAAGAAATAAATTACATAAATCCAGAAATTATTGTTAATGCATTGATATTCGAAGATTTATTAATAATTTGTGCACAAATCATAAAGCATTTAAACGTCTCGAGATAAACGTGGGAGATACTCGTAGTTGTGAACTTGCATTTTCCAATCCAGTCTATTAGAATTACCGAAAATAATAGTGTCCCATGATTTTTCTATTCCGATATCCAAATCAGGATTTGAGCCTGACACAAACACATAGCTCGTAGTCGTAGTCTTAAAGTAAACATGGCTTGCCACATATTTCGATAAAAATAAATCCAAGGATCACGGGCACAAGAGCCATGTGATACGTCTAAAAGAAATGCTTTCACGAGTTAACTCTAGGACACCATTTTTTGTTTGTTTGAGAAAAGGACAACATTGTTGTACCGACGCCCGATCAGTCTCTGCATGATCGGGAATGAAACGCCACAGCGAATGCCACATTGTGCACGCTCGCTTTGGGCATAACTGGTTTTGAAGCTCGGTAAGCTTGCATTCCAAATTTAAAAGTTGCTTATGATTGACAACATTTTTTGTTTGACTGGATGAGTTGACAAGCCAACTCACACAACCCGAGGACACGATGAGTTGACAAGCCAACTCATGCAAGCTGACGACGAGCATATGTCTAAGACTAGCCATAGTGGGAAGTATCATACACTAGTATCATGCATATGATACTATTCTATGTTACTAGTTCCATAGTGGGTAGTAACATATTTGTGATATTATATACTAGTGTATTTATTAGGTTGCACACACATCTTGTCTTGGAATCCGTTATGTTACGGTATCTACCTATGATACCACTACCATCTCTCTCCTCATTAACTGCAGTGACACGTCATCTTTTTGCCAACATGGCATGCATGATACTACTTATGTTACTCCCACTATGGCTAGTCTAACGACGGTCGGCTATATTTAATTACGGTGGCGGACGACGCCAATAGAATACAGGCATTCTGTAATTTTCATTCTGCTGTCTTATTCATGTTGCCACTTTATGTGACCTATGAGTTGTAAACTGAATCCTTAAACTGGTAAAACTATGCAATAAAAAGAAGTTATGTGCCTACTTTGGATACAGAGGGGTCACGTTCGACATTTGAAAAAAAAAGTTGGAGGAGCCGAAATTCAGCTCCCGCTAAGCAAGATGTCTCACAGAACTTCCCAAATTGATTGACAACAGTTTCGCTTCAAGCAAGGGAAGAATGAAATGCTGTACAAGAAACACCTGGAAATTCATCTCCTCATCTCACTTGTCACAAAACATTTCCTGGCCAGCCAGGCAACTCGGTGGAACAACCTGTCCATACGCGACACCATGCGCATTCCGGCAGAGCGACTCGGCCGCTCGCCGCTGCTTCCCGTAGCTCAGCCGGACGTTACGCATGGCGATTCCGGCGCATGGCCGGCTCGGGCTGCAGTCGAACCGCACGGCCACCGGCGTCGCCGACGTCCCCCGAACGTCCGTGTAAGAGACGTTGGCGATCTTGATCCCGGATCCCTGAAACAACCCACACATTGTCAGTCAGCATTTCGCGGAAATTCAGTGTCTGTACAGTTGGGCATGGTACCTCGGTGGGGCAGCTGACGTTGCCGGGGCAGTAGTTCTGGTCGACGATGATCGGGTTCGAGACGTTCCTCATGACCACGTCGGAGAACGCGACGCCGTCGACGAGCCCGCTGTTGGCCTTCGCCCACGTCTTGATCCGCAGCCCGTTGGTCGTCCGGGCGAGCGTCACGTCCCTGACGGTGATGTTCCGCACGGCCACCTGCTCCGGCGTGTCGCCTAGGCTCCCAATGCTGACACACACACACACACACCACAAAGAGCAGATTATAAGTATACAGCTACATCAGCAGCAGCCAGCAGACAGCCGACGAACACAATTCGACTCGCCTGATGCCGTGCCCTGGGCCGCAGCTGACGCCCTGGATCCACACGTCCGACGAGCCCTCGACCATGGAGACGCAGTCGTCGCCGGTGCCGATCTTGGCGTTCCGGATGGTCACATCGCTGGACTGCTTGATGTGGATGCCGTCCGTGTTGGGGCTGTCCCCCGGCACCGACACCACCGTGTCCACTATCGCCACGCCGGCGCTCGCCTGGACCGTCACGTGGATGCCGGCGCTGTTCAGCGACGTCAGGCCGCGGATCAGCACGTTCCTGGACCGGTAGATAGTCAACGACTGTGTTGTGTTCAGTCAACGACAGTGTTATAAAATTATCGACTCGCAGTCCGTTTCTTTTCACTGAATGAAAGAAAACACCGACTGACTGACCCTGGTGGCGGCGGGGCAAGACGAGCCGCCGCCGGCTCTCCGGCACGCCCAGTACGCCTGGCCCCTGCCGTCCAGCGTGCCGCCGTTGACGGACACCCCGTCCACGTTCTGGAACACGATCCAGAGCTGCACCCCGGCGTACGGCGTGGGCGCGAGCACCGTGCCCGCGATGTCAACGGCCACCGCGCCGCTCCGGCACGGCCCGCTGAACCTCGCCCTGGACACCAAGAACTCGCCTGCCGGCACGACCACTGCGGCCGGCCCGTCCTCATGATCCCCGCACGCGGCATTCCACGCGGCAAGGAACGCGCTCGCGCAGTCCGTCCGACCGTCGGCCACGGCGCCGTAGTCGACGACGCTGTAGGACGTTGCGGCGCATCTCGCCGCGGTGGCGAACAGCACGCACAGGTGGGCGAGGAGTGCAAGATTGGTGCACCATGGCGGCATTGGGCTGTAGCGTCTTGTTGGTGGATTGCTACGCGTTTTCGTTTCGAATGCACATTGCTAGGAGTTGTGTTAAGCAACACTGATAGGTTGGGTTAGGTTCCTAAAAGAAGCAACATTGATAAGTTCCTAAACGTACGAAGCTACATTGATAGGTACTCCGGTTTAGTTTGCAGCGTGCAGGCCGAGTGACCACTTGTCCAGATCTAAGCTTATATAATCATGTGAAGATGTTGCTTTGCTACGTCTAGCTTTTTGTCCTTGTGTGCAAGGTCCTGATGGCCTCGTGGGAGTACTCCATAAGTTGTTGTGACTGAGACTGAGAGCACCTTTTGGACTCAACAATTAGGAGGACCATGAAGATGAAGAAAATGACGATGTTACCTTTCTGAAAGGGAAACCTTTTTGCCTCGTTTCATTAATGAAGAAGAAACAACATATGGTGCATTACAAATGAACGACGGGTGTGTCTATTGCCCGATCGTCTAAGATTCGATGTTTTTTGTGTAGCATTTATTATTTATCATCTGTAATCCTAAGCTAGCGCATGCAAGTTGCCGATGTGATTGCTCTGTTGGACTACCACGTTAATTCGTGTAAGATTATTAGTATTTGAATTCAATTTATGGGAAAGAATTTAAATCAGACTAGTTGCACCCTTTTTTAGGGGAGTTGCACTTTTCTTGATGAGTCAATTGCACATTTCTGAAAAAATACCACTACTATGCGGTGAAAAGTGCAATATATATGGCTATACTTTTTTCCGATAAGGTGGTTACATATTTCCGAAACATGCATTATGGTATGATGAAAAGTGTAACCTAAATAATTGGACAAAAAATATACATACCCTTTGGTTGCACTTCTATCGGTTAATAGTTGCACATTTCTAAGAAAACTGGAACTATAGTGTGCAAAAAGTGCAATGATTGTACATAAACCAAATAAAAAAAAGGGAATACGTATACGACTCTGGTAGCACTTTTCTCGATGAGTTCAAACACATGTAACAAGGAGTGCAACGTATATAAATAACGAGTCAACAATGAATATAGAACACTGTTTTGCACATTTACTGTTAAGGTTGTTGCATATATTTCTAAAAAAGATGCAACTATTGTGTGACAAAAGTGCAACCTAAATAAACGAAAGAAAATACATATAGACACTAGGACAAGTTTGCAATTCGGTTTGCAAACACTTGGCGCAATCACTTCTATGTTAGTACAGGGCCTACACATGACATGGTAGCAGCTGAACACATGTCGGCACGCGCGAGACTCTAAAACCTCCACCCCTTTATTCTCTACGCCATATATATTATTTTTAAGAGAGAATATTTTGTCTACTCCTAAGATGTGTCATTGTCGTGTTGGCGAGTTCTCTACCACCAGTGCATATGGGATACCTCACATTCCCGTAGGCTAAGAGGTGTGTGTGTGTGTGTTGGGGGTGGGGGGTCGTTCCTAGCTGGTTGAGGGAGGCAATTAGCCATTTTCTTTACCTAAACAAGGATTGTATAGAGTATTTACTATTTAGGCTAAAAATTAGAGGGGGGGGGGGGGGGGGGGGGGGGGGCAGTGGCCCCCCTCACATGTGCATGTGCATAGCTCCGCCATTGCTTGGAACCACCTCAAGATGTAGAGGTCCTCACACAACTAGAGAGTCCTCCCCACTGGACAATGAGTCACGTCTACGTGCGCCCTTCACCATCGCTGGCCACCATCGAACAATCAGTTACTATCCGAACATCGTCATTGACTTCGACTCCTTCCACCGGTACATATCCCTCTATGTACCTCTTCCGATCTGAGTGCATGGAAAGCCGGTGAGGGCGCTGTTCATCAGGGCTCATGTGACAAGGACTTAAAGTGCAACATGAAGCTAGCTCATCGGGACCAGGAATTGCTTTGGTTTCAGACCACCTTTGGACGGCGCCGACGGGCACGGCACCCACGTGACGACCAGCGCCAACGTCAATGGCCTCACCAGCGGCAACACGTCCGGCATGGCTCCGCAGGCTCACGTCGCCGTTTACAAGGCGTGCGGCGAAACGACCTGCCCTGATGAATCGCTGATGTCGACCATCATTGCGGCGGTGGACGACGGGGTCGACGTCATCTCACTGTCGGCCGAAGCTCCATACCGACGTACGACCACGACCCGATAGCCGTGGCGGAGGAGGGGCATGACTCCATGAAGATGAAGTTGTCACCGATCAAGTTCGTCGAGTCGAAGCGCGTTAGCAATTGATAGTGGGCATGTGAGAAATTTATCAAGAGGGAGGATATGGATAAATCGAAGCATCTCGTTACAGTGTTCTTAATAAGCATGTTGGACATTTCAAAAAATACATCTATTGTGTGGTCAAAAGTGTAATACTCGCTCCGTCCCAAAATAAGTGTCTTAAATTTGTCCAAATATGAATGTATATAAACATGAAACACATCTAGATATATCCATATTTGGACAAATCAAAGATACTTATTTTGGTACAGAAGGAGTATATAATAAAATACATATGGAACCCTATACTTCTTTCTATAAGGTAATCGCATATTTCTGAAACATGCATTATGGTGTGATGAAAGGTGAACCCATTGGTTGCACTTTTATTAGTTAATGGTCTCACATTTCTAAAAAAATGCAACTATAGTGTGCAAAAGAACTGTGTATGTAAATAAGCAGACAAAGAAGGGAAAATACATATAGAACTCTGGTTGCACTTTTCTCGACGAGTTCAAATAGTAACCAGAAGTGCAACATATATAAATAAATAAATAACGACGCAAAATGTAGATATAACCCTGTTTTGCACTTTTATTGATAAAGATGTTGCATATATTTATAAAAAAGATGTAACTATAGTGACCAAAAGCGCAACCTAAATAAAACAAAAGAAATGAAAAAAAATACATATAAACACTTGCGCAATTCGATTTGCAAACACTTGGCGCAATCACTTCTACTATGCCAGTGTAGATCTCACGCAGTTACGACTGTGTCTAAATATCGATGCAACTGCGCAATGTGTAGTGGTGCACGAACCAATCAAGCAGGAGAAGACTATTTACAGAAGCTAGAAAACCAAATCATTCAGAGGCAGCTCTGCGGGGTGACCACTCCGGAGGCCGACCCGTCGGCGTTCCGGCACAAGGACTGCACCGTCTTGTCCTTGTACGTCAGGCTAATGTTGGTGAGCCTGAAGCCGGTGCACGGGTTGCTGCCGCTGCAGTCGAACCTCACCGCGACCGGCGTCGCCGACGTGCCCTCGATGTCCATGTACGAGACGTCGCTGATCCGCACCCTGAGCTCTGCATATGCACAGATAAGTTCAGTGAAACAGTTGATGGCTTCCTTCACGTGTAGGCCGGAGCATGTGCCGGTACCTTGCTGGGGCACTGGAGGTGACCGGGGCAGTAGTTCTGGTCGACGACGATGGGGTTGTGCACGCCGCGCATGGTGACCCGCGAGAAGACGACCCCCGTGACGGAGCCGCGGTTGGGCTTCCCCCAGGTCTTGATCCGCAGGCCGTTCTGAGTGTCGGTCAGCGCCGCCGTCTCCACCGTCACGTTCCTCACCCCCTCCTCGCCGGCCTCCCCTCCCAGGCTCCCGATGCTGATTCCGTGGCCGGGGCCGCACTTGATGTTCCTGATGAGCACGTGGGAGGTGCCGGGGCCCATGGAGACGCAGTCGTCGCCGGTGCCGATCGTCGTACTGAGGATGCTTACATGGCTGGAGAGCTGGACGTGGATGCCGTCGGTGTTGGGGCTGTCCGCCGGCGCGACGATCCTGAGGCCCTGGACCGTGACGCCCCTGCAGTCGTAGATGGACATGTGCACGTTCTTGCTGTCCAGCAGCGTCACCTGCTTGATGCTCACGCCCTTGGACTGGCTAATGTCCAGCGTCTGCGATCGTATATATTTACAAGACGATCAATCTCCAATCATCCACACGATCGAACACAATCGCATTGCAAACAAAAACAATGACTGACCGTGGTGCCGGGCGGGCAATTCCGGCCTGCGTCCATCTTGCAGGCCCAGTGCGCGCGCCCCTGCCCATCCAGCGTGCCGCCGCGGATCGCCAAGCCGTGGGCGTAGTGGAACATGATCCAGGCCGTGCTGTCGACGGCCGGCGGCGCGAAGACGGTTCCGTCTATGGCCACGACCACGCCGGCGGCGCTGCGGCAGGGCCCCTTGAAGTAGGCCTTGCTGAGCAGGAACCTGCCCGCCGGCACGCGCATCACGGGCCGGGAACCGGGACGCCCCGTGTGGTTGCACGCCGCCGCCCACGCGGCCAGGAACGCCCTCGCCGAGTCCGTCCGGCCGCCGGGCCTCGCGCCGTAGTCCACCACGTTGTACTCCGCCGCCGCAGACACCGCCGTAGACAGCGAGGCCAGCACGACCAGCGAGAGCGCGAGGGCAACCATTCTCCGCGTGTGCGTGCGTGTGCCGTGATTGGACGGCGGACGCTGTATCGGCGCCGCCATTGGAATGAAAAGGACAGATCGATGATGATTTGATTCGATCGAGTGCTTATTTATGGTAATGGAAAACCTTTGCGTTTGCGGCATTAAAATACAGGTGGAGGTTTGAGATCGATGCGTATGCGTGCGTTACGTAGTCGTGAATTTAGGAGGGATCGACGGAAGGATCATGCTGGGTAGTATGTTAATTACGTTACGGCCGGCGGCTCTGCGAGCGGCGCCACGAGTAGGAGTACAACTTACTGATAGTGCTACTGGATTTCCGGGTTTGATCAAGTACTGATGGTGGTACGGTGTACTCACTCTTCTTCCGGTATACAAGGCGGCGATTCGAATCTGGGGTTTGTAAGGGCATGTACAAAGATAATTTATCTTTGCCATGACACGTAAGATAATTGCTGAGTTGGAGAATAGGGAAATGAAAAAAAGACGTTTGCATTTTCTTAGACGTTTTCATTCTCTTAGCTAAAAGATGATCTTTTAACAACAATTTCTTCCGCACATATTTAGAATATCTTGTTAGAGATAAGATAAAAAATAACCCATTGTACAACATGTTTTATTTTCATATCTATATTATGTGATGGGTTTAAGATAAAACCGCCCCATCAACATTGTGCATGTCCTAAGTACGAATCTCATCCCTCCTGTTCTCCGTGACAATTTTTTTTTTCATTTTCATCCTTGGTCGATCCTCTTTATTCGACGCAGAGATATCATTTTTTAGTAGCACGCTAAGAGGATCTCCAAGAAAAACCACAAAATGAGCCCTCGCAAGGCCATTCGAGAGCCCCTACTTTCCGAGCCCTAAAATTTTGCCCCAAAACGGGTCACTAACTCGAAAATTATGAATATCTTGCTCATGGCCAAGTGGATCTATAGGCTATTCAAGAAGAAAGAGGTGGTGTGGTGAGATTAGTCAAAGCGAAATATCCAGGTGCGATGAAGTCTTTACCAACTTGTCTAGGGGAACTCTAGTTATGGTGCAACCTTCACCGGGTTAAGTGATTCTTCAAGGTTGGGCTAGATTTAATCTTGATAGGGGCACCTTGTTCTGGCCGAACTGGTGGCAAGGGGAGGCCCCCTTCACGAGCGGTTTCCACGACTTTGCGAATTCTGCAACGATCCTTCGCTTTCGGCCCTCCAATCTCACAAAGGCGACAGTTCGCTTAACTGCTTTCTTAGATCCTCCGGGAATGATGAAATTGTGCAATGGGCCTTCTGCGGGAGGAGATATAATCAGTCATCATGTCCAGTGAAGAGGCTAACTCCGTTTCTTTAGCTTCCGAGTAATTTGAAGTTTTTGCCTCTATCTCGTTATACCACGAATGATTGTGCACGACAAAGGACATATAGTTAGACACTCTTATGCTCAAAATAAAGAAAAATCACGTGGCAACACACTCATGGCCGTCTCCCTTCCAACAACCAAATTTGTAATTGACATGGCCCCTCGTTTTTTTTTGACCCGGAACTGTGAGGCAAAGCCCGACATCATAATTTTATTTCACCAAAATATGTACAAGCTACAAACTAAAACACTATGCACAAAGCTACAAGATCAGGGGAGGTTGTAAATCCAGGACAACAAACTTACTTTATGCTTGGCCTAATCCTATGCTGGAGCAGAGTCATGTCATGAACAAACAAATACCTCCACTTAACTAAGAGGGTCTCTCCTGTCTAAAAATCTTGCCATTTCGAAGCAACCAAATATGCCAATCATGCCATCATCGAAACCTCCATGAAGAAAGGGTGACCAGAACTCTTTCTAGCTATCGAAATTATAGTTTGCAAATCATCATGAGGCTGCCATTCAGATGGTAGTTGTTCCCTCGACATGCAACCGGAAGACACTTCCCACATTTTCTTCTCCCACGCTTTAGCCTGTTAGAAGTATTGTACTCTAGCTGTATCCGTTTTCTCAGGCTTGCGAGCCACGGCGGGGAGGCTGCTGGTGGCATGTTCTACTGCGCACTGGCGGAGGCAGGATTTCCTAATTTCAGAGATTAGGGGGGGCCGGTTAGAGAAAATGTTTCTAAAATCTGCACAGTTCATCAAGTTTTAGCAGTAAATCAAGGTTGTTAGGGGGGGCCAGGGCCCCTGCTGGTCCCCCCCTGTCTCCGCCCTTGCTACTGCGGTTGTAGCAAGGTGGCCGGAAGTCTCAGGTTCGTTGATCTGGTGCTCCGGCTGAGGTACCCTGCTGGCTGGTCGCCGCTGCATCTTGTGGTCAGGTTTGTGGAGTGATGGTGGTAGATGCTGTTCGACGAGTGCAGGTACATGGAGCCGACCTGCAGTACAATTAGATTGGTGTCAGGGCTAGGTTTTAATTAAATCTTCTTCTGCTAAATAGAAATGCTAGAGCTGTTGGTAGAAGTAAAAAGCTGGTTTCAGGTTTAGAAAATATGTTGTAGAGATAGATGCTACTGTTAATATGTTTGAGAATTTAGAGGAAGCTAGAGCTTGTCTTTTTTCAGGCAAGTATCAGTAGATTTAAACAGCTTTTAGTTACAAAAAGATGTAAAGAGTAGAGTAGCAGAGGTTGAGGAAGTTGAGTTATCTTTTCTGTTGAGTGACACTTTAGATGATGAAGATCAGGAATGGACTTTATAGTTAGATTGATGGCTGGGCTAGGTTTCAATAAATCTAGTTATGTGAATAGAAATAATGGCAAAGTAAAGCTAGAGGTTTTTATGTTGGTAAAGCAAAGCTAATGGGCCGATTAAATTCAGTATATAATGGCAGGTTTTACCTGAAGTGCTAGAGGTATAGATCAAGCTGAGTTTGTTTTCTTTTGCTTGTTCTAGTTTCTCCTTTTCGCTTGAATTTCCTTGGTTTACAGGAAACAAATAAATTTCCTTTTTTGATTCCTGGTATGATACTAGTATAAGTGGTAGAGCTTTTTTTCCGTTGGTTTTGGGTGCCATCTCAGGGCTTTTCTGGTGGTATTTTTCTGGGTGTAGATGTAGATGTTTTTTATGTATTAGCTCCTGAATTTGGTAGAGTGTTTCTATCTTGTGTGTTAAAAGATAAATAGTCTGGTCTTATTTCCGTTTTTGCTTCTGTTATGGGGCGCCCCATGCTAGAGATAAGTAAGCTTTTCAGGTAGAATTAATTTATGTTTTTTAGATGTTCTTCTTCTGCTCCCCTTATTATTGGAGGTTTTTTTAAATTTGTTTAGTAGAGTAGATGAGAGTAATTAAAGAAAGGAGGCTATCTATATGGTCTAGTTTGTTTAATGCTGTGATAGAAAAATGGATTATGAAGGATATAGAGATACGTGGTAGACGCTTTACTTCGTAATATAACCAGCAGGATTCATCCTTGGTAGACTAAGTCAGGGTTCTTTGCTATATAGTTGCTGTGTCTAGCTATAAAAATGTTCCAAGTTAAATGGTCATACAGAAAACTATGGGTGTGTTAGAGTCCCGTTGAAAATTAAGTTTTTCTTTGGCTGACAGGGCTTAATAGTTTTTGACTAAGGATTACCTGTTACATAGGGGTTGGCAAGGAAAAGAGTACAAATGTATGTTCTGTTTTAATTTAGAGTCTATCGCCTATTTCCTGTAAAGTTTAGACCTGTTATTGCTGCTGGAATAGCTGATCAATGGGGCATGTGTACGGAAGGAAAAACGTCAAATGGCTTTAAACTTCCGCAGCACACCTGTTGCTTTTGTGGCTGAGGTTTTCAGCACGAAGGAGAGGCAGGTTTGGCAGGAAGAAGTTGTACTGTGTGGCAGCTGAAATCTTCAGCAGGCGAAAGCGCGCGGTTGGGCGCCGATGGTTCTGAGGAGAGAAAAATTCAGCTACAGTCATTCAACTTGAGCGGTGGTCTCACTTTGATCACTGATATTCCAAATACTCTAAATACGGTCATGAAAGTTGTTGAAGGGGTTCATTTTGGTCACTGGTACAATTTGACGTACGTATTTTGCTTAGCTGGCATACAGTTGACCGATTGACCTCTACCGTGGCACTAATTACTGTAGCCTACATGGCAGATTATTTGACTAATTAGTCTGATCCCACCTGTCAGTACTGCAGAATCCCGCGTACTGCAGCCACTACAGCCGACTCCGATTCTTGTCATATGAAGGGCGTTCTACTATATTATCACTACGGGAAACCCACGATACGCCGACGGCCAGAAGCCGTCGGCGTAGGCACGTTTGCCGTCGGCGTAGGCCTAGGCCGACGGCAGCCGTCGGCGTAGCAGCCCGTCGGCGTAGACAAATAACCGTCGGCGTATACGTAACCGTCGGCGTAGCCGCTGTGGGACCCATAAAAACGGAAGCCGTCCTAGTGTGCCACGTGGAGCGAGCTGGTGCGTCTGGGACGTGCGATACGCCGACGGCAAAGCCGTCGGCATATTCGTGACCATTTGGTCCATTTTAGGCGACGTGGCAGCACCCTGTGCGCCTGGGAGTGCTCTACGCCGACGGCATTGCCGTCGGCGTATCCTTGACCAGAATTTCCAGTTTTAGCTGCTTGTTGCTGCTGGTTTCTAGCACAATTTAAATACAATTAAAATTGCACAAATTATAAAACATGACAGAAACATCACATAAACATCACATAGATATCCAAAATGACACAAACATGATTCGAATTCATACACGCATTCATACAAACTCAAAATGACAGAAACATAGTTCGAATTCACACCCGGAACACCCGAACTAATCCTACATCTCGTGAGAGGTCGAGCCACCTATCTCTGACCGCGTGAGAATAGGCGACCGACCGCGTGGGCAGTCGAACCACAAGGAATCCGGCGAGGCAAGGGGCTGTGTGGTCTCACGCGACGAACCCGGCGAGGCACCACCAGTGCCATGCACCACGAGCGCGCGCGTCGAAGTCGGCGAGGCAAAAGCAGGATCAAAGGGTGCATTCCTCGAGCAACTCGATCCCTACATGTTTGAGTCCAAGTTAGCAACTTGGAAAGCACAGCATGGCGGTAACAATTTGTTTGGCAAATAACTTACCGGTGTCGCTTGCCTGTATGTGCGAGCGACCGACTCCCTCGTTGGGCCGACGGGCGGGATCCCCGGCCTAGGTGGACGCGTAGGCAGCGCCTCCCGCTCTCCAGTGGCAAAAAACTTCTCGGTAGCCTACAAGATAGTTTAGATGTCAGGAGTTGTAGAAAAAGAAGGTTCAAACTAGAGGAAATGGGACTTGTCATATTTTGCAAATATAAAAGTTGAAACTTACAGCATCCTTCAACTCAATCCACTCCTCATACTCCTGGCTCTTCTGTACCCACAACTGATACTGTCTCTCATAGTCCGCGTAAGCGGCATCGAAGGCCGCCTCGAAATCAGCCTACAGTTTTAAAAGGGAACGCATCTCGTCAACTTAGCCACTTAGCTAGGAACGAATGTCGGAAAGAGAATGAAATTGAGAAAAACTTACATCGGGGCGAGCTCGGGAAGGCCGACGAGGCAGGACGGGAGGGTCGTCGGCGGTGAGGGTAGCCTTGACACGCGAGAGGCCCAACTCAGGAGTACGCGTGAGTACCGCACTAAGCAGGAGAGGACGGCCATGCTCCCAACCGTTCCCCGCAAGGACCACGCTCTCTCGTCGGTGTCATGCTGAAGAGGGTTGTCCACCTCCGGGTTTATACCCTTGAACGACTCGACGTATGCCTTTAGCCCCTCCTTGGCAGTGCCGAAGTAATCGGGCTGCGAGGGCTGAGGCTCAGAAAAATTGGGCTTCTTCATCTTCATCCTCTCCCATGTTTGCATGTCCGTAAGAGGCTCCCCGAGATCGGCCTCCTGCAATGCCAAAGAAGTGTCATGCGTATCAAGTAGGAACATGAGGGGAAATAAATGAAGATTGTTTCATGTATATATATACCAGCTTTGCCTTGAAGCGATCATGGTTGCGGGCACCCGCACAATGTGTCCCCCCGCTCCCGCGGTTTAACTTGTTTCGCTCGCTCAAGGCCTCGAACTCGGGGTCCTCCCCAGCCCACCTAGACACCAACGCCCTCCACGCGTCATCCTTGCCATAGGCCCATGAGGGCTTAAACTGAAAAAACAATACTCATGTGAAGAACGGATAATGCAATTGCAACCTAGAACAACATGTAATCTCATTAACAATCTACTTAGCGCCATGTAGTCATCTACGGTCACCTCAAGTGGGTTCTCCACAATCTCATGCTTCACCGCCTTCTTGTGTAACGTCTCAGTACTGAAATGATTGATGATGGTATGCTTTGCATTGTAGAACTGCTGTCGTGTCAACTTCCTACAAGCCCCCTCCAAAGTCCTGTCCGCATCGGCCCGCTGCTCAGGAAGTACCCTATAGAACCTCTTTAATCATGCACAAAAAACAAATTGTGAGAGCATGGTGGGGACATCAAGTATGCACCAAATTCTAATAGTTCAACTTACCCAAAACTTGTTGATCACGGCGTCAGAACATTTCCCGCCGCTCGCGTAATTGGCGGCCTGATAGTCTACCCAATGGGTGGCTAGCTTCGTCGCGCCGTTGGGGACGGTACTGTACAAGCCTGGCCAAAACTTCCTAATCAAAGCTCCAATCAGGGTGTTAGGCACACGGGCTCCCGCAGGATGTATCCAGTTGCTGCACAATAATTAAACATTACTACATGTCAAATTGTCCTGACCACAATGAAGTTACCATGTTCAAAATTAGTATATATAGTCACTTACTCTTTCCCATTAGGCGTAATGAGGATCTTCTCCTCCTCGGTAGCAGGTTCCTTGTCCTCATCAGGGACCTGGGATTCCCCTCGAATCTTTGGCTTCTTCGGCGGCGCGGAGGGCCTCGCCTCCAAGTCCGTGGAGGGGCCCGTCCCCACGTCCGTGTAGGTGCCCGTCTCCGAGTCCGTGGAGGGGCCCGTCCCCACGTCCGTGGAGCCCGCAGAGGGTATGTCCGAAGACACGTCGCCCCCACCTCGCCCTCGTCCTCCCTCACCTCGCCCTCGTCCTCCACCTCGCCCTCGTCCTCGTCCTGCACCTCGTCCCCTTGGAGGAACTGGAGCATCGGCACCTCCCCCTCCTCCAGCATCTCCACCCTCACCTGCATTGAGAAAGGGTGAACAATTAAGCATAAAGAAATGAACAAATTAAGAATTGCATCACCTCTACTCTCACCACTGTCAGACAGGTAACGCGGGTTCGGAATAGGTTCTCTTCCACTTTTAGTAACTTTCTTCTGGTGCAGCTTCTTCAGCAAGGAGGCCGATGATTCCTTGCCTTGGCTCATCTTGGTCAATCACCTGCATTGAGAAAGTGTAAACTTTTAAGCACCGTAAACTACGATATAGGGGGCACCTCCCCCTATATGATCTTACATGTGCAATTAGGACCGGTTCTGAGGGTGGGGAGTTAATTTACAAGAATTGTAACTTTCAACAAGAAAATCAAGCATATTTATGTGCAATGTCGGCTATCTATCACCTAACGCAGAAACATAAATCACACCATTTTGCAAAGTATATTCAGTAGGTTTATTGCGGTATACTCTACATTGAAGTGGTTCAAAATAATAGTATTATGGTGATTAAACTCAAAATAATATATTTCACATAAAATAGCCTATATCATTATCTCTTCCTAGGGCCCCTAATAGGAACAAATTTTGTTCCTAGAGCTTTTCCTGCATTTGTTCTAATCTAATAAATCTAAAGCAAGAGCAAGAAGCTAACCCTAACTCTAAAGCAAAAGGCTAAATTGCAACAACAAGAAGCTAACCCTAACAGCAAGAAGCTAAATTGCAACAGCAAGAGCAAGTGGTGGTGGTACCTTGTGGTACCAGAAGAAGAGGCGGTGGCTGCCACGGGCAGTGCGGGTTGGGGCAGCGCGAGACCGCGCTCGGGGAGGGGGCACGCTCCGAGGCGAGGTGAGGCGCTCCTGCTGTGGTGGCGTTGGGGGCGGCCGGAGGAGGTGGTGGCGTTGGGGGCGGCCGGAGGAGGTGGTGGCGTTGGGGGCGGCCGGAGGAGGTGGACTGGAGGTGGTGGCGTCGGGGGCCGCCCGTGGAGAGGGTCGGGGGCGGCCGGTGGAGGTGGAACGGAGGTGGTGGCGCACGAGGTGGGTAGGGCGCGAGGTAGGGCGGCGGCGGCGGCGAACGGGGTGCGGTGGTGGTTTGGGATGGCACGCGCGGGGTGTGGGGGAATTGGGGATTTGGAACGCGCGGGGTGGGCTAAGAAAATTCCACCAAGCCTACGCCGACGGCTTGGCCGTCGGCGTATGGTTTTTGCTTTTTTTTATTTCTTAAAAGAAATCAAATATTTAATCCATAATACATCACGAATAATGTAACTAACTTTTGCCGGGTCCTAAGCCGCGAGGTGCTGAGCGGCCGGCAGCTTGCACCCAAAGATAAGGAACCATCACTGGGGCAATACTCACATGAGGAGGATCCCTATGAAGTGTATACCACATATTGTCATGCACCGCTTGCGTATCCAACCTAACCAGGTAGCGACGGACGTGCTCGTCCTCCTCTCTGATACGGCGACGCACCTCCACCTCGGGGGCCGGCGGCCTCTGCACCGAGGCTGGCCCACGCGACGGCCACCAAACAAGATCCGGGTCGACGACGTCACCCAGATTCCTCACCAAACTACGCGTCCCGGAAGACACCTCCCAGTGCCAGCCCGGCGGAGCCCAGTCCCGGACACTGCCCGTGTCCAACAAATGGCCGGTGGTCATCATCGATTCCCGCCGAGATCTGAAAAAATGAGTGAGGAATTTGATCAAACAACTAAGGTGCGTGCAACCTAGGTACGTAGGGGAGGGAGAGGGCAGCACCTTGGCATGGCGGACGGCACACGCGGTGGTGACGCCACGGGAGAGTGATGAGGGATCAGATATCAGTTTAGATGTGGTATGCCAATGGAGGCCATGACTACATATATATAGTGAGCCCTTGGATCAGGCAGAAGCACACGGATCGTGTGTTTCCTTCCAGTGCTTGTGAGCCGTTGGATCATCGGTGTGTTTCTTTCGAGCGCTTGTGAGCCCTTGAATCAGGCAGAAGCATACGGATCGTGTGTTTCCTTCCAGTGCTTGTGAGCCGTTGGATCAGCGGTGTGTTTCTTTCGAGGGCTTGTGAGCCCTTGGATCAGGCAGAAGCACACGGATCGTGTGTTTCCTTCCAGTGCTTGTGAGCCGTTGGATCATCGGTGTGTTTCTTTCGAGCGCTTGTGAGCCCTTGGATCAGGCAGAAGCACACGGATCGTGTGTTTCCTTCCAGTGCTTGTGAGCCGTTGGATCATCGGTGTGTTTCTTTCGAGCGCTTGTGAGCCCTTGGATCAGGCAGAAGCACACGGATCGTGTGTTTCCTTCCAGTGCTTGTGAGCCGTTGGATCATCGGTGTGTTTCTTTCGAGCGCTTGTGAGCCCTTGGATCAGGCAGAAGCACACGGATCGTGTGTTTCCTTCCAGTGCTTGTGAGCCGTTGGATCAGCGGTGTGTTTCTTTCGAGTGCTTGTGAGCCCTTGGATCAGGCAGAAGCACACGGATCGTGTGTTTCCTTCCAGTGCTTGTGAGCCGTTGGATCATCGGTGTGTTTCTTTCGAGCGCTTGTGAGCCCTTGGATCAGGCAGAAGCACACGGATCGTGTGTTTCCTTCCAGTGCTTGTGAGCCGTTGGATCATCGGTGTGTTTCTTTCGAGCGCTTGTGAGCCCTTGGATCAGGCAGAAGCACACGGATCGTGTGTTTCCTTCCAGTGCTTGTGAGTCGTTGAAAGAAACACACCGCTGATCCAACGGCTCACAAGCGCTGGAAGAAAGCACACGATCCGTGTGCTTCTTCCCGACATTTCTCACTATATATATGTATTCATGGCCTCCATTGGCATAGCACATCTAAACTCATATCTGCAACCTCATCACTCTCCCATGGCTTCCACCGTACCCACTCTAACCTACTCGGAGGCGGAGGCGCTTTGCGCCTCGAACTACCCCTGCCCACCCGGCTACAACGTCCCCGCCGGCTGGAGGCTGAGCACCGGAGGCGTGCCGGTGCCTCCTGTCCCTCAAGGTTTGGCGCGCCGGGCGGCCATCACGAACCACTACTACCTCGAGCTCACTCCGGAGCAGCGGATGGATTCCCGCTGGCAGCCAGACTATCGCCCAACTTGGGACGCCTTCTTCATCGAAAGGCGTGAGAAGGCGCTCGCCAGGTACGAGGAGGACCGCCCGCGTCCTTCGAACTTCAACGAGGCCGGCCGGCGGCTGTGGTGGGCCGGCCGGACTCTCAAGAGGGTCATGGACTACATCACGGCCGGCGATAACCCCCGCCTGCGCTACCCTCAATTAGAGTCCAGGCGACAACCCCCGTCAACGACTACATCACGGCCGTCCGACGACAGCGACGACGACGACGGCGACTACGACGACTACACCCACGAGTATTATAGGCCTAGGCAAGAGTATGACTAACCTGAGCCACATCATTGGTTAGGACAAAATGGTTTGTTGTCATTCGTCTATGTACCCAAGTTTGTTGTCATTCGTCTATGTACCCAAAGTTTGTTATCATTCGTCTATGTACCCAAGTTTTTGTTGTCATTCGTCTATGTACCCAAGTTTTTGTTATCATTCGTCTGTGTATACAAGTGTGTTGGGTGTTGTGGATGTCCAAGTTCCCACAGCGGGATGTGAGCGGGTTCACCGGCATCACTTTCTCTCTAGTGAGTTTCTCCCGAAACGGGAGTTTTCACCTCTAAGTGCAGAATCCGCTGGGAAAACCCTAACGTTTTCGTCTACCCCCATAGACGTGCGTCGAAGGGGGTAGGCCAGTGGACTTTTTTGCTTGGCTGTGTTAGGTTAGGCCATAGGAAGGTGAGAAACCAAAGTCTACCCCAAATCAACATAAGATTCCATCCGGTTCTCCCGAAACGGGAGTTTTCACCTCTAAGTGCAGAAACTCACTAGAGAGAAAGTGAAGCCGGTCACACCCCGGAGTAGGATATTGCACATTTACAACACCTAACACACTTGTATACATATGGTATGGCACAACCTAGGTTCTGGTGGGGTTCCGACGCTCCGGGGCCCCGCTTCGGCGAAACCTCGAATCCGCTGGGAAAACCCTAACGTTTTCGTCTACCCCCATAGACGTGCGTCGAAAGGGGGTAGGCCAGTGGACTTTTTTGCTTGGTTGTGTTAGGTTAGGCCATAGGAAGGTGAGAAACCAAAGTCTACCCCAAATCAACATAAGATTCCATCCGGTTCTCCCGAAACGGGAGTTTTCACCTCTAAGTGCAGAAACTCACTAGGCAGAAAGTGAAGCCGGTGAAGCCAGTCACACCCCGGAGTAGGATATTGCACATTTACAACACCTAACACACTTGTATACATATGGTATGGCACAACTTAGGTTCTGGTGTGGTTCCGACGCTCCGGGGCCCCGCTTCGGCGAAACCCCGAATCCGCTGGGAAAACCCTAACATTTTCGTCTACCCCCATAGACGTGCGTCGAAAGGGGGTAGGCCAGTGGACTTTTTTACTTGGTTGTGTTAGGTTAGGCCATAGGAAGGTATTTTACATGTGTTGTTTTTATTTATTTTACATGTATATGTTGTAGGGTTGGGTTCCGGGAAACTCGAACCGGTTTTTTACGGGGGTGGATACTGAAATTGGGCGGGAAATTATAGGTCCAATATATATATAAATTATAACTACATTAAATATTATATAGATAAATAAATAAATAAATATTATATAGAGAAATAAATAAAAAAGTTTCATCGATACGCCGACGGCCGCCTGTCAGTACTGCAGAATCCCGCGTACTGCAGCCACTACAGCCGACTCCGATTCTTGTCATATGAAGGGCGTTCTACTATATTATCTCGAATATGCGTCACCTTGCAGCAAGCAGGAGCAGCTGCTCGCGCGGCCGGAGCTCGCCCGCGCCTGCGTCACAGCTCGCCCTCTCGTGATGCGACGCCTTCCGCTCCGGCCATATTCGGCCCTCTCCCGCGTCTCCGTCCACCGGCGCGGCCTTGCCCCGATATCATCTTCATCTTGGCTCAACGTGGCAGTGACGCCGGCGATGGTGGGCATATGGATCTTGTCGTGGGTGCGCCGGGCGTGCAGTGGCGCCCAGGCACATAGCCTCGTGGCCGGCCTCACGTACAGAAGGACATGCCCACACTTGTGCTAGAGTCGCTGCGGTACGGCGCCAACAACGGCGAGCTCGCGTGCTACGCGGTGGACATGGTGCAACTGACAGACCAGACTATCGCGGCCATCGTCAATGCGTAGGCTGCTGGCACTCTCCTCCTTTCACTGCATGGAGAGGTCTAGGGCGATATGAACAAGCGCGGTGCCGATGGGCTCCGGCCGGCTGCTCATGGCGTGCACCATGGCCGTGGTGGCGCTGGTCGACATGAGGAGACTCAACGTGGCCAGGAGCTAGGATCCAGGAGTTTATCAGCATCGCGTGGCAGGGCCTAGGTGTTTCTGCTACATGCCTACATCGGCTGGTCGAGTTCGTGTACAACAAGGCGCCTGAGTGGATGAAGATCATGTACGTGTACGTCCTTCACGTGTTGCTCACTGACGCTGGGCAGCTACAGGAGACAAGATCGTTCAAACTCCAGCCCCTTCTGGAGGAACACCCGACTGGGCAGCGGCGCGCACGGACACGGTGCGTGCGGGCGGCGTAGAAATTAAACCTGGGCATTAGCGGTTTATAACGGTTTGCGTGGTTTCCGCTGGTTTCCCATTTCCCACTGGTTTGACCGGCTTGGGCTGGTTTGGACCGTTTGGTGAATTGTTGTGGGCCTGGTTTGGTGCGGGCTGGTTTCACGGTTTAGCTGGTTTGGGACCAGTCCATCGCTGGACGCTTTCCACGGAACGCTGGGACGCTGTACGCGAACGCTGAACTCTGAACTCTGAATGCCGTACGCGAACGCTGAACTCTGAATGCTGTACGCAAATGAAATGAAACACAGTATGCACAAAAGCTTCAGAAATAATGGAGATTAATATTTCTCAGACGCTAATTTTAACACAGTACGGGAAAAGCTTCAGACAAGCTTTTAACATTTCCAAATCAGCATAATTTGACAGTACGTCTCCCAAATAACATCTGGTCCAAAGGATGTTTGGATAACAACACTACACTCTGGTAAAAGCTTCTCGGCGTGCAGATTGAAGGGGAGGTGGCAGCAGATAAGTAGTTGACAACAATTACAACTGAAACGATGCCATCTGAGCTGACTTCAAAATAAACTTGCGTCCATGCCTCACAAGTCACCACCCTGAACCATAGGAATAGCAGAATTATTAGCAACTGATTTGGAGTGAATCAAATCAAATCAGTTGTACCCTTGTTAACTCTATATCTGTGTGGCAGCATGGAACTCAACGTGAGTTAAAATAGACTACTTAAATCCAAGAAAATACCACAAACATAAATATCTGAGAAAGTAAAACACATTAAGGTACAAACTAGATGAGATGACTGACGACATTGATTTCTTAAACTTAAGATTCAGAAGCATTAGCTAATGGTCTAGTTGCAAACTAGATGAGAAGCGTTAATGACACAGCTCCACACTCCACAGCTGCAAGCTCTAAAAACAATACTGAAAAACAATGACATACTAAGCAATGACCAGCTAGCCAGGAAGCTTGCAGGGTTTGAATCGACTGAAAAACTTTGCTAGAAACGATCGTAATGTTTTCAGAACATACCTGATAGGCTCACATCATTGATGTCTCTCCACACTCCACAGCTCCAAGCTCTAAAAATTCACACATGAAAGCTCTCAATAGGAAATCTAGTATAACAATACAAACAGGAGAAAAGAGCTATGATCATTTTGGCAAGTGTTCGACGACAATCTTGTAAACTGAAGCGCTGATCATCTCGCAAAGCAACTTTTCTTCGCTTTTCCGTGAACGGGCAGCTAGGGCAACGGGTTAGCAAATGACTCCGCAAAGTGTTGGTTCCATGAAAAGACCGATCACATTGATACACTTGTTCACAAAAAACACATACTGCTATCGGACCTTCCTCGGTCTCTTCTTGAGTAAAGTAAGCCCAAACATCTGAACTTGTCCTGGAAGATCTTCTCCTTGTCTTGACAGGTTTCTGCATTTTCACGGGAGATGTCTTTGCTGGAGTATTGCTTGCTGCACGACGTTGTCCTGGAAGATCTTTCCCTTTTCCTGGTTCAGGTCTTGAAATATGTGGCAGAGAAGAATGACCTCTCCCTCCAGGTAAGGGTGGTTGCGGTGATGATGCAGTAGACTCGGTTTCACCTACCAAATTCTGGTCAAATTGTTGAGAATTCTCAGCTTGCATAGCAGCAGTTTTTATGTCCTGAAAAATGAAATATGCCAAATTATAAGTAGCTGTAGGCCTGTAGCTCATCATGAAATATAAAGCCACATGCATATATATAAACGATAGGAAATCTATATTGGCCGTGCTGGATGTTTTTTCTGATGTATAGCCACAAGCCCACAATCATTCTGCATCTGCTCCAGATTAACGCCCAAGGAACCAACTACTATTCTCAGCAAAGAAACCAGGCATAGCAGCAATTCAGCAACATTTATTAATAAACCCATACCAATTCAAGTTCTACATCTGTTCGAAATCAAGTTCGAAATTGTTTCTGCTCTGAGTACAAGTTCTACTTCTGTTCGAAATCGTAATCAAGAAATAAGTAAGATCACAGGCAAACACAAATGACAAATAAGACATGGACCTGTGGCGTGCGAAATTGCTTTCGGAAATTCGTTCTCTTCGTCGGTGTTGGTGTCGCCTCCTGCCCCCCTGCGTCACCATCCGCTTCCAGCACGCCGTGGACGCTAGGGCCTTCCATGTTCGTTGCAGCTCGGAGGATACTCCGTGCCTTCACCTCGGCGCCCTCCCTCTGCCCTCCTCCTCCGCGCTGCTTTTGAAAATTGGGCAGGCGCTGAGAAGATGAAGAGATCCTCCTCGCCGCCTCCTCGCACTCGAACTCGTCGTCGACCATGCCGACCCCCGAGATCTGACCGCCGGCGCCGAGCAAGAATCTTGGCTTCGCCTCCTGAAACTCGTCGTCGCTATCCGATTCCACCGCGGCCCCCGCCTCCAGCAACCCATCAGCGCTAGGGCCGCCGTCCATGTTCGCCGCGGCGCCCTGCCTCCGCCCTCCGCCGTGCCCTGGCGGCTGGGGAATTGGGATTTTACTCGACGGCCTCGCTCCGTGACGATGACGGTTTCGTGGTTTAGCTGGTCTCAACCCGTCTCGGCCCGTCTGGGAAATTTGCGTACACGGTTTCAATCTGTAAACTGTTTCAACCCGGTCAAAACCGTAAATATGGTCCGGTGCGGTGCGGTGCGGCGGTTTGACCGGTTTCGCACCAAATTATGCCCAGGCTTACGTAGAATGGCGGCACGGCGACGACTTCGCGCCGGCGGGCATGTCGAGATGCGTGCGCTCGCATTAATGTATAATACTGATACACTCTTTAACATTAACATGAATCGTAGTCGGCTGTAGTGGTTGCAGTACGCGGGATTCTTCCGTGAGGTGCTGTGTCCGAGTCTCCATCCAACCAACTACTCCCTCCGTTGCTAAATATAAGATGTTTTAGGTTTTGTCCACATTCACATGTACACAAGTATTTAGACACATTTTATGTGTATGTTCACTCACTTTAGTGTGTACGTGGACAACATGTGCAACACCTAAAACATCTTATAGGTTTTGTCCACATTCACATGTACACAAGTATTTAGACACATTTCATGTGTATGTTCACTTACTTTAGTGTGTACGTGGACAACATGTGCAACACCTAAAACATCTTATATTTAGGAACAGAGGGAGTATTTTTGTACCATATTTATTTGTTCCCCCACTGACAGGTGGGACCAAACTAATAAGTCAAATAATCTGCCATGTAAGCTACAGTAATTAGTGCCACTGTGGAGGTCAATCGGTCAACCGTATGTCAGCGAAGCAAAATACGTACGTCAAAGTGACCAAAATGAACCCCTTCAACAACTTCCATAACCGTATTTAGGGTATTCGGAATATCAATGACCAAAGTGAGACCACCGCTCAAGTTCAATGACTGTAGCTGAATTTTTCTCTTCTGAGGATAGAAGAATAGAGTTTAAAGAAGAAAGGACCGGACAAGTAAAGAGCTGGGATGCTGGTGCCGTTTAGGTTCTGTTCTGGCTAGGTTTTTTACATTTGGTGTTGTAATAAGTGGAAGTCGCTGGAGTTTGGTGTTTGTGGTAGTGTGTTGTCGGACGGTGGTTGAGGATAGTTCTAGACTTCTAGTAGAGCTGTTGTTCCTACGTCGCAGGGGAGGCTGTGTACCCCTGGGCGTGTTGTTGTTTGACGTGCTGGGGTAAAACTTTGTATTATCAGTTTTTCGATTATATTAAAAATTGGGGGCTGGGCCCGTCCTTTCTAAAAAAAAGCGACCCTGATCAAGGGCAACGCAACCATAATAATTTACATGGTATCAGAGCTCGATTTCTTCCACAATCGCATCTGATTCCCGACCTCGATCTCGATGGCCTCTTCCTCAACTTCCATGGCGCCGTCGTCTTCCCTTGGGCTCCCTGTCTCGGAGAAGTTAACCAGGGACAATTTTTGATCTGGCAAGCCCAGCTCCTGCCGGCGGTGAGAGGAGCTCGCCTTCTTCGCTTTCTCGACGGATCTGCAGAAGCACCGGAGGAGGAGCTGACCACGGCTGACAAGGAAGGGAAAGAGGTGACGGTCCCCAATCCGGCGTACGACCGGTGGATCAGCCAGGAACATAGCGTCCTGAGCTATTTGCTCGCGAACATGACGCGAGAAGTACTGACCCAGGTGGTCGGACTCGACAGCGCAGTGGCCGTCTGGAAGGCCGTGACAGAGATGTTTTCTTCTCAGTCCAAGGCGCGCGTGGTGCAGCTCCGCACCCAACTGAAGCAGACCCGGAAGGAAGGCATGACCGGGGCAGCTTTCTTTGGCCGGATCAAAGGACTTGCAGATAAGATGGCTACGGCTGGGAAGCCGCTTGATGACGAGGACGTCATCTCCTACATCTTGGCTGGACTAGATGATGAATACAACGGGTTCGTCGCCGCCATTACTGCCCTACTCAAGTCTGAATCGAAGGTTACTATCAGCGACTTGTACGCGCAGTTTCTCTCATATGAGGCTCGACTTGAGTCTCAAAACCCTGGCAGCCAGTCCCAGCCCTCGACCAACGCTGCTACGCGTGGTGGCCGTGGATATCGCGGTGGACGTGGTGGACGTGGTGGATACCAGGGAGGCGGCAATCAAGGTGGAGGCAACGACAATGGTGGCCGTGGCTACCAAGGTGGTCGCTATCGTCAGCAGCAAGTCGGCGGCACAAGGAGGGTCATATCGCCTTGAACTGTTGGAAGCGGTTTAATCGCTCATGGCAGGGTCCGGCGGAGAGGATGGCTGGCGGTGTCACAGGCTCATACGGTATTGATACAAATTGGTATACCGATACGGGAGCAACGGATCATGTCACAAGCGAGCTCGACAAGTTGACCATCCGAGATTGCTACAATGGCCAAGAGCAAATTCATACAGCCAATGGTACAGGTATGGATATTCGTATGGATATTCGTCATGTTGGTCACTCGTTATTTCGCACCCCCAATCATGATTTACGCCTCGATAATATCTTGCATGTTCCTAGTGCGACCAAGAGTCTTCTTTCTGTTCATCATCTTGCTAAAGACAACCATGCCTTTCTTGAATATTGGCCTAATTATTTTTCTATTAAGGACCAGGACACGAGGAAAACACTTCTTCAAGGTAGATTTGTGGGAGGCCTCTACCCCTTACCCTCGTCGTCTCCATCGTCCAAGAGTCAAGTTTTTGGTGCCATGAAGTCTTCGTCAATTTGGCATAGTCGTCTAGGACATCCATCTACCGTTGTCGTTCAACAAGTTCTTCGAGACAATGAAATTTCTTTTAGTGATTCTAATAAAGAGTCGTCAGTTTGTGATGCTTGTCAACAAGGCAAAAGCCATCAATTACCATATCCTAAGTCTACTAGTGTGTCCACTTTTCCTTTAGAACTTGTGTTTTCTGATGTATGGGCCCCGCTCCAGCCTCAGTTGGGAGGAATAAATATTATGTCAGTTTTATTGATGATTTCAGCATGTTCACGTGGATATATCTCTTGAAAAATAAATCTGATGTGTTTCAGAAATTTCATGACTTTCAGCATCATGTTGAACGACTCTGGTGGCTAGTACCAAAAAATTAAATTCTTTCTTTCAATGGATAGGAGTTGCGCACCATGTCTCCTGTCCCCATGCGCATCAGCAGAACGGCTCAGCTGAGCGTAAACATCGGCATATTGTCGAAGTTAGCCTATGTCTCTTAGCACATGCCTCTATGCCTCTCAAATTTTGGGATGAAGTCTTTTCTACTGCAGTTTATCTCATAAATCGTCTTCCTAGCAAAGTCATTGCATCTCAATCTCCTCTAGAACGATTGTTTGGTAATAGAGGTGATTATTCTTCCCTACGCATTTTTTGGTGCGCGTGTTGGCCTAATTTGCGTCCATACAGTACTCGTAAACTGCAATTTCAATCCAAACAATGTGCCTTTCTTGGCTATAGTGGGCTTCACAAGGGTTATAAATGCCTTGATATTTCTACGCGTAGAGTCTATATTTCCCGTGATGTTGTGTTTGATGAATCTGTCTTCCCGTTTGCCTCTCTTCATTCAAATGCAGGGGCTCAGTTAGGTGCTGAAATTTTACTTCTTCCACTTTTTTTGCAAAATCCTAACGTGCAAGGTCATGGGGGTGACGATTTACGTGTTGACACTGACGCTAATCCTGCTAATAGTGCCATGGCTGAGTCTATTGTGCAGGAAACAGATGATTTTGCACACTCAGGAAGAATTTTCGGGTGCAACAGCGAATTCTGGGGCTGATTCTCCTGCCCCTTCTACGCACGGAAGTCCAAACGGAGATGCGCCGGGCTCGGCGACTGGATCGTCCTCCGGCGGACGTAGTCCTTCAACGTCACGCCCACTGGACCATGTGCTGCTCCCTGGTTCGCCAGGCTCTACTCCCGCCGTCCCGCGCATGCACCTGCGCATGAATATGCTCGTGCACCTTGCGTCTTGTGTCAGCCCCGACGCGTTTTCTCCAGCTAGTGGCGGTTCTTCTCCTGCTACTACTATAGATGCGCTGGGTCCGGTTTGACCTGTTTGACCCTCTGGACCGGACCTGGATTACGTTACCAATAGGATATAGGGTCGATCCACAAAAAGAAAGGTTCATCGTGAACCTGATCCGTTCGTCCCTAGGGTCGACCCGCACCTCCACCTCTACTCAACAGAACGCAGATGGATGTTGCCGCCGTGTGCAGTCACATCAACCTCATCCTGGGATGTCGGACGAAGTCGCCGTCGACTGCCAGGCGCACGTCCCGCACGGCGCTGTTCGCGGCCGTGCTGGGGCACGAGGCCGCGCACCACCAGACCACCATGCCGCCGCACCCGAGCGGGCTGCAGGACCCTGGACGTACGACATATACAGGCAACTTTCCCACACCGGCGCCGGCCGCCGTCCCGTGCTCGGCTAGGGCGACGGACACTGCTGCAATGCCACCCCGCACGACGACGAACCCGCGCCCGAGGAAGTCGCCGACAGGAGCCTGGCGTGCAAGCGCGTCCTGCTGCGGCTCCACGCGCTGTACGGCGGCGCAGACGACGAGGAGGGCGCCGACTACGCGCTCCGGCTCGACCGCGTCACGGGAGCCGAGATGTACTCCCTCGCCTCATGTACTTCTCCTTCCCCGACGACGCCGGCGGGCCGGGCCGGGCGCTGGCCTCCGGCGGGCACGCGTGGGCCACTGTGGCTGATTATCCCCGCCTGCCCGCGCCCAGCTGGTACGTCCACGCTGTCCGCCGGCCTGAGCACCGTCGTCTTGCTGCCGTGCGAGGACGGCGGCGTCCTCGAGCTCGGTTCCGTCGTGGCCATCCAAGAGCCCCGAGGTCCAGCGCGCCATCCAGTCCGCCTTCCGCGTCGTCGAGGCCGCCTCGCCGGATGACCGCACGAGTCGAGAAGGATTTCTCGCGCAGCACCCCAAGTGAGAACTGGGCATGGTAGGGTAGAACCTAAGGTTACCCTTACCCTGTACGAAGAGGTGCGGGCCGAACCTTTGACCTGAAATTTTGCTACAGGTTCCCAGGTCCAGGGTCCCCTGTGGCGTATTCGACCTCTGTGTCGCCTCTCCTTGCCCTCTCCTCCAGATCTCCTCGCCGGCCTCTCTCCCGCTCGTTGCCGGTGGCCATGGTGGTCGGCGACGGATTGGAGGGTGGTCTAGCTTCTAGTAGTTGTAGGTTTCTTCTTCTCTAGCTTCTTCTTTCTTCTAGCTTGTGCTCCGGTGACTCGCAGCGACGCCGGAGTTGGCCCCCTTCCCCTTTGTAGCTCGGATCCATGGCGGATCTGCTGCAGGGCTGAAGATGGTCGAAGCTTTTTCAATAAAATCGTCTGCCGTATCATCTACTCTGCAGATCAAGGGACGAGGTGGTGTCTTCTTCCTCTGGCCGGCCGTGGCGGCGAGGAGAGGAGATGGTGCTTCTGCTCTTCCTCGAGATTGTCGGAGTGGATTTCTGGCCTTCGGGTTAGTTGGAGTTGGTCCATCCTTCCGTTCAAGCGCGGCGTGGGATGGCGTTTCCTATGCATCTCTGGCAGGCTTTCATGGTGGAAGCAGAAGCAGGAGATGCTTGGATTCAACTCCTTCATCAAGCGTTGTTGCCTATTCTTCGAGTTTGGATTGCGGTGGCTGCATCTTCCTCCGGCCGGCCGTGGAGGCGAGGGGAGGAAGGGGAGATGCTACTCTGTCCTTGCTTCGGTGAAGAGGATCATGCTGCATCTACGAGCTCCACACACGGTGGCCTTGCTTGCCATCGCGTTTTATGGCCATAAGGGTGGCCGTCTTCCAACCTCCATGGCGGAGGTAGCTTCGACCAGACGCCAGTGCTCCGCGGCGAGATGTGACCAAGTGGTTCGTCCCCGGTCGCGTCAAGCTTGCTGGTTGCTGTGTTTGATCGCCGTAATGGAGAGATCGAGTGCTATGTGCTCCGATGATCTCGGTGGTTCTTCCTCCTGGAGATCGCTGGCGATAGGTGGTGGAGACACTCTAGGACTTGATTGCTTTTTATCTTTTTGTTCTAGGGTGTTTTTTGTAAAAGCGAAGGTCCTTTCTTCGAATAGTAGGTCTCTCAAGGCAATAGACGAAAAGGACCTTTTTGTAAGTTGTACCTGCCACGTGTTTGAATGAGAATGTAGCACTGGGGTCTTCGGGCCCCACCCCTTGTACAAAAAAAAGGTTCCCAGGTCCAGTAACAGGTCCAAACCGGACCGGACCTGTCGCATCATGAGCTTCTACTTCTACTGCAGACCATGCTACAGGATCTGGTATGGCTTCGTCGACTAGCACAGGAAGCTCGACTGACACAGCTGACACCACGAAATCTTCTTCGCCCGCTCCATCTGTGGTCTATTGGTGCCTGGTTGACGGGAGAGTGTTTGAGGATGATGATGATGGTGATGATGAGTACTTCCCCGGCAACGGCGCCAGAAAACAACTTGATGGCTACGTGTTGGTGAACCCCAAGAGGAAGGTTATGATGTAGACAGCAGAAGTTTTCTCTTGAATAATCTACCAAGGTTATCAATCCAGTAGGACTTGACGATCTATCGGAAGGTTGTTGATGTTGACTCCCCCTGGCGCTAGGGAGCTTGCACCAACGTGGAATCTGCACAGACACAAACCAGAACTTTGCCCAACACGAAACAGAGAGGTTGTCAATCTCTCCGGTCTTGCAGAAACAAAGAGTTAAACGTATGGTGTGGAAAACAGCAGGAAAAACAGCAAGTAACAGGAAACAGATGATTGCAGCAGGTTGTGTAAACAGTATGAGGAAATTGGACCAGGGTCCACAGTTCACTAGTGGTGTCTCTCTCAGAACAGATAACTAGCATGTTGGGTAAACAAATTACAGCTGGGCAATTGACAAATAGAGAGGGCATAACAATGCAATACATGCCAAGATGTCTACTATGAAATCTAGTTGGGCATTACAACAAAGTACATAGACCGTTATTCCAACCGCATCTATGCCTAAATAATCCACCTTCAAGGCAGCATCCGCATCCTATTCAGTATTAAGTTGCTAACAACAGATTATTGCATGAAGTAAAGTGTGTAATGTAATCAATACAAGTGCCCTTGGACACTGCACCAATGTTTTATCCCTAGTAGCAACAGCACATCTACCATCTTAGACCTTTCTGTCACTGATCCAGATATCTAGAGACTGAACCCACTATCGAGCATAAATACCCCCTCTTGGAGTCACAAGCATCTACTTGGCCAAAGCATCTACTAGCAACGGAGAGCATGCAAGATCAAGAGCACATAGATAAACAACTTGAATAAACATGGTATCAATATTCATCGGATCCCAGCAAACACAACATCTAGCATTACAATAAGATGATCTTGATCATGTTAGGCAGCTCACAAGATCTAAACATGGAGGCACAAGGTAGAGAGACAACCATCTAGCTACTGCTATGGACCCGTAGTCCAGGGGTGGACTACTCACGCATCACTCCGGAGGCAGGCATGGTGATGTAGAGCCCTCCGGTGATGATCTCCCCTCCGGCAGGGTGCCGGGAAGAGCTTCAGAACTCCTCCGATCTGAGATTGACGATGACGGCCGCGACGGAACTTTTCGTGGAATATGATCGACCGTAATAGGGTTTTCGCGTCGCGGAGAATATATAGGCGAAGAGGCGGCGTCGGTGGCCGAGGGGGGCCACCACGCCATAGGGGGGCGCGGGCCCACCCTGGGCCGCGCCCTAGTGTGGCGTGGCCCCCTGGTGGGTCTGCTCCGACTCCCCTTTGGACTCCGTGATCTCCTCGTGATATTATTGACGATGTCTTTTGTTTCGTCCAATTCCGAGAATATTTCCTTAATAGATTTTCTGAAACCAAAAACAGCAGAAAACAGGGAACTGGCACTGTGGCATCTTGTTAATAGGTTAGTCCCAGAAAATGCATAAAAATGATATAAAGTGTAGCCAAAACATGTAGCAATTGATATAATATCAGCATGGAACATCAAAAATTATAGATACGTTTGAGACGTATCAAGCATCCCCAAGCTTAGTTCCTGCTCGTCCTCGAGTAGGTAAACGATAAAAACAGATAATTTTTGAAGTGACATGCTACCAACACAATCTTTGATCAAATAACAATGTAATGCACATGATCTGAATGAAGTGATCCAAGCCAATGGTCTATAGTTTGCAAGCAAGTAAATAAAGAGTAAACATAAGTGATCACACAAGTGCAAACTTTCATGAATAATACTATAAAACATTTAGAGATATAATAGTCTAACATAATAGTTAGCTCACAGCAGCAATAATTCTCAACATGAAAGTGTTTGTATCAACACAAAGGAAGATAATAGCTTCAGCATTTGCTTCAACTTTCAACATGTATATCATATAGATAATGTCAATGCAAAGAATATGATCAACCAAACACAAAGTTATGTAAAAACTGTTATACTGGAGTTGACAATGATGTTTGCTTAAGGAGACAGAAAGAAGTGGGAAAACTGACTCAACATAAAAGTAAAAGAATGGCCCTTCGCAGAGGGAAGCAGGGATTAACATCATGTGCTAGAGCTGTAGTTCCCGAAGGCATATAGAGAGCATAAAATATTGTTTTGTAAGGTAATGGTGTATACAGGTGTCAACAAATCAGCAAATAGGCAATACTCTACTTCACTAGTTGATCAAACTTTACAAGAGCGGCTCCCATGAAGGACGTTATTTCTACCAGCGGGCAGATCATCCCTCTTCTCTTTTGTTTACACACTTGTGAACATTGCTTGACTGACGAATCAGGGGCAAAAAGATGTGAAGAGAATTGTTTGGTTAAAGTTGTAATTAATTGGGACTGGGCACCCCGTTGCCAGCTCTTTTTGCAAAATTATTGGATAAGCGGATGTATATGCCACTAGTCCAGGTGTGTAAAATTTGATCAACCAGGAAATAAAGACCACCTATCTACGTCCTTATGAGCTTTTCAAGTAGTGACACAAAAAGGAAATGTAACAGTTTTGAGTAGTTAGTAGATAGCACATGAAGAAATTTACTTGGAATGGTGAAAACACCACATAATAGGTAGGTATGGTGGACACAGGTGGCATGGATTTGGCTCAAGGTTTTGGATGTACAAGAAGCATTCCCTCTTAGTACAGAGTTTAGGCTAGCAAGGTTATTATAAGCAAACATCATTATCAACTGGAATAGCAAGAGTGTACATAAAACACAAGGTTTGACGAACCATAGACTCCCACTGTCTTCCTTGTTAACACATAGCCTTCATCCAAAAATTATCTAGACTACTATGGACTTCCAATTATGCAACAGATTATTATAGCAGAAAATCCTTATAGTAGTTCTTCATTAATAGCCATTACTTACATGATGCACAAGCTTAAACATTAATTACTTGACAGCTCAAAACAATTGGCAAGCATCAAATTACTCAAGACAACGATCTAAAAAGATTCATGTAAGCATTTTATACCACTACCACATGCATAGCATTTTTCTGGTCCAACCAAACACCAATCAACTTATTTGACAACTCTCCAAACAGATATAAGTGAAGCAAGAGAGTACTTTCTTCAAAAGAAACTGAAAGCTCTAACAAGAGATATGAAAAACTGAGAGCTAACAGCAATAACAGCAACTAGACAGGAATACTCAACAAGTATAAGTGAAGCACAAGAGTATTCTAATGAAAAAGTGGAGCGTGTCTCTCTCCCAAACATGAATACTAGGATCCAACAAGTATAGCACAGCAAACAAAACAAAACAAACTGAAAACAAAAACACACTGACGCTCCAAGGAAGAGTACACTAGCATGAAGCAATAAAAATATAGCACCATTAGAGATGACCTGATAATTTGTAGATGAAGAAGGGGATGCCTTGGGCATCCCCAAGCTTAGATGCTTGAGTCTTCTTGAAATATGCTGGGGAGGTAAGCCTCCCCAAGCTTAAGCTCTTCACTCTTCTTGATCATGTAATATCATTCTCCTCTATCAACACTTGAAAACTTCCTTCACACCAAAACTTAACAGCTTTTCTCATTAGCAGGTTAGTGCACTAAAAGATAATACTTCAAAGTTCTAGCAAAGACAAAACTCACAAGCCAACTATTTTAAACATTAGCCACTGTTACTAGGCTCAAGTGGGCACTTTTACACGAAAAGAAACCACTTAAAAACTTGTAAAAGAGAGAATGCAAAATAAAAGACAGAATCTGTCAAACCAGAACAGTCTGTAATGACGAATTTTTTCGAGGCACTTACGATGCTCAGATGAAAAACTTTTGAAATAATGAAAGTTGCGTAACATCATCAGGAACATGCACAAAAAGTTTCAGCATTTTTCGATTTTTTCTGATTTTCTACTGAATTAAACGGTGACGAACAGCAATCTGTCCCAATGCAGTCCCGAAAATAAAAACCAACTTTGCATTAGTAACTCTCCTTGGCACAACAAAACAGCAAATATAAAGATACAAAGGAGTTGCTACAGAGGTAAACAAGCATCCTTGACTCAAGAAAACAAAAATAACAGCAAATAAAAACATGGGTTATCTCCCAGAAGTGCTTTTCTTTAATGCCTTTGAGCTAGGCATGAAGAGATGCATCAAGTATTGTCAAGACCAGAAAATCCAAAACCATAATTTGTCTTGACACTAGTATCATGTGAGTATTTCATCTTCTTCCTAGGGAAGTGTTCCATACCTTTCTTGAGTGGGAATTGAAATTTTATATTCCCCTCTCTCATATCAATAACAGCACCAACAGTTCTCAGAAAAGGTCTTCCCAAAACAATAGGACAAGAAGGATTGCATTCAATATCCAAAACCACAAAATCAACAGGGACAAGATTGTTATTAACCATTATCAAAACATCATCAACTTTTCCTAAAGGTTTCTTCATAGAAGAATCAGCAAAGTGAACATCCAAATGACATTTTTCCAAAGGTGCAAGCTTGAGAATATCATATAAATTTTTAGGCATAACCGAAATACAAGAACCAAGGTCACACAAAGCATTGCATTCAAACTCACTCAGTTTCATTTTAATAACAGGTTCCCAATTATCATCTAACTTCCTAGGGATAGAAGCTTCAAGTTTTAATTTCTTCCCTAGCATGCATGAGAGCTTTGATAATATGTTCAGTAAAAGCCATATTTATTTTACTAGCATTAGGACTCTTAGCTAGCTTTTGCAAGAACATGATGACTTCAGTTATGTTACAATTTTCGAAATTGAAGTTGTTGTCATCAAAAACAATGGAGCAATTATCACCAACACCTCTAAAAATTTCAGCACTTTTACTAGGAACAAAAGTAGTGCTATCAGGCAATTTAAACTTTTTTGTAGAGGTAGTAGAGACATTTCCAACACTTATTATCTTTTCACTAACAGTAGGGGGCGCATTAGCACTAGAGGCTACATTTGTTTCATTAGTAAAAATAGTGCAAACTCTAACAGCAGCTGTTGTACTAGTTTTTTCTTTAATAGCTTCGGGTTTAGCTGCCATTTTATTTATCAAGGAGGTTTGAGAATCTGACAAATTCGAAACATAAGTCTCAGTATTAGAAATCCTAGTTTGCAAACCTGAGATTTCATTATTTAGATTTTCAATTTGGTGACTTATATTCCTTAGCATACTAGATTGTTCCTCCATCATTCTAGTGAATATCTTATTTTGCTCAAATTGCTTTTGCATAAAATCCTTAGTTGCTTTCTCAACCTCTATCATTCTTTCTTCACTAACCATGCCAAACTTGCCATTAGGACTTCCATAAGAGTTGCTACCATTAGAAGGATATGGCCTATAATTGTTGCTACCAAAATTATTCCTATAAGCATTGTTGTTGAAGTTGTTATTTTTAATGAAGTTTACATCAACATTTTTCTCATCATGAGCAACCAAAGAAGCAAGAGGAATATTATTTGGATCCACAACACCATGTCCATTCGAAAGCATAGTCATAATAGCATCAACTTTAACACTCAAGGAGGAAATTTCCTCAACAGAATTTACCTTCTTACCAGTTGGAGCCCTTTCAGTGTGCCATTCAGAATAATTTACCATCATATCATCAAGAAGCTTTGTAGCAGCACCCAAGGTGATGGACATAAAGGTCCCTCCAGCAGCCAGTCCAAAATTCCTTGAAGAAAAATTTAGTCCTGCATAAAAGGTTTGGATGATCATCCAAGTAGTCAGTCCATGAGTGGGACAGTTTTTAACCAAAGACTTCATTCTTTCCCAAGCTTGGGCAACATGCTCATTATCAAGTTGCCTAAAGTTCATAATACCACTTCTCAAGGAGATAATTTTAGCAGGAGGATAATATTTTCCAATGAAAGCATCTTTGCATTTAGTCCAGGAATCAATACTATTTCTAGGCAAAGATAGCAACCAATCTTTAGCTCTTCCTCTTAAAGAGAAAGGAAACAATTTCAGCTTAATAATATCACTCTCTACCTCCTTATACTTTTGCATATCACAAAGTTCAACAAAGTTGTTTAAGTGGGCAGCAGCATCATCAGTACTAACACCAGAAAATTGCTCTTTCATAACCAGATTTAACAGTGCAGGCTTAATCTCATAAAATTCTGCTTTAGAAGCAGGTGGAGCAATGGGTGTACAGATAAAATCATTGTTGTTTGTGCTAGTAAAGTCACACAACTTAGTATTTTCAGGATTACTCATTTTAGCAAGCCTAAAACAAGCAACAGGGTAACTCGAAATTAAAAACTAGATGCAGGAATTTAATTTTTTTGGGTTTTTGATTTTTAACAGCAAGCAAAACAAAACTAAAACAAGACAAAAAACAAAGTAAAGAGATTGGAACTGAGAGACTCCCCTTTCCAATAGCCTCCAAGTCCCCGGCAACGGCGCCAGAAAATAGCTGGTGCCTGGTTGACGGGAGAGTATTTGAGGATGGTGATGATGGTGATGATGAGTACTTCCCCGACAACGGCGCCAGAAAACAGCTTGATGGCTACGTGTTGGTGAACCCCAAGAGGAAGGTTATGAAGTAGACAGCAGAAGTTTTCCCTTGAATAATCTACCCAAGGTTATCAATCCAGTAGGACTTGACGATCTATCGGAAGGTTGTTGATGTTGACTCCCCCTGGCGCTAGGGAGCTTGCACCAACGTGGAATCTGCACAGACACAAACCAGAACTTTGCCCAACACGAAACAGAGAGGTTGTCAATCTCTCCGGTCTTGCAGAAACAAAGAGTTAAACGTATGGTGTGGAGAACAGCAGGAAAAACAGCAAGTAACAGGAAACAGATGATTGCAGCAGGTTGTGTAAACAGTATGAGGATATTGGACAAGGGTCCACAGTTCACTAGTGGTGTCGCTCTCAGAACAGATAACTAGCATGTTGGGTAAACAAATTACAGCTGGGCAATTGACAAATAGAGAGGGCATAACAATGCAATACATGCCAAGATGTCTACTATGAAATCTAGTTGGGCATTACAACAAAGTACATAGACCGTTATTCCAACCTCATCTATGCCTAAATAATCCACCTTCAAGGCAGCATCCGCATCCTATTCAGTATTAAGTTGCTAACAACAGATTATTGCATGAAGTAAAGTGTGTAATGTAATCAATACAAGTGCCCTTGGACACTGCACCAATGTTTTATCCCTAGTAGCAACAGCACATCTACCATCTTAGACCTTTCTGTCACTGATCCAGATATCTAGAGACTGAACCCACTATCGAGCATAAATACCCCCTCTTGGAGTCACAAGCATCTACTTGGCCAAAGCATCTACTAGCAACGGAGAGCATGCAAGATCAAGAGCACATAGATAAACAACTTGAATAAACATGGTATCAATATTCATCGGATCCCAGCAAACACAACATCTAGCATTACAATAAGATGATCTTGATCATGTTAGGCAGCTCACAAGATCTAAACATGGAGGCACAAGGTAGAGAGACAACCATCTAGCTACTGCTATGGACCCGTAGTCCAGGGGTGGACTACTCACGCATCACTCCGGAGGCAGGCATGGTGATGTAGAGCCCTCCGGTGATGATCTCACTATAGGGAAACCCTATATAGGTGGGTGGACACTTTGTGGCGCACCCTTAATTGGTGCGCCACAGAAATATTTCTGTGGCGCATGGAAGGAGGTGCGCTACAGAAATATTGTCCTTTCTGTGGCGCATCTGGTGGCCATGCGCCACAGAAAGTTGGTTTTCTGTGGCGCATGGACACCGCATTCGTGTCCATGCGCCACAGAAATCCTGTGGGTCCCACGTGCAATCATTGGGCCTAGGTCCATCTGGGCAATTTCTGTGGCGCACCTCAGCTCGTGCGCCACAGAAAGTTAACATTCTGTGGCGCACCAGTCACCATGCGCCACAGAATGTCAGCTTTCTGTGCGCACCAGAAATGGTGCGCCACAGAAAGGTAACATTCTGTGGCGCACCGAGTGCGTGCGCCACAGAATGTTGGCCCAGATCCACAAAAAGGTGGCAACACCCACTTCCCCATGTGACCTTCTTCATTCTCCCCCCCATGCATCTAGCTCGAGCTCCTCCTCTCTCCCATGGCATTTTGACCATCCTATTATCCATTATTTGTTGTTAAACCTACTTTGTTTGACATAGAATTGGTGAGGGCTTGGGAAAGCCTCCATATATATTCTCCTCCTCTCTTTTTGTCCACTATTTTCCCTCCATCACCACACACTCTCTCTCATCGATCACGGTCACGTCTCGGGAACGGATCTAGATCTACTAGGTGGGTATTGTTGGATGGGTGTTTGTTAAAGGCATGAAAAACTTGTCGGCGGGCGATTGTGTGTGTGGTTTGCATGAAGCAAACTATTTGTTGAACGGATCTATGCATGAAACTTGTGTGTGGTTTGCATGAATCTTTGCATGTTGTTGCTTGCGCCGGCGTGGTGCATGGATGTTTGCCGAAATGTTGATTCATTTCCATTTCGGTAAATTTTTGCACCACATATGTCCTACTTTTAGGGGAAGTCATGCCGAATTTTTTCGTCGAACATTTCTGACTTTCCGACTTCCCGCATGAGAAGCTTGTATGTGTGTGTGCATGTTGCGGTTAATTAATTCTAATTAATAACACATACTCTATATGTATACCGCGTAGGCGACCATGGTCATCAAGATGAGCTCCAGTCGAATCAACAACTACAAGGAAGAAGCGAAGGCGGAAATGAGTCGGTGCAACGGGCGCCAGATACGATGTCCGTGTCGAAGTTGCAAACTTGTGAGATGGATCGACCCTGATTCCGGACAATTGGAGGAACACCTGCTCAGGCGCGGTTTCATGCAAGGCTTCAACCAAACGCCGACAGCAAATGTTGCGCCTGAAGACGAGGGCGGGCAAGATGATCGTGACGAAGGAGATGCCGACGGACATGGTCACGATGAAGGAGTAGATGGTGGTGGAGAAGACGCGAACACGCCACAGAGCTCGCTAATGTCGGCCTTGATGGAGTCTCATGTTCAAGAACTGCTCCTCAAGGAGGCGAGCACCGTTAGAGAGAAAGCCAAGCTGGCGCAAATGGAGATAGACGGGAGGACTCCGTTGTATCCTGGGTGCCGGCCACAGGATACGCGCTTGCAAGTAACGCTTGATGCTCTGGAGATGAAGTCGGGAAACAGATGGACCGACGCGAGCTTCAAACAAGAGCATGCAATTCTTCCACGAGCGTCTTCCCGAGGGGAACACATTGCCAACAAGTATCGAGGAGGCCAAGAAAGTCGTGTGCCCTCTTGACCTACCGCACGTTAAATACCACCCTGCATCAATGATTGCACAATTTATCGTGGCGAGTACGAGGACAGAACCACATGTCCGTGTGCGGCCAAGGACGGTACAAGAGCCGTGGAAGAAAGTTCCTCGAAAAGTGGTATGGTACTTTCCTATCACTCCCCGTCTGCAGCGGTACTTCATGACCCTAAGGAAGCAAAGCTCATGCAATGGCACGCGGAAAGGAGAAGCCCGAAGAAGACCCGGAGAAGGGCAGGATCCTTACACACCCTTCAGACGCTAGCCAGTGGCAAGAGTTTGGACGCCGTCGGAAATTTCGGAGGCGACACAAGGAACGTCAGGCTCGGTATGAGCACCGATGGACTCAATCCGTTCGGCAACCAGAGTAGCACGCATAGCACCTGGCCCGTGTTTGTATGGCCTTACAACCTTCCCCCGTGGTTGTGCACGAAGCAAAGGTACATACACATGAGTATTCTCATTCAGGGGCCGAAACAAGCAGGTGTCCACATACATCTGTATCTCACGCTGTTGAAAGAGGAGTTAGCCACGTTGTGGGAGACGCCAGCCTGTACGTGGGATGCCTACACTGGAGATTATTTCGACATGAGAGCCGCGTTGCTCACGACGGTGCAGGACTATCCTGGTTGTTCATATGTATCGGCCCAGGTAGGCCACGGATTATGCGCATGTGTCAGGTGCATGGATAAGACCCCGCATCTCCAGCTACCAAGGAATCCCGGGTCTTCGAAAACCGTGTACCCAGGGGCTCGAAGGTGGCTTCGCATGGATCACCCGTGGAGAAAACGCGGTGAACTGTTCAATGGTAAGGACGAGATCGAAGAAGCCCCGAGCCCGAGGAGCGGCACAGAAATCGACGAGCTGTTGAAAAATTGGGAGGAGTGCCCCGCGCCGGGAAAGAAACGACCGAAGGTAGATCCGCTGCTGGGTGTATGGAAAGCGAGGTCTGTTTTCCATGACTTGGAGTACTGGAAGGTCCTCAAGACGCCACATAGCCTCGATATGATGCACATTACGAAGAATGTCACCGAGGCTCTGCTTGGCACTCTTTCCAACATGCCAGAAAAGTCCAAGGATGGGACGAAAGCAAGATACGATCTGAAATGGCTTGGTGTCAGGAAAGATCTTCAGATCCCCGATAGTGATGACGATGATGATGATGATGATCAGACGGAAGGGACTCAAGGTCGCCGCAAAAGGGTAAAGAAGAACACTGTGGTGCTTCCCGCTACATGCTTCACTATGAGTCCGGAGGAGCTCGAGCAATTCTATAGGTGTCTCCTAGGAGTCAAATTTCCTCATGGTTACGCGGGGCTGATAAGCAGATATCTGGACGGAACAAAGAAGAGGTTTAGCGGGATGAGGTCTCACGACTGTCACGTGCTGTTGACGCAGATACTTCCCGTTGCGATTCGAGGGATAATGGACGAGCACGTCCGTGATACGCTGCTTGCCCTTTGCAATTTTTTCGACGTCATCAACAGGAAGTCGATCGGCGTGAAGCAGCTCGACAGGCTACAAAGAGATCGTGCTGATACTATGCGAGCTCGAGATTTACTTCCCGCCAGCATTCTTTGATATCTGCGTGCATCTCCTTCTCCATGTCGTTGATGACATCAGGCAGCTCGGGCCAACGTTCATGCACTACATGATGCCGTTCGAAAGGATGAACGGTGTCATGAAAGGATACGTTCGCAACAGGGCCCGTCCAGACGCAAGCATGGCCAAGAGCTTTCTAACCTACGAGTGCATCTCCTTCTGCCAGAATTATCTAAGCACCGAGAACCAGCATGTTGGTCTGCCCAGGAGGAAACACTTCGGCAGGCTCCAGGGATATGGTCACCGAGACGGCACCAGCTCAATCTTTGTCAGCATGCAGGGTCGAAAGGACGACTTCGACAGGGCTCACCGGGTCGCGCTACAACACTTACAATTGATCGAAACTTGGGTGGAAGAGCACAAATGCTTACTCGAGCAACATTACATCAACCTGGGCCGGCCGAGTAAGAAGGGAGACGTAACCAGAGCTCACAACTCTAGCTTCACGCGTTGGTTCAAGCAAAAGCAACTGGAGCTAGCAAAGAGCAAAACGCCATCTACGGAAGATGAAAGACTCATATTCTCCTTATCACGGGGTCCCTCGCACAACGTAAAGACCTATCAGGCGTACGACATCAACGGCTACAGATTCTACACCGAGGAAAAGGACAAGAATAGCGAATATCAAAACTCAGGAGTAACTATTGCTATCCTACGGCGATGACGAGGCTACTGTCAAGCAAAGATACTTCGGAAGGATGAGGAAATATGGGACCTCAACTACTGTGGAGTGTCAGTGCCAATGTTCCATGTAAGATGGGCCAAGGGACGTCGTCAAAGAGGCCGGTATTTCACCACCTGGTAATACCGATGCCAAATCGAAGAACGCCTCCGCGGAAAAATGAGCCATGGGTACTCGCTAGCCAAGTTGAGCAATGCTTCTTCATTACCGACCCGTCAAAGCCTAGCGTGTTGTCGTGAGGAGGGGCAAGAGGAGCATCATCGGAATGAAGGAGGCGCCACCGAGCAAGACTGGACAACGAGCCAAAGATCGAGGAGGAATTCGACAAGTTCTTCGACATGCCAACTCTAGTAACAAAGAAGGAAGACCTCCCTACCTACTAAAGGTTGTCCGTTCACACGAAAGAAATCTCAAGGTCGCCGGCCTAAAGTTTTCAACCGTGAAGAAGGGAAAGAGAAGCTAACTCGCGGAACCGAGACGAAGAAGAGACTTTTTTGATGTATGAGAACATTTGGTGTGAGACAATGCAAGAGTTATGTATTCAATGAACTAAATATGTATGTGAGACATTGTGTGTATTAAATGAATTGAATATGTGTGAGACATTGTGTGAATTTTGTAACCAAATTTAACCAAAAATATTTAAGAAAAAAAGAAAAAAAATGGGTGCCACAGAATCTCAGAATCTCAGTATCTGGCGTTTACAATTCTGTGGCGCACCGCGTTAAGGGTGCGCCACAGAAAGATTCTGTGGCGCACCGCGTTAAGGGTGCGCTACAGAATCTCAAATTCTGTGGCGCACCGCGGTAAGGGTGCGCCACAGAATCTCATAATTCTGTGGCGCACCGCTTAAAGGGTGCGCACAGAAATTCTTCGCACCCAATTACATGTGGGCCACCCCGTGCTGCGTCTCTTCCATCCGAAATTTCGCTAATCACAGCGCGCGCTTCCTCGAGATCCTCGACACGCGAGCAACTGTTGTCGCCGGCGCACCCCTGCGTTCCTCGACGCACGCAACTCGCCGGCGACCTCGATCCCTGCGCCCCGGCCGGCCCCGCCGAGCCGCGCCCCTTGCCGTTCCTCGACGCCGCCGCAACAACTCCTGGACGCCGGCGCCGGCGCGTGCAACTACCCCGCCGTTCCTCGACCTCCCTGCGCCGCGACTCGATCCCCTGCGCCGGCGAGCTCGACCTCCCTGCGCACGTCCTCGACCTCCCCTCCCTCCCCCTCCCCCCGGCCGAGGGTGCTTCCCCCTTCCTCCCCTCTCTCCTACCATGCTTGCACCGTAGGTGCTTGATGAAATGCTCCTGTAATTTGGAATGCTAAGTTGGTATGTGGTGCTGGTAACTGTCGGTAGTTTTCCTGTCCTGATGATCTTCTCTTGTTTATGTTTTAAATGGAGGCTTGCGTTATCTGCTTTTCGTTTATTCCTATTCATTGTTTAGGAGTGTAGAGTTCATGTGATTGTGAGCATGAAGCATTGGTTACAGATGAACCATGGAATGTCTAATGACCACCACAGCTAGATTGCATCTTCTGCACGTTTGTTGCATCATCCTTGGCCAGCTAGTTTGAGGAGTTTGTAAATTTTTCTGTGGTGTGCTTTAATTTGAATGTGTGCTGTCACGGCATATCCTAAGTAGTATTTCTCTCACTGGGAGAAGTACTGGTGAACTGCAGGTTTGTCTACATGTTGCTTGTTCCTCATGTTTTTAGGAGTTCATTTGATGGTGAGTCTTATGTTAGTAAGAGGAAATCAACATGGACCATTGTTAATTTATTGCAGCACCACGAGGAGCACCTCCACCACGCCGATCTCGGACCCGAGCTCCCTTCCCTACCCGAGGTAGTTCCTCTCTCCCTCGATGTGGATGTGGATGTGGTGATGTATGTGCATGAGGATATGTGTCCACGACCATCGTGTCGTGGTTGTTTGTGCTCCGACCATCGTGTCGTGGAGATGCCGGCCGGAGATGCCGGCCGGAGTTGTGGATATTATTTGTGAAATGCTTGCAGGTACCCCGTGAGGCCCTTGAGATTGCCGGAACGTCGATTAACTTCCGTTCCGGCAAATTCGGGTACTCCATATGTCCTATTTTTAGCAAAGGTCATGCCAAATTTTTTCGTGAAATTTAGCATGACTTTGCTAAAAATAGGACATATGGGGTATTGCGGCTAATGCATGGGCCGGGGTATCTTAGTACTAAATTAAGTGATGCTTTTGTTATATTTGTTGTACTAACTTTTTTCCTCTTTTTCAATGCAGTGCAAACATGTCATCCGAGGCTGGCCCTTCTAAGCACATGAGCGTCGAAGAACAAGCTAGAAAAAAGAACAAGTCGTTCTGGGAAGTGAACCCGGAGATGGAGGATGCGGAGGCCGCCGAACTGGCTCGTGACGGCGATGGTGACTTTCTGTTAGAGATGGAGGATGCGGAGGATGCGGAGGACACCGACGGAGATGGGGACGCAACCACCACCACCGAGGGCGGCGACCACACGGATGTCGGGGTGGCGACCACACGATGGCGGTGGTGGTAGTAACCCGACCGCTAAGAGGCATAAGAAGCCGAGGAAGGACCGGACACCGCAAGCGGTGGCCCCTATCACAGACACGTTCACTAAGGTCTCCTTAAGTGGCCAACCACAGGAGCCTAGGAACACCGCAAGCGGGTACAGCATGCAACTAGGGTGCATCCTCCGGGAAACCGTGCCGATCACCACGTATGACCTCAGGAGCAAGGAGAATGAGGCTTTGCGCAGAGACCTCCTCAAGAAGCTTCACCAACGATACAATTTCCCGGATGATGGAAACAAAAAGGTGGACAACTACGCCATCACGAAGATGAGCACCGCCTTGACCAGCTGGAGAGGCCGGGTGAAGGCGAAGATTGACAAGGGTCTTAGCTGGGCGGAGATCAGTGCCAAAGAGCCATACATCGACATAGAAGAGTTCGAGGCATTCAAGTTGTCCTTGGAATCTCCGGAGGCTCAAAAATGGACCGAGTGGGGGAAGAAGATGCGGGCACTGAACTTAGGTAACCACCATTTGGGAAGCGGCGGTTACGCAGGAAAACAGCCCGTTTGGGACAAGGAGGATGCCGAGGTTGCGAGACTTGGGAAAGAGAACATGTGGCATAAAATCACGGACGAGCAAGTTAGGAACTTTGTTCGGTCCCGCTACTATCTGAAGCCGGGGACGGGGGAATTCGTTACCGACTATCAAGATGTGCTGGATTTCGAGAAAACGCTGGTAAGGAACTTAATTACCGCGGATATCTCAAAGTCCATTTGCGTTGATTTCTACATGGGTTCACGTTTATTTCCTTTGTCCGCAGGAGCTGAGTTGAAGGCTGAGGCTGAGGCCAGCCCGTCGTCCCAGGAGGCTCAGGCCGCCCGTGGACACGACTTTCAACCGGGCGATGAACGTTTTCAAGGGGAGGGACAAGTCAAAGCCGCCGACATCAGCTGGCCGTGTGACCGGCTTTGGTACGAGCATGAAGTTCATCGAGTACTACAGCACGGACCCTGAGAAGAAAAAAGAGAGGAGAAACCGCTAAAGATAAAGCTGAGGTTCTCGAGCTAAGGAAGAAGCTGGAGACACTAGAGAAAGAAAAGGTGGACTCCAGCATGGTGGACAAGCTAGTGGCCGAGAAGGTGGACGAGCAGCTCCGGAGTTTCTTACCCCCTGGCTTGATGGAGGGGTTAGCTGCTTGGAATGCGGCAGGTCGACAGGGCCGATACACGTGCCCAGCTACGCCGGCAGCACCTCCAGCAATAACGTGTCGCCAGTCCTGGTGACCCCAACGGTGCCCCCTGTCGTGGATCAACCAACGGTGCCCCCTGTCGTGGATCAACATACACCAAGGCCGGAGAATAATGATAATGCGCACGAGCGGCCGGAGAATGATAGGCCGGCCGCCGCATCGGCGCCCTTGTCTCGACATTGCCGAGCTCGACGCCATCACCAAGGTAACTAATTAGTTAGTCCGCGACATCTTCTATGACTATATATGCCTTTGATGACTGCCATATCTCATGCATGCATGGTGCCCAACATGTGTTGACTCCCAGGACATGCCTTGCATACTCCTGCATAGGGTGGGGGCCGGCGGCGAGTTGAAGGAAGTCGAAACGGCCAAGATCATACAACCTTTGACCCGCGATGCACAACCCCCGAATGAGCGAGGCCGTGATGAAAGTCAATGTGAGCGAGGTACTGCCTGAGTTCTGTGACATCGACCCCCCCACGCAACCTCCAGGAGCCGAGCAACACATGAAGCTTGGCGAATGCGGAAGTGGATGATGGAATGGCCGAAGACCCAGATTCGTCTTGGGGATGTTCTTCATGGGATCAGCGCACCGGCGGCGCCACCTCGAGGCCCCGGCCCCCGCCGAGGCGGCGACAAAAAGCTGTTGCGATGAACCGGCGCCACAAGCAGCCGTCGCCACCACCCAGAAGGAACCGCCGTCGCCGCCACCACCGGCCGGAAGCTACCGCCGGTCGCCGCCACCACCGGCCGGAAGCTACCGCCGTCGTCGCCGCCACCAACCGCCACAAACAGTTGTTGGGAACGTCTTCACCGCAACCGTCCAAGGTTAGTTCTGACTTTCCCGAATTCCCCGACTTTCCGACTTTCCCGACTAACGGATGTGCTATTGTTTATGCTTAGGACAAAGCCGTTGCACCTCAACTTGGTGGCAACGACGACAATGAGGAGGAGGAGAATGATGTCAACGTCGATGACTACATCAACACTGGCGCCTGCATGGATGGTATGTACATGCCTCCTGTGGATGAAGAACCCTTCCGCGACCACCGCGTGAACCTGCTCGTCCCACTTCATGCACACAACGCCTAGCCTTCACCGACACGCCTCCGGATGCCGGAGATCATCAAGCTCAACCGGGTAACATTTTCGGCCCTAACACACTGAAAGAAACTGTTAAAGCGGGGTTCACTTCACCCCCACAATCCACAGAGATGAAGAACAAGAAGCACAGGAAGAGAAAAGATCCTCCACCTCTGCGAGCCAGCCAGCTCCTAAGATCCGGGGTCTTGAAGACACGATTCCACCCCGTGCGGATGGCTTCCCCCGAGTTCATGAGGCTGGTAAACCTATCCTTTCTGGGGACTTGCTCCGCCTTGCAGAAGGACCCATGATTGCCTTGCAAGAATCTATCTTGCATCTAGAGGAGCTCCTTCTTAAAGACAAGCACCCGAGTTACCCGGCGTTCGCGGTCAAGGTGCCAAAGGAGCTGGTGGACTTCGTCCAGGAAGACCCCGCGGATGTGTTCTTCATAGCGTACGAGGACATCTTCAAACTCTTTCACACTCAACGCTGGACTATAACATGGTCCGCCTATATGCGCTCGATGTGGCGATGAAGATCAGGAGAGATGATACCCCGTACGTCGCGATAGTGGATCCCTACTACATGCGCGACAGCCATCTGGTGGAAGGATCAAAGACACGGGAAACGCCATGGAGTACCTCGTAAGGGTCATGCTGGCCAACAAGAGGAAGAACGTCCTTCTTCTGCCTTTCTTTTTCGAGTAAGTACACATCAGCTCACCACAGTCGTATCTTATGCCTTCTTCTACATTTCTTCCATCGCTGATCCTTCTTCAATTGTGTTGAGCAGGGACAAGTACTGCGCACTCATCTGCGTATCCCCGAGGTGGTCCATTGCCACTTATTTGGACTCGGGAATAAATCCACGCCGAGACGATACACCAGAATAAAGGGTGTTCTCGATGACGCTCTCGAGGCCTATGCCCAAAAGGGCGGCCCCTTCCATAAGAAGGCGGAATTCTTCACGGATGAGAACACACACAAGTTCCAGCATGGGATCGGATTCCATTGCGTCAAGCAACTGGATGGCAGCGTGAAGGAGGCCTACTACGCCCTCCATCACATTAAATCGATTGTCCGGGATGTCGAGAAAACGAAGATTCCATCTGGTCTCGCAGAATACACCAAAAGCGCGGATGCTCTCACCGATGCTAATTACAGAACAGACTTCCATCGCATCCGGCTGCAGTTGTCAACGATCATCCTCGAAGATGTCATTCGCAAATCAGGGTCCTTCCACTGCCCCAGAGGTATTATAGAAGTGCATGTGTAGGGTATATATTATATATATGCTATGCTATGAAACCCAAATAGGATAGCCATATGATTTCCAACCATGACAATTGATTGATTGTCTTGCCTCTCTACTTAGATGAATAAATTATACTCTATTTATATCACTAACCAATATATATCCCAATCCATCTTCAGGGTTGTGTCAGAGGATATCGAAGAACGACTAGAGGCACAGAATGACACCAGGAGTGGAAGACGAAAGAAGGCTTTCTACCGTTCCCGGCGCCGCTCAAGAAGAGGACTCCATGATCATGCATGCTCCCGCGCGCTCTTGCTCACCGTCATCGCTGATGTGTACTACATTTGATCATAGTTAGGCGGCGAACACTTGATTTGTAATGTGTAGTGTGAAATGATGAAACATTCGGCACTTTTGTGACTGTGTAATACGTATCTCGATCGGGCACTAAGTAATATGTGTGATGACATATTGATTAATGTGTTTGTCTGTTATATACCTGTCAAATATACCTGTATTTCTGTATAAACCTGTATAAATCCTGTATATACCTGTATTTGTACAGCAAAATGGAAAAATACTGTATTTCTGTTTAATATTTCTGTGGCCACGCTTTTTTTTGTGGCGCACCAAGAAACAGTGCGCCACAGAATGCCTCTGTATAGGGGTGCTGCCGAGCTATTTATGTGGCGCACTGGGCTGGGTGGGTGCGCCACAAAAGTTTCACTTTCTATGGCGCACGACCTGGGTGCGCCATAGAAATAATTTTAGTGACGAGAATTCTGTGGCGCACCCAGCAAACCTGGGGTGCGCCACAGAATCCCAAAACCGTGCGCCACTAATAGCCGTTTCTGTACTAGTGTCTCCCCTCCGACAGGGTGCCGGGAAGAGCTTCAGAACTCCTCCGATCTGAGATTGACGATGACGGCCGCGACGGAACTTTTCGTGGAATATGATCGACCGTAATAGGGTTTTCGCGTCGCGGAGAATATATAGGCGAAGAGGCGGCGTCGGTGGCCGAGGGGGCCACCACGCCATAGGGGGCGCGGGCCCACCCTGGGCCGCGCCCTAGTGTGGCGTGGCCCCCTGGTGGTCTGCTCCGACTCCCCTTTGGACTGTGTGATCTCCTCGTGATATTATTGACGATGTCTTTTGTTTCGTCCAATTCCGAGAATATTTCCTTAATAGATTTTCTGAAACCAAAAACAGCAGAAAATAGGGAACTGGCACTGTGGCATCTTGTTAATAGGTTAGTCTCAGAAATGCATAAAAATGATATAAAGTATAGCCAAAACATGTAGCAATTGATATAACATCAGCATGGAACATCAAAAATTATAGATACGTTTGAGACGTATCATCTATCCAGTGGCTGAACTAGAGAGGGGTCGTACACGGTTACAAAGTGGAATTTCCAAGCCGAAACTTTTTACCGAGGGTACAGTCAGGTATGATAAGATTCGTTTTGCAAATTTGTGCAGTATTGATGAACCTGCTATGCTAGTGGTCAAGAGGCTCTGTGTGATCCTCGTTGGAAAGCTGCAATGGATGAAGAGTACTCTGCTTTGTTGAAAAATAATACATGGCATCTTGTCCCTCCTGAGCGTAGCAGAAATATTATTGACTGCAAGTGGCTATACAAAGTAAAGAAACGAGCTGATGGAACAGTTGACAGGTACAAAGCACGGCTAGTTGCTAAAGGCTTCAAGCAGCGTTATGGTATTAATTATGAGGACACATTTAGTGCAGTGGTCAAGGCGACGACTATTCGTTTGGTCTGGGCTCTTGCAGTTTCTCGAGGTTGGAAACTTGGTCAACTTGATGTAAGAACGCGTTTTTTGCATGGTGTTCTGGAAGAAGAGGTCTACATGCGGCAACCTCCTGGTTATGAGGAGCGCTCCAAATTGGGACATATATTCAAGCTTGATAAAGCTCTCTATGGGTTGAAACAGGCGCCTCGGGCCTGGTACTCACGGTTAATTTCGAACTTTCATGCACTAGGTTAATCTGCATCAAAAGCGGACACCTCTCTGTTCTTCTACAACAAAGGGGGTGTGTCTATGTTTATGCTCATTTATGTTGATGACATTATTGTTGTCAGTTCATGCTCATTTATGTTGATGATATTATTGTTGTCAGTTCTTCTGATCGAGTTGTTGATGCACTTCTTCATGATCTTGGTCTTGATTTTGCTCTGAAGGATCTAGGTGATTTGCACTATTTCTTGGGCATCGAAGTTACTAAGGTACATGATGGTATTGTTCTATCTCAGGAGAAATACGCTAATGATCTTCTTAACCGGGTGAACATGAAGTTGTGCAAGCCGTTCCCACTCCATTGCCAATATCAGAAAAGTTGTCTTTGTCCGAAGGTGAACCTTCGAGTAGTGATGATTCTACAAGATAACCGAAACATAGTTGGAGCACTTCAGTATATTACGTTAACTCGACCTGACATCTCCTTTTCAGTCAACAAGGTTTGTCAGTTTCTGCATGCTCCTACGACAACTCACTGGACTGCTGTCAAGAGAATCTGAGGTATTTGCAAGGGACAATTTCGCTTGGTTTGCGTATAAGCAAGTCTGACTCTACGTTGGTAAGTGCCTTTTTCTGATGCTGACTGGGCAGGATGCCCAGATGATAGAAGATCCACTGGCGGATTTGCAATATTTGTTGGATCAAATCTTGTTTCGTGGAGTGCAAGGAAGCAGGCTACATTTTCTCGTCTAGCACTGAACCTGAGTACAAAGCATTGGCGAATGCAACGGCAGAAGTTATCTGGTACAAACATTGCTTTGAGAGTGGGAGTTCCACAGCCTCGATCGGCGTGTTTATGGTGCGATAACATTGGAGCCACGTATCTCTCGCTAATCTAGTATTTCATGCTAGGACAAAGCATATACAGGTAGACTATCACTTTGTTCGTGAGAGAGTGGCTGAGAAGCTTTTGGACATACGGTTTATTCCTTCAGAGATCAACTAGCGGATGGATTTACCAAGTCCCTTGCTAAAAGACAGCTAGAGACATTTCGACGCAATCTTAACTTAGATAAGTTATGATTGAGGAGGTGTGTTAGAAGTATTGTACTCTAGCTGTATCTGTGTTTGTGTAGGTATCGATACCCTGTATGAGTAGGACACGGCTGATGCCTACCATGTAAACTCATGTATGTGTAATATATATACGCACTAGTGACCCTGATCAAGGGCAACCAACGCAACCATAATAATTTACATAGCCCAACTCATGTGGAGTGGATTCCCGGAAATGTTGGGGAGCCAGTAGAATCATGTTTTGCCTGGTTCTTGTCTATCCTTCGGTTTCTAGGGTAAACCTCTGAGACAATTCTAGATTTTCTTGTGGCCCAGTCAATATGCTAGGTGTGTTGCGGAGTACTAGAAATAATCTTACCATTAAGGTGTTTTTCTCAACAACCTACTGACCGTTTTTTTCAAACCATCTTGCTTCGAGAAAATGACAAAAAACCACCACAATTGCGCACAAGACGACGATGAACCACCACCTTAGAAATTGTGACACATAAATACCACTATTGGGGCTACCTTGTGACGCAGAGCACTAATTTACCTGTTTAAGCGTGTTAACACGTTTTCTGACAGATCGGTCCCACCTGTCGGATCTACGTGGCAAAAAAAAAGAAAAAAAGCTGGTCAACGTTTCTCTAACCGCATAGGAATAACATCGAACACGTTGTGTGCATCGACGCGAGCACCTCCGCCGCCTCGGCGGCGCCACCCCTGGCCGCGCTCGCCCGCGTCTGCCCCTGCCCGCGTCCGACCCTGCCCGCGCGCGACCTCCGCCTCCTCGACCTGCTCTTCGCCTACCCCTCCGCCAACCCCGGCCGCGAGCGCGTTGTCGTCTCCAACCTCCACGATCTGGACGTGCTCGATATGGACTCCTCCGCGTGCCGCCTCTCTCTGCTCCCGTTCCTGCGCCGTTCTGGACTCCGGTGAGACCATGGGAGTCACGGCCCAATCAACGGCTCCCCTCGCCACCTGCGCCTCCGGGGCACCCTCCTCTGCTCCGTGCAGTCGCGCTCCTCCGGGACGCGCTCCTGCAGGCTGCAGCGCCTCCTCCCGCCGTCCTGCCCGGCTCCGTCCACTCCCCACTCGACGTCGCGCTGAAGCTCGCCGCGCACAAGGCGCTGGCAGACGCTGTACGACCGTCCAGTTCGCCGGCTTCAAGTCCAAGCAGGCCTTCCTCGACGCGCTCGGCGCCGATGCGCGCCCGCGTCCCCGTCGTCGACTTCTACTTCGAGGCTACTGACTGGAGACCGTGTCGTGGCTCGCAACATCACGGAGAGGTACGAGGAGATGGAGCGCCGGGCACGGAGCGGCGGAGGGCGCACGCCGAGCACGCGGCGGCGAGAACGCCGCGCTGGAGGGCGCCGGGCTCAGCCAGAGGCTCATGCAGGTCGCGCACGAGTGGTGTCGCCGCCGCGCTGGAGGGCGCCGGCTCGACCAGAGGCACGAGACCTTCACACCCACACTGGGCATCTCTCCGTGTCGTGAAGCAGCTCCGCCCCGCCATTGTCGTGTGTGTCGACCACGGATGCGACCACGCCGACCTGCCGCTCCCGAATCACACCCTCAACCTCCTGCGGTCTGCGCGGGAGCGGCGAGCACGGCGGCGCTTCCCAGGCGCGGAGCGTCAGGGCGCCGGCTGGGAGACGGGTTTGGATTGGGTGAGGTCGGCTTCGGCGTGGAGTTGGAGGAGCTGCCCCCGCAGGCGCTCGAACGTCGGCGGGGCCGGATCGCCGCCTCGGCTAGATGCCGCCAGGACGAACCGCCGAGGAGTGGCCCTTTCGCGCCTCCACCATGCCCCCGCGGCAGGAGGCGGCAGAGGCAGCGGCGCCACTAGCAACGACGCGAAGGCCATCTCTTCTCTCTACAACTCTACCTCGCCGCGGCACCCCACGTTGACCTGCTTTTTTTCTTCTTTTTTTTTGCCACGTAGACCCAACAGGTGGGACCGATCTGTCAGAAAACGTGTTAACACGCTTAAACAGGCAAATTAGTGCTCTGCGTCACAAGGTAGCCCCAATAGTGGTATTTATGTGTCACAAATCTCTAAGTTGGTGGTTCATCGTCGTCTTGTGCGCAATTGTGGTGGTTTTTTGTCATTTTCTCTCTTACTTCCGTAGTCGATGCTAAAACAAAAGAACACACTGGTGTTGGAGGAGATGAAGGTTATGCGTATGAAGCTGTTTTCTGACACCTCTTCGCCTCCGGATACGACCGAGCAGACTACCTTATCCTTTGCGATGTAATCTTGCATGTTTCAACCAACCAATATCAAAGCAATTTATTGTGAAGGATAAACTGGAGATTCAAGCGACTATGTAACAGTTGTAGGTTTTTAACCAATTTATATCTTAAGAAATGTTAAATTGTTCTTTTGGAAAACGTTGGAAAAAGGCAGACAACCGCAAAACAGTACATTTGCATGTTTCAGTACAGTTATGTCCAAAAGTAGGCCGAGCTGTTCTCTAAGAAAGGTTGAAGAGGAGAGTGACTGCACAATAGCACCTTGCATGTTTCAACCAAGTTATATCAAGCAACACGCCATTTTACTTAGGGAAAAGCAAGAGATGTAAGCAATTACGCTAAGGTATCATCTCACATATTTCAAACAATTTATGCCAAAAGAAAAGTTGTTTTATGTCAGAGGAAAATGCTGAAAAAACAAGCTACTACATAATGTATGGTGTGTGAACCAAGTTATATCAAAAGATAGGTTGATTTTGCTATAATGCGGGAAAAGTCGGAGAGGCAAATGACCATACGATGACATCTTGCATGTTTCGACCAAATGTTAGAAAATAATATGTTTTTGTTTTGAAATAAAACTTGGAACACAATCGCACTATTTTATACTCCCTCCGTATCAAAATATAAGTCTCTCTAGTCACTTACCACACACATATATCTAGACATGTTTTAGTGCAAGGTTTACATGAACTTTGCACTAAAACATGTCTAGATACATGTGTGTGGTAAGTGACTAGAGAGACTTATATTTTGATACAGAGGGAGTATTTTGCAACATAGATATATGAAAGACAAGCCAATTTATTCCACAGAAAATGTTGGAGAGGCAACTAGCTGCAAATGTGACTTATATGTTTGAAGAAAGTTCTATAAAAATAATCGACTTGTTTTGAGGGAATCATGCCCTTTTGGACAGTTATCTTGGCTTTACTTTATTCCTGAATTTTGTTCCCCAAGGCTAAAGAGAGAAAAGACCTGATAGGTGGGTATGATATGTTAGAATTGCTTTCAAACGATTTTAATCAGACGATTTGAGTTCCCTGTTAAAGATTACTAGTGGAATTTTGCGCGTCGTCACGACGCGCCTTTGTGAGTTTTAGATTTTTATTGGCGATATGTTGTTGTAATATTTTGTGAACAATGCTTTATTAAAGTATTGCAGATGTCCAAAGCGTATTAAAGGAATGATTTAGAATTGAGAAGATTAAGTAAGAAAATCACTTAGGTGGGGAAAAAACTTCTTAATTTGTCCGCATATTCATACTAAAATGTGCATTATTGTAAACAAACAGCATTCGTTGAATTATTTAATTCCATAAGTTGAAATGGTGAAGTATCTTTGTAATTTGTTATAAATATCAAAATATTTAATTTAACTACATAGTTTGAGCAAATGTATTGTAAGGAAATTTGTTAAATTCAATCCATAATTAGAGGAAATGGATTTTTATTTTATGCAAACATTTAGTGGAAGAAGCATGTTTAATTGTACGTGCATAATTAGAGAGATTGCAGCTAAATTGTCTCTGAATATTAAACAATTTTGGATAATTAAATTGCATAATCAAATGGAATACATTATATGGATATTTATTAAATTCTATCCATAATTTGGAGGGAATTAATTTGGATTTTCCTCAAATATTTGTTGAATTAAAATCTTAAAATATGTTTGCATTATGCCATAAGTAGCGCAAATAATGGTTGGTACCTTTTTTTTCCGATTGAATAGTATAATCAGAGGAAATGCATTTCGTGAGCATTTATTAAAATTTAATTCACAATTAGACGAAGTGCACCTAGAATGTATGCAAATATTAGGCAATTTGAGTTGTTTAAGTTTGTTTGTATTTTGCCATTAGGAAGTATCAATTTTTTTTCCGAGCATGTTGATATATTTTGGGGTACCTTAAATATTTTAGCAATTTGAAATGTTGAAATGTTCTTCTTTTTTCCAAATATTTAAGTTAAGTGTGTAGGTAATGGTACTGTATATTTTTGGATTAATGCTAACAAATGGGGAAAGTTCGTCTATATTGCATCCAAATATTGACTACTTATATATAAAATAACCGTAGGGGCTTCCCCTACGGTAGTTCGGTCTAAAAAAAAAATATTGACTATTTTGAATCGTGTAAATATGTTTTGTGTTTTGCCATACGTAGTTACCGTTTTTCTTAGCATTTGGTATATAGTTTAGAGAACACGCAAATATTTAGCAATTTGAAGTATTTGAATATGTTTGTATGTTGACATGAATTCTTAACTGTAATCTGAGTTATATCCAAATGTTGACCAATTTTATTTTTTAGAAATGGCAAGTTAATTTCGAATAATTCGCGAATCTGAATGTTTAGTTATGTTTGTATGTTGGTATAAATAATTAATTTAGCTTCGTAATCAAAAGATGTGCATTATATGAGCATTTAGTAAAGTGAGTATATAATTTGAGAAATTGCATCTGAATTTCATATTTAGAGAAAGTTGATTAGTATTTTGCCAATATTTGCTTAGTTGAGATGGTCAATTAGAGTTCATAATCAGAGGGAATACGTAGTGTGAGCATTTGTTAAATTCAACTTTACATAATTCTGGGGAGTGCATTTGGGTTTTCTTCAAATATTGACCAATTAACAATGTTCCAACTTTTTTTTTCATGCAAATAGTTGGCCTTTTTTTTGTGTTAGTATGCTGATATATTTGAGATTATCTCCGATTTTTTAAGCAAATTGAACTGTTAAAAAATTATTAATTTTAAATTTGAGTCTATAATGAGTGGGAATGCACATTTATTCATTTGGATTCCATAGGTAGAGAATTTTTTTTAAATTCAACTCCATATAATTGGAGGAAGTGTATATATAATTGTTCTAACTTTTTACCAAATTGAGATGTCAATAGGTGTTTTTTTTTTGGTGTGAACATGTTGATACATTCTAGAATATATCCAATTTTTAAGCAATTTGAAATGTTTAAAAATTATAAATTTTAAATTCTAGTCTACAGTGGGTGGAAATGCACATTTATTCATTTGGATTCCATAGCTAGAGGAATTTTTTAAATTCAACTCCATATAGTTGGAGCAAGTGTATATAGAATTTCTCCAAATTTTTTCCAAATCGAGATGTGTAAATATGTTTTCATTTTGGTATATTGTGGTCAAATAGCTAACATTTTCTTTCCCTATCATTTTGATATGTTGTGGTCAAATAGATTTTTAAAAAACTGTACATTTTATAGTATTATCAAATTTGAATTCTTTTAGTGTTTACCAAACGATTAGGTTTGAAAGTCATATACAATTCTGCCATATTCAAATTTATAATTTTAGTTGGAATGCTCAAATATGGGTGTTTTTCTATAAAATTATCCTAATCTGCCCTACTTGAATTAGTCGAACATATTTGCGTTTTTTTCGAAAATAGTTAACATTGTATTTTCCTAGCATTTTTTTTCTAATATTTTGTGGACGGGTATTTATAGGATTTTTACTGTTTTCTGTTTTTTTGGGGGGAGGAAAAATTGGCTCAAATGGTAACAAAATGATCAGATTTCGTATATTTTTTCGGAAATATGAAATATGTAAACATGAAATGAGAGTTCAAATGGTCGAATATATTTTAAAAATCGTACAATTTGGAATTTATTAAAATTTGTTTTTTAGTGTTTACCAAATGATGAGGTTTGAAAGTCGTATAAAAGTCTGAGGTATCTAAATTTGTAATTTTAGTTGGAATGGTCCAATATGTTTTTTTTTAATAACAATATCCAAATATAGGCCAATTTGAATTAGTCAATCTTAATTGTTTTTTGTTTCCAAATAGTAGTTAACATTTTTATCCATAGCATTTCAATATATTTTAAATATTTTGTGGATGGATATTTGCGACATGTAATTTTTTTTGAATTTGTAATATTTTTCATTTGTTGAAATTTGTGTGAAGCAGTGGGGCCCGCCTTGTTTTTTTTTTGCATTTTCTGGATTATTATGTGAGGGGAAAAAAACTGGCAGCCTGGGCCCACGCTGGCGTCGTGATGACATCAGCAGTGGCCAGGGCTGCCACTGCCGCGCCGGCGGCGACAACGACGGCGCCGCCGCGTCGGAGCGAGCTGGGAAGCACCGCTAGGCGCGTCGGGCGCGGCTCCGCGCGGGATACCCGCGGGTGGCAGCGCGGCCGCAGCTAGTGGCCGGAATCGTCGCCGGCGACGTCGAATCGCGGCGGTGGAGGATACTGACGCCGGCGAAGATTCCGCCGTTCGTGCGTCGTCCCGGCACGCGTCCGTCAGCGACGACGAAGAGGGGCCGACGGCGAACCCTCCTGCGTCGATGGATCCGTCGGGGAGGGCCGGAGCGGCGGTGGCGTGCGCCGGCGCCGTCGCGGCGAACTCCGCATCGCGCGGAAGGAGAAGAAGAGAGGGGGCTCTGCGGTATTTTTGCAGCGGTCCCTGGGTTTCCGGGGAATTACGTTTAGGTCCCTCGCTTCGTAAAATTGGAGGTTTGCGGTGCAATTTGTGGGCTTCCTTGTCGGTTTTTGCAAAATGACGGCGCGCAGTGAGTCTGACAGGTGGGGCCCACCACGGTACTGTTCAACACTGTAGCAGTGAACAGTGCTCACTGTAGCTAGCTACAGTGCGTGGGGGCTGAGAGCTCGCGAAAGTGACCATCTTTCATATAGTTAGTGATGGTTGAACATGTGATTTAGTGTTTTTTTCTTTCTAAAACATACTCTCTGTCCCCTGTTCCTATTTATAAGGTGCACACGCTGTTTTAGTACAAAATTTATATCATAGATTTATAATGAAAAATACTTTCTAATGATACAAGTTATTTCTCAAATAATTCTCATCTTCTTGCAGTAAGTATTTGTCAAACGAAAATCTCATAAAACGCGTACGTCTTATAAATGAGAATGGAGGGAGTATGGTTCAGTGAAACCCTAGCCCCAAATCCTATGTTTTTGCGCAATTGCCCGTTCTCCACGGCCAATGTTTCTCTACGAATCGATTTAAGCAACCCACAGTTCCTTAAAATCTCTAATTTTCCTGTCACGATCTGTCGCAACAGTGGAACATGGGGTTCCCCTAGTACGCCAAAGTGGGTCCACCCCATGTGGGCCCAAGATGAAGATGGACAAGACCAAGACTCAAGTCAAGCTGGCGGGTTCACCGTCAAGACACGCATGGCCTACGTCGACTAAGGGCTCCGGTCCTGGGGACCTTCCGGGTCCCCGAACCAAGCAAGAAGGCCAGGAAGGACCCGAGAGCCCGAGTTCCCGGCAGGAGGCCAGGCTCCCTCTCGGGTACTTCCCCACGTCCCTGTGGATAAGCACTCCACCTCACCACGGAAGACTTGGGAAGCAAGGCGAAGGCAGCGCGGGCGGGAAGCACGTCCCGTGGTGGTGTCAGCTCCTGTCCACCCCAAGGCGGACGCTCCCACCTAACCCAAAGGAGACGCTAGGCTGAGGAGAGGCCACGTCTCCCCCTAAACTAGATGAGGAGGGTCCTTCACCCCGAAGGTCCCTCACGCCCCTCACGTGACCCTGTGGCAACCCCTTAGCCTATAAAAGGAGGACCAAGGCACGGAGGAGGGGGAGGTCGAAGCAAGGACGAACACAAGCTAGAACCAGAGCAAGACTAGACTAGGGCTGCGAAGGTAGAGAGGAAGGTGATCTCCTCCGGGTCAGGATCTGTCCTTCTTCTACCTCCAGCCAAAACCCTTCCGGGTACCCTGTCCGGGAGGTTCCATTGTAAGCCACACTATGAAGAACCATCAATCCAGACATGCAGGAGTAGGGCTTTTAGCCTCCGGGCGGCCTGAACCTGGGTAGCTCCTTGTGTCCCTTTGGTTGCATGCTTTGATCGTGGAGAGGAGAGCTTGATCTAGACTCCGCCCAAGAAGACGATTCTCAGCCTCCTTCGCGCCCCGTGCCGAACCTAAAAGGGGGTATCCTATACTCCCGGTGTCCGTGCAACGAGACACGACATCTGGCGCGCCAGGTAGGGGGCGCAAGCGCTGGTTTCATCTTCATCAAGTTCATCGGCAAGTTCTTCGTCAAGCATGCCTCCGAGGAAGAAGGGAGATCCTGCGGCGTCCAAGCCGGTCTCTCCCTCACGCACTCAAGCTTCAGCTGAACGTCGTGCTGCTGGCGCACGGCGGAGCGTCTCTCCGTCCCCGCCTCCCATGGAGAGGGTGGCGCCGGACGAAGTGGACGGTCGCGACAAGGACAACGGCCCTGGCGGAGCGGCGGCTCCAAAGGGCGCCACCATGCCTCCTCCTCGCTCGGGGGAGAAGAGCGTCTGCAACGGCACCGGCAAGGAGCCCACCGCTGGAGGAGGGAACCACGGCGTTCGCCCCAGCGGGGATCCACGAGCATCCAAGAGCAAGACCTCCGCGCACTCGCCTTCGGACGTGCAAGCTCGCCATGATGCTCTAGTCGCTGCCAAGGCCCTGATGCAGTTCCCTCCAAGCAGCGGCGATCCCAAGGTCTACCAAGAATGGAGGACTCGCGTCGAGAGGCTCCTCGACTTCGCCGATGGTGGTCCGTGGGTCGAACCCACTCAAGCTCCCACCGTCGACAATCCCGGAGCAGCACAAGACAAGACACGTGATCCGCGAGGCCAGCCTCGTGGTGAACGTCAAGCCAAGACGGCGCCTCCTCGCACCGCGCCACCGATGGCTGATCGGCTAAACCGCGATCACGGCGAGGCCATCTCCATCGGGTCGTCTACCTCGCGCAACCCAGATCTTCGTGACGAGCTCAACAGCCGTCAGAACGAGGATATGCGCACCCGCATCGAGCGTCGCCGAGAACGTCACCGCCGGGAAGATCGGGGCATCGACCTCGCCGAAGGCTGCCTCGCCCTCGCTCCCGAGTTCCGCCACTTCAACTGGCCCAAGAAATTCAAGATCGACGTTCTCCGCTACGACGGCACCACGAACCCCCGGGACTTTCTGCAGATCTACTCTCTTGCTGCGATGGTTGCCGGGGCCGACGAGGTCATGATGGCCAACTGGTTCCCTTGGCCCTGAAGGGAGACGCCCAGACTTGGCTTCTCAACCTTCCCAAGTGCTCCATCCGTTCCTGGCGGGCACTGAAGGAGCAGTTTCTGGGGGCTTTCCAAGGCGGGTACGAGCGCCCGGGGGCTCCCAGTGATCTCCACGACTTCAAGCAGCTGCCGGGTGAAACTCTCCGCAAGTTCATCCAGCGCTTCACCCAGAAGATGAACACCATCCCGTGCATCAAGGAGGAGTTGGTGATCCAGTCCTTCCACGCCAACGTCCGCAACCCCAAGATGCGCGAGAAGCTGAGCATCCATCGCGTCGAATCTGCTCGTAAGCTCTGGGAGCTTGCAGATCGGTGCGCTCGAGCTGAAGAAGGAGCCAAGTTCCCCGGGGAGGATGAACCCGAGGACAAGGTCGCTCCAGCCAAGAACAAGAAGCGGGACCCTGGACCCGACAAGCGGATCTTCGTCACCGAGCCTCTTCCGAAGAAGACCAAGCCCGCGCCGACTTCCGAGGAAGAAGGTGAAGGTGATCCCTGGTGCCACATCCATCCAGAAGGCAACCACTTGCTCAAGGACTGCCGCATGCTCAAGAACCTCGCCATCCGGGAGCAACGTCGAGCTGATGGGGTCAGTCAAGACGGTTGCTACAACTGCGGCACTGCCGGGCACATCGCTCGTGACTGTCCCACGGGTCGCCAAGGCGGAGGCGGCCGTGGATGGAACCGAGGCGGTGGCCGCGGGGGCCGTGGAGGAGGACGCGGCGGTCAAGGTGGTCGCGGGTACCACACTCCGGAGGCCCCCACGGCGGCAACGGGGAAGCTCCGGCTCCCCAAGGAGGCAACGGCGGCAAGTATCAAGAAGTCACTGGAGTTGTCGGGTGCATCCACGGAGGGTCTTCTCTGCCTCCCTCCAACGGCGCCTGCAAGAGACTTGTCCGGGAGCTGAACGCGGTTGCTTCTGCTCCGTCCAAGCCCCTGGACTGGTCTAGTCAAGTCATCACCTTCGACCCAGAAGACCACCCTGCAAACACTGCCGGGGTCGGGACCCTGCCGCTGATCGTGTCGCCCGTCATCCACAACTACAAGGTCACCAAGATGCTGGTCGACGGAGGCTCCAGCCTCAACTTGCTGACGGCGAAGGTCCTGGCTATCCTTCAAATCCCCTGTCTCGCCTGCAAGACACCGGGGTGTTCCAAGGCGTGAACGGAAGTGTTACTCGACCCCTCGGGAAGATCACCCTTCCGGTCACCTTCGGCGACTCCAAGAACTTCCGCACCGAGGAAATCGTCTTCGACATCGCCGACACTCCGCTACCGTACAACGGCATACTTGGCAGACCTGCTCTGGCCAAGTTCATGGCCGTCTCCCACTTCGCCTACAACATGCTGAAGATTCCGGCGCCGTGGGGGTGATCAAGGTCAAGGCCGACATCGACGATGCTATCTACTGCGTTCACCAGCTGAACCAGACGGTGGCAACCACGGCGGATCCCTCAAGGTGTACAGGAGGATGATGATGGGGCTCTCCCCGGGGGCGAAGGGCACCCGGGGGCTCCACATCTACTCCCCCAAGAAGGCGCCATTCCATGGCGATCCGCAGCTGACCAAGAAGGTGGCGCTAACCAGCGACGGAGTTCGCTCCATCACCATCGGCGCCCGCCTCACCGACAAATAGGAAAGCGCGCTCGTCGCCTTCCTTCGGGAAAACTCTGACGTCTTCGCGTGGGAGGCGTCAGGTTTACCCGGCGTTCCAAGGGAGGTGATCGAGCACAAACTGGCGGTCAATCCGGGGGCTCGCCCCGTGAAGCAGGTTCTCCGGAACCAAAGCAAGGAAAAGCTGGAATTCATCATCGCCGAGGTGGACAAGTTGATAGAAGCTGGTGTCATCCGGTCGGTTCCCCACCCAAGCTGGGTGGCCAACCCCGTGGTGGTACCGAAACCCATGACCTTCAAGTGGAGACTCTGCATCGACTTCACAGACCTGAATAAGGCCTGTCCCAAGGACCCTTTCCCCCTGCCGCGGATCGACATGATCGTGGATTCCACGGCCGGGTGCGAGCTGCTGTGTTTCTTGGACGCCTTCTCCGGGTACCACCAGATCATGATGTCACTCGAGGACCAAGAGAAGACGGCCTTCATCACTCCCAAGGGCTGCTACTGCTACACCCGGATGCCTTTTGGCCTCCGGAACGCCGGCGCTACCTTCCAGCGCGCAATGCAAGCATGCCTTGGGTCACAGCTGGGCCGCAACGTTGAAGCGTACATCGACGACATCGTGGTCAAGACCCGGTACAAGGACTCCCTCATCCAAGACCTGCACGAGACCTTCGAGAACCTCCGCCGGGTCAACTTCAAGCTCAACCCCGACAAGTGCGTGTTCGGGGTCCCCTCCGGCAAGCTGCTGGGTTTCCTGGTCTCTCACCGAGGGATCGAGGCGAATCCGGACAAAATCAAGGCAATCGAGCGCATGGAGGCGCCCCGGCGGGTCAAGGACGTACAGCGCCTCAACGGGTGCATCACTGCACTCGGGCGCTTCATCTCAAGGCTTGGGGAGCGGGCCTTACCGTTCTTCAGGCTGCTCAAGAAGTCAGGCCCCGTGGAGTGGACCTCCGAGGCCGAGGAAGCCCTGCAGTCCCTTAAGCGCTACCTCGCCTCGCCACCAATCCTCGTGGCACCAGAAGAGAAGGAGCCCCTACTACTGTACATTGCTGCCACCAACCAGGTGATCAGCGCTGTGCTTGTGGTAGAGCGTGACGCTCCTCCGAAGAAGTCAAGCAAGATCAAGGGCAAGCGACCCGGGAACTCTCTCCGGGACAACCGTGCAAGAAAAGGCTGCCGGGTGACCAGGGGTCTCACGATCCTGACGTCACTGCAACCTCACCAGCGGCGCGGAGCCCGTCGGGAATGGAGAATCTCCCTCCGACGAGACTTCGCCGGGGGCTACCTCGTCCCCACCCCAAGACGTCGACGTGGAGGAAGCCGAGCCCTCTCAGGACTCGGCGACCCGCAAGGTGCAGCACCCGGTCTACTTCGTCAGCGCAGTGCTGCGCGACGCCCGGGAGCGGTACCCCATGATGCAGAAGCTGCTGCTGGCAATCCTCATTGCCTCCCGCAAGATGAGGCCGTACTTCCAAAGCCATCCCATCACGGTGGTGTCCAAGTACAACCTAAGAAGCCCCCTGGAGAACCCACTTGCCACTGGTCGCATATCATGGTGGGCCATGGAGCTTCAAGGTTTCGGTCTCAAGTTCGAGCACACGGACAACATCAAGAGTCAGGCGCTGGCGGATTTCACGGCCGAGTGGACCGAGACGGCGTTCGACGACCCGGAAGAGGAAACCTGCCTCCCCGGGAAGGAAGATCCTAGCGCCTGGACCATGCACTTCGACGGCTCCTACACCAAGGGGAAAGGAGGTGCTGGGGTTGTCCTAACCTCACCAACCGGGGACCGGCTGAAGTACGTCGTCCAGATGCACTACCAAGGGAACATCTCCAACAACACGGCGGAGTACGAGGGCCTGCTCGCAGGACTTCGTGCTGCCGTCGGCCTCGGCATCAACAAGATCGTCGTCAAGGGTGACTCTCAGTTAGTCATCAAACAAGTGAACAAGGAGTACGCGTGCCCTCAGATGGCACCATACGTTGAAGAGGTCTGGAAGCTGCAGCGGCGCTTCGACAACTTCCGGGCTGTGTACGTCCCACGGGGAGAAAACACGGCCGCGGATGAGCTATCGCAGGTGGCGTCCAAGCAAGAACCAGTGCCTCCCGGGATCTACATCGAGGTCCTCAGGCGACCTTCGATCCCACCCGAGAGGCTCGCGACAAGATCTGCGCCGGGGGCTGGCGACCCTTCTACCTCGACAACACGGGTAGCCAGCCCAGAAGCTCAAGACCCGGCAGCCCCTCCAGCGGAGGAAGCTATGCTTTCTTTCCGTCGGATGGTGCTACCGGTGGAAGGAACCCACCCACCCTGGGCCCGGGACATCGTCAAGTACATCATGGAGCACGCCCTCCCGGAGGACGATCACGACGCCGAGCGGGTGGCTCGTCAAGCCAAGCTCTACGTCATGATCGACGGCGAGCTCTACCGGCGACGGGACAACGGAGTCAAGCTCCGCTGCATCCCTCAAGAACAAGGCCAAGTACTGCTACGGGACATCCACGAGGGCACATGTTCAAGTCATGTGGCATCAAGATCACTGGCGGGTAAAGTTTTTCGTCACGGGTTCTACTGGCCAACAGTCCTCAGTGATGCGGAGCAGCTAGTCAAGACCTGTGAAGCCTGCCAGTACTATGCGAAGAACATACATCAGCCGGCGCAAGCTCTGCAGCCAATTCCAATCTCCTGGCCGTTCGCGGTCTGGGGGCTGGACATCGTGGGAAGATACCGAAGTCTGTCGGGGGCCATGAATACCTTTTCGTGGCCATCGACAAGTTCACAAAGTGGGTGGAAGTGATGCCAGTACCAAGACAGACAGCTCAAGCAGCCATCAAGTTCATTGAAGGGATCGTGTACCGCTTCGGAGTACCCAACAGAATCATAACGGACAATGGCTCTCAGTTCACAAGCCGATCCTTCCTCAACTTCTGTGAAGAGCTGGGAATCAAGGTGTGTTTTGCCTCGGTGTCCTACCCAAGGTGCAATGGGCAAGTGGAGCGAGCCAATGCGGAGGTCCTAAAGGGTTTGAAGACCAAGGCCTTTGACAAGTTAGAAGACAAGGGCAAGAACTGGATTGAGCATCTACCAAGTGTCTTGTGGTCCCTCAGAACCACACCAAGCAGAGCCACTCAAGAAACACCATTCTTCCTTGTCTATGGAGCAGAAGCCGTCTTGCCAACAGAGCTCAGGCATGGATCCCCCCGGGTACTTGCCTATGATGAAGACGCACAAGCTGAGAGGAGGATTGATGACATCAACTTCCTGGAAGAGGTGCGGTGCCGAGCTTCCTTACGATCTGCTCGATACCAGCAAGGGCTCCGCCGCTATCATGATCGCCATATCCGTTCACGGGTACTGGAACCCGGAGACCTGGTTCTCCGCAAGAAGCAGAAGCTTGATAACATGAACAAGCTGTCCTCCAAGTGGGAAGGACCTTATCGGGTGACGCATACCCTGAGACCCGGAGCTGTTTATCTGGAGGACGAGAAAGGCAGGCCGGAGGGCAACGCCTGGAACATCGAGAATCTCCGGAAATTCTACCCCTGAATACGAACATGAATCGCAGATAGTTCGAGTCAACTAAGCACGCCCAAGGGGCTAGTGTTCTGTATAAGGGTGTAAGAATCGTCGCCAAGGAATAAAAGATAAGTTTTTCAATTCCGTGAGCCTCTCTTGTTGTCGTGAAGTGTGTTATCCGTAACAACCCCCAAGCAGGGGGCTGACATGGTGCCGGTGGCTGACAGGTCGAGCGCGAGTAGCCTATCAGTAGGCGCTGCCACCTGATCGTGCCGTACTGCCGCGGTAAGAAGTGGAACGGGCAGTGCTGTGTTTTAAAGAACCTAAACACAGAAATGCACATTCAACTTTGCTTGCGGGTTGCTCCGGATGAAACACTTTCACGACATGTAAGGGAGGGTCCATTCTTTTCCTACTGAAAGTGTGTTTGTGTAGCGCCTCTCCCGGGACAGGAATGGATGCTGAAGAGCGGCTCAGGAGCTGGTACCCGGGAAGGACAGAGTAGATCAAGGGCACGGCAAAAACCAGCTAAGTCTTTGCATGTGCATCTTGCATTCTAGGCATAATATCTCGCTCGGAGTCAATATACCACCAACCTGCGCATGCTTGACAGTTGATGAGAACCTTTGCGGGGGTAATGCGTCCTCCCCGGCGAACGGTCAGATTTCCCTTCTGGCCTAGTACCCGTGGCTGTGGAGTGGACTCCCGGAAGGCATAGTGCTCTTAGGGGTGCTGCTACCGGTGCAGGCGGTTAGAGTACTTGTCACCTAAGAGATCTCCTCAGAAAACTTGACGGCGCGTTAGTGCAAGGGAGGTTTGGGAAATGACCCCGGGAGTTGAGCCCTAGGATTGCATTCATCTGAACTTACATTCTGAATTTACAATTCTGATTACATTCAGTCGAAGCTTTTCCTGGATACATATCTAGCCTATGCTACTAAGGCCAGCTCAGGGCTCCTGGCTGTGCAGCTCTGTCTTCTGTTTTATTGCCTGCCGGGTGAACTCCGGACTCCCGGGGACGCCTGGGATGAAGGAGGGCATTCGCGCAGGATCTTCAGGGGTCCCACGGGCCGGGGAACTTCCGGGCAAACCCCGGCACATGCTGGCTGCAGAGGAGGTGCACGTGGTCCACGAACTTATCCATGATGTCTTCCTCATCCTGTACGAAGGGAAGAATCGAGTCAAGGCGCAGGATCTTCCCAAGGGTCGTATTGCCAGAACCGAGGGCCTTACCTTGAAGACATCGTCAAGATCGCAGAGGAGGCGGATCAATCTCTGATTGCCTGCGGCCTCCTTCCACAGCTCCATCTTGATGGTGTCCTTCCGGGTCGCCAGCGCCACCGATGCCTCCATGGCAGCAGAACCGGCGATGTTCCCCACCGCGGGGAAAACCAAGGAGACCCGAGGGCGAGGAACGACCTCGTCCTTTCTAGTGGCTCGGGCTCCAGCTTCGCTGGGTGCCTCCGCCGTCGACACATCGGACAAGGCCCTCTCTGCTTCGCCGGACATTGTTCTGCGGGCGCGGGAGGCAAAGGAAGAAGAGGAGCGGAGCAAGGCGAGAAGATGTGGCAAGGGGTGGAGTCTGGATGGTCTTTTATAGGCCTCCCACGCTCCACCTACCCCTTGACGCTACGGCTGCTGCAGTAATGGGAGCGCGTTTTGCAAAAAACTCGTTCTCATTCACACGGACGCGACACGAAGACAAGGAGGAAAACAAGATCTTCTTCATTTACAAGGACTACAAGGGGACGATCTTTTTTACAACAAAAAGGTTGGCTCCCGTCGAGCAAGGAGCACCGCCGTACAATGGAAGACGCTACTTCCAGAAATACGTCGTCAAGGCCGCCAAGGAGGAGGTCAACGAGATCTCCATGGCGCCCGTCCGAAGCTCCTCGCCTTCAGGAAGACGAGCTCCCCTCGACCTTGATGTCAGATGAGTTTTCCTCATCTTCATCCTCGTCGTAGGAGCTCGAGCTGCCGCTGCTGCTCTCCATGCAGCACTCCACGCGTCCGCCATCGACACCGAAGATCTTCACGGAGAGCGTTGCATCTCCGTCGTACCGGAACACCAAGCACTGCCCCCTGGACAGGCGGCGGGCACGGGAGAACGACTTCCACCCCGGACCCAGAAGCATGGCGCCTTCAGTGGTGCGCTCCGCCATGGCCCAGGAGGGGCCATTGGGGCAGCCTTCCACTTGCAGCCAGAAGCCGGAGGGTCCGATGTCCTCCGTCGCCATCGCGAAGGAATCCGGCAGGAGAAGCCGGCTGCGAGGCCTGCGGTTCAGATCCACGACGAACTCGAACGGCGCGAAGCTGGTATGAACCATGCTCCTAGGAGGGGGAGCAGCGGTGCCGCGGCCTCCACGGCCGCCGCGACCGCGAATCCCACGACCTCGCGGAACAGCTCGACCACGAGTGGAGGGGCCACTCTCCGCAGCAGCTGAAGAAGTACGAGGGCGCCCAACTCCTCTCCTCGCTCTCGCCATTGGCGCTGGCAGCTTGTGGGGAGGCCTGGAGTTGGACTGAGGAAGAAGATGAACGAAAAGCCAGGGGTGCGCCTCGCTTTTATAGCCACGGCGGTGCCTCTGTCAAGCGTCTCCTCGGTTCTTCCGTTAGTGGGAATCGAGGGGGCCCCCAGTTATTCCCCCGAGCGGAGTAACTCCAAGACCTTCAAGGCCATCAATGAAGCAAGCAAGGAAGACCAGGTGCCCGGGACCCACTTTGACCTATCTTTAGGCCATGGCCCCGGCAGCTGGAGCAAGAGCCGCCGGGACCATGCCCGGGGGCTACTGTCGCAACAGTGGAACATGGGGTTCCCCTAGTACTGCCAAAGTGGGTCCACCCCATGTGGGCCCAAGATGAAGATGGACAAGACCAAGACTCAAGTCAAGCTGGCGGGTTCACCGTCAAGACACGCATGGCCTACGTCGACTAAGGGCTCCGGTCCTGGGGACCTTCCGGGTCCCCGAACCAAGCAAGAAGGCCAGGAAGGACCCGAGAGCCCGAGTTCCCGGCAGGAGGCCAGGCTCCCTCTCGGGTACTTCCCCACGTCCCTGTGGATAAGCACTCCACCTCACCACGGAAGACTTGGGAAGCAAGGCGAAGGCAGCGCGGCGGGAAGCACGTCCCGTGGTGGTGTCAGCTCCTGTCCACCCCAAGGCGGACGCTCCCACCTAACCCAAAGGAGACGCTAGGCTGAGGAGAGGCCACGTCTCCCCCTAAACTAGATGAGGAGGGTCCTTCACCCCGAAGGTCCCTCACGCCCCTCACGTGACCCTGTGGCAACCCCTTAGCCTATAAAAGGAGGACCAAGGCACGGAGGAGGGGGAGGTCGAAGCAAGGACGAACACAAGCTAGAACCAGAGCAAGACTAGACTAGGGTTGCGAAGGTAGAGAGGAAGGTGATCTCCTCCGGGTCAGGATCTGTCCTTCTTCTACCTCCAGCCAAAACCCTTCCGGGTACCCCGTCCGGGAGGTTCCATTGTAAGCCACACTATGAAGAATCCATCAATCCAACATGCAGGAGTAGGGCTTTTAGCCTCCGGGCGGCCTGAACCTGGGTAGCTCCTTGTGTCCCTTTGGTTGCATGCTTTGATCGTGGAGAGGAGAGCTTGATCTAGACTCCGCCCAAGAAGACGATTCTCAGCCTCCTTCGCGCCCCGTGCCGAACCTAAAAGGGGTATCCTATACTCCCGATGTCCGTGCAACGAGACACGACACAATCCATGCCATGCAAGCAGTCTAACTGTTAAATGAAGCTCGTCGTGTTCCCAATCAATCACTCACTGTTGGTTGACTAGCTAGGTGGTCCAACTGAGCGACAAGTGGGACCCACTCACACTCTTTCCTCACTCCAGTCCTTGTAGCCCACAGTCCAGTCCACGCTGCACGCCTGCACGCTCCACTCCCGAAACCACGCCACCGCCCCACCCCGATTTCCACGGTCCCCCACGCTCACCACTCCACGGCAACCGCGACCACGACCGGGAGACGCCGGGATCCAGGGGGAGCCCGGCAGCCCGTGCTTGACCGGCCTGCGTGACGGCGGGCCAGCCGGCAACGAGGGCGAGGAGGCAGCGAGATCGACGACCGGCTCGGCTCGCCTGGTCGCGACACGGGATCGGTGGGCGGCCGCGACGCTACCGACGGCGGGACGCCGAGGTACTATTCTTCCGCCCTCTCACCGTTTCCGGTCAGCATCCGCGCCACTCCCCCTCCTGTTGCGATCGCACATCAGCCAAACGCCCCCGTTCCGGTTTCACTTTCCCCTGATTTGTTTCTGTCCTGTCCGTTAGAAGTTAATTGACTTTGGAGTTTGGACACTAACACCCGCGACTAGAGCAGCTAATCTAAAGGGTAATGCACATTATGTAGGGGAGATTAGCTCTCTTACGGGCAATGAGTGAAGCCACTGGAGAACCCCTCTCGGTAGTACATGAGAATATTTTGTCCACTGGTAAGATGCGGCATTATAGTGTGGCAAGTTCTCTACCATTCCATGCTATGCCTCATCAGTCTCTGCAAACTCGGAGAAATGTCTTTTGCCAGAAAGCTAGGGAAAGCTGCCTTCTTTCATGGAATCCCATTCCTTTGCACCTGTTGTAGTGGTGGAAGCCGCAGGCACCAAAAGCATTGATGGAGCGCTATGATGCTCTGAGTGATGAAAGTGAATTTAGGTGATCCTGAGCAAGAGATTGTTCTATTCTCCTGGGATGCCTCACTTTCCCGCAGGCTAAGAGATGGAAACGTATCTCTCCCCTTTCCCCTCCTTGCCTCCTCTTTTTCCTCCATCAAAAACCCCAATCTCCACTCCCTTCCCCTGCTCCCACTCAGCTCCACACGGCGAGCAGTAGCAATCACGTTCTGCCGGAGAGAGCCATGTCGTCCAGCACCTCTAAAATCGTTCAATTCACCTTGGTGTTCGCAGCGGAGGAGGGCACGGCTCCAAGAAGACGAGCCATCGCTGATCAAGTTTGTTGAGGCGAAGCGCGTTAGGAACAGACAGTAGGAATGTGAGAAATTCATCAAGAGGGAGGATTGGAGAAATCAAATTCCGTTGATGAACCCGTCCACGCGATGCTTCGATTTCTCGAGATCCTCCCTCTTTATAAATTTCTTACACGCCCACTGTCCGTTGTTAACCTCTTCGACTCAACGGACTTGATCGGAGATGGGTTCGTCTTCTTGGAGCCGTGCCCCTCCTCCGCCGCGGACGCCAGGGTGAACTGAACTCGTGCCCTCACCGGGCTGTCCATGCACTCAGATAGGAAGAGGTATAGGGATATCTACCAGTGGAATGAGTCGGTGACACCGTTCAGGTAGTAGCCGGTGGTCCACTGGTGTCCGGCGATGCTGAAGGGGGAAGACATGGCTCGCTGTCCGGTGGGGAGGACTCGCTGATCGACTGAGTACCCCTTGATCTTGAAGGGGGTAGACGAGGCAAACTTTATATGTTATGTCTTTCCTATTCTCTTATGCCTGTGAGTGTGAATAAATGTAATGTAGAAAAGACCAATAAATTACTGGCATCATCGTTTGGGCCACACTGGCCTGTCGTGTTACCGCTAGCAATCGAATCAAAATCTCGCTGGACTCCGTCCAGTTCGTGTAAATACGTCCACTTTTGGATCCGCCATTTCAGTTCATTTGGTGGATCATGGTATTGTTTCTTGACCATAGTGAGTGGCCAATATTGGTTTATGGACTCTGCGAAAAGAAAAGAAATTGCTTTATAGATGCTTTGGTTTGGTCAAGAATAGATTTCTTTTCTTTGCCCTCTAGTTGTTGCCACTGAACAAAATAAAATAGTCCTCAAGAGTTTTGCTTCCATTGGGTTTGACTTGCATGATGCAATAATTCAGTCTCGTTGTTGCCTGCATCTTAATTAAGTCAGGTAGTTAACTATTGTATGCTCTGTGTGCGCCACGGCTGATTGGTTATCATCTGATGGTATAGTTTTAAAGCTCGTGCATTGCTAAAGTCCGTATGCTCAGTCAGTATGCTCTTTGACATTTACATGTTTAGTTTGTATATTTCGTGCCAAGATTATCATTGTATGTCGCATGTTTCGTTTTAGGAACTGAGCAAGCTTCATGGTTAAATCTTGACGTTGAAGGTGTCCCTGAAGTAGAGAACACGCTATGATGTCCATTTGGTGTTTCTGTGCTACTCTTGTCCAAATTCTCCTCTGCTTTATGCTCTGTCAGCCATGCTATAGCACAGTAAGTGACATCCAATGCCTGAAGAGGTTGAAGGCGTCAGTTGATCCAAATAACAAGCTGCACTGGACATTTGAGGACAACAAAGAGGGATCCATATGCAGTTTTAACGGTGTGGAGTGCTGGCATCCCAATGAAAATAGGATTCTTTCTCTTCGACTTGGCAGCATGGATCTTAAGGGTCAATTCCCTGATGGACTTGAGAATTGTAGTAGCATGACCTCGCTGGACCTATCAAGCAACAGCCTTTCTGGGCCAATACCACCTGACATCTCAAAACGGCTTCCGTTCATTACAAACCTTGATCTTTCGTATAATAGCTTCTCAGGGGAGATTCCAGAATCGCTAGTTAACTGCAGCTATCTCAATGCTGTCAATTTGCAAAATAACAAGTTGACTGGAACAATCCCAGGGCAGCTTGGTGGTCTTTCTCGCCTAACTGAGTTTAATGTTGCTGGCAATAAGTTATCAGGCCAGGTCCCTTTATCTTTCAGCAAATTTCCAGCATCCAGTTTTGTAAATCAAGAACTCTGTGGGAAACCTCTGAGCAGTGAATGCACTGCCACTTCAAGCAGTCGTACAGGGGTGATTGCTGGTTCTGCTGTTGCTGGTGCAGTTATCACTTTAATAATTGTTGGTTTTATTTTATTCGTTTTCTTGCGGAAAATGCCCGCTAAGAAGAAGGAAAAAGACGTGGAAGAAAATAAGTGGGCAAAGACTATTAAGGGAGCAAAAGGAGTTAAGGTATGTTTTTCCCTAGGATTTTGTAGATACTATTTTAATTGTATTTATCTGTATAACTATTTTTAAAATGCTAGCCTTGTTCTGCTTCTAACTGAAACAACTTTTGCATCTTGGGGAAGCTCCAGAACTGTAGATACAGATTAATAATGTTTCTTGTAATTATATTGATGTTTTTGCGAAGCACAAAAGCAGGATGTTCTTAAACTTTTTTTTTTTTGCCTCGAAGAATAATCTGTATTCTTAACTAGGAGGGGAACTGTCAGCCATTTATCACAATATGTATTGAAAATATGACTTATCAGTTTAGGCATGACAGACTTCTGGTTTGCTGCATTGTCACATTTGTTTCTGTGAATTTTCATTTACAGGTATCAATGTTTGAGAAATCAGTTTCCAAGATGAAATTGAATGATCTAATGAAGGCAACAGGTGATTTTAAGAAGGAGAACATCATTGGAACAGGTCACTCTGGAACTATGTACAAAGCTACACTTCCTGATGGTTCATTCCTTGCTATCAAGAGGTTGCAAGATACTCAGCTTTCGGAGAGCCAATTCACAGCCGAGATGTCAACATTGGGAAGTGTGAGGCAACGCAACTTAGTTCCTCTATTAGGTCACTGCATTGCTAAGAAAGAGAGACTCTTGGTGTACAAATACATGCCAAAAGGTTCTCTCTATGATCAACTACACAATGAAAGCAGTGATAGAAAGTCTCTGGAATGGCCAGTGAGGCTAAAAATCGCCATCGGGGCTGGCAGAGGGTTGGCGTGGCTTCATCATACTTGCAATCCCCGTATTCTTCACCGCAACATTAGCTCTAAGTGCATACTACTCGATGATGACTATGAGCCTAAGATTTCAGATTTTGGGTTGGCAAGGCTGATGAATCCAATTGACACCCACCTGAGCACATTCGTCAATGGTGAGTTTGGTGACATAGGTTATGTAGCTCCAGAGTACACGAGCACCCTTGTCGCCACTCCAAAAGGGGATGTTTTTAGTTTTGGTGTTGTCTTGCTTGAGCTAGTCACGGGTGAAGAGCCCACACACGTGTCAAATGCCCCAGAAAATTTCAAAGGCAGTTTGGTGGATTGGATAACATACCTATCAAACAACTCAATACTTCAAGATGCGGTCGACAAGTCCTTGATTGGGAAGAACAATGACGCCGAACTGCTTCAAGTTATGAAGGTTGCCTGTTCTTGCGTGCTTTCTGCTCCGAAGGAAAGGCCTACAATGTTTGAAGTCTACCAGCTTCTGAGAGCTGTTGGAGAGAAATATCATTTTAGTGCTGCTGATGATGAATTGACGCTGCGACCACAGGATGCAGATGCTGAAAAGCTGGATGAGCTTATTGTAGCAAAATAGACAAGTTTGTATGATGATTTGATGGCTGGGTGTTTATTGTTTCCTCATGTACTATTTGGCCTCCTTTTCTAGCTGTGAGGTTAGCTCCTAGAATGTCATTTGGCTGTAACTTGTAAGACATGTACGAAATTGCCACGTTTACGTTCTGTACATCCTCAGCTTGTTGTATATTTAGGATGTACTGGTGCTGGGAGGTTGATCAACTGTTCATCAAATTCAATAGCCGGATCCTATTCGTCAACGCATGATCTTTTATCACTTTGCTTGGTCTTGGAAAAAGATATAGAAATTGTGAGACAGGAAATGAAACTGGAAGTCTGGAACATACAGCCACTGGGCAGAAACACGAGCGCATCTCCTCCTCCTCCACCTCCACCTGTTCGACGAATTGCTGCGGCAGGCCACCCCGGTCCCGGGCCGCTCTCTGAACGGCTTCCTTGCCACCCTTGCCCATGCTACGTCCTCCGCCGCCGCCGGCACAGATGGTCCCGCCCTCGCCCTCGATCTTCTCAACCGCGTCTGCCGAGAAGAAGCAGGCCCGTGGGTGGCGCCTCTCACGGTCTACACGACTACACCTACCGCATTCTCATGGACTGCTGCTGCCGTGCGCGACGACCGAACATAGGGCTTGCCTTCTTCGGCCGTGTACTCAAGGAGGGCCTAAAAACAAACCAGATCATCGCCAGCACCTTCCTCAAGTGTCTCTGCTACGCAAAACGGACAAATGAGGCTGTCAACGTGCAAAATGGCGTCACGCGGTCACGCGTAGCGTGCTGATCGTTCTCTTCTTCCCCATCCTCTTCCTTCTTCCTCCTCCTTTCTTTCTCTCTCCCGTGCCCAAACTCCACCGATTTGGACGGCGCCAGGCCGAGCCGGAACCGCCGGAGCCGCGGCTGGCCGCGGCGGAGGCGGTGGAGGCGAGGAGAAAAGTTAACTTGGTAGGTGCGGGGTCGCTGGCGCCGGAGAAGAGGGTGGGGTTAGAGGGATGGCCGGGGCGGCGACGGACCGGCAGAGGAGGAGATTCAAGCAGGAAGGGACGGCGAGGCGGTCGCGGAGCGCCGCCGGCCGCGGGTGGCGGTCGCAGACGGTTTGGTCGGCAGTGGCAGTCGCAGGCGGTTCGGCCGGCAGTGGAGGTGGAGGCGCACTGTTCATCTTCCTCCTGGCGCCCTTGTCGTGTAGCTGTTGGAACCGCACGTGCGGGGCTGTCCGAGACAGCGATAGCGCTCGCGCGCGCAATAGCTCTGCCCGTCAACGTGCTGCTTCATAGGATGTCTGAGCTAGGATGTGTGGCTGATGCCATCTCATACAACACAGTTCTTATAAGAGCTTATGTGAAGATAATAGGAGCCAGACGGCACTCGACCTGCTCAAGACGATGGCGAAAGAAAGAGTTGGATGCTTCCCTGAGGTGGTGCCATATAGCACGATCATCCATGGGGAAGGCGAGGTGGGAAATGCATGTAATATGTTTCATGAAATGATACAGCAAGGGGTTGTGCCCAATGTGGTTGCATATAACTCGGTTATTGATGCATTGCACAAGGCGAGGGGGCGGAGCTGCTTGGGCTGACCCTGATGCACATGCATCTGGGTACAAAAAAAGCCTTATTTATCAGCTAAAAAGACCCTGATTCACTGTTTCGGAGGGCATCAGGGTTACTCTTACTCTAGCTCCGCCCCTGATCGGATTCTAAAATCATTGCTTAAAGCGGAAACCCGCACAAAAGATGCTCGAATGACCCCTTCTCATAATAAGAATGTGCACGGTCGCCGTAGCGCCGGGTATGAGCCTCGTGGAGAAGCAATCACTAGTCTACATCCTCTTCTACTAATCAAGAGTAGACATGCAAAATTTTGGATATTCCACTATGGGCCGGTCGAAAGAGGCGACTAGTATTTACAGAGAAATGATAAGACGGGGCCTTATACCAAATATAAATATAATTACTTGTAACTCGTTCATGGTTTCCTTTTGCAAGCATGGATGAAGCAAACAAGACGTGGAAATTTGATTCCACGACTGCCATGACTAATATCGTGTACTCTATTTTGCTTCATGGGTATGCCAATGAAGCATTGCAGGATGCTTAGTTGATATGATTAACCTCTTTAATTCAATGTCGGACAATGGTGTTGCAGATGACTGCCATGTGTTTAACATATTAATCGGTGCATATGGTAAATATGGAACAGGTGAGTTCCACGCCATTCTTCCATATCATCATCCCCTCCATCTCCATCAATGCGTAGGCTTGATCTTATAGCTGCTTCATGCGTTGCAACCCCTTGGATTCTTGTAGGCTTGCAGCTCCTTCTTCAATGTTCTGCTCGGTGCCATCATTTTGGAGACCTGCCCAGTAACGAAGGAAGGCGCACATATAACAGATGAGTTCCACTCGAGATGATATAAATTTTTGATCAAAACATGCTCAATTTCTAGTTTTCCAGATCACCCAGAAAAGGCAGTGATCCCAATAATGTGTATGTTAGTTCCAAGGGTAGATATTTGGCAATTTTCCCTAAGTATTGAGTAAAACACAATACTTGCGGAACTTCAAGAAATCAAGAGTATCACGTCGTGATGTTCCAAAGTGAGGATTTAGTATAGTGTTAGAAACGAAGAGGTCAGATGTTTGCAGACACCAACACACTGTTTTAGATGCTGATCCCTATTTATGTCTGTGGAAAGTGGTTCTCTAATGTTTCCTGATGCGAACGGAAGAACACAGCTTACTCCCTTGCCAATTCCTTTTAAAAATATTAATGGAGTAGCTTTTGTGAGTATCACCCCACAACGCAGATAGCACATAAAGACCCGGAAATTCAAAACGGCTCCCGCTCCCGAGCTCATATGCTCCTGCTTCAATAAAAAAATAAAAAATAAACAGTAAAACGTTTACAAAAATTCTGAATTTTTTTGGTGTCCAATGTTGCTAGTGAGGTCTCGTCAGATTTGCTACAATAGGAAAAAATAGAACCTTTTTACATAGAAGCAATTGCTACGAACAGCACAAAATTTTTCTACGAATGAAACTTTTTGCTTCATACAAATATTTTGTGGGATTTGGGAGGAAATTTGACTTTTGCTACAATAGTAAAAAAATTCATATTACAAATGAAACGTTTTTTGCAAGCATTTGCGGGATTTCGATGGAAATTAGAAATTATGATACAATAGCATAAAATTCTTATTACGTGCGAACCTTTTTGCTTTATTGAAATAAATACAGGATTTGATGGGATTTAGAGATCGGGTGCACGTGTCAGCAGGAGGACCAGATTCCCGGGGACGCCTAGTTCTGCCGCTCGAAAAAGGCCCAACAAAGCCTCGTCTGAGTACCGAAAAGTTGTCACTGTCTTGATACTTTTCTTCATGCAGTGGCAATATAGATTTATTTTTCTTTGCATGGAGTAATATAGAACCGTTTAACTCGACCATGCAGCCAATTTCATTGCGTTCTGGGTTTAGTCAAAGTCAAACTTTGTGAAGTTTGACCAAATTTATAGGAAAAAAAATAAATATTTATAACAAAATTGTAATATTATTAGAGTATGAATAAGATATATTTTCATATTATATACACTTAATATTATTAATTTTGATATATTTTGTCAAACTTTAAAAGGTTTGACTTTGAAAAAACCCAGAACTGAAGTAAATAAAAACAAAGGGAATATTAGATGTGGCTCTCTTAGCAGAGTACATAGATCACCAAAGGTTAGTAATTGTTGCCAGGAAGTAATTGAGTGTTTAATCCTCAACTTTTCTTTCATTTTACTAGTCGGATTGAGTGATGTAAATATTGAGGGAGTATTCGTGTACATGTCAATCAGCACATATCTGCCAAAACAAACACTAAGAGTGGAGCGACATATTTGAATTCATCATCCTCATAACCGTTTGTTTAAACTGTATAAAGTAACGTTCTGATGAGTAACTTGCAAACTATAATTAGAAAGAGCTGAACAAGAGACAAAAAGTCAAATAAATAAATAAAATCAAACGTTAAACCTACAGAGTCAGATTCAGAAGTATGTCAATCAGCACAGATCCACCGAGTAGACCCTAAGACTGGGGCGACAAATTTGAAGTCATCATCCGCATAAAAAATTTCAGTTTATTAAATCGTCACAGCATTTGACGTTGCAACCTCAAGTGGTGACCAGCTAGAATTGTGAGCCTTAATGGACTGAATTTAAGGAAAATAGTACCAGCAGAGGTCGTCAGCTACGAACAAAAGACTATTTTGTTCAAGTAATTAGGATTTGATCATATGAACTATGCACTTGTAAACGTCACCCGATTTATCAGACAAACTAAACATAATATAAAACCCGATGTACAGTAATAATTAAACGATTGACCTCGTTAACAAAATATGATTTCCACATAAAGAGAATTAAGACATATGCTTGTCAATTTGTTTGGTGAAATCACTGGCCAAAGAAAAAACAACAAACGCTACGAACACTAGAAAACAAGAAAACAGAAAGTATGAGGACTCAGGTTATGGGTGGTGATATAGCAGGATGGTCGGCAAGGCAAAAAATGCCATTTACGACGAACGAGACCAAATATCAATCTTCAGCGTCCTCCACGCAAATTCCGAAATTGATACCTCTAATTAAGCGTAGTGCCATAAGCCAGAGCAAAGGAAATTAAAACCTATTTGATTCAAAAGAGAGTGATTTTCAGTAAAGGTCGTCAGATAGGAGCGAAAGACTAATTTTGTTCAAGTAATCACGGTTTGATCATATGAACTATGCACTTGTGATCATCATCCGACCTTAGAAAACAGATTTTGCTCCAATTAAAAAATTTGGTTCATCAAGACAACAGAAAAACACACAAAAAAAAGAGGAATCGTGGAACCTCAGAAGGAAGGCAGTAGGTTATGTAATCATTAGTGATTTCATTGAGAAAGGTTCACACTAATCATCATCGGCTTCACGAGACCACGACTTATAATAAGAGATAAACGAAGAGCAAAAAAAACAAAAAAAGGAACAGATCTGGTTGCATAGTCGGCCTCATAGAGAAGATTAGATTGATGCACATGAAAAAAATTCGGACATATGCTTGTCTATAATTTTGTTTAATCCTCGGCCGTAAAGGAATCAGAAACAAAGCAATACAAGTAACGAAAACAAATCAGATTAGTGGGTGGTGGGGAAAATATTTCTGGTCGAGAAGAGAGGACTCGGTTTATGGGTCCTCCCAAACACTAGATTTTACCAAAGTTCTCTGGACAGTATTGAATCAAGCTGAATCATGAACACGACATGTGATCTGATCGCTTATCATGGTCCAGCTTGAGTCAATGCAGTGCAGGAATAAGTTGCATGCATGAATCTTGGGTCAGAACCGATGGCCAGCCGAGATGGTGGAGGATGGATCTGAATAAAAGGGAGCGAGGAGGGCTGCGGGCCTGCGGCAGGAGGTAGAGGGCTCGTCGAGATTCCGCAGGGATGAGCTGAGGCGGCGGCTGCTGCTTTCTGGTGTGGTTTACCTAGGGCGATTGGGATGAGTATAAATAGGGAACGGCTGGGCTAGGGCTATAGACCATGCCCTTCCGGCCAGGAGAAACAACCCTGAAAAGGATTTGCATGGGAAAATGGACTAGGAAGAGATTAAGCCCACTAATCCTTGGGTTTTAGCCCAACAAAAGATAATTGCTTTTGGCACATGAGCACCTGTAATCCCGTTTTATATATAAAAACGAGAAAAAATATTTTAGTTCTTTGTAAATTCTGGAAAAAAAAGCAACCAGACGAAGGTGAGGAGCTCCCCTCCTCTGCCTAGCTGCTGGGCGTGAAGCTCCACCGGGCACTTGCCGGCCGTGTAGAGCAGCAGCCTCATCCACATATCTTGGATCTCGACCAGCGTCTCGCGCCATGGCCCAGGTTCCTCCTGTTCTTTCAGGCATTCCTCGTAGCCGAACTCCAGCTTGTCTTCCACTAGGTGATAGGCAGTGTCCAGGACATCTTGCTTGCTGCTGCTGTTCTTGCTGATCTTCGCATATAATCCTGTTAGAGTGTCCTCTGCGGTGCCACTTAGTGGCAACATGGAAGGCTGCACAACCAGGAGGTACACCAGGTAGTTGGATACCTTCCTGAATATCTCTATGCTAGATGATAATGTCTCGGCATCCATGCTGCCGGAGCAGTTTCCGTAAATGCAATTCTGTGTATGTATGTATGTAAGAGTATGATGCTATCGCCAAAAGAATCAGCTTGGGAGTTCAGAGTAGCATTGATAATGGGACGAAGATTCACCCAGTGTTGCTGCTGTGTCATCCTTGTGAACTCCTCGCGAGCAAGACGTCCAACCCATGTCTCCACACTGCCCATAACATCCTTGCTGACCTTGACATTCTTGGTGTGTCGCAGGTTTCTGATAAACGTCATCTTCTCGACTGCATTTAACATATTTCTGATGATTGTCGGTAGTTTGGATGATGTTGTTGATTGCTCACGGCACATACATGAGGTCAAAAAGTCATACTGCCCCATGGAGTTTGACCACAACGGTCTCTTCTCTGGCCAACCGATGCTACTTGAGAGTAAAAACCAAGAAATGCAAGCAAGCCTGTCGCACCTTCGAGCTTTGAAGAAGGCCCAAGTCCAAGGTGACATCGCAGTCAGAAAGAAAGCACAAATTTCAAGGCCAAAGCCACCGATAAATAACGGGTAGGTGATTGCGAGATCAGATCCACGGTGTTCTTGTTTGTTGTGTTCAACTAAGAAGAGCACAAAGGCAGCTATCATGGTGACCTGGCTGATGGACCGGAGCATGACGCCGGTCCTTGTTTGAAGCACCATGGCCTTGGTGTAGAGATCATCGTACATCATGGCAAGCTCGACCTCCAGCAACTTGGGCACTTGGTCTGGGGGGCTGTCTGCTTGGAACCTGAAGGCACGACGCTCTTTCATGTAGGAGATGGTGCGCCCTGAGAAGAGGTCCCGGATGCCAACCATTGAGCCTATAACGTAGCAGATTGCTCCTGCATAGCTGCCTTTATCGACCTCAACATTCAGCTTAGGCAATGGAGGCAGACTAGTTTCCTTGAGGCCATTTCGGCTACCGCACTTGAGCGCCCATGTCCTCTCACCGTACCTGATGATTCCAGCAACGAACACCAATATGGCTGGAGCTAAAAGCCTCTGGTTACGTCCACCTATCGACTTCCAAAAGGCGTATAAGGCTAAGGAGACTTGGATGCTCAGGTTCAGCAGGTGCCTCAGCCACAGGTTGTTGTCCTCAATGGAGAATGCAGTCAGGGTGTCCTGCCCGCCTAGATGGATGAGGAGGAAAGGTGTCCAGAAGAATGCTAGCTGAAGAGAAGTACCTGCGGTTAATCCATTTGATTCCCTAGTCTGATGGCATGATCCAGCCAATGTTCCGGCAGTCTGATCATTTCGGGATATAAGACCAAGGGCGTAGACTGCAACCATGTCTGCCCCAACGTACGCTAGCCAGATGAAAAGCCTGAGCAGAGCATTGGTGCTGTACCTCCTGATGCAGCCGGTGAAGAAGAGAAATATTTGCAAGGTCAAGCTGAGGAGCACCACCAGCTGGATTTCCCACTGATTCCATATTTGCTCCAAGCTCTCAATTGTTATGGTCATGATTCGTTCAGCTTTTATAATGCTTTCACTCTGTTGTCCTGCTGGTAAGTAAACGACACAATACTTGTTTGTCAGTGTGTACAATAGGATGCCTTTTTTAGTACCAACAATAATCGACTAAACCAAAAAAGAATTGATTTAGTACCCGCAAAAAAAAATGATTTAGAATACTTGCACTTACGGATTATTTTCCGCTGATATATTGCCATCCTTTATATCTATAGGGTTAAATGGCCCCTAATTCTTATACTTTGTTCACTTAGAACGAAATATCCAAGTAGAACACTTTTTCAAAATATAATCTAACAAGGATGCACCTTTAACCATTCAGATTTGATTGATAAAGTAACCTCCCCATGAGATCATTAAAAGATGGACTCATGATGATAATTTGAGAAAGTGAAACACTACAAGCATGTAGTAGTCCAGAGCAAAAATCTTCCAAATATTTGTCAGGGAGATTTTAAGGGTACTTAAACAAGTAAGAGTTAAATCAGATCATAGAGAAGATCTAAAAGTAGGCTTTAGAGAATATTTTGAGAAAATATAGAACTGGTTTTATTTTATTTTGAAGATAATGTTATAGTAAAACATTCAAGTAAATGACTAATGGGTATGATTCTCTTAAGGAAGAAGTTAATAGCACAGCCTTCCAGTAGCTATTTCACTGGGATTTTTGCTAGAAAATGTTCACGTTTTTGGACTGAAATACACACCAGAGCTAGATGCAGAGCTAGTTCTCTAGCATGTCGTTTTTGAAAACTATTTTGTAATTCTTCATAAATCATAATACTTGGATGCTGTCAGAAAGTTTGGTCGCAAAAAGGCGTTCACACTGTGAAGGAGGAGGTTAGCAGAGGTACCACTTTCTGCTTTTGCTAAACGATCATTACTTTCCTTGGTGCAGAAGGCAAGAATCCTTGTTGGCGAGCAAGGATTAACCAATTTTCATGCTAGTTATCATACATATTAATTTGAAATTTTTGTTAAGAGCACGTCCAAGTGATGTTCGTGTGCTCCAATTTTCCGTTGGTCATAAATTAATCCTCGAGAAATTTTTGGGTTTTCTCAAGCATGAGATAGCTTGAGTACGTGGGCGAATGAAAGAGAGCTAGTTAGGCGTGGTGTGCCGGCCTCGCGATGGGCAATGACGAGATGGAGGATTTGGCACAGCACAGAACCACTTCTAACGCGTGACAGGGAGGTGAAATAGGGGAGGAGAGAGTGCAGCAAGTGCAGATGAAACATGTAGGAGAAATGTAGGAAAAGAGAACAGGAAATCTCAACTGGGGCAGGAGAGAAGGAAGCAACAACGAGGGGGACAAGAGAGAAAGAAACGAACAGTAGTTTTGCCAAAAGCAAAGGAAAAAAGAGAAAAGCCAATTAGCCAGTGATTTCTGGCTTTGCAGGCTATGGAGGTTTCCTGACCTTTTCCTGGCTATGGAGGTTTCCTGACCTAATGTCACAGACTCACAGTCACAGCCTCACACGTAGCATACTAGCATAGTGTCATTTCCGGACAGGAGAGTTACTGCGCTGGGACCGTTTTGCTACAAGCTATCGCACTGGGACTGTTTTGCTAGAAAAGCTTCATGATTTGGTGACTGAACTACACTGGAGTTAGATGCAGAGCAAATACTAGTACTCGGTATTAATGGCATGTACTTTTCCAAAACTATTTCGTAATTCTTCATAAATCATAATACTTGGCTGCTGTCAGAAAGTTCCGTGCAAGAAGGTGTTTCACACTATTCTTTTTTTTCATTATGAAGAAGCAGGTTAGAAGAGGTTCCACTTTCTGCTTTCGCTAAACCATCGCTATTTTCCTTGGTGCAGAAGACAGGAATCCTTTCTGGAAAGTAAGGATAATCAATTTGCATGCTAGTTAAGTGATGTTCGTGTGCTCCAATTTTCAGTTGGACATAATTTACTCCTCGAGAGATGTTTTTTTATAACATTAGATAGCTAAAAAATTGCATCAAATTCTATAGAGTACAGTAAGTGTTAGTTAAGAGACCCATTAAAAAATACACTAACGGATGATGGTTAAGAACAATAGAAGGTCAGAGAATCATGGAAACAATAACAGCCCGGATAATAAGAAGACCGGTAGCCATAGCTGGGAAGCAGAATAAAAGAAACCAAGAGGCAGAAGGAGGTAGCTAAATTACCTGAGCAAAAGAAAGAGAGCTAGTTAGGCGTGGTGTGCCGACCTCGCCGCAAACACCGACGAGATGACATGCTAGAAGCTTGGCATGGCACACATCCACGTCTCAGAGAGAGATCAACAGTGTAAGGTGAAGAGGGGAGTAGCGAAGGGAGTGTAGCAAGTGTAGATGAAAGATGGGAGGATAAATGTAGGAAAACAGAGAGAGGAGAATCTCATTTGCGTCAGGAGAGAAGAAAGCAACACGAAAAAGGAACAGTAGTTTTGCCAAAAGGAAAAGGAAAAAAAGAAAAGCTAATTAGGTTAGAAGGTTTGAATAGGCTGCTTTTGCACAAGACGCTTAACTTCGGCCATGCTTCACTTTTAACATGCGATTCCTGGCTCAGTTTGTCGACTATGGAGGTTGTGTCCTGACCTAATGTCACAGTCACAGGTAGCAGAGTGTCATCTGGGGCCAGTGGAATTAGTCGGCGTATACGGTCTGTTGGGCACAAGTTGATCATTGGTGAGATTGAGTATGAGAAATGGTGCAGGCTGGCAGGAATGCATGGTGAGAACCAAGGAGGATAAAAAAAAATTGGTAGCTTGAGAAATCAGGTATATTATCATCGGGACTGAGGAAAAGTAAAAAACAAATGATAGTAAGGAGGTGCTTTGCATAAGGGGCGTAAGACAAATGATGCTGCCATGCATAGAGAACGAAACCATGGTGTTGATATGTTCAAACAGAAGTCCCATCTTGTTTCCGGTTTCCTTGGAGCTTCCATGTTTGTCGGGTGTTCCTTGACTCTTCAGGAAGACTTCAAGCTGGAGGCCTGGAACATAGTTACCACTTAGATGCGATTTTTGGGCTAATATCGCTGTCAAAAGTTAAAAATATCTCTTAAAGTACAGAATTAAGTGAGTACAATATTCACATGGTGCCTAACTCCAGTTGCAGGAAAATTTTCAAGTTTGCAGGGATGTGGCTTTGTGTTAGTCTGCAGAATAAGATGAAGACCACAAACCTGAAGATCTGTTGGGAGTTCCAGATCATCACCGCTAAGAAGGAATCCCCTGCCACATATGGTGACCTTATCTTTAAGAGTTCCTTCAACATGCAGTTTAAGGTGCAAAAGGGAGTGCAACTGTGCGAGGATCTCAAAATCATCCAACACCTCAACCACGAGTTCAAGGTCATAGAGGTTATGGAGCTCTCCAATCCACTTGGGAACCCTCGATAACGTGCACCAAATATGGAGTCTCTGAAGAAAGAACAGAGAAGGAGACATTGAGCTTAATGCATCTCTGCATATGTTAGGGAGATAAGGATCCATTCGCAGGTATCTGAGGTTGCAAAGCTTTTCAAGGGAATGCCTCAATACATCCATCCCTTGCCCCTTCTCCACGTCATCCAATTGCACCCCACCAAAAGATGATATTTGAAGATCCCTCAAATTGGTCAGATCTGCGAGGTCTCTGATGGTGTCTACTGAGTTGAGGCCCAAACTGAACTCTCGCAGAGTACGTAGGGATTTCATATTACCAATCCCACTGGGCAAATGTGTCACTTGTGGAATGACCAGGTGCAACAACTGACAGATTAACAACATCTGTTGGAATTTCAACCATGCTAGATGTTCTTAATTCCAATGTTTCCAATTGCTCCAATCCCTGGATCTTCCTTGGTAGTGCTATTTCACCATATGCAACAATTTTTAGATACTTCAGTTGGAACAAATGACACATACCAGTAAGGTCGAGTATCTTCGGCTCATGGTTACCACTTGGAAACTCAAGAGTTAAAGCCCGGAGATGCTTGAAATCCGACAAAAGAGGTGCATATGTGGAGTTACCAAATCTCGCAAGCGCCCTTACTTGTGAGAGCTGGGTGGTTCCCAATACTGTGTCATCTATTACACCATCCAAGTAGAGGGAGAGTCGACGGACCTTATTAGGCAGCCTTGCCATGGCTTGTAAGTCATTTGTTACAGTGATAAAATTTTCTTCTCTGCACTTGTGTACAATAAGATCCAACATCATATCATGTACTCGGCAAGACAACACCTCATTGTTAGGATCTGTATCAACTGGTTGAATAATGCTCATGTTGACAAGCTCATTAAAGTAACCATCTGCAACATCCTCCAGATCTCGCCCATGCAACCTACTTATTAAACCTTGGGCTACCCATTGCCTGATCAAATCATTTTTTTCAATCGTGTAATCCTCTGGATAAATACCAAAATATAGCATGCATGTTCTCAAATAATGAGAAAGATTGATGTAGCTAAGGTTTAGTATCTCTCTCATTCCTTCCAAGGTGTGATTTACTTCAAAGTTGGAGCTCAAAGAATTCAGAACATGTTCCCATTGCCCAATCAGCATACTTTGTTTGCTGGCCAAAATGCTAGATATAGTAATAATTGCAAGTGGCAAGCCACCGCATCTTTTCAAAATTTTAGCCGAAACTTCACGCAAATACGGAGGACAAGCATCCTCCGAACCAAATACTCTGCTAAAAATTAACTTTCTTGAGTCTTGTTCAGTTAATGGCTTCATCTTATATACATAGTCATAGTGATTGGAGCAGCACACTCTTGCAACTGTATCAATTCGCGTAGTGGTTATCACTCTGCTACCACTCATGGTCTCTGGAAGAGCACACCTAATAATATTCCATGCAGTCTCATCCCATATGTCGTCAATTACAATTAAGTACCTGCAAAAGAATTTGATATGAAGTATAATAAGCAGCAGGCAAAAACTATAAATGTATGTGATAGTATCTTCACTTTATGCAAGGGAATTACAAAATGTTGTGTGAATTGAACTCTGAAACTAAGTGCATACGTACTCGTCTAAAACATACATGACACATATGCTCACATTCTGCAAGTGATTTCTTTAGATGGGCCAAGAAAGGCCTACATATTCATATATTTAAGGACCTGCCTAGCAGGAGGGCACTCTCCCGCATGTCATGTATTGCCAATACCATGCCATAGTTCCACTCAGCTCCAGCATACCCCAGTATCGCCAATACCATTGAGCTACTAGCTACAAATATCCACGAATTTGGGCCACTCACCACAGATGTCACAAGTTAAGTAAACTTTGGCACGCTGCTTATATATCACAAAGGTGTTCTTAGTTGGACTTAAAGTATGACCATCGGACTTAAAGTATGACCGTTGGACTACTGTCCCAGTCACGGAGAAGAGACAGGAGAGAGTACAAGTGCCCACGATAACTGCAACCATGACATGAAACTCTAACATAGGGCCTAGGGGCATAAGTTTCAAAACCAAGTGAAACAGCACTTGTTAGCAAGAAACAACATGCATAGAAGCCTAAAGTAATTTACTTGCAGAACAAAATAGACAATTCACAATTCTATCCTGACTTCCTGAGTACTTGAAGTTAGGATCATAATCTCAGGAGATACTAATAATGCTGAATAGAGGAACTTCGAGAAAAGAATTTATCGTCAGAGCCCTCCTGACTATGGATTATTCTTTACACATGGTTATCGTTTCTCCTGTTACGGGGTGGATGCACATGCAAAAACACCAAAATTGAGGATCATGGTAACTCTAAAGGTGGACACTGCAATTAAAACCATGGTAGATACCGTTGTACAACCACTGACCAACAATCCCCACCACTTCACCAATAGGTGGTTCCCCTAGTACCTATTGTGTTCCATCTCTCTTGTGACAGATTATCTTTCAAGGGTGGAAGAAATTGCATGGTTACAGAGCATGATTCATGGAATTTCATGGTTCTGCTGCTTTAATAGAATGCCCCACTAAAGAGGATCTAAAGCCTTACAAAAAGGGATGATGTAAGCTTCTCAATCAGGAGCATAAATCTCAAAGAAGAGCACCAACCTACTACGTCAACAGAACACTTACAAACAAAAAGAGCAGCTTCCACAGAAAATAAACCAACACATGTCAAATTAATTATTGTTAAAGTCGATCACAAACTCACAGACCTCTTGCCAGTAAGGAAGTGTTGAAGTGTACTCATAGCTTCATCCTCGCCCCATGTTTCCATGTTGGTGTGCTCCGGTGCTACAAAGCCAACTTGAGAAAGTATATTTCTGAAAATCCTCCATATGTTTGGTTTCTGGGACACAGAAACAGTAGCTCGGTGCTGGAACTGCCCCTCTAGCTTGCGATATATAGCATTTGCAAGGGTAGTCTTGCCAAGACCTCCAAATCCCACAACAGAGAGCACCTTCAGCTGCCGTGCAGTAACACTATCTTCATCCATTATTAGCTGTATTAGTTCATCCCTTGGCCCATCGATACCCACAAGGCCCGTTGTCTCAGCATAGAGTGACAACAGGCGAAGATCTATGGACGTGTGGCTTTGCTTGGTGACGATGTCATCGACCTTATACCTCATGCGCCGCTCATTCACTTCCGTAACACGTCTCTTCAGGCCTTGGAACTCCTTGGAGATCCTGTGCCGAGTGTTGATCTTCGTCAAGAAGTTGACGCTCTTCTCAATAAACCCCCTTAAGCCACGCGGCTTGCTATTGGGCTCACGTTCGATGCAGAGCATGAACTCGTCGACGCTGTCCTCGATGTTATAGGACAACTCACGCACCTGCTCCATCCAACACTTTGCTTGTTTGTCGGGCTCCTCCTCTGTGTCTGACATCCTCTCCAGGAACGCGAACATGCTCTCAAGCTCAGCTTTAAGGAACATGACCTCGCCCCTGACTCCTTTGAGCAGCTTGTACTTGCCCACGAGCAAATCAGAAAGCTTCCCGAGCAGAGCACCCAAGGCGCCATGCGACGCGCTCACCGCCGCCGCCGCCGCCTCCATTGTCTTCCCTTCGCTGTGCTAGGCTTCGCTCAACTGACACATAAACTCAAGCACTTGGTACCATGGCGCTGGAATGGACTTACAAACCCCGATCCCGATCAACCGATCTAGATCAGGGTTCGAGTTCGCTTCTAGATTTGATGGAGCTCGCACCGCTACCTGGGTTCGTCGATAACAACCGATCAAGAACCTCCTAAATCGCAGGCAAGCGGATCAAAGCGGAATGGAAATTCACGTCTTCTAACCTGGTTCCCAGAACTGAAGTATCCTCCCCTTGGCGCCGCGCGACCACGGTGACGAAGGCTGAGACGCGGCGGCCGCAAAGCCAGCAGTAGCTGCTTCGACGTGGTCTGCCTGCGCTGGTGGACGGCGTCTCCTCCAGCGTGATCTGCCGGGAAACTCTGCTGCAGCTCGCCCTGTACCCGAGGCGCGGAAGCAGGTGGTGATGGCGGCAAAGTCGTGGCGGCCGGCGGGCTGCGGGTGCTCGCGCGGAGGACAGGCTCCACTCCTCCTGCGATTTGCAGTTTACGGGGAGGACGCCGGCTGAGGCAGCGACGCGGAAACGAATGACTGCGATTTGGGGATTTTGTGGAGAAGACGACGCGCTTAGAATATTTTTTAAACTACGACGCGCGTAAATTTGTGTCAAAATCCGGTTATTTAAGTATTTCCATTTGTGAAGTAGTTTTTTTTTAAACGAGATTTTTTTTTGACTCAACTCATTTATTGAAATGAATAGAATTTCTGATGAATTAGTGAAAAAATGAGTGAAAACCTTCACAAAGTCACACCGACGGCATGAAACACGAACGCAGAGGGCAACCCGGCCGACCTAGCTACTCACATTGCGGAGCCTAATTTCAGATGCAAACGACCAAACGCGGGTCACATCTGCCCGGCTTAGAGAACAGGTTGCTCTGGGCGTCCCGCTCCGTTAGGCCTTGTTTGGTAGGCCGGGTTGGGCCGGGAATTGGAGGGAAATTCCTCTAGAGGATTAAAACCCCCGAAATTCCCCCGCGGGCCGTTTGGTAGGCCGGGTTGGGGCTGGGCCAGCCCGGTCGAACCCAGCCAAACCGCCCCGACCCACGCGTGTATCAGCCCTCGAGCGACCCCTCGCGGAACGACCAGGACGAAACAAGGAGAGAAAGCGAGGCGGCGCCGCCGCCTCCTCCCCGTCGACGCCGCCGCCGTCATCTCCTCTCCGTCGCCGGGCGCCCCCGACGGCTCCTCCGCTGGCGTTATACCCGGTACGGCTTCCCTCCCCTTCTTCCCCCTCTCGAAAATTGCCAATCTTGACTCCCAGATCCGCAGCCGCCGGCCGGCTCCGCCAGCGACCCTCTCTCTCTCGACCTCCACCTCCGCTTGACGTAGGCTGTAGCACGCTGTTGGTCGTGCTTTGTCATAGATTGCTCCGATCCAGTGCGTACGGTGCGTGCGCGTGCGTTCCTCGAGCGCCCTCGGCTGCGATCCTGCGCGAGAGTCTTTTTCTTTTTGGAGCTGACCGAACGCATTAGGACCGTCCTTGGCTTGCATCGCGTCCTCACGAGCGCTAGTGCTTCTGAACGCTAGTGCTAGTGCTTCTGCATACGTTAGCTGAAACTGTGGGTACAGGTTGCCTGCTTCTAAATGCTAGTGCTAGTTCGTGTTGTGAATTTGGTATCTATACTCTATCAACAATGAAATTCATGGATTATGCTAATGGAGAAATAAATTTGATGATCAGTTTCCCCCCAAAAAAATGATGGTCGGAAGCTTACTTCTCGTTTGTGAGTTTGAAAGAAAGATCATTACTTTTTGGTCTGTGTTTCTTTCCAAATGACACAAGTGTTATCTGCTTTTCTTTTGTATGGTGCGTGCCTGCCTACTTTTAGTAGGTACAATCTGTGAATGAACTTGTGCTTCACACCGTCATTACAAATAGAGGGTGCAGCTTGAGTGTCTTAGCTTTTTACATGTGTTTTCCTGCTTGTGTGATGAACTGATGATGCATCTTCATATTTATTTTAAAGCGAAAGCTACAGAGAATTTTAGTCAACCCCATTTATATTGTTCAACCTCTTCGGCCAGCACTGATCATTCAGGCGAGACTTAGAAATATATATTGTCTAGCTCAGGCAACATCACGACAATGCTCTTGTAAAAAATAATTGCAAGGAAACAAAGTATTTAGCTCAAAAACTTTTTTATGGTACTGACCACATCTGTCCATGACTTAGCAGCTTTAGCTGATGCTTTTTTGATTTATTCAGTCCAGTTTCTTATGCTAGTAGAGAAGCTGCAGTAGTATACACACTAGTACACTACTAGGTGTCTGATTGCTTGCTGCTTGCTTCGAAATCCCTTGAGTGTCTGAGCTTTTTTACATGTGTTTTCCTGCAAACTGCTCACCAAATATATGGCATCATTCACCTCATGTTATCTTGTCAAAGCTTGTCCCCTGTGGTAATTATTAAGTTGCACCAATGATTGTTATTGTATATACACACACATCAACTATATGGTACTGTCATGTTACATGTAGTTAAATTGCACGTTTTGCTTGTACTTCAAATCTTGCGGCATTTTGAATTGTCTAGTTCTCTAACTGACATGTGGTTGTACACTGTGCGTGCAGGCAATGCTGGACAATGAAGGCGTGCGCAGACCTGTGGCCCAGGATCGCCAGCAACGCCAATGCCATCGTCTGAGAGCTTTGTTGGAAGTTGTTAAGACTGCTATAATATGTCGGTGTGTATTGCCATTCTATTTTGGCATTTCAGTTATCTAGTATTGAACAAAAGTTGATCTGCATGTTTTGAATGTATGATTGTACAATGCTGAGTTCAAATTTGGGAGCGCTGGTTTGAAAGTTCAAATTTTTATTTTGTTCAATTTGGTTCTCGTTGTTATATGTTTGTACAGTTCTAAATGTATGAATCCCTATGAATCCCTGTGTGTATGAAACCCTGCGTACCAAACAATCGGAATTAGGTAGGGGGTTGTAGGGATTGTTGGGGAAGAGGTTTTCAGGGTTTGGAGGGGTTTGGGTGAGTGGAGAGGTTTCACCCAAACCCTGTGGGGATAATCCCCACTAATCCCCTCAAAACCCCTTGCACCAAACAAGGCCTTAAGTGGATACCTATATCATCACATAGTACTAGTGTACACTATACCCCGCATATCAATCTGCGACAATTTGCATGTAACAGTTAGCGATTCTGTGTATCGAGACAATCGGTGAGGATTTGTTTGGTAGGCTGGGTGGACCGGGAATTGGAGGGAAAATCCTCTAGTGGATAAAAAAACCTAATATTCCCCGGCGGCCCGTTTGGTAGACCGGGTTGGGGTTGGGCCAGCCCGGTCAACCCGCCCTGATCCATGCCAACCCACGCGTGTATTCCGCCTCGAGGGCTCACGCGTGGATCGACCGGGACGAAGCGGCGGCGCAAAGGAGAGCTAGGCACGCCTCTTCCTTCCTCACCACAGGCGCCGCCGTCGCCGCCTCCTCCCCATCGCCGGGAGCCGCCGCCGCCGCCTTTGCTGGCATTTTCCCCGGTACGGCTCCTCTCCCCTTCTTTCCCCTCTCTAAAATTCCCAATCTTGGCTCCCAGCTCCGCAGCCGCCGCCGGCTCCGTTCCCGCCGGCGACCCTCTCTCTCTCTCGAGCTCCACCTCCGCTGACGTAGGCCGTAGCACGTTGTTGGTCGGGCAGAGGATAGTTCTGGTCGTAGCACGCTGTTGGGCGACCCTCTCTCTCTAGAGCTCCACCCCCTTGCGGTCGGACGGGCGTGGCGGCAGCTCGCGCTTGGTCACGACGCGCGCTAATTCGCATCGCCTCTGCTTTGCTTCACCTGCGGCCTGCCTACCCCCGCCACCGAATCTCGTGGTTGCCGAATCTCGTGGTCGTAGCAGAAGGATCTTGGCAACTTTGGTCTATGCGCTGCAGTGTGCGTACAGAGTTACCTGTTTCTGAATGTTCTGCTAGTGCTAGTGCTTGTTGTGAATTTGGTAGTGTAGGCTGCAAGAACCATACGTTAGCTGAAAGTGTCTATCTTGAGATTCATGGTTGATGCTTGTAATAAGAAAATCTGTGGTGATGGTTTTGCTGTATAGATTGTAGCTGAATTAGGATCAGTTTGTTGATCCCTACTGTTGTGCACCTGTTTGTATATTCCTAAGCACATTGGCTTCTTGAGACTGAGTTTAATGTCATACACGTCAAGTCCAGCATATTCTTAGTAAATCGTACCTGCCTAGTCTTGTGTACTAATCTGTACATGTGTTGTTTAGTAATCTGTACATGTATGTTATAGGTACCCGCTGCTCCGGTTCTAGTTGGAGTGGACGACCCCCGCCGTCTTCAAATTGGTACATGTTGTCTAGCTGATGCCTTTGGCTATAATTCGATCAAACATGACATGGAGGCCACTTGTACATGTTGAGTTGAATCAGCGGATGCCTTTGGATGCAGTTAATATGGTTTATTATTTTAAGTTCTTTTATGCAATGTGTTGTTAGTATCAATGCAGCAAGAGACCAATCATTAGTGCTTATGGACTGGTGACCATAAAGTTGATAATATACGCATATAACTTATTGTAACAGCTCGTAGTGCTTATGGTAACAACATGCGCCCCTAGCTCGTAGTGCTTATTTTAAATGCCATTTTAAATGTTTGCTCTTCTATAATATTAAAGCTAGGTTAGGTTTCAGTAGTTCAGTTACCCCAAGCTTCAGTGATAATTGCTTGTTATTTCCTTAGGTTGCTCATGTTGCTAGGAAAGAAGTTGATCAGATTTATGCCTCGTTTGGATATAGTTGTCCCATTACGCTCCAGATAACTATGGATTTAGTACAGCTACAGATTTTTGATCTGTTTCGCATCACTAGAAATATGCGAGTGACCGGTTTTCAGCTACAGTTTTAGTACAGCTACAAATTTTTGAACTTTCTATCTAATGTATTTTTAACTAATTATTTTCACCTACTAGTAGTCAACTAGGTTGTGTCCTGTAAGATAAGTTTTTCAGTGAACCAGAGTGATGCTGAATCTATTTTTTGCACTTGTTCTTTTTCAGCTGAGGATGAAGAAAAGGTTTATGTCCAAGTTTGGGAAAGACTCCGACTGAACATTACAACGCAAACCTTGAACTGATGCTGAACCTCTATCATTGATAAGAAGTGACCTAAATTTGTGTTAACATTGCAGCGCAAACCTTGTTGGAATGAAGTCTTGCTTTTCATTTAATCTTGGAGTTGTTTGCAACTCAAAATTGCTAGTTCTGAATATGTTAGAAACTTTTTAGTTTCGTATGTGAAATTAATTGGCAGTACAATGCTGAGTTCTGAATGTATGAGTGTACAATGCTGAGTTCAAATTTGGGAGCGCTGGTTTGAAAGTTCAAATTTTTATTTTGTTCGATCTGGATCTGGTTCTCGTTATATGATTGCGCAATGCTGAGTTTTAAATGTATGAATCCATGTGTGTATGAAACTCTGTGTACCAAACAATCAGAATGAGGTTGGGGTTGTAGGGGATTTGTCTGGGAAGAGGTTTGGAGGGGTTTGGGTGAGTGGAGAGGTTTCACCCAAACCCTGTGGGGATAATCCCCACTAATCCCCTGAAAACCCCTTGCACCAAACAAGGCCTGATGCAGTTAACCAATGGAAAAGTTTTTTAGGACACCAGTTTGAGGTTTTCCCCGTAAAAAAAAACAAAAAATCACTATACGCATCTCCCTATTGTATTCCTATAAAAAAATACTGGAATACTAGAGAAATAAAAAGATATTCCCTATGTTCCAAATTAACTGAAATTATTTATATAAGTCAAACTTCAGATATGTCAACTGTTATTTGTTCGCACGCAAGAATCACACGAGCATTCAAATATAGTACCGCCCAGCGCGGCGGCTCTCGACGGAGCGAGGCGGCGGCTATGACCCTGTACCTTGGGGGTTGTCAGACTACGAGTTCGGCGCGCGATGGATGAGGTGCATGGCCGCTTGGAGGAGGTGGTGGAGAAGCGGATCAGAGAAGACACATCAAATCTGGTTCCCGGGGCGAGGTGCTGCACGTTGACGTGCACGAGGTATGACTGCGGTCCGGAACCATGGTGGTTCTTGGCCTCGGGCGATGCTCCTATGTTCCTTGTCAGCATGGTGTTGGGCAGGCATGGCGCCTAGCGCTACGTCTGGTGGTCCTGCGTCCAGTCGACCGTTGTTAGATATGGCGCATCGGCCGCCAGTGGTCTCCGCAAGGTGCGTCCGACTGCGGCGGATTTTGGTGCTTCTTTGTGGACAAGCATGTTCGATGGTGGTGGTGGTGGTTGGTGGGCTTGTCAGCGCCGATGAAGGTTGATTTGGGACTGAGGGTGTGTTGGGAGCTTGGGTGAAAGACCATGTCTCGGCTCTGGCCTTCACTAGCGATGGTGGCGGCTGCGGCTATCATTGACCTTCTTCCTGGAGGCATCGCAGAATTGCTGCCGCACCCCTCCCGCACAGATATTCTCGATGGTGTAGCTCTGCGGGTAACCCTTTGACATGGGTATGCCTATCGGGTACCCTACCATGAGGGTACCTGGTGCACGTATCGACTAGGCCCAACTATCAGAGCCTACATGAAGCCCATGAAGGGAGGCCCACGAAGATGAAGTATCCTTCAAGTTTGGCGAAGCAATAGTCGGTTTAGAGTTTCCTTACTTGTAAATCGAGTCGGTTACGAACACCCGGGACCCAGCCTATTATTTAAGGACTGGGAGGGCCATCGAACCAGACAACGAACCACCAGAGCCACAAACCCTAGCGAGATCGACATCTCGCCGGGATCCTTGTAACCATCATATTCACAAATCAATAACAGACAGGCAGGACGTAGGGGTGTTACCTCCACACGAGGGCCCTGAACCTGGGTAAAATCTTTGCCCTGCTTGTCAGCCGACGATACTTCCAGCTCTACCACGTTCTCTCCCCCATATTCATAACCTAGGGACCTTAACCATGGGTCTTGATGAGTCTACCCCTCGTCAAGTGGCGCCGTCTGTGGGAAAGAATAGCGCTGGACTCGAAGTTTCGCCGGTCCCAACAGCAAACGGCAAATCGCCGATCTCACCAGCAAACGGCAACTCGCCGATCTCATCTGCAAACGGCAACTCGCCGGCCATGTCAGCAAACAGCAACTCGCCGATCCAGGCGACACACGGCGACTCGCCGATCTACTCGAAAAGCGGCAGCCTGCCCGCTTCACCCGCAAAAAGCGCATCTGCTCTTCCAATGAATTTCAATCCGCACTCGCCGAGCTTCAGGAGGCGTTTTCTGGCCTTGAATCAGGTTTGAACTTAACTGTTGGAGCATTCAATTTTTTCGTAAACAATCTTGGCACGCAGGACTCAGCAGATCCGCAACAACTGGCGCTGGGTACACTCGAGGCTCCGTCGACTGCGCTCGCCCCATCGTCGAATTCCTGAAGCCTGCTCGCCCGCAACAACCATGTCGACCGGCGAGCTCGATAGGTTCATGATGACGGAACTCCAAGGCGAGGAAGCAGAATCAGCATACAACACAAGCAACATCGACTTCAACCTACCACTCGACGAGAGTTTCGACTGCGGGATCTCCCTCGATGACTTCTACGAGCCCGCGATTCATAACGACAACAACGTCGACTCGGAGATCTTCACCAACACCAACCTCGACTCAGAAATCCGTAATGGCTTCGCCAACACCGAGATGAGCATAGGTGATGAGCACATCGACAACGAGATTCGCCTCGAAGATCTACTCGATGAACACACTGGCTCTGACATGAGCCTCGATGGCGATGTCGAGTCCATGACTGGAATCGACAGCACATACACCTGTCCTCGGGTCACGCCCCATCAGGTCTACGTGGCCTTCACCGCAGAATCATCCGCAGACGCTGCCGCTCGCAGGCCTGCACAATTCCCATGCACGGTAACCATGCCAGATGGGGTCACAACCTTGACAATCACGGAGGAGATGGCAGCAAAAGCAGATAAAGTCATAAAGGAGTGCACTATGATGCCGCCAAACTCCACTCCAGAGGAGATGTTGACCTTCCAGTACTTCAACTGGCAGGAGTCAATTCGACTGCAAAACTACCGAGCGACGCTCGAGGAGCGCAAAAGGCAAGCCAGCCTCTCGAGTGCCCGACGAAGGGAGCAATCCCTCGGGTCCACACAGCAACCAACCCCTCGACCTAGGTCGCGGTTGGCAAGCCTTCCAGAACATGAAAGGGTAGCAATCACCCGTAACCTGTCGTTCATGACAGAGGACGCTAACGGAATCCCAGTACCCAAAACTGCTGCGGGTGCATTATTCTCCGTAGGTGCTTACCTCAAGGCAATACAACCTCCGGCGAATGACCCTAACGCAGCCCTGCATCGCCAACAACTCAAATCGCTAGCTCTAGCGGCACAGGCTATGCAGCCAGAAGACAAAACTCCAGCAAGGGATCGCGATCGCGACATAGTCGACTCACGACACGCAGCACATCATCGCAGTGGTCGCAGCCACCACTCGGATGAAGGAAGGAGAAGCACGCGCCGGCACAGGTCCAGCAGGAGCAGGTCTCGAAGATCCTATAGCAGCGATTCATACTCTGATCGCGAACCAGAGCCATGCGGAGCATTGTGCTTCACTCGACGCATCCGTGAGACGCGGATGCCCAAACGGTTCAAGTTGACAGGCGAGCAACCCAAGTACAACGGTCGCCAAGAACCTTCTGGGTGGCTAGAAGATTACAGACTCGCCGTGGCATGCCAGCGGGGCACGAACACCACGGCGATGCAGTACATACGACTTATGCTCGAAGGAACTGCCCGCGACTGGCTCAAATCACTCCCTCCATCATCATATGACTCGTGGGATGATTTCCGCAGAGACTTCATCAAAAACTTCGAGCCTCTGTGTGAGCGCCCGAAGACATTCGAGGAATTAAGGACATGTACTCAACGATCAGACGAGTCGCTGAGATCATACATACGGCGGTGGACCGAAATACGCAATTCGGTTGGCAAAGTGTCAGAAGACAGGGCCATGGATGCCTTCATACAAGGTCTCGCCAGGAAGGACTTCAAAGAGGCACTTGGTCGTGAAAAGCCAACCTCCCTGGCTGACCTCATCAAAGTTGCGACTGAGTGGGCAGATGGAGAGGATTCTGTACGCAGATCCCGTGCTTCCCCAACACGCGACAACTACGAAAGCGGCAGTCGAAGCCGCAGAGATTCATACAGAGAAGATCGCAGGCGTAAACGGTCCAGACGTCCTTACGACGATAACAGACCCGAGTTCATGGCGGCTGGATACACACAGCCAAAGGAGGACCATGATAGAAGCAATCGACGCTCGGATGATCGACGTGACAGTCGAGATCGCGAGCAGCGGAGCGATAGCTACAAAAGGCAAGAATGGCGCAAACGTAGCGACGCAAAACCCGAGCGGTCGTTCGAGGAAAAGATGGACGACTGGTGCAGATTCCACCTCTTCAAGGGGGACGACGGAAAACTACGCTCCAATCACACCCTAAGGAACTGCAGGGAATTCGACCAAATGGCGACTGACTATGTGATACGACTCAAGAGGAATGGCCCAGCACCTGCTCAGCCCATGCCTGCACCCGTACCACAGCCAACGCTGTGCCCGCTCTCATGGCGCCACAGCCGCCACCGCAACCCGCACCACAGCCTGCTCCAGGCGCAAATCTCGCAGGTGCCATACAACCTGTGCTACGGGCGGAAGATGATCAATATCCACAGCCCCACGGGCAGATGTACATGATACAAAAGGGTCGCCCCTCTAACAGGCAGCAAAAACTAATCACTCGACAGGTGAACTTGGCTGTCATGGCACCTCCAGCCGTGCCTGAATTTCTGAAGGGATCGGAAACCACATAAGCTTTAGTCGAGAGGATCATCCCCCAGCTGTAGCTCGACCAGGGCATGCGGCTCTGGTACTCGACGCGCAAATAGGAGGCTACGCCATGACCAAGGTCTTCATGGATGGAGGCAGCGGCATAAACATCATCTTCGCGGACACACTCCGCAAAATGAACAGGTCAGTCGAAAACCTCCCAAAATCTTCAAATACCTTCCACGGTATCGTTCCTGGCAAAGCAATTAGCCCAGAAGGCACCGTACAACTCGACGTTACGTTCGGGGACGTAAGCCACTTCAGGACAGAGTCGATTGAGTTCGAGGTCGTCGACTGGAAATCACAATACCATGCTATTCTTGGTCGCCCGACGTTTGCTCGATTCATGGCGGTGCCACACTATGCGTACCTCACGCTGAAGATGCCAGGACCAAAGGGAGTCATCACTGTCCGTGGAAACTTTCAAAGGTCCGATGCTTGCGACCGCGAGTTCAGCAAAATCTCCGAGATGTTCGGGGTGGAGGAATCACTCGCTGACTTAGCGATTACCAACGACCGCACACTCCTTCCAGAGCATAAGAAGTTGGCAGTCGACAGATCCTTCAATGCTACAAATGACACAAGGTCGCATCAGGTGCACCCGACCGATCCGACCAAGACAGTCAACATATCTTCGAGCCTGCCTATCGCATAGGAAGGCGCGCTCGTCGAATTCCTCCGTGAGAACTGGGAAATATTTGCGTGGTGTCCAGCCGACATGCCAGGTATTCCCAGGGAATTCGCCGAGCACTCTCTCCAATTGTTTCCAGATGCAAAGCCAGTCAAGCAAACGATGCGTCGAATCTCCGGTCCAAAGCGAACCGCAGTCGAATCCGAAGTCGACCGGTTACTCGCAGCAGGATTCATTAGGGAAATCAAGAAATCACAATGGGTGGCCAACCCTGTACTCGTAGAAAAGAAGCATACAGACATCCTTCGGATGTGCGTGGATTTCACAGCGCTGAACAAGTGCTGTCCGAAGGATCACTTCCCGCTACCCCGGATCGATCAGATCGTTGACTCCACCGCCGGATGCGCACGACTCTCCTTTCTGGATGCTTACTCAGGTTATCACCAGATAAGGATGAAGCAAGAAGACGAAGAAAAAACGGCGTTCATAACCCCACTCGGGGTCTACTGCTACACAACTATGCCCTTCGGGCTAAAAAACGCGGGTGCAACATACCAGCGCATGATGCAGGACTGCCTCAAAAAGCAAATTGGACGCAACGTCCAGGTCTACGTTGATGACATTGTCATTACCACAAGGGAAGAACGCACACTACTCGACGATTTGAGGGAGACGTTCGCAAACCTCAAACGCTTCCATATCAAGCTCAATCCTAAGAAGTGTACGTTCGGCGTTCCAGCCGGGCAGCTCTTAGGGTACCTAGTCTCTGCTCGTGGAATCGAAGCAGACCCGAGAAAATACAGGCCATCCTCACCATGCAAAGGCCTTCAAAGCTTCATGATGTGCAGAAACTAGCAGGACGAGTAGCGGCGCTCAGTCGATTCATCAGCAAACTGGGTGAAAAGGCTCTACCATTCTATCGACTGATGAAGAAGGCGGACAAGTTCGAGTGGACGCCAGAAGCTGAAGCAGCCTTCACAGATCTCAAGCGGATCCTCACAAGCCCTCCAATCCTCGTCGCACCTAAGGAACGGGAACCACTCTACCTGTATGTCTCGGCTACAAACAGGGTGGTGAGCACCGTACTGGTAGTCGAACGCGTGGAGGAGGGGCACATCCAAAGCATACAACGTCCAGTCTACTACCTGAGCGAGGTTCTCTCCATATCAAAACAGCGGTACCCGCACTATCAAAAGCTGGCATACGCTGTATTCATGTCCTCAAGGAAGCTGACACACTACTTCACCGAGCATCCGATTACCGTGGTAAGCAACTCAGCAATCGGTGATATACTCACAAACCCCAATGCAACGGGTCGAGTGGCAAAATGGCTCATCGAGCTGGCTCCAAGAGATATCAAGTACGAGCACCCGAAGGCTATCAAAGCACAAGTCCTACCCGACTTCACAACCGAGTGGATAGAAGCCCAATTACCTGGAGCACCAGACGTGGCCAATTCCTGGACCATGTACTTCGATGGGTCCAAGAAACATGAAGGCGCAGGCGCAGGCGTCGTCCTCATATCACCAAAAGGGGACAAGCTACGTTATGTTTTGCAGATGGGATTCAAGCTACCCTCCAATAACGAGGCTGAATACGAGGCTCTGATCCATGGCATGCGGATGGCAAAGGCACTCGGGTGCACTCGACTGATGATCTACGGCGACTCCAACCTCGTGGTGCAGCAAACAATGAAGGCCTGCGACGCAATCGCGGACAACATGATCGCTTATCGCGATCTGTACAACACACTAGAAGGCAGCTTCGAGGGCTGCGAGTTGAGGCACATAGGAAGGGAAAGCAACGAAGAAGCAGACATGCTAGCCAATCTTGGCTCAACTGGCGCACAAATTCCACCTGGTGTCTTCCTCGAGCGTATTGAACACAGATCCATCAAGGAGAAACGAGAGCCTCCTCCGTCGACTACGCCACCCAAAAGCAAAATGCCTAGCACAGAGGACCCCCCTGTCGAGGTATTTCTCATTGAGCCAACCTGGACTCAACCTTTTCTGGCTTACATACTCCGTAGCGAGCTACCAGATGACATAACCGAGTCCCGACGCGTGACTCGAAGATCAAAAGCATACACCGTTATCAACGGCGAGTTATACAAGCGCAGCATATCAGGTATGTTCCAAAGATGCATCGCACTCGAAGATGGCCAAGCCATACTTCGAGACATTCATGCAGGTACCTGTGGGCATCACGCCAGCAGTCGATCACTCGTAGCCAAAGCCTTTCGCGCAGGGTTTTACTGGCCTACAGCACTCAAAGACGCGGAGGACATAGTCAAAAGGTGCGTCGGCTGCCAGAAATTCGCAACAAGGCCGCACGCACCCGCATCGGCGTTGAAGACTATACCGCTGGCCTGGCCTTTCGCCCAATGGGGGCTCGATATGGTTGGGCCACTCAAAAAATCATCGCATGGCGGGCATACTCACCTACTGGTGGCAGTCGACAAGTTCACAAAGTGGATCGAGGCGGTCCCCATCACAAATTCGACTGCTACTACGGCAGTCAACTTCATAAAGAGCATCATCTATCGCTTCGGTGTCCCAAACAGTATCATCACTGATAACGGCACAAACTTCACGGCTGAGGAGTTCAAAACCTTTTGCAAAGAGCAGGACATTACGCTCAACTACGCATCCGTGGCGCATCCGCAATCCAATGGCCAAGTCGAAAAGGCCAATGGGCTTGTGACGAGTGGGATCAAGAAGCGCCTCCTGGTGCCACTCAAAAGAGCTGCAGGTGCTTGGGTCGAAGAACTACCGTCTGTGCTATGGAGCCTACGCACAACTCCCAACACTTCTACGCAGTTCACCCCATTCTTCATGGTCTACGGTGCAGAGGCGATTCTGCCATCAGACGTAAGGTTCAACGCACCACGAGTTGAAGCATACAATGAAGAAGACGCAGAAGAGGCACTCGAAGACGCAGTCGACTTGCTTGATGAGGCGCGCGACACGGCCTTAGCCCGCACAGCTGTTTACCAGCAGGACCTTCGCAACTACCACAGCCGTCGACTGCGCACCAGGTCCTTCGTCGTTGGCGACCTGGTTCTTCGACTGAAGCAAAAGAAGGTGCACAAGCTCGCTTCCCCATGGGAGGGCCCCTTCATCATCACGGAGGTCCTTGGTGGAGGTGCATATCGACTGAAGCACGCGAAGACAGGCGAACCCTCTCACAATCCGTGGAACGTTGCGCATCTGCGCCGTTTCTACGCATAAAGTGCTCGCAGTCATACAATGTAATAGGCTATATGTCGGATGGCTGCAGGTTTCAGACGCGCTCTTTTCCTTACCAGGGTACCTAAGGGGACTGGAAGGTTTTTAATGAGGCGGCCTGCAGCCTAACATTCAAAAGAGGAATAAAATCAATGTTCCTTCGACTCCTTTGTGGCTACCACCTGCATAATTCATACCTTAACCGCACCCGAGACCCTCGGGGGCTGCGTAACAAGGATCCGAACAAAGAACATAAAAACTTTGCAGCCGCACTCGAATACTCGGGGGCTGCACAGTCATCGGTTCATAACCAACACATATTTCACAAACCCCGCTCGATTGACTCGGGGGCTCGGCAAAAAATCAAAGTATACAAACTATACAATATACAAAGAGTCAAAAATTACACTCGGGGGCTGCCCCCTATACAAAAATTGCACTCGCAAACCATTCTAATCCTCAGGCTCGTCTTTTACGGGCAGCTCGGGGCCGCAAAGTGTTCGCGAGTGCACTCGATCAGTGTCTCCGCAGCTTGGATCGTGTCATCCAAGTCTTTTTGTTCGAGAACCTCTCCGGCTGCAGGTGTCCGCAACACCAACCTTGGTTTTCGACTACGCATATACGCCATTGCAGCGTTGGCTCCAATTACAAGTCTTTGAGACAGCAACTCTCGAATGGGATTTGTTTGGCGGAAGATGTTCAACACAGCACGAATCCCTTGTGGTTGTGGCCCCGAAGGAAAAAGAGTCTCGTTCAGACGAATAAACGATGCCCGGCATAACTCCAGCAGCTCAGCACTTCGCCAGACGCGATCCTTCAGGGTGGCAAGTATGCGGGCATGGTACCTATCAAGCCAAAAGTGTTGACGCCCAGTTGTAGGGTCGTCAACCACGCTATCCAGGCGTCCTTCCACGCGAATCTGTTCAGCCTGGAAGTTGTCGACAAAGCCTACAAATACGGGCGCACCAGTTAGATCAAAAGGACAAAAGCTACACAAAAAGCTTGTAAAACAAAGCAAGATTCGAACTTACACTCGAGTTGCCTGTTCACAAGCTCCATCTCCCCGAGAACATAATCCTCGCGTTGGGTGGCCAACGCGGGTCTGGCCCTCAATCGACTCAGCTCAGCCTGGGCGTCCTTCAGATCTTGCTCCATTCTCACATATTTAGCCTTCATATACTCCATCACCTTGGCATCATTTGCCACCTGACCCTGGGATCGGGTGGTGGTTGGAGCCTGCGAGGAACTAGTCGCAGTAGCAGGTTCTCGTGACTGTTCAAAGAGCATAATCACAAACACAAAGTTTGTAAGACTCGCGTCATAAGCATACAACTCTCCAAATGAAAGACATTGGCAAAAGACAGTTTGCATAAACAAGGTAGCAAAAACAAAGCGCAGACTCGCGCAGTTCAGAAGGTATCATTACAAGGCATAAAAAAGCAAAAGGGTACAGCTACCCTAAGCCTAAGATTTCGATTTCCTAAGCAGACGATTGGCAGTCTCGAGTGCCCGGCGCTCCATGGTGTTCATGAAAACTTCAGCCAGTCGCGCGGCGCTCCGCTCACCCCCTTCAGCGAAATGGGCTTCCCGTCTGGCTTCTGAGGGAACGCAGACAGTGCTGCCTCATAGTCGCAATCTATCCCATGTCCCATAAGAAGCTTGATGGTGGACTCGGATCCGCGTACCGTGTTGGCGCGAGCAAAACCCGCCATGGTGGACGTCCCGGGGCCAAACACGTTGGCGAAGTCATCCACCGTCGACGGCACCACGCCAGTAGGGAACACCACTTGGTATACAGCACCAAGTGTGCTCGTTGATTTGGCGAGTGCTTCTTTCGCCTGGTTGCATAGAGCGCCTAAGCCGCCCACAGCCTGTTCCAGCGAAAGATCGTCACTCGCCACGTCTGCAGAGGCCGGTGCGCCAACAGCTTCTGCACAATTCAAAACAGGCATAAGTACGACACTCGACAAGTATATAGTCATATCAAAAGGAGAAAAGATTACTCACCTCCCATGGCCTGCGCGAGTGCCGCGAGCTGGTCAGCATATTCTCGCTCGCGTGCAGCAGCTGAGTTGGTGGCGGCAGTCAGCTCTTTCTTCGATTCTTCGCGCTGCGCGGCGAGTGCGTCTTCCAGCTCCTTCTTCTCGCCTGGCCCAGCAAAAATTACGTGTATTCAATACTCGACAAAATCAGGCATTGCGAAAAGAAGTTGGGCAAAACAAAAGCAAAAAGGAGAACTCACGACTGAGCCGCTCGAGCTCGGCGCGCATGGTGTCCCTCTCCTGCTCCACCTGGACATAAGCCTTGGCAGAATCTGCCAAGGTGTGGTAGAAGGGCTGCGAGCACACGGATTCAGCAAAAATCGAAAAATTCTCACAGACCTACAACTAAACGGGTCAAGCAAAAAGTTACTCACGTGGTTCATCCACGGCTCGGAGCCGCGACCGATGTCCCGACATCTGGAGTTGCCGCCTTGGCTGTTTCAACACAGCGTCAGTGGCCATGGGCTGGGCAGCCTCGTTTCCAGTCGGTGCAGACTTCGAGTGCTCCACGGCTGGAACATTCTCGACTGGAGGAGTCCCAGGCTGGTTGTTTTCAGCACTGTGAGCAACACAACAAAACAAAGGATGGTCAGCACAAAAAATGACAGCACAAACATTTTCATATCATACTCAAAAACACACATACCTGTGCTCCTCATCTTCCTCGTCTTCGGAGTCGCCAAAAATTGGTCCTCCAAAGGCTGGGGTACCACTCGACTGAAGCGGAAGAGTCGAGCTTGTTGAGCACGCACGCAAAGGAGCGGCTTGGAAAACAGGAGGTGAATCTGATTCCTCGTCATCCTCCAAGCCTTGCTCCTTCGCGGGCGAACTGGCAGCAGAAGGCGCCTTCTTGGCCAGTCGACGCCGCTTGGCTGCGCGGTATCGACTTCTTGGTCAGAAGGAGCCTTGTCTTCAGATTGGACTTCTTCTGCTGCTTCTTCCTCGCATCCTCCACACGTGAAGTGGTGGCGGAAGGGATGGGCGACTGATCCCCTTTCGGGTCCACCACCTGTGCCTGTGTTTCTTCAGTCTCGCCATTTTCAGGCAGAGGAGGAAGGGAGGCAGCAGTCGAGTGACCCTGCATAGCACACATCACAAATTGCAAAGTCAGAATCAAAAATCGCGTATCACAAAACATGCGAGTGGCAAACTCTTCATTGCAAGCAGGCTATAACACATACATACCTCAAGCAAAGGGTTCTCCAACCCATATGGTGCAACAGGGCAGTCGACGTTGCAAGTGTCGCCTGTCGTCAAGTTGGTGATGTGACGCACATGCGTCAGCAGCTCACTCCTTGAAAGCTCCTCTGCGTTCATTCGGGTGATGTCACCCGCGCCTTCATACTCCCACATGGGGTGCGCTCGGGCACGGATGGGCCACACCCGCCTCTTCACAAAGGTGGCGATCAAATGAATGCCTGTGACCTTGTCCAGCAGTCCGTCGATTCGAGTCAGCAAAGGGCGTGCTTCCTCCATTTCTTCGGCTGAGAGCTGGTGATCCCACGCCTTGGTCCTGACGTAAGCTGCAGTCGAGAAGGTGGCGACTCCTTCTTGCTCGACACTCGCATAAAACCACCCTTTCCTCCAGCCTTGCGCGGAGTCGACGGTCTTCAGGCGGAAATAGCGGGTGTCGCTGCGCACCTGATGCCGCAGCCGCCCACGGGGTAGGTGCGACCACCTCCTCTGTTGGGTCGCACCATGAATATGGTCTTCCATAGCGCCCAGCTGGGTGCGACGCCAAGGAAACACTCGCATAGCGTGATAAAGCACGCAATATGCATAATACCGTTCGGGGTGAGATCGTGGATCTGCACCCCGTAGGCATAAAGGAGGCCACGAACAAAGTCGTGGAGGGGAAGCGAGAAGCCCCTAGGATACAAACTCCGCAAAGCAAACGCGCTCGTTGGCGCGTGGTTCGGGGCATACCTCCTTGGCGAGGGAGCGCGGACGGCGAGTTGCTCCGCGGGAGGCAGATATCCCTGCTCGCGGAGCTTGAGCAGATGGGCGTCCTTGACGGTGGACTTCGCCCAGTCCCCGCTGCCCTTCTTCAGCGCGGCGGATGCAGATGTACCCGCCGCGGCCTTCTTGCCCTTGGTCGCATCGGTCGCGGCGGCGGCAGCAGCACCACGCTTCGCACCTCCACCTTTCGCCATTGCTAAAGTGGAGGAGGTGTGGGGCAAAGAACTTGGGCGCAGAGCAATGGAGGGGCAGCGCGAGGAAGGAGACGAGGGGCGGCGCAGGGGGCAAATGGCAAGTAAAAAATTTGCCAGCGCCGTCCCCCCTATTTACCACAGAGCGCAAAAACGATCGTAGCCGTTAAAACAAATCCATACGCTCCGCGCGAAATCTGGCCATACACGTGGCGGCCACGGAGAGCAACCGTCGCCGGCCACTACGCACGAGAATCCAGGAAGCCATCATCACGCCCCGTGAAAATAGGGCCGAACGGTCAAATCAAGTCCACGCGGCGTATCCCTGGTCAGCTCTGCAAAAACGGGCCCACAGAACAGGGTCACGTCTTATCAAAGCCTCTCCAGGCACGCCATCGTTTGTCAGAGATAGCAGTCGCAAAATGCGTCATTGCTGACGTTGTTCTCTCTTTCACAACTGGCATAAAAGTCACTCGATGATATCTTCGGGTGGTCTCTCGCATAAGTTTCGGTTGGTTTTTTAGCAAAAGTCATAGAGGCCAGTCGAAATTCTTTCGACTGCAGCATCATACTCCCATCGGGAGCGTATCAAAAAATTTCTTTGACTAAAATGTGCAGGGTAAAAGAATTTGAGATTATCCTCCATTGCAAGCAATAAAGCACAATCTCGGGGGCTACTCCCATCGGGAGCGCTGTCGCGCACCCGATAGAATAATGGCAAAAGTACAGTCGACGGAACATTCGACTAAGTTCATAAGCAAAATCACACTCAAAATATTCCCGAGTTGATCCGACGATCCTTGGATGCTGCATGCATAAGTGCAAAGGTAAGACCCGCCGATCAGTCGAGCTGGGCTAAGGACCGCTCCAGCAGCGTTATCCTTAAATGTTCCATGTCAGCAGACATGATGAAAATCCCCGACGGACGCGTTGGGTAGATTCAAAATTATACTGCAGTTCGATTCAGTAAGACCTCAACGGCCGTTTCGAGTCTGTCCAGTTTGTTCCAGATTCGAGTCCGGGGACTCGAGTTTGATTGAAAGCTAGTATGGTTTTGCCACAAATGGTAGTTAACCGGCCCCGATCCGTCGTGTGTGCCGGGCCTGCTAAGCTAATATCCCTTGATTATCATAAGCAAAAACTCATAGTCGATGAAAACACTCGGCATTGCTAACATGTGCTATTTCATAAGAATTCTAAATACAGATGTAAAAATATATATAACGTGCATGATGTATGAGTCCATGCCCGACTCTTCGAATCAGACAAGTACTCGGGGGCTACTGACATGGGTATGCCTATCGGGTACCCTACCATGAGGGTACCTGGTGCACGTATCGACTAGGCCCAACTATCAGAGCCTACATGAAGCCCATGAAGGGAGGCCCACGAAGATGAAGTATCCTTCAAGTTTGGCGAAGCAATAGTCGGTTTAGAGTTTCCTTACTTGTAAATCGAGTCGGTTACGAACACCCGGGACCCAGCCTATTATTTAAGGACTGGGAGGGCCATCGAACCAGACAACGAACCACCAGAGCCACAAACCCTAGCGAGATCGACATCTCGCCGGGATCCTTGTAACCATCATATTCACAAATCAATAACAGACAGGCAGGACGTAGGGGTGTTACCTCCACACGAGGGCCCTGAACCTGGGTAAAATCTTTGCCCTGCTTGTCAGCCGACGATACTTCCAGCTCTACCACGTTCTCTCCCCCATATTCATAACCTAGGGACCTTAACCATGGGTCTTGATGAGTCTACCCCTCGTCACCCTTGATCTTGTTTCGGACGATGGCCGCGCCTTAGTGCCGTATTCCCTCTTGGGGACTTCGTCTTTGGAGCGCAAGCGGGACTAGTGGAAGAACAAGGTGTTCGCGTTGAGCCTTATGTGGCAAAGATGACGGGATGAGCGATCTCGGAGACGCATCATTGGTTGAGGTAGTCGTCTCTTCTCCAGCATATCCGTGAGACTGCCTCGGCTATGAAGTCGAAGTTGCGATGGCGGGTCCCGGTGGAGCACGATGAATTAATGGTGATAGGTGGTCCGTTCGATGATCTTCCGTGGCACCAGCCTTGCCTGGGTCTTCTTCATAGTTCTTCGTTAAAATCAGAGTTGCGTTGTCTTGTTATAGATGGTTGAGTTTTGGCACGGATCTTCATATGGCTCCGCACAGCCTCTAGGTTGGATTGGTTCTACGGTCGTTATGGCAAAGTCAAAGTCGCTTGCTCACAGTTTGGGTTTGTTGGCCTCATACGAGAGAGGTGATTTGCTGTCTCGAGGAAACCCTCTTTGGAGAGGTGTGTGGGGTATACAGTGTAACCCTCTTTGGAGAGGTTTGTGGGGGTATACAGTACTGTGTGCCGCTCAGCACTTTGTGATGGTTTACGCCCAGTTTTCCATTAATTAAGATGAGGCAAATCTTTTGCCTCCATCTACTTTTTTACAATACCTAATTTGAAGGAATCGTATTAAATTTGAATCATAACCACGCAGAAAACCAATTTTGATTGGTGCTAGTTGTAGGCTTCCTGAGTAGGATACCTAAATTATCAATGTACAGACTATTAAAATTACTTTGCCGGTAAGAAAATGACTTGGTGCTCACCCCAAATTTAAGTATGGTTCAGAAACACGCATAATTTCAGGTATAATTCTGTTCGGCACTTCAAAGAAGGAAGCCTGAAACCTTGGGTTTCTTTTCCCGCCATGCCCACATGGGATTCAGACATCCAAACCCCGTTTCTCTGTCGTGTCTATAAGAAAAACCTTCCAAGATCGTGTTAATGAAAATCTAGTCAACCTAACTATGAATGCTCCGAAAGAAATGAATCACCATTGCACATTCGGAGTTTTGGAGATCCGACACCGGAAGAATGCCAATCTGTAAACTGACGGGCGTGATGTCTCGCCAACCGACACATCATAGAGGAAGGGAAAACCCACGGAGGTACTTGGAATCGACTCCCGATTCACGGCTCAGCGCAACCCTGCCAGTTCGTGCAATCTGCAGAATGCATATGGCCAACGAGGGTAAAGAATTCGGCAAAAAATATTAATTCAAAAGTTTGCAGTTGCTAAACTATGATTTGAATTGGCATAAGTACTCTACAATCATGATACTACGGTGCATTTGCAGAGTGAACCTTCAGTACAAACCTCACAGATGCCGTAGGGCTCAAGCATCCTTTGCAGTGCGACCATTTTATCAACGTCTCCAGTAAGCTGCATGCCAAAAAGATTGTTGCCGATTAAACAAACTATCGATGACACTAAAATACATTGTCCTTAAGGGACTCTTTGACTTGCAAGAATCTCCCAAAGAGTGTCTGATTATGCCACAGGAAAAACAAAGAAATCATTCTACAAGGTTTTAGTTTATGAAATGTTCCTATGAAAGACACTGGCAACTGAATCCTTAGGCAAATTTATATGGAATATAATTTATATCAAATAGCCCACATATGAAAATTCCTAAGGATAAAAATCATTATAATTTTCTCTTTAAAGAGGCTATAAACTTAGTTCTTGATGAGTACTCAAGAATAAGATAAGTAATCATGTACATATGATTTGTTGGTGTATCCTATAATACATGGCAGTGAAACAAACTAGAAACTCCCACATTGTTCACATATTTCAAATCGATAAATACCATATTTCAAAATAGCAGCATTTTAGTTGATCTATACTAAAATTTCGTCAGCTAGTTGACAGCAACACAGATAATGCTCCAAGTAAAGGCTGTATTTGATGAATGTTCATGTTTCTACTTTAATCAACTTCGATAGTTACCATACGTCAAAATAGCATAGTTTTGTGTGATAAGTACTGAAATTTCATCAGCTTGTTGACAGCAACATGGTTAATGCTCCAAGTAAAGGCTGTGATGAATGTTCATGTTTCTACTGTGCACAATTAACATGCCTAAATGAAAACTTAAAATGCTTAAATCAAACTGATTGATTTATCCTACCAAAAAATAGATAGAGGCTGTGATGAATGTTCATGTTTCTACCGTGCACAATTAACACGCCTAAATGAAAGCTTAAAATGCTTAAATCAAACCGATTGATTTATCCTACCAACAAATAGATAGAGATGTCCTAAATTCAGTAGTTGCGCCCAAAAGGTTAAAGTAACTATTACCTGAAGAGTTATTGTGTGGTCTGATACATCAACCGTTTTGGCCCCGAAAACATCCTCAGCAATATCCAAGATAGCCCTGCGAGCTGAGGTGTTCCCAGCAACCTTTATGATCATTAACTCTCTAGCAGTAAACGGTAAATGTGTAAGATCTTGAACCTGAAAAACCAAGACGAATTTGAGCTAACCTTATATATGCAACAACAATCATGCAAACCACAACATTAATAAGTTGACCTCATAAACGTCGATGAGCTTGTAAAGTTGATGTATTAATTTGGCAATAGATTCATCACTTCCAGGAACAACAGTAGTGATGCGGGAAGTGCCTATTTTTTCAGCTGGACCAACAGCGAGACTCTGTCAAAGTAATGGATACACCTGTTATGGATCAACTGCAACCCTGTAACCTGGAGTAATCTAATTGAGGGAACATAAGATAGCTATAAGTACAAAATGAACCTGAATATTGTAGCCCCTTCGGGAAAAGATACCCGTTACGACATTGAGAACTCCAGGGAAATCATTCACAAGGATCGACAAAGTATGTGAACAAAACCCTGTCGTCTGAAGAAAGAAAAGTTTGCCAGTTATTTTTGAAATGGGTATTTAAATTGCAATTGTACTTTAGTGCAAACAAAATTAATAATTTTATGCTCAATTAGACTTTGGGACTCTTGCCATTAATTTTAAGCAACACAACAGCTCTAGTGAAAGAAAATGCAAGAACTTACATCACTGTCAGTCATGACACCCCAATGAGCATCAAGAATTTGATTGATTGAGAAGCTTTCATAAGATTCCACTGGATAAACATCGCCCTAGTAATAAGAATATATAATCAATCATCCAACTGCAAACAACTATATGCGAAATCTAGTAAAAAGTATTAGCAGTAAACTTGTTCACACTATGAAAGTTAGTCATGCTCATTTGTAACTATTGTTTATCAGATGTAGTTATGCTATAAGATAGCCAGCTTCTTACTGCTTTCAAAATAAACTGTTAATAATTGTGAACATAATGCTGATATTGTGAATCATAAAAACAATTTAAATAATGCACTAAGTTCTTGTCTACTAAACGTATGCACAGATGTGCAAATCTAGCTAATCACATTGACTCTAATTACATACAAGGAGCACTTTAAATGGTTAAATATTGATAAATTATCTAATAAATATTGCTTTCCTGTAAAGTCAGATCAAAAGAAAAAATATTTACAGCTTATCTATAAAAATCAAGAAAAAGAAATCCTCAATAAGACCAATTCAGAAAAGAACAAATTTTCTAATAAAAGATTACACGTGTTGATTTCCGTTGAATGCATGAATTTTTTTCAAACAACACAATAAACCAGGTCAAAATAAATGGAAAGAATATTGTTACAATGCTGAAGAAAAATTGGATACATGAAAACTTGTATGAATGATGAGAATTACCATTTCCTACCTGTGAAGATTCTTCAGACTCGCCACTGTTTGTCTTCAATACAGTGCTTAGTATAGATTCTGAAACTTCAAGATCAGGATAGGATTCTACAGAGAACCTCCAAAAGGGAGCCTCTTGTCCCATTTTCTCACGCCGCAAAGCTATCTATTACATCAATAAGGCCCATTAGATCTTGTCAAGCACAAAAGCAGGATAAGGTCCTAATCTTTTCTCAAGAAGTATAACCTTTCCAGTTCTGGCAACTTCTTTGATCCCAAATTTGCTTAGGTTCCTCTGTACGGCGACCATTTTTCCAGGATCTCCAGTTACCTTTGGAATGATTCAAAACAGAGAGCATACATTGCTTTAATAAAAGGCACACGAGTGATAATGTAAGTGATCTGCAAGATAAGACACACCACAGATTTTACCTCAATAGTTACTGTATGGTCTGAAAGATCAATCACTTTTGCTCTGAAAATTTCAACCAAACCCATCACCTGCGTGTGTAAAATTAGAGAAAGAAGCAAAGAGCAACAAAATTCTACCCTTACCTCCACTCCAACTGAAACATGTAATTGCACATCATATGCACAAACTGAAATCTCCAGGTATTACGCTTGCAATGCGCATACAAACTTTACCTCGAGGCGCTGTTCTGGCTCTACGTTTAGCTTCATAAGCATCAGCTCTCTTTCAACTTGTGGCTCCTTTGACAAATCATCAACCTGTTTAATCGATATATAAAAGGTATGAATGTCAGATACACTGATAACTGCAATGAGCACGAAAACTAAAACCAGTGGTTCAACTGATAAGATCTTACCAATATTTAGGAATCATTTCATAATTAGTGTGACATTGGAAGAACATACTGACCTGTATAACATTAACAAGCTTGTAGAGCTGCTCGACCACTTGTCTGAGTATTTTCTCTGTTCCGGATACGACTATCGTGAACAACGCCTTATCCTTGTTAAGCCCAACAGCCAATGACTCGATGTTGTACCCTCTCCTAGCGAAGACGCCAGCAATTCGGTTGATCATCCCACTCTCATCCCCAACAAACACTGATACCGTGTGGCGCTTTACAATCCTAGAATATTAAGAAGGAAAAGGCATTTTAATACCTCGATTTGATGATCAAGTTGAAATTAGTCATCAACAGCGGGAGAAGCTTACGAGCCCCTGGGGCGGGGCGGCACTGGCGTGACACCGCCGGTGGCCGGAGAAGCGGACGCGGCGGCGACGGCCACCACGTGGCGCGCCCTCGGCCTGGCGGAGAGGGCCACCGACGGAGGCGGCGGCTGGCGCTGGCTGTGTGCGCGGGATCCGGTCCCGAGAGCGGCGAGGTGGGAAGCTGCGGCGGCGGCGGCGGCCATTGGCGGCGGAAGGGTTTTTGGGGATGCTGGTTTGTGGATCCCAAGGAGAAGAAACGAGGTGAAGAGACGTGCCGGCACGTGGCACTGTGTGCAGGGGTTGGCTTGGCTGAACCTGTGGGCAGGGGCCGCCGGAATGTGCTCTGCGATGCGCCCACTTCAGATACGAGGCTGTCTGTTCTGTCCGCGGGATGACATGTGGGCCCATGGTCCGAAGAGAGCCAGCAGATTTCGTATTATTAGAAATTCTACGAAAAAATAGAATGGCAAAGAGGCCAAAATGGCAGATAATTAATCCAAAAATTGATAAAATAAAAATCTTTCCTTACTATATTTTCATTTCACTAGAGAGGATAGTGGACGGAATATATGTCAAGTGCTTAAATTACATGAGGTTTATATCATTTCAGTTTATAACTTCTTTGTCCTACCACATTTCAACTCATCCTACTAGAATGAGAAGGAAACATTATACTTAGGGCAGACTTGTTTGTTCGAAGAAAAATTGGGCGAAACATTATTTTCTGGTGCTCTGTTTCAGTTTTTTCGGCAGCTCTAATGTAAAATCCAATTCTAGATAAAGAAACTCCGGAGGTGCCGGGGAAGGAATCATCAGCTTCAATGTACAGTAACAAGGTTTAGATACCAGAGAATACATTTGTGCTCAGTCTATGACGAAATTATGCTAGAGCCTAAATTTGGACATCTGAACAACATGTGGATTTTCTTTTGGAGGAGAGAGACAGCATGTGAATATAACTGGTTACAAACAGTCTAACCTAAAAGAGATAGCATCCAGTTTGCTACCTCATGATGGCTCTTCTTTCTCTACTGGTACAGACTAAACTACGCCCAGCTGTTTTCTTGAGTTCCATCTCCTCCATGGTCCTCCTCATCCTTTCTGCGTCTTCCGGCATTCCAGCTTCAAAGTACATGTTCGCCAACAAGACGTAGAACGTGACATCCTGAGATCCTGACTGGAAGAGATCCTTGGCAACGAATTCCGCTAGCTCCAGGTTGCCATGAAGCCTGCAACCACCAAGGAAAGCACCCCAGATGCACTTGTCTGGTTGCATCGACATCCCCCTAATGATTTCATATGCTTCGACAAGTCTACCTGCACGTCCTAGCATGTCAACCATGCAGGCATAGTTCTCAAGCGTTGGTGAAATATGGTAGTCTCTGACAATGCTGTTAAAATGCGTCAACCCTTCATCGACGAGGCCTGAGTAGCCACATGCCACCAGAACCGCAGTGAATGTGAAGGAATTAGGCTTCACTCCTTGACCTTTCATCAGGGAGAATAAACTGAGAGCCTCTTCAGGCTCACCATTGTTGGCATATGCACTGATCATGGCACTCCATGACACGACGCCCGGCGCACGCAAACCGTCAAAAGCCACTCTTGCATATGCAAGCTCGCCACATTTTGCATACATATCCACAAGAACATTGCCGATCCTCACATCAGTGTCAAGTCCATGATTCCTAGCGAGCTCATGCACCCACTTCCCTGTCTCAAGGGCTCCTAAGCGTGTGCAAGCAGACAACACACTGACCAGAGTGACAGTGTCAAACCCCACCTTCTCAGTAAGCATCCTGCGGAAGAACTTGATCGCCTTAACCCCCTCATCATTCTGCTCATACATGGCAACCATTGTGTTCCAGGATGCCACAGTACGCATGGTCATGCCATCAAACAACTCCTTTGCCGACGTGATGCTCCTGCACTTCCCATACATTGCGATGAGTGCATTCACTAGCGGGACATTCGCATCAAACCCCAGCTTGACCACAAACCCGTGAACCATCTCCCCAGCAGCGAGCCATTCTTGCCCCTGCAGGCAGGGCAGGAAACTGATGAGAGTGATCTCATTCGGAAGCACGCCCTCGACAACCATCGCACCGAACACCCCAACCGCCTGACCAAACAAGCAGTTCTGCGCGTAACCCGCGACCATGGCCGTCCAGGAGACGATCGTACGCGCACGGCCAGTTTCCAAGAACACCTGCTGAGCGTCAGCCACCTCTCCCTCCTGGCAGTACATCGCGATGAGCGCGCTGTGCACGAACCCGTCCCCGGCGAGCGCGAACCTCACCGCGTCGCCGTGGGCGCCGCCGCGCACGCTGGGAGCACGATGGGGTAGGTGTAGTAGTCCGGCACAACGCCCGCCGCGCGCATCCGAGTGTAGAGCGAGAGGGCGTCCGCGGCGGAGGAGTATGCAGGCGTGGCGTGGGAGTGGGCGTGGGCGCGGAGGAGGGTGTTCCACATGTAGGCATCGCGGCGCGGCGCGGCGTCGAACACCCTGCGGGCGTGGGTGCGGAGGAGGGTGTTCCACATGTAGGCATCGCGGCGCGGCGCGGCGTCGAACACCCTGCGGGCGTAGGCGAGGGAGCACGGGGCGGCCGCGGCGAGGAGTCTGGTGGCGAAGGCGGGGTTGGTGGCGATGCCGAGGAGGATGGCGCGGGCGTGGATAGGAAGGAGGGCGCGGAGGGAGGAGCGGGACGAGACGCCGGCGGCTGAGAGGAGGCGGACGTAGTGGTGGGCGAGGGCGGCGGCGGTGGGCAGTGGCGGGAGGGAAGGGGGCATCTGTTCTGTTGGACCTCGTGTTGATGCAGCTGGCTAACTCTGCTGAGTCTCAGGACACAGAAATACCATCCTCGAAGTTTCAGATTTTACATGTCGACTCTAATAGAAATTTGAGGTACGAATTTTGATTTGTTTGGGAAACTTGAATTATTTTGAATGTGTTACTGCCAACAACCAAATGCAAATTTGATGCTGTTGTAGACTGCATTCAACTAAGCTGCTCTTTTTACAAGAACAGGGCAAACGATGAGCAATTAATCTGCTTCACATCACAAAACATCAACCAGGGAATGTACAGTTGTACACATCACGAGATATAAAGCATTTAGATGAACATTCAAAAATAATAGTCAAGTATCACGCTAACATTTATAGATTGCATAATCTCTCAGCAAAAGTTGCTTTGTGAACATAATTCTCATGTCATTAGTAACAAGGTACACTGATCAAGTTATACTAATGCTGGAATAGGCTCTGCATAGATTCAGCTAACGATTTCGAGGCCAAAAACAGGAGTCGGACTTCATCCGTAAAGGGAGTGTTCAGATTTGTAGTTCTGACGAAACAAGTTTATGATTCCTCTAATTCATATGAATGGTGGACTTGATCTGCTCGACCACATGGGGCAGGACCCTGATGCTGTCATCGATAGACCTGTTCACGCAGGATTCCAGCTCCTGTGTTGCATCTGTTTTCATCTTCTGGAGCCTTGCTGCTTCGAATTTGTCTTGGCAGACCATCAACGAACGATTCAACCTTTCCTGCAAAAGGGAAAGAGAAGATAACTTAGAATACTTACGCAGTATGCTGCCTGTTTCATGTCAAAATGTACATAAAAGGAGAATGACTCCGATCTTTATCTAACTGATGGTTTATTCAGGTCACTCATTTACAAATTTGAGGAAGCTATATGATGCGTATGTAACCCTGTAAACTGTAGACAGTGTAATACACTAAACTGCAAACAACAAAGACCAGAGCTCTAATACAAAACTTGTAGCAGCTAACCATTATGTTCATCATGCTCAGTTCTTCACATACAAATAACCACTAGAGAAGACTGACTACGCTACTACCTCTCTTTTGAGGACTAGCCAGCCATGCAAGGTTCTAGGAATAACATGCTGAATTAGGAGCAGATCATGTAACGAACAAATTTGACCTAGCCACTGCATACTGTGTAATAGCTCAGGCCTGCCTGCAGGGCAACTTAGAACAAACAGAACACAGGGATGAAGCCAGACAATAGGTACTAGAGGGATAAATCGTCAAAGAGTTTTAAAATTTGCATGTTTGTATGAGTGAAATATTGATTCTATTTTAATCAACAGACATAGACAACCACATAGAGACATATGTATAGCATCTGAACCTTACACCTATATAGCGCAAAGAGATCATTCCGAAGTATTTGTCGACATGTCAGGCTATAAATTATTCAAATCACTGACTCATTGCTTATTTAAATCATGCATGGCACATATGAATGCTCTGCTCACCAAATATGCATCATCAACAGATAATCATACACAAAACGCCATGTTAATGCAGGACGGCATGGTTCAACAGCAATGATAAATCAAAGTTCAGAAGGCAACACAAATATAGATTTGGTACCTGTGCAGCGGAATAATGCTACTGAACTACATAACTAAAGAAACAAAGCTGATCCCATGTTCTTTTTAAGAGAAACTAGTATAACATAGCATGTGTGAAAAAATAATGACAGGTAAAGGAAACCACAAAGTACCTGGAACTTGGCCATCTCATTCTCAACAGCCTGGTTGGCAGACAGAACAGGCACACTACAGTTCTCTACGCAGCTGTTGATCCCCTCTTGACTTTGTCGCCTATCAAAGCAGTCATATGCACACTGGAAGTAGGCTTTCTGAAAATCATTCAGAAAAATCCAACAGGCGTCAGCATTGGTGTTTCCATGTAGGAAAATCACCCTGCTACAAATATGACAGGCTTATTTCATGTTACACTAAATTTCCCCTCCTTAAATAATCGGAATAGTCAACGACCTTTAACAATTAGCGTAAATCATGCATATCCAGAGTTGTACAGCAAATCTAGAAACTTAAAAATTGTGCCACGATTTTTCAAGTACTCATACCATACAACATAGAAATCCTAAGAAAATTACTGGATTAAGACAAGCAAGTAGCTATAATATCACCATATATGCAACTCTACTGGGCCTACTAATATTCCTACATATGCATCAGGTACAATCCCCTAAAATTTGTTTCTTCCACCTAAAATCTACTCTGTTAGAAAAAGGCCAATCGTGTCTGGCGAACTAAATTAGAACAATTTAAGCATCCAAATAACTGGAATAGCTCGACTGGATACAGGAAGCACCTTCTGAGACCCAGCAAACTCCATGACTAGCTTCCCCTACCCTAAAATTAGCCATCGGAAAAGTAAAACGCAAATCCCTATCAGGAATCCACGAATCGACACAATCCGAGATTCCACGAACAAGCGTGGGGATTCCGCTCCCCCTGCCCTAAATCTGCGACCTAGAGGAAGCCCAAATCTGGATTGTAAGAAGGCCTCACCTGCATATTGAAGTTGACATGGTCCTGCACGCCCACGAGCTGCACCTGGGCGGCGGCGTTCACCTCCTCCAGCTTCTTCCGGATCCGCTCCGTCACGATCCTCTCCTCCATCGAGCTCACGTGGTCCATCGAGGCTGGTCCTGGGCTCCTGGCTTGAGGAAGGGGGGAGACGGGAAGGGGGCGGGGTGGGGTGGGGATGGGGATGGATTATACGGCTCTGTTTTCTTGGTGGGGAGGGCAGAAAGGAAACCTGAAGAAGGTAGAAGTACAGGGTTTATGGCCGAGCTAGGGTTCTACGGCGGCCGCGCATTGCAATGCTAATCTCACCCGACACGTGTTCAATATTTTTGTTCGAAAATGCTCACGTGATTTTATTGACGAAAAAATTGTTGCCTTATTTTTTATTTTATTTTTGCAATTTCCCCAAAAATAATGATATATTTTCTATTTGAGAATGGTTTACTTCAATTTCGTGGAGTTAAACTCCAAAGTTGCCCTAAGCTCCCTTTAATTTTGTTTTGGACTTTTTTGGTTGCATGTAACCATATGCCCGATTGGATGCTTGCATATTTCCAGATCATTCGATTGGATGCTGCGTATGGCCCAAAGAGTATTGTTATTTCAACCGAACGAATGTCTCAATCACCGTGTGTGTCGCACGGTGATTAAAACGCCTCACCGACAGTTAGAATAATCGACTCATCCCATTTCAACGAGTCAAACTAATCATTAAACCACGCTCCATAAAACCTATCACAACACATTCCTTTGATGTCTCACCTCTTCAATGTCCTGTCTCATCACACTCTCTATTTGGCGCTTCATCTTCAATGTCGAGCGCTATAGCGTGGCGGCTTCAGTTTCCTCCATAGCAGCAACGACAACAACATTCACCTTCGCGACAACGACAACAATGACGGTAAGTACTCAAAAGCCTAAGGTAGGATGAATGGCTTTAGATTATGGTGAGTGTTAGCTCAATTTCTCGGGAGGCTAGCTTGCTTAGTGTTGATATGTGAGCAGAATCTCAGTGTTTGTGCATTACAGTGACATGTCGTTTGATTTGAGGTTAGATATAGTACAATACCTCAGTTTTATTTGGGAGGAGATGGATGAGTCAATAATGTTTTATACTAGAAAGTGAAATATCGTTGGTCGAAATGCTTTAGGATATGTGTTAGATCATGTTTGCCTATGATACATATGATTGTTAACGATGTTGTTGGATGAGCAAAATTGTGCCCATGGCCGGCATGATTGATGAGCATCACAACAAACAAAGTGTATCTTGGTTCTAGTTGTCTACATGATCTCATTGCAGTCACACATAAGGCGGAGTTAGAAATAATTATAAGGGGGCTAGAGTAGAAATATGACCATTGGGAAAAGAGAGCACTGCAAAAAAAATAGAAAACTTGTAATATAAAAGGTAGGGACTTAAACATAATTTTTAAATCTTTAGGTGCTGTTTTTTTCAAAGGTGGAGCGAAGCCCGGCCTCTGTATCAATAGATGCACACATCCGTTTTATTGCAAAATGTATGAATATTCAGCGGTTTGTGGAAGAGTTTGATGCTCTCATACAAACACGGGTTAGCGAGTGTACGCCCCTCCGAGGTCTAGTCTATTTTCTGTGGCTCCTGGTCGTCCCCCGCGGGCGACAAGGGCAGCGCCAACCGTAGCCCATCTCCAGTTCTCTTCTTCCCCGCCCCCGTAGCCATCGTCGGCGTGAGCCGCCGGGCAAAGCCCGGGTGGTGCCGACGGCGACGGATCTTCTCTTCCCCGGTTGCTTGGAGGTCTGCGCGAGGTGGTCCATCAGGCGACGGTGCGCTGGTGAGATGTGGCCTCAACCTCGCGGCTGACAGTGAGGCGCGACGGCGGCGGGTTCTGTCGGCTCGCGGTGGTGGTCTGGCGTCGGGGTCGAAGCTGGGAGCATCTAGGAGCAGTGGCAGGCGGCGGTGGGGGCCGGCACGACGCAGTCCAAGGAGGACCCGATCTGGGCCAGGAGGGCCCTGATCTCGGCCAGGTGGGCTTCGGCCACCTCTTCCCTGATCGATGTCGAGAGGCTGCGGGCTAGTTCCTGTCCGTCGTGGTGGCTTGCGCTAAGGGCTCCTTTCGTGCTTTCCCAGGTTGCAGTAGGGGAGACGTTGAACCTACAGGTGGATTGCGGCGGCGGCCATGGCGCTACAGCGTGGCGGCGGGGCTAGTCGGGCCTGATCTGGCCTGACCTAGGCATGATCTAGCTGATCTGGATCTGATAGGCCCTGCTGCTGCGTCCGGTCGGTGACCGCCTCTACCGGTGGAGGACGGATCTCCCCCTATTGGCTGCTGCTACCGCGCACACGAGTTTGGTTTGGTTGCCGTCCTACCTCGCACGATTCGCCGACCTCGCGGTGCTGTCAATCCCGAGGTTTGAAATCGAGGAAGCCGGGGCGGCGGTCCTGGAAGGTGGACTGCGCGGGCATCTCTACAGCGAGCGACGTGGCGGTGGTGATTATGTGTCTCTTTGTCCGTATGGATGGCGAGGAGCGGACAGCGGGGGATCCTGGGGTTGGCGGTGCTTCGGCAAAGACAGCTCCCATATCGTGTTCTGGAGACCTGGCTCGGGGCAGCGGACGGTTCATTATACGGGCGTGGGGTGAAGGTTTTTCCGGGCGAAAGCTCAGCACTTCGGTGTGGCGGCCATGCCTTCGGGTATGGTTACCCTCTTGGGGGCGCTGTTCTGGCCACCTTTACCGCACTAGGCTCCGGGTGAAAACCCTTGACCATCGGTTTCGACGATGGCGGCGTGGCACGTCGTTACTCTCTTGGGGGCGTCGTCGTGGAGCTTCGGCATTTTTTTGACTTGTTTCGATGTCTTTGGTGGCAAGCTTAGTGATCCTTGAACACAGTACAACACAGGCGTTCACATACACGTGCACACACTCATCCATATAAACGCACGCACGCACACTCTATGTCTCGCTGTCGACGGGAACGTCGCCTCTTACTGATGAATATTCCGCCTAAATGAGAAACACCAATGTCAAATCTGAGATTTGAACCCTGGTGGGCTGAAGTACAACCACCCTCTTAACCATCCTACCACAGGGAGGTTCTCGTGATGCTTGTATAAGAGATTTATCTCATCACATTGTATCGGTTCGGTCGTTGGGTTTTATTTATAAACCGGGCTCTCTTTCAAGGGTATTGATGGCGGCAAACAGACGACCAACATCATAGCTAGCGCCTCGGCCAGTCGGGATAAACATGAAGTTGAGGTGCTCCTTCCTGTTGGTCCTGTCGTGTAGTTCTGTGATTGCATTCTTTATCTCCTGTTGTTCTTCTGATACTGCTTTTCTTGGAAAAAATAATTTACTATGTACTAGGCAGAACCGCGTTGCGCACGGAGCAGGTGGCCGGAGCAAGTGTTGCGCTGAATTTCTGCACTCTTTTCTCCCCCACAACGCGTCTTGCCCGCGCAGGCGCGCACACAAGTCGGAAGGTGGCCGGAGAGGTGTTGAAGCAAGCGAGCCCCCCGCTGCTTGCGCCGGGCGCCAAGGCCCAACGACGCGGTCTTCCCGGTGGCCGGTGCTACTCCTCCGCCGCCGCGCCATTTACGGCTGCAAGGTGGGCGGTAGGGTTTGGCGCTGCCCCTGGTTAGAAACTTTGAATCCCCATTCGATTTAGCTTAAAGTTGTGTGCTCGTGTGGATCTCGATGTCGTGTTGAATACCCACGACAAATTTGTGGGATGCTTTCTGCATCTTGCGACTACTGTTGGCTATTGGGTGAGCGTACAGTTTTCACCGAATTTATGCCCACTCTTGTTATAGTTGGCTGATTTCTTCAGTTGACAATCTGAATTCATGATTTTTCTCAACAAAAACATATCTGAATTTATGACTATTGCTTTTTAGAACGGTGGGTCTACTTCAGTGATTTTTTAAAAAAATCAGAGGCATTTGGTTAATGGGTTATTGAGGGTCTTGCGTTTGTTCTCCTGTTGTGCCGGCTCACCAAGTCACCAGACACGCGAGTATGACATTTCCCCCAAGGCAAAATTGTTGATGTAAACCAGAAACTGAAGATTCTTTCAGTTTAAGAATGTAATGTGTAACTATATTTCAACGTACTACAATATAGTTTGTCCATTGTATTTTTTTATATGACGTCTAAGAGACTAGCAGCTTGACATTTTATTAGCATTAATAATACTGGTGCAATTTCCCGAAATTGAGAGTGCCAGAAGCCCTTCCCATTAGAGCATCTCTAGTGGAAGGTGTAAAATTGGACGTGTATATCTCCATATACACCTCCATATACACGTTGCTAAATTTTACACCTCCTAGTTTTTCAGTGGAACGTGTATATCCCAACGGCTATATTTTTCAAACAGCTATATTTCAAGCATGAACGCCATGGCGGTTCAAAGCATGGACGTCAGATAATCGATCGAGGAAGAGATGCCGAATTTGTTCTTCTCTGGGACGACTACTTCAAAGAAGTTCCTCGCTATCCCGAACATTTGTTTCGACACAATCCATCTGCAAACAATCAACAAATACACACATGAAACAAAATATCTTAGCAAATCAATAGAATTTTGGTAGCAGTCTATGTGTCAGATTACAACGAAGTTCAGCACCAAATCACAGCTACCATAGAGTAAGTGTGCAATTATCATTACTTTAATTAGAAACGTCCAAGAGTCTAAGTGAATATTTATATTGTTAAGCAAAATATCAAATTTCCTAGAACAAGTTCACACGAGACAAACAAATTGTGTGCACCATGTAAAAAATAATCTATTTGATTACGGTGGTGGCTAATTAGTTACGCTGCTAGTTTCTCGATCTGCGGTGAGCATCCTACTAGTACCATCGATGGGCAGCACTAAATCCCACCTACCACTACCATCGAAGGGAAACACCAAAACGAGGCAGCCTGAGCACCAATCCTCCGTAGCTCGTGGCCCATCGAGCCGAGCCTCCAGGCCGCCGCCGCCGCACTCCAGCCCCTCTCCCTCCAGGCCGCCGCCGCCGCACTCCAGGCCGCGGCCCCAGCCCCTCTCTCCCCGCCATCCTCTCTCTAGACGGCCACGATGCCCTCCAGGCCACAATCGAGCTCTCTCCCTCGAGGCCGCGGCCGCCGCCCTCCACGCCGCGCCGGCGCTCAACCAACCTCCCCCAGCCCCTCTCCCTCTGCCTCGAGGCCGCGGCCGCCGGCCCGCCGCCCTCCAGGCCGTGCCAGCGCTAACCCCACCTCCCCCAGCCCCTCTCTCCGCGCCCTCTCCATCAGGACGAGTTCCTCTGCCTCCAACCCGCGGCCGCCGCCCTCCAGGCCGCCCTCCAGGCCGGGGCCGTCGCAATCCAGGTCGCAATCCAGGTTCGGACAGAGGCGGGAGGAGAGCGGCTGCCTCCTTTTGGCGAGTCCACGAGCGTGGCTTCGTGGTGTTTAATCCCACGCCTGATACTCTCGTGGATGCGGCGTGTATGTTTACACGACGTTATACACGATCCACTGGGAGCAGTTTTTGACTTTAATCGTGTATATTTAGCATCCACCTCCATATGCACATGCCACTAGAGATGCTCTTACTGGGCTCCGTTGTTGTAATTTTACAACAATAGTTACTTAGGAGCAACACTGTTCCTTGTATGTTTTGTTCTAATAGACTGAAAGAAGCAACAATTTTCCCATGCGGAAATCCAAAAGGACTATTTCTCATATATACTGGAATCTCTCTCAAAGAACACGATATATATATATATAACCATCACCCTTTTAATTTTTCTGTAGTAAACCCAGAATAAAGATGTCAACAAGCACATCAGGAGCAGCACAGCCACTGATGGACACAGGACTTCTGGCTGCAGCGATATCTGGCGAAACTACACCATTGAGGGAATTGGCTGCAAAAAATCCAAGCTTGCTGCTTGGAACAACTCCTGAGAGGAACACCTGCCTCCACATATCATCTGTTCATGGCCATGAGGACTTCTGCAAGGATGTGTTGGCGCTAAACCATTCTCTCCTTTCAAAGGTCAACTGGGACGAGGAGACGCCACTTATCGTCGCTGTGACAGCTGGTCATGTCGCTTTAGCTTCATATTTACTCACACGCTGCACGGTACCAAGATTGAGCGAGACAATCTTGAAGAAGGATAAGAACAAATGCAATGCACTGCACCATGCCATCCGTTGCAGCCATAAGAACCTTGCACTTGAGTTAATAGACGTAGAGCCGGGCCTGTCAAAAGATGTCAACGAATATAACGAGTCACCCATGTTTGTCGCGGTGATGAGAAATTTCACAGATGTTTCCTTGAAACTACTGGAAATTCCTGGTTCTGCTTATTCAGGACCTCACTTGTACAATGCTCTGCACGCTGCCGTGAGGAATGGAAATTCAGGTACTGTTCTGTCCAGTCCAGTTGAATATGTGACTGACTAGCATCAGGATATTAAACATAACATTTTCTGTAGCTTAATTGATTGTACTCCCAATTTTTGCTTGGACTTGATTTTGCTCCTAGTTCTGTTGTACACCATTAACACGAATCCTTGACTTGCCAAAGACTTCCCTAACTTGGTTATTAACCATCGTCGTTCGTTCTATACAAAAAATTTCAGTTATCGCTAATAAAATCATGAAGACACGTCCCCAGCTAGCAACAGAAGAATCCATGAGTGGAAGTAGTCCTTTGAAAATGGCTGTACTGCGAGACAAAACCGACGTGCTACGAGTACTGTTGAAAAATGACTGCTCTTTAGGGTATGGAGTAACCAAAATCGATGGTATTCCTCTCCTTGTTTCTGCTGCATATCGAGGTCATATTGATGTTGCTCGAGAACTTCTTCAACATTGTCCAGATGCTCCCTATCGCAAACCAGATGGTTGGACATGTCTTCATGAAGCTGTAGATTCGGGTCAGACAATGTTTGCTGAATTTATCTTGGGGGTACCACAACTTCGGAAACTTGTCAACATGCGAGATGACAAAGGGAAAACGGCCCTACATTATGCAGTCCAGAAGTGTAATCCTAAAATAGTTGCTGCTCTGCTGTCTCACAAGGATACAGACGTGACAGTGGTTGACAAAGGTGGACTTCCAGCTGCCTGGGAATTACAAAACACGACTGATCGTGCCAAGACTCTAAACTGGGTATGTATATATGCTATCCATACTGGCAATGTCGTTTTGCATTATAACTGTATAGTAAATGCATCTCCATTTTTAATATTGGAAATTCGACTAGTTTGAAATCAATACTCGATAGACTCAAATGGAAATCTACAATTTGCAGAACAAATTTAGTATATATAATGTAAGAACTTAAAAGTTTTTTTTGTCATGGTAAGAACTCATAAGTTAAAACAAAGGAAAGTAGAAAATGCAGGCCACCGCAGTTCCGAGCCATTTTTTTCTTTCCATTAGTACTCCTTGATATCTCACCAATTAAAGATCTACTAAACCCCCAGCCCGTTTAAATAACTTTACCATGCTATTACCTTGTTTTCGTATTTTTTCATCTTATTGCAACTTTTTGCAAATTTTCATCTATTTCCACACATGAATAACCAAACAAGCATCCCCATGACAACGGTGTCACCTGATCTCTCCACTTTCTTGGATGGATTATCTAACGATCAGGATATGGCCCTTGCTTTTAGCTGTACAACAAGATTTCATAGATGTTTGGCACCATCCTACTACATCTGTGTGTAGGAATGGATCTATGGAGGAGAGAAGAGAGCTACAGAAAGCTGCAACCCAGATGACCATGATCTGGATACAACGTTGGGTTTGCAAAAGTGATTGCGGAATTGTCGAAGATGTATTACATACAGTTAGGTAGTCATTCGGGCAGGTCCAGGTTGCTCAGACTGTTAATAGCAGAGATCAAGCCTGTCCCGATAATTGATTTGGTCTATCCAATAGATTATTCCAGATTACCATCTAGAGAAGGCTCACATGAACTTAAAGTATGTTGTGATTAAATTATATAGAAAATGTGTGACTAAGCGATAGCATCTAATACAGTGAGATAAAAATCTGTTATTTTTCAAGTGATCATCCCTTCAGCAAGGCAAATTTCCCCTCTTTTCTTTTTCTGTTCCTTGTCGATGCCGTAGGAGTTAGGACACAAGAAAATACATCTTCTTTACTAAGCGATAACTTACCGTGTTTTTATGATATGGATGAGTATAACAGAAGGCAACCTTGTCAACAATTGTACATGCCTTCACTGCACCAAAATGACTTGAGGCTTTTACAACTATTTCGGATTTGAATCCTTATACATTTTTTCTATGATCAATAATGCATGTGTTATTCACGTTTACTTTTCAATGTCATAACATATTCCCTCTTAGTTTATTATATAATTTATCAACTGAAAATAAAAAGGCTTTCGATTATCACCAAATTGGCCATTTCCAATGGCATTTTCCTTTTTTTTTTTCAGTTAGCACTCTTGTTAACATTGTAGGATAGCTGAAGTTTACTTTTTTTTGTGGAGCTTCACGCATATCTTTATTTGCATTCATACAGAACGAGGTCTCCATGATTATGTCAGAAGCTGATCCGCAAAATGCCACCTCTCTTAATAATCTTCACGCGCGTGCCACGAAACATGTAACTAATGAATCAAGGAAGGATGCAAGGTCACTAACTCAAACATATACAAGCAACACTTCGTTAGTAGCGATCCTCATGGCGACAATCACCTTTGCTGCTGCTTTCACCCTTCCTGGAGGATACAGCAATGATGCTGGAAGCGAGGGGCTTCCTGTCATGGCAAGAAATTTTGCATTTGTGGTATTCTTGATCTCAGACACCTTAGCAATGTGCTCCTCACTTGCGGTTGCGTTTATATGCATTGTAGCACGGTGGGATGATTTTGAGTTCCTAATTTACTATAGATCTTATACTAAAAAGCTCATGTGGTTCGCATACACATCTACAACCACGGCTTTTGCAACAGGTTTATACACGGTACTGGCAACTCGTCTCCAATGGTTGGCTATTATGATTTGTTTTCTACCGGCTTTATTGCCTATCCTGACGAAGCTATTAGGCGAGTGGCCTGTACTTCGACTCAGATTTCGACTGGGTCACACTTTCAAGTCAGATCTGCTAGACATGGTTTGACCTGCTCAATTTGTCCTATTGTCTATTTTATATGGCACTACTGCAACTTCCTCTCATTTGTTTAGCTGGATATTACTGAGACATTTCACTTTGTTTGTAAATTTGTTGCGAGTAATACTGAAAACAGAAATGTATCTTTATACATCTGAAATAATTAACTTTGTATCGTTAATGTACACCGTTGTAATTTGTCTACACCCAAGGGGCTTAAAGCATCTCCACCAGCACCTTCGGAAATCCGTCCCCCCCCACAACCCAATTTTTTTTTATATCTGATCATACTTCAATTCATAGAAAATTGGGAAATTTTCATTCAACATTGTTAAATTTTATGGAGGAGGCAACATGGAAGGTGGCATCCCGAAGCGCGGCGCGCGAGGTGGAAGTACCACCGGAGGAGGCATGCTGCGTCGTGGGCTGGATGGTCTTCATCAAGCTGGGAGAGTCCTCCTCAGGCTTTGTGGTCGACGCTGTCGCTTCCTGGAAAATGGACACCGGGAGTGTGGAGCACTCTCTTTTGAGATTCGGAAAAGGGGCGCAACACGAACCAAACTCTCGTCGGAGGATCTCTCCTAAAGCTCACACAAGCACACACAAGTAAAGACACAAGGATTTTACCCAGATTCAGGCCCTCAGAAGCGTAACACCCTATGTCATGCTTGTATGTTTTATGATGGGTACGGTGGATCTTACAAATGGCAAGGCTCGTTGTCAGGGGCAATGGTGGAGCTTTCTCTACAAGCTGCGGGAGCTGAGCTTGTCTTGGTAAGGATGGGGATGATCCGATCCTCTCTCTCGGATGCCAAGGACCTCCTTTTATACTAGTAAGGGGTTACGACAGGGGTGGTTGAACACGTGGTGCCCTAGCGCGCCTGGCTCGGGTTACTCTATGCTATATGAAAAGGCGCGTGGGTGAGTGTCATAATGATGCCCTTTCAGACGAAACAGGGCCCTGCTGTTGTCTGATGGGCTTGTCAGTGGGCTGTAACGTCTCAGCCCGTCAGGTCCCATCACAGGGCACCACTTAATGGTTCACGGCGGTGGCTTTGGGAAGCCGCATGCGTACTGCATCGGGCCTGACGCGTATCCTTCATGACGAGGAGCAGGGGCGCCATTCCTGAGCCCTGGGAACGCCCTCGCCGTAGGGAGGCGCTCACTCATGACGCTCCGCCAGGGGACTCCCGGTCCCAGCGGAACGACAGTAGCCCCGGGGTGCTTGCTTGGTATGGCAACGCCGAGCCCGCACCCTTTACCGAGTGGGCGCCGTGATGCTGCCATGTGTCTTCACTAGCTTGACCTTCCCTGCTGGTTCCCTTCCCCAGGCGACTGTAAACACTTTACCTCCCTTGGTGGTTATGCCGCAGTGCTTGAATGGGGCGCGTCATTGATTTCTCTTAGAAGGCGAGCGAGAGGGGGGCGGCGATCCTCCCGTGCTTTATAAGATGACACAAGGGGGCTGAGCTCCCGCGCACCTTCCCATCCTTCCTCCCCGGCCTCACTTCTAGCTGATGACGTGAAAACACACGCTCGTTGGGAGACCCCAAGAGGAAGGCATGAAGTAGTGCAGCAGCAATTTTCCCTTGAAATCTACCAAGGTTATCGAACCAGTAGGAGGTGGAAGAGCTTCAACACGGTGTCAACAACAGCGTCGTTGAAATGCTGTTGACGCGGACCTGCACACAACACAATCAAAATACTTTGCCCCAACGAAACAGGAAGGTTGTCAATCTCCCTGGCCTACTGAATACGAAGGATTACACGTATGGTGCGAAGAATAAATATAAATGCAAAAAGGAACATCGAACAAGTGATTGTAGAGCGTGGTGGAAACGGTGGTTTTATCAGTGTAAAAGAATGGACCGGGGTCCACAGTTCACTAGTGGTGTCTCTCCATAAAAGATAGCATGCATGTTGGGTAAACAAATTACAGCTGGGCAATTGACAAATGGCAAACGCATGACAATGCATATTATGACAAGATGTTCAAAGTAGTATTTATTGGGCATTACAACATTTTACATAGACCGCTTACCAGCTGCATCTATGACTAATAATCCACTCCCGAGATAACATCCGTGTCTCTCGCGAGTATTAAGTTGCAAGCAACGGATAATTGCATTCAGCATGGTGTGTAATGTAAACAATGCATGAGACATATAGCAACGCATATAAGCAAAGCAAAATTATTTTCTCTCTAGTGGCAACAGCACATCCACAACCTTAGTCGTTTCTGTCGCTCGAGCCCAGATTACTGGAGGCATGAACCCACTATCTAGCATAAATACTCTCTCTTGGAGACACACTAGCATCTACTTGGCCAAAGCATCTACTAGCATCGGAGAGCATGCAAGAACATAAATAAAACAGTAGATAAATATATAAACAACTTGATCATAACTTCACAATTCATCGGATCTCACCAAACACAACATGTAGCATTACAATAAGATGATCTTGATCATGTTAGGCAGCTCACAAGATCTAAACATGATAGCACAAAGTGGAGAGAGAACCATCTAGCTACTGCTATGGACCCGTAGTCCAAGGATGAACTACTCACGCATCTGTCCGGAGGCGGGCATGGTGGTGTAGAGCCCTCCGGCGATGATCTTCTCGACCGGCAGGGTGCCGGGAAGAGCTTCAGAACCCACCCGAACTAGGGTTGATGACGGCGGCGGCGACGGAACTTTTCGTGGAATAATGCTCGGGTATTTAGGGTTTTCGGGATGAGGAAAATATATAGGTGAAAGGGCGGCGCGAGGAGGCACCCGAGGGGCCAGACGACCCCTCGTCGCGCCACTAGGTGGGGCCGCGCCGAGGTGGCGTCTGGGCCCCCGGGGCGCCTCTTCGTTCGCCCTTCGGACTTCGTCTTCGTGTCGGTGTAAAACTCCACCTCGTTGATTTTCGTCCAATTCCAAGAATATTTCCTGACTAGCTTTTCTGAAACAAAAAGACAGCAGAAAACAGGAACTGACACTGTGACATCTTGTTAATAGGTTAGTCCCAGAAAATGCATAAAAATGATATGAAGTGTATATAAAACATGTAGCAATTGGTATAAAACATGCATGGAACATCAAAAATTATAAATACGTTTGAGACGTATCAGCATCCCCAAGCTTAGTTCCTATTCGTCCCGAGTAGGTAAACGATAACAAATATAATTTTTGGAGTGACATGCTACCAACAAAATCTTGATCAAATAGTAATGTACATCATGTGAACTGAGATTAAATCATTCAAAGCAAATGTCTATAATTGATATTAAACAAAAGATAATAAAGCAAGATAGTTAAACAAGCTAAAACTTTTCATGAACGATGCTTTAAAGGCATGAAACCGTACAAGGTTCATTATAGATGTTTTAAGTATTCAGTGTAGAAGTTCTATCCTTCAAATCAAGCATCAAGCAATTTTTCACAATATAGAAAGGATCCAGTCAAGTAAAAATAAACATGAACGTCATGAATCAACTGTTTCGAAGTTTTACTCAATCGGTGAGCGTAAGCATTTGGTTTTGGCACTAGGATGTTATGGCAAAGAGAATAATAATGGGGTTTGGAAGGCCAACGGAAGAAAGGCTCACAAAGCTATAAGTGATCATTAGACAAGAGGATGTCTTATAATCGAAGCTATGTAAGGAGTAGTGATTGCCATGCAACGGATGCACATAGAGCTATATGTGTATGAAAGCTCTCCAATGGAACTAGTGGGGGTGCATCCAACTTGGTTGCTCACGAAGATCTAGAGCGCTTTTGAGGAAGCTCATCATTGGAATATACAACCCAAGTTCTATAGTGTAAATTTCCCACATAGTTATACTAATGAAACATGAAAACTCTCTCAAATGAAACATAGGTGCTAAACATTAGCACAAGTGTGCAAAAAGGATAGTGATGTTGCCCCCTCTCTATTTATTTCTTTTTTTTCTTTTTTTTCTTTTTTCTTTTCTTTTCTCTTTTTTTTTCTGTTTCTCTTTTCGATGGCCTCCATGGCTCTTTTCACTTTTCTCTCCCTCACTGTAGGGGCAACATACTAATATGACAACACACTTTTGTACAAATAACTCATAATAAACAGAACATGATGTATGAAACTGAATGTCTCTGCCAGTGTAGCAGGATGTGCAATGATCTAGCGTAACATGGGTAAACCGCATGTCAGCTGTATAGAATCATGCAAAGCAATATATAACAATGAAGAATGACAACAAGTCATGTAATGTATGATGAAAGTTGCATGGCAATATATCTCGGAACAGTTATGAAATGCTGTGATAGGTAGGTATGGTGGCTGTTTTGAGGAAGATGTATAGGCTTATGTGTAGGAGAACAAGAGGAAGTCCTCCCACGGGATTTGGATGTACTGGCGAAGTATGCACCAACTCTCGAGGTGAGAAGAGGGCAATGCACAGCACCGAAGAGGCTAGCAAAATTTGGATGGTGCAAGTGCCAAAACCGTAGCTTAACATTAGTAAAAAGAACTCACAAATTTATTGCAAACGACTAGCAGGTTCAACATTAAGAGCATGATTAAATTTTACTCTAAGGAGGGCCGTTCACGGCGGTACAAGTACCCCGTTAGATCCCTCGACCTTTGCATTAATTACGAATTACTTTTAGACATGAAAGCTATCAAGACCAACTACACCTTCAACAATTTTAGCAGAGTTTGTAGTACGGCACAAGCTTAAAGACAACAATCCACTAATAATTTTAACTTAAGTAACCAGCAAGCATTTACATCTATTAATTAATACCTCAAAACATTTGCAAAGAATCAAGTTATCAAAGTTCAATGATCTACAAGACTATGCAATTTTTATCATACCATTACCACATGCCTAACATTTTCTGTTCCAACCAAACGCCAATCAACTTATTTAATAAACTCTCCAAACAAGTATAAGTGAAGCAAGAGAGTACTTTCTTCAAAAGAACTAATAGCTCTGAACAAGAGATACATGAAAAACAAGAGCTAGAAGCATAACAGTGCTAGAACAGAATACTCAACAAGTATAAGTGAAGAACAGGAGTATTCCATGAAAAAGCGGAGCGTGTCTCTCTCCCAAACAAGAATGCTAGGGTCCAAATTAGTTATGACCAGAGAACAAAACATAAACAAACTGAAAATAAAAACACACAGACGCTCCAAGAACATCACTTAAAATGTGAAGGAATAAAAATATAGTCTCACTAGAAATGACCTGATAATTTGTCGATGAAGAAGGGGATACCTTGGGCATCCCCAAGCTTAGACGCTTGAGTCTTCTTGAAATATGCAGGGGAGGTCCATGGGAGCCTCCCCAATCTTAAGCTCTTCTCCCTTCTTAATCTTCTTTTATCACTCTTCTCTCTTGATACTTGAAAACTTCCTTCACATCAAACTCAACATAAACTTCATTAGAGGGTTAGTGCATCAAAACATAAGTTCACTTGGTTCTGTAGAGACACATTATAAACATTTATTTTAAACATTAGCTACTGTTTACTAGCCTTACGTGAAGCTCTTCCACCTTTAAAGAATTTCACTTAACACTTGTAAAAGAGAAAATGCAAAACAAAGACAGAATCTGTCAAAACCAGAACAGTCCGTGAGAGAATTTTTTAGAGTCACTTACGTTGCTCTAATCAGAAAATGGTGAACTAACAAAATATAGATATAAAGCTCAGGCTTCTGCACAAAAATTTCAGATCAAAAAGATTCTGTGAATTTTCACGAATTTTACGGTGAAGCTCAGAAATCTGTTTCTGGACAGCAAACCAAACTTTAACACTTTCTTGCTATTAGAGGCTCTTCTTGGCACAACAAACGAAAATAAAAAGATACAAAGAATTGTTACAGTAGCAACAAGTTCCTTGACTCAAAATAAAAGAAAATAACAGAAAATAAAATGGGTTGCCTCCCATAAGCGCTTTTCTTTAACGCCTTTTAGCTAGGCACAAAGCAAGAATCAAGTATTGTCAAGAGTAGAAACATCAAAGTCATCAAAAGCTTCTCCAAGGCACAACTTATCATAAGAGGGTTTTTCAAAAGTTTTTCATCATTGAAATCTTGAGAGTTTTTTTAAAGAATTCTGCATTAACAATGCATGACTCACTAGCAAGTTCACGAAAAACTTTCTCAGACTCAAAAACATCAGGTGGTGTAGATTTCAGTTTGGGGCCTTTTGGCACATAAATAAATCTTTTTCCTCTACCCACTGGACCTTCTTGCTTTTTAGATTTAATGGAAGAAAAAGTAGCACTTAAAGTATCAATTGCTTCCTCTAGTTTACCAATTCTCAAGGTTTGACTATCCTTGACCGTACTAGTTTCTAAAACATCAATACTCTCATTGATATTTTCCAAAGACTCATCAATTTACTAGTATTGTCGAGTAATTTCTCTACTCCATTCATCTTTTGCCATATTTTTCCCTATAAGTTCCAATTTTTCCATAATGTTTTCCAGGGTAATTTCAGTTTTAATGTTGTTAATAGGTGGGGTTCCAACCAGACTTTCGAGGATATTTTTCCTCCAACGCGGGAGTGCCTAGAAAATTACCTCCTGTTAAAGTGTCTAAAACATACCTATACCAATTAGTGATGCCAACATAAAAAATTCTAAGGAGGATAGTGGTAGAATACTTTCTTGTACATCTATGATGAGCATCACTAATTCTATACCAAGTATCTTTTAAACTTTCTCCACCCTTTTGCTTAAAGGAACGAACCTCAACTTCAGGAGTCAAAACATAATGAGTAAAGCTAGACATGATGACTAAAACAAGAAACAAAACTAGGCAAACCGAAATAAACTAAGTTCTGAAATTTAATTTTTTTGTGGTTTTTTGATTTTTAGTGCAAACAAGATAAAATAAAAATAAAACAAGCAAGACAAAAACAAAGTAATGAGATTGGTGGCGTGTAACTCCCCTTGCTGTAGCTTCCAACTCCCGGCAACGGCGCCAGAAAATATGCTTGATGACGTGAAAACACACGCTCATTGGGAGACCCCAAGAGGAAGGTATGAAGTAGTGCTGCAGCAATTTTCCCTTGAAATCTACCAAGGTTATCGAACCAGTCGGAGGTGGAAGAGCTTCAACCCGGTGTCAACAATAGCGCCGTTGAAATGCTGTTGACGTGGACCTGCACACAACACAATCAAAATACTTTGTCCCAACGAAACAGGAAGGTTGTCAATCTCCCTGACTTGCTGAATACAAAGGATTAAACATATGGTGTGGAGAATAAATATAAATGCAAAAAGGAACAGCGAACAAGTGATTGTAGAGCGTGGTGGAAACGGTGGTTTTATCAGTGTAAAAGAATGGACCGGGGTCCACAGTTCACTAGTGGCATCTCTCCATAAAAGATAGCATGCATGTTGGGTAAACAAATTACAGCTGGGCAATTGACAAATGACAAACGCATGACAATGCATACTATGACAAGATGTTCAACGTAGTATTTATTGGGCATTACAACATTTTACATAGACCGCTTACCAGCTGCATCTATGACTAATAATCCACTCCCGAGATAATATCATGTCTCTCGCGAGCATTAAGTTGCAAGCAACGGATAATTGCATTAAGCATGGTGTGTAATCTTAACAATGCATGAGACATATAAGCAACGCATATAAGCAAAGCAAAGTTATTTTCTCCCTAGTGGTAACAGCACATCCACAACCTTAGTCGTTTCTGTCGCTCGAGCCCAGATTACTGGAGGCATGAACCCACTATCTAGCATAAATACTCCCTCTTGGAGACACTAGCATCTACTTGGCCAAAGCATCTACTAGCATCGGAGAGAATGCAAGAACATAAATAAAACAGTACATAAATAGATAAACAACTTGATCATAACTTCACAATTCATCGGATCCCAGCAAACACAACATGTAGCATTACAATAAGATGATCTTGATCATGTTAGGCAGCTCACAAGATCTAAACATGATAGCACAAAGTGGAGAGACAGCCATCTAGCTACTTCTATGGACCCGTAGTCCAAGGATGAACTAATCACGCATCTGTCCGGAGGCAGGCATGGTGATGTAGAGCCTCCGGCGATGATCTTCTCCTCTGGCAGGGTGCCGAGAAGAGCTTCAGAGCCCTCCCGAACTAGGGTTGACGACGGCAATGGCGATGGAACTTTTCGTGGAATAATGCTCGGGTATTTAGGGTTTTCGGGAGGAGGAGAATATATAGGCGAAAGGGCAGCGTGAGGAGGCACCCGAGGGTGCCAGACGACCCCTCGGCGTGCCACTAGGTGGGGCCACGCTGAGGTGGTGTCTGGGCCCCTGGGGCGCCTCTTCGTTCGCTTTTCGGACTTCGTCTTCGTGTCGGTGTAAAACTCCACCTCGTTGATTTTCGTCCAATTCCGAGAATATTTCCTGACTACCTTTTCTGAAACAAAAAGATAGCATAAAACAGGAACTGGCACTGTGGGATCTTGTTAATAGGTTTGTCCCAGAGAATGCATAAAAATGATATGAAGTGTATATAAAACATGTAGCAATTGGTATAAAACATGCATGGAACATCAAAAATTATAGATACGTTTGAGACGTATCACTAGCCTCCCGATCCTTTACACCGGGGCTCTTGCTCCCCATGGCCAACTTTGTCCTTCGTCGCACGTTTGGGGTTGGGGGCCTCCGTGGTCAGGCTACGAGCTGACGCGCGAAGAGCTCGACACCATTGCCACCGTCGGGTTCATCCCAAGCTCGTACTTGTGCGCATGGAGGGTGTCAAGTGAGGAGACGTCTCCGCTCTCACACCTCTCAGAGTGTGTGATGTTCGCTCAACACATGGAGCGAGGGATTTCTCCTCCGGTGCACCCCTTCATGCGTCAGATTCTCCTGCTGTATGGAGTCCATCTCCAGCACCTCACCTCGGACTGCATCACACACATCTCGTGCTTCATCACCTTCTGTGAGGGGTAGGAGCCCTCACACTCGGGTTGTGGTGTTGCTGTTTTCCCACGTCGGAAGGGTGGCCGGCGATAGAGATGTGAGATGTAGAAGTGGAGTGTGGGGGTGGTGAGGACCACCACACGTGACTCTGTCTACCCCGACCAGGGGCTTTTGGGCACGAGCGACGGGTGGGAGCGCTCGTTCTTCTACTTACCGGAGCTTCCGCGCTCAGCGGGCGGCCCCAGCTTTCGTCCCTTTAGCCGTGGTCTCCCCCGAGCCCGGCGCAACTGGAACCGGAGTATGCTCGGGGATCCGAATGAGGTGGACGCCCTCACCAGGCGTATGAAGGCGTTAGTGGCGGAGGGGCTCACTGGCTTGGACCTCCTCACTATCTATACAGTTTGGCGAGTGCAACCTTTGCAGCTTTGGTCCACTCAATCGGGGAGTTGTCCCCCTCAGGTGATTGTACTCGGATTGCATTGTAGGAGATTCAGGAGCATGAGATGGATAACTGGGGGAGATCCATCTAGGGAGATCCATCTCCAAGCTTCCGAATGCGCGTCCCTACTGGTAAGCCTTTCTCCCACGTCATGCATCCACTGGTAAGTCTTTCTCCCGCGTCACGCATCTGGCTCCAGGTTCGTGATGATTCATGACTTATTTTTTGCACTGTAGTTGCTTCCTAGGGTTCCTTTCTGGCTTGGGGAGCCTTCGTCTCGTCTGGGCATGATTTGGCAAGGTCCTCTCTGCATGTGTCGCATATCGAAACGCGGACACTGGGGATGCCAAGCACCCCCTGTTTGTTCGGTAGGAGGGCGCAAGGTGCTCCAAATTCGGTCCCCGAGCTGAAACACAAGCACACAGAGATTTACCCAGGTTCAGGCCGTGTTGCCGCGTAACACCCTACGTCTTGCTTGTCTGGATGTATTGTCGAGGTGACGATTTACAGTGGGATGTCAACTAGAGCTTCCCTATTCTCGTGAGCTGGGGAAGAACACGTCCAGGGGTTCCCGGGGTGTCATTCGTCCAGCCCCCGAGTCTAAGAGAAAAGCTCCAAGTGTTGACTAGCAATGGTCGTTGTCCTCCTTCAAATGACCAAGGGCGTCCTTTTATATGCCAAGGGGACACCACAAGTGGTCATGCTGTGGCGCACCACCGAAGCAGGGCACGTGTCACGCCCGAGCCTAGATGGCGCTCGCTGGTTGCCTTCGTGGCAGCGCGTCACCGTGCTGCCCTCCATGCCGCTCGTCCCGCCGGAGCCGAGGTGATGGCAGGTCTCGTCTTGTCAACGGTCCGGGCATCGCACCGGGCGCTGCGCCTGCACCGAGGGGACAGCGTGCCGGGTCTCGTTGATGTCATGCCTGCACCCGGCAGTAGGCATGAGCGGTCTTGTCCTTTGACATCTGCCGCGCCTTCCTTCCCTGCGAAGCAACCCTTGCTGGGTCGCGACGCAGGAATCATGCGCCACGTTGTTGACTTCTATCTTCCCGGGACGGCTGCGAACTTCGCGGGGTGAGCCCCCCAACAGACGTGGTCCAGGGTGTTCCGGAGGCTTCTTCCCTGTGGCCTTCTCTCGCTTCCGCCTTACAGTGGTTGGTACGTCAACAACGTCTCCCCGGGAGTGCGCGCCCAGGGTACGGGGAACCCCCGTTCTCCGAACGCCGACAGTAGCCCCCGGGCGTCCTCGGGCGGAGGGTGGCCAGTTTTCGCCCGGGGACGTTCAATAGTGCGCGTTCCCGGGCCGCATAACGTAGCAACTGTCGTGACGTCATCCTCGGTGGCAAGCACTCGAGTGCTGACGTCTCGATTCCAGCGAAAGCTGTAACTGCAGCAGGGGTCGTGATGGCGGCCCCACCACGCGCCTGGGGAACGCGGGACGGTTTTAATGCGGGCGGAATAGGAACCGCCCGCACATCGCGCGTCCCCACGCTCCCCTCGCTATTTAGGGCCGGCGCTGCCTCGGCCCCGTCTCCACTTCTTTACCCTCCTCCTCGCCTCCTGCCTTCTTCTTCCCTTCGTTCCCAATCCGATCTCGCACAGAAGCTCTGCCCTGATGGCGTCCAAGGAGAGGATGGCCAAGAAGGGCAAGGCCAAGAAGATGGACCTCATGTCCGCGCGCGAGCTCTCCTGGGAAGAGTGGCGCACCACTCAGGTCTTCTTCCCGCCGGGCTACGCGATGGAGCACCTTCCTAGGTTGAAGGACGCCGTTGCCAGCAAGAGCAATTAGAACGACCGGACCATGATCTTCCATGCGGCAGCCCCGCCGGATAGGCTGACGCTCCTCGACGTCCGCGTCTTCGCCTGCTTCTTGCTAGCGGGGCTAGCGCCGCCCATGTCGCTCTTCCTCCACGCGGTGTTGGGGGTGTATGGGCTCGCCTTGGCCCAGCTTCACCCCAGCGCCTTGCTGCTGTTGGCCATCTTCCAGCACTTCTGCGAGACCTTCGTCAGCGTCAAGCCGAGCGTCGCCCTCTTCCGCCACTACTTCTATCCCCGGGTCGAGGCCGGGGATGCCATCTCCGGCTCCATCACCTTCCGCTTCCGCGACAACCTCACCGGTACCTTCTTCGCCTTGAGCAAGAGGCGGTGGGAGGAGTGGCGGCATGAATGGGTCTTTGTCCACTTCCCCGCGGCGGACAAAGCCCTCGCGGAGCCCACGGCGGTGCCCTTCCACCCAGAGAGCTTGTCCGAACCAGGGGAGCGTGATGCGGACTTAGCTCCGGTGTACCGCTGGATCCTTGCCCTTCGCAACCAGGATCTGACCGGCCGCGATGTGGTGGCGCACTTCCTCAGCCACGCCATCGCCCCCTGCAACTGCGCTCCCACTGCATGTGGGAGTACGAGGGCCCCAACGACAAGACTCGACTGTTCCGGTCGAAGGTGCTTCCCGGGGCCCTAAGTGGGCTACTGAATGACCTCTACGGTGGGTCCGCCGAATACGTGGGCCTGCCGGCAGGGGTCACTCCATTGTACAGGAATGAGCATGTCGACAACATCATCTCATCCCTGCCCGAGTGCGACGAGTGGGGGATCCTTTCGTCCTGGCTTCCACCGGGAGCGGCACTTCCCCCGGCTTCCCTTCCGGGGTCTTCTCGTCATCTCCGAGGTGGTTCCCTCGGGGACTCTGGTCGTCGTCACGGATCTTCGCTCCCCGAGGGGTCGTCCAGGGCAGGTAGGCACGCCACCCCGGAGGTGGAGGAAGATGATACCGACCCGGCGCCGTTGTACCACCGTCCTCGCATCCCTGCGAGGCAGCGGACCGCGGAGGAGCTGGCGGCCGCCGGCAACGCTTCCTCTGGTGACGAACTTCCCTCGGAGTGCCTCCCGGCTCCGCTGCCGCTCGGCGGCTTTGTCTTGAGGGGATCTTGGTCCCTTCGTCTGGATTCGGCCAGGTAAAGCCCTTCTCTTCTGGTCGCATCCTTTGTTATCGCATTTCCCGATCCTGAGCGCGCTTTTTCTTGCCACAGCCCCCAGCCTCCGGCCTCTTCCTCAAAGAGGGTCCGTGATGAGTCCGGGGTCCTCGCTCCTCCGCCCAAGAAGCCTTGTGCCGACGAAGCCTCTAGATCGAACGTCGGTGTGCCGTCGCCACCCCCGGCAGCGGGAGCCCCCGGGCCCGGTGCCACCCCTCCAGAGGCGACCACGGCTGCAGGTATGTCCTCGCAAATCGTCCTTTCCGAAAAGGTGTGTTTCCTTTCTCAGGTTCCTTCCTTTCTGATTCCGCTCTTTCTCGTTGCAGATCCAGTGTAGGCTCCACCTCCCCGCGACGTGGTGGAGTCGGCCTCCGACGACAGCGACGCGGGAGGTGCCCTTTGATTCTAGAGGCACCCCTCATCGAGGCTCCATCGCCAAGCCCTGGACCCCATGGAGGTGGACACGGAGCCACCTCCTCCTCCCCGCGACGGAGGGGCGACGCTGGCCGCGCCTCCTTCCCTTGCTGCGGGCAGCTCTTTGGGCCCCGCTGGCCCTTCTTCCTTGGTTCTCCGCGCGGGTCGCGGGGTGGTTCCGGCCACCGGCATCATCTTGGATGCCTCCGTCTTCACCTCAGCGCACAGTGTGCTGGATGGCGTGGAGCAGCACCAGCAGCTGTTGGCGGACGCTGCCGCCCGTGCCAAGGAGGAGAATGAGCGCACCAGGGAGTTTCTCCTTCTGCAACGCGTGGAGATTGAGGACAGTCGCCGCGTTCTCGAGGAACGCGCGACATCTGTCCAGGCCTGGGAGCACCAGTTGGCCGCCACCCAAGCCGAGACGGAGGCCACCCTCACCACGACGGTGCTTGCCGCGGAAGAAACCTCGGCCCTCAAGGCCGACTTGCAGAGGGTTCTGGTGGCCGCCCTTGCCGCGGCGAAACGTGCTGAGAGCGGCCAGCCCGGGAGCTCGGGGTCGGCACAGTAGCTAGGTGCTGCCCAAAAGGAGGCCCATGCCCTCGAGCTCGCCGCCCTTGAGCGCGAGCGGGTCGCCATGGTGGACGCCCACCACCTGGCCCTCGCGAATATGGAAGTGCAGATCCACGAGCAGGCTGATTCTCTCCACGAGTTTCAGCTGACGATCGAGGGGCTCCGCAACGATGTTGATGGTGCTGGCGTGAGGGAGCGTGAAGCTTCTCGAGCAGCGGCAGTCCATGAGGAGGGGCTCCGGCGTCAACTCCAGGATGCCCAAGCCCAGCTCGCTGGGTTGCAGCAGCAGCTCGGCGACGCAGTGTCGGGGATGAATGATCGCGATCGCCGCCTCGAACGCCTGCGAAGGATCAATAAGGAGAACAAGCTCAGCGCCCACAACGCCGTCGTGCAGCTCCACAGAGCTGACCAGCGGACCGAGGTGGACGCCGCTAGCCTTCGGCGCCTGGCTGCCCGTGCTCAAAGTGCGATGGCCGCGGTCGATCTCCCTCCGGGGCAGATTGGCGGCACTGACATCGCCAGCCTCTCCCTGTTCTTCGCTGGCATGGTGGGGAAGGTTGAGCTTCTGAAGGAGGTGGTGACGCGCCGTCTCCGGACAGAAGGCGTTGAAGCCGGCGCCCAGGTGGCCAGCGTGATCCTTCCCCGGGTGTACTACTTGGCGCCCCTCTTCCCATTCGAGCTTCTTTTCGAGGAGTTCGACCAAGAAGAGGACCGCGAGGTGGCGCAGCGCGCCGTTGCCCCATCGTCGAGCAGGTCAAGGCGAGGCTGCGGAGGAGCTGAGTCCCCGCGGGCCGTGACCTTCTGTTCCTGCTCCCCATCTTGTATCCTTGTGTAATAAACAGTTGCTATCCAAGATAGGTTATGTAACTGTCTCAAACAGTCCTTCTCGTGCGTGTATTCTTTTAAGCCTTGTTCCTTGCATTTTTTCTTAGTTAGAGTACTAGTCCTTATTGGCGCGATTTTCCCTGTGTTCTGGGGGTACCTTTGCGCGCCTGCCCAGAGCCCGGGAGAGCGCTGGACCTGGTCCAGCTGCCCTCCCCCGGGTTGTGTCTCCGCACAAAGATCACTCCGTTCATTGACGATCTGTCCCGGCGGAAGATCCCCGGGGCTGGACCCGAGCAAATCTCTGAGGACGACCTCTCCCCGCTGAACGCCCTTTCTACACTCAGACTTCGCCGCTGAGGACCAGCCCCCCCTCCCAAGGGAAGATACAAGTTTGCTTTTTTTTCTAAAACGCAGAGAGGAACGACGTACGTGTAGAAGAACTTAGCTGTTTGCCGTAATTCCGACCGCACTCTGTTGCCCTCGGGAACCGTCGGGGTTCCCGTGTTCCTCGGCGGGCGTGACCGAGTACCCCCATGCTGTGGTATTCAGGAAACTCTCCCTCCATCTTCTTCCTCTGCTTCCACGAGGCGTCTATGTACTCTGAACCTAGGCGCGGGCCCAATCCGCATGTTGGGGTCATCTTATTCCCGATTCTAGGCGCCGAAGCCTTTTCCGCCCGGCCTAGGTTCATAGTCATGTCTCTCTTGCGGGAAGCGGGGTATTAGATAGGAGAGGTGATGCACAGATAAACACAAGCACAACTTATTCAACGCTAAGGAGGGTTAACTTTCCAAAGGATATAGCGGGCTACACTCGGGTATGCCCGTCTCAGGTCTTCTTAGGCGACTCCGGCAAGTCTTGACGGGGCTAGGCGCCTCTTGGCCCGGCCTTGGCGTGTGGTTTGGGTGTTGGAGCCCCCGGGGATGCTCCTTGTCCCCGGGCTCAGTAACCCCTCGACTTCTTGGCAGGTCCTCTTCCTGCTCCGCGCGCTCCACTTGCCCCGCCTCCTGCGGCTAGTCCTCTGGTGGTCGCGCGGGAAGGGCAGTCCCTAGCGTAGTGTCCAGGCTGGTCACATGCGTGGCACATCGCCGTCTGGCCGGAACTTCCCGCCTCCGCCCGGTACTTCCTCCTGAGGTTGGCGAGGTCGCGTATTGCGCGGCACTCACGGACGTCGTGGACCCCAGTGTCATGCACCGGGCACCACGGCACGGGCGCTTCTCTTGCACGTCTTCCTCCCTCGCCGACGGGTATCCCCAGCAGCTCGACTGGGCAGATGGATCCGCCCGCGGAGCCATGCAGGGGTCCCGTCGCATGGCCGCTTCCTCGTCGCGCCCATTGGCCTCCGCTCCCAGCCCTTCTGGGAAAGGGATGGAGAGCCTTCCTTCCTCCATCCGGGCGCACTTGTCCGCCAGGGCGTACAGCTCCGAGGTGGTGTAGACGTTGCGGCTCCCGAGCTTTTCCAACATGCGGACATCGCGGACGTTCCGGCGGAATGCCCGGATAACCGCCATGTCAGGAGCGTCAGGGATGTGGCTCAGGATGTGTCGAAACCGCAGCGTGAATCCCCGAAGGGTCTCGCCGGGCCTCTGCACCACTGAGTTGAGGTCGCTGATCGATCCGAGGCGCAAGTATTTGCCCTGGATCGACTGTGCGACCCGCACACACAAGTCCTGCCGCGACGCCACCGATCCCTCGGGTTAGAACACCAGTCGGGTTCCAGCGGGCGGGCAACGAAGGGGCCGTCGGGACCGCTGGTCCTGCGCGCGTGGTCCCGCGCACCGGGTCCTGAGGCGGCCGCTCGCCCCTCAGCCCCCAGAGTGGCGTGGTACGGTGCCATGCAAGCTTCGAGTTCTGAGAACGAAACACGGGCGCCCCCTACCTGGCGCGCCAAATGTCGCGTATCGAAACACGGACACAGGGGTTCCCGGGGCGTCGTTCGTCCAGCCCCCGAGTCTAAGAGAAAAACTCCAAGTGTTGACTAGCAATGGTCGTTTTCCTCCTTCAAATGACCAAGGGTCTCCTTTTATATGCTAAGGGGACACCACAAGTGGTCATGCTGTGGCGCGCCACCGAAGCAGGGCACGCGTCACGCCCGAGCCCAGATGGCGCTCGCTGGTCGCCTTCGTGGCAGCACGTCACCACGCTGTCCTCCATGCCGCTCGTCCAGCCGGAGCCGAGGTGATGGCAGGTCTCGTCTTGTCAACGGTCCGGGCATCGCGCCGGGCGCTGCGCCTGCACCGAGGGGACAGCGCGCCGGGTCTCGTCGATGTCACGCCTGCACCCAGCAGTAGGCGTGAGCGGTCTTGTCCTTTGACGTCTGCCGCGCCTTCCTTCCCTACGAAGCAACCCTTGCCGGGTCGCGGCGCAGGAATCGTGCGCCTCATTGCTGACTTCTATCTTCCCGGGACGGCTGCAAACTTCGCGCGGTGACCCCCCCAACAGACGTGGTCCAGGGCGTTCCGGAGGCTTCTTCCCCGGGGCCTTCTCTCGCTTCCGCCTTACAGTGGTTGGTACGTCAACGGTGTCTCCCCGGGAGCACGCGCCCAGGGTACGGGGAACCCCCGTTCTCCAAACGCCGACAACATGTACCCTTCTCAGTCCATCCCTTCGAGCTCAGCCATCTTGGGGGTTTTTCAGGACGAGGTGTCGGGGAGATATCGCCCACTAGAGCTTCTGGAGCTTTTGCTGGAGGTACGCAATACTTTCTTTCTCCGTATGGTGATTTTCGAGGGGAAAAAACACTGCCGCCGCGGCCCCGCGCGAGTTCGGACTGACCATCTCTTTTACCCTTTTTTAGAGAGAAAGGGGTGATGTTAGTGAGTTTGCCCATGTTCTCAAGGTGGAGAACGTGACCCTACGGTCTTCGTTTGCAACCAAAAATGAAACGCATCCGACAATAATGTCCAACAAATCCAACAAAATAGGAAAAGGTAGGCAACATTAGAGCCATCTCGGTGTGGCATACACACATAACACTTTACCCGCGCTTTCACCCAAAAACTACACGCACATGTAGCAAAATAGCACACCGCATATAACATCGACAAGTTGTGTTTAATTGTGCATTCATAGAGGAAAAAGAGACATGAGAAAACGAGTGGTTCACATGCCTACACGCGAGAGGATAAAGTCTTTGTAGAGAGACGTCGTGAAGAGGTGGGCATGTGCTAGCGACGGGTGCATTGGATGGTCAACGCGGCGCGCGTGCCAAACCGGCTGAAGCAACCGTAGATACAGCCGATTATCAAAATATAAAATGTTTTAGTTATTTAACATTTTTTATGATATATTTGTCTAGACGCGTATTGTTGTGTAGATTCACTCGTTTCAATCCGTACTAGTTGGAATGTACGTGCAACTCGCACGTTTTCACAATTAAACAGGACAGTTTACAAATAGGAAAATACTACCAGATTTACGGTGCCTCATAGTAGCATCTAGTCTCATTATAATTTTTTTTAAAAAAATGTCAAAAATATCTGAAATAAAATTTCGGGTGTACCTCTTAACATTTTATGTTGTCACATAAAGTTTCACGAAAAATAATGTTTTTTGTGTTCGGTATAAAAAGGACAAATTCGGTGCTCAAAAAAACCTTTTTACTGGACATTTTTTTTTGTCTTTTTTACACAAGGCACATAAAGTGTCTTTTCTTAACAAAATTTGTGTGCCCACATAAAATGTTTATATGTTCATTCGAATTTTTTTTCAGAATTTTTGAACATTGCGAAATATGTTTTTTCATAATAGGATCATCTAGACTTACAACCCAAAATGGATTTCCGCAGATATATGTGGATTTCTTCTTTTTATATCTTATATTGCAAAGAGAATCACGCATATGTAAGTATCATGGAGCACACAAACCTCACACATAAGCTTCAAAAATGGGTGCGCAACGATAAAGACATGCTCTTTCGGCTCGGCACAAGTTATTGATAAGGTGACCGGAGCTAGCTACAACGCCAACGGCGCGCACGGGAGGAAGTACCTGTTGCCCGCCCTGTTCGACTCCACGTCATCTGAGTGTACTCTCTATTGAGTAGGAGCCTAGCTACCACCATGACCATGGGATATGGAATATGGAAATTGTGGGCAACTGTGCATGTGTTCCATAATGAGGTTTTAAACAGATGTAATGATCATTAGTGTAATGATTTTCTATTTCCACCGATGATTAAGTTGCACATCATAAAAAACTGAAATTACAAGAAAGTTTGTGTGTAGCTTTAGGTAGAGTATAAAAGTTTGTTCCAACATTGATTTTAATAAAATCGCCCTTTATTCGAACAAAGTATAGAAGCGCACAATTGTCACAAATTTTATTGAAGTTGCTCTAGTTCCGAGACACTGAGAACAGACACACATGACCAGATTCTGAAATTTCGTTCTACATACTACCATCGGCAAAGTATTAAGCACGTACTCTCGTGAGGTCACAAATTATGTGTGAATTAAAATGTGACTCGCATATTTCTGGAACCCTCCTCCCTCCCCTCTCTTTCTCCGTTCCAGAGGCGAGCGGAGGGCGACCTCGGCCTGCCCAGCGACCGCCGGCGTATCCGTGGGATTACCCACCCTCCGTCGGCCGCTCCTGCGGTGGGAGGATGGGGGATCCACGGATCTGCGCTCCGGCGGTGGAGAGGGGGTGGGGTTGGGCGGATCTGGGGCGGCGGGGTCGAGGCGGGGGGCCGTCGCCGTCGTCGTCTTCTTGGGTCGCAGCCACTCCCCGTGCCCGTCGTCGTCTCCGATGGCGGCGGATGGCTGCTGCCTTGCCGTGCCGGCGCTTCCTCCGGCGTCGGTGCGGGTTTGCGAGTGGTGGGCAGGAGGCCGGGATTCCAGATCATCTTGGTCGCCTTCGGCGTCGACTGCGTCGGCGCTGCTTCAAGGTGATGGCTCTGCTCTGGTGGCCTTCTAGCTCTTCACTTCTCCGCCAAGACCCAAGCGGTGGACTGAAGACGGTGGCTATGTCGGCGGCTTCCTGGCCGCGGTTCGCTGCGGTTCGCCGGCTCGGGTGGAGCTCGGTGGCAGCGCGCGGTTCGGCGGTCACCGTGGTGAGGCGGCGGCGGTGGAGGCTGGGTCCTCAAGGTTTGGGTTGTAATTTCCTTATTTTCTGAGGTTTGTGTTGCTAGTTCGGTTTTATTATCTGTAATCCCATGTACTCAAAAAAATAAATAATCGAAACACACACACACCGATTAGCTGATTCGCTGGATCCTAGCTATGCTCAGGTACAGGTCAGCTTAGTACAGTACTGTACGTATCAACACCTGAAGAAATAGGCTTTCGCCCCGCTATATTAATATAGCAACCACCTGATACAAGCTTTGAGACCACCGCTAGGGCAAAACAGCACACTCATGCCCAAGAGAAAAGAAAGAGAACAAGAAAAGAAAACAAAGCCGACATAGGCGGATCAACGAAAACAAAGGCGACTCGCAACCGCTGCGCTCTCTCCGGCAAAGTCCCACCACTATCCTCGCATTCTGAAGTCGCGTACCAAACAACACCTCCAAGAAGGAAAACAACGACGACGCTGCTGCTGTCCGGACAGGTCCTAGGGTTTCCCCCGGTACGCTACAGGTAGTGGGGAAGAGGTACACCCGACGCCCTTCAGGAAGGAACAGCGACACTCACAAGCATCACCGCGACGGTGTCTAGATGACAAGGATTTCTCCCGACCTCGAAAAAACCACATCCCTAGACAATTCGACATGCTCCACCCATCTTGCCACCCACCAACAAACGCCACCACGGAATTGAGGTCACCATTGTCGTATCACCAGGAAAGCACAACACGACCGGTCGAACTGAGAAGAACCCGCCATAGACAGAGCGACAGTACCACAGCCACGTGGGAGGGATCGACCTCCACCGCCATAAACGGTAACTGACCGGACGCAGCACGCAGGAGCACACCAAGCCACATTGGAGCCGGAGGGCGGCTGCAGCACAGCCACCTGGAGGACTACCTCCACCGCCATCGGCGGGTGCCGACCGGACGCGGTAGCAGAGACACACCAGGCTGGGAAGTCCGGCCGGCCCCTGAAAGGGTCCGTGAAGTCCCCGCCACCACGCTGCTGCACGTAGGCCGACGCCGCTGCTACCCTCAAGATCGGCACCAAAGGCCCGGCCGGACCCAAAAGGATCCGCGAAGCTCCCGGCGCCACGCTGCAGAAGAGGTGTTGTCGTCGCCGCCGCTCTGTCACACGCATCGTCCCTCAGTCAAACCGGGTAGCCGGGTCTAGCTTGGGCCCACACTGACCTAGATTGGGCCCAAAGGGCCCAGATCTGGGCCTGCAGGGCCCCGGCGGAACCCTAGCCACCCGCACCACCAACTGGCGGCGCCGCCGCTGTGCTCACCTCCGGCAGCCGAGAGAGCCGTGTAGTCGAGCCGCCGCCGTAGCCTGCCGCCGCCACACCGCCTCCCGGCCAAAAACCGAGCCGCCGCCGCACCGATGAACACCGTCGCCAGAGGGCAGAGCCCCGCCTCCACCCATCCCAGCGCGGGGAGGGACAGGGCCGCCGGCGCCGCGCGGGCCGCGCCCGGCGGCCGCTGCCGACGGCGGCGACGGAGGAAGCGAGAGGGAGGAGACCGGGCGGGGTGGGCCGAGGCCGCAGCCGGTCGCCGCGGGGGCGGCGTGGCTGCGCGACGGAGGAGGGGGGAGGGGGGAGGGAGGGGCGGCGTGGGCCGGCCGGTCGGCCGGCGGCGGCGGCGGCTAGGGTTCGAGTCGCTCGGGGACTCGCCTGTCGCGAGAGCTCGGGGGAGTTCTTAGGCTTTTCTCCTGCCTTCACGTATCAACACCTAGAAACTGAATGAAATCAACTAAGCGCGTACGGGACTAAGCGATCGAATTAAGCATAGACGTGCACTCCACTACATGTAACGTCAATCAACCGATCAATTAGGCTGCCGGCTGCTTCTTCTGCTCTTGTTGTCGTCTTTGCCGGAGCGCTCGCTCGATGAGCAGGTTGAGGAAGTTCATGATGTGCACAACATACTTGAGCGCCGTCAGAGGATCCACCGTCTGCAAGAACGATGTCGCACGTTGATTAGCAGCCAGCGTTGATCGTTCCTAATTAACGACTTGCAGTCATGTTGGGCGCGAAGACCATGGCGACGTTGCGTGCTCCCATATGCGGTTCCTCGCCTCGTCGGTCGCCACGTCCGCCATGAGCTGCACGGCTCAGTCAAGCAGCGCCGCCTTGGCCGGCGCCAGCCTACCGCACAGCCTCCCGGCCTCCTCCTCGGATGTGCATCGCGCCACCTCCTCCTCCGGCAGCGCATCCGGCAGCCCTCCCGGCAGCTCCCTGAACCACGCCTTGATGAACCTGGCCAGGCAGTGCACGTCGACGGTCGTCCCGATGAGGACACATTCGGATCGAAAGAGCTCGTGTTTCTTTATTTCCAACTTGATAAAAAAGGTTTGACCTGGTCAAAATTGTTTGGTGCTCGACATGAGAACAATCTGGATCATTGATAAAAATTAAACGGACAAGATTTAAATTATCCCAACATGTTTGCTCTTTTAATAGTAGTATAGATGCGTCACTAATGAAAAATCTGAAACATCTTATATTTTGATACCGAAGGAATAGATCTTTCCTAAGTAATCTTTTAGTATGGTAGTAAGTAAGATATTTTCAACATCGTACTAGATTGTGTTTATTAATTGCATTTTTTGTTAATTTTAACAATTCGATAATTTACGACCATTTTTTTTTGCATGGTAATACGATTCTCATTGATAAATAAAATACGAGATACAAAGTACGTATACCCCGATCTTACAGATCTAAAAAGATAGGATAAACCTATGTGACAAACTAACGCCTATCCATCTTCTTCGGCACCACCGTAGCAGCCACCAAAGAAAAAGTAGACAGATCACCTCTTCACCCGAGCTCGACGCGGCTCCATCGCTGATCATCAGCTTTTCGGACCTCCAAAGTAGTTTGCCATAGGACAAACCATTGCCGTTGAAAAAATCAGACCGGGGCAGCACGACCTCGGACACGCCATCGAACTTCAGCATTGGCACCCCCGCACGACGACGTCGGAGTAGGGAACCAGAACCGTCAGCCTCCAACCACGAACCCACCACAAGGTACACCATCTTCCAGCTGTCACCAGTGCAAACCACCGTCTGCACGTACTCCTGGATGAATCCTCTCTACTCCACCATGGCGTCAGAGACAACGCCGCAGCAACGGGGACAGAGCAGGAGGAAAAACCCATCTGATGGTGTCGCCGCCGCCGCCTCGCCGACCCCATCCATGAACCCTACAGCAACCGATCTGAAAGATCGGCAAGCACACAAAGCCACCAACTCCGAGACGCCGCCATGAAGGACAACGCCGGTGTGGGAGTAGAGTTGAGTCAGATTTATTTGCCCGGGCGCCGCTCCCACCACCCCAACGGCGCACCGTGCCAGAAACTTCCTAACCCTAATTACCATGCAAAAAGGGGTCCCCCTCCATCCTGCCGCCGGAGCGGCAAGCGGAAGGAGAGGGCCCCAGCTCTTCCGCTGGTGGCCTGCGGCGGCGACGGCGGCTAGGGCAGGAAAGCGAGTCGCCTCGCGAGTCGCCTGGAGCGCCTCACGAGCGAAACAGCAACAATGTTTCAATCTCTATACCATTGTGCAAATTTACGACCATGCTAAGAGATGATCTATCTTTTTTCGTCTTATCTACATGATATGGAATAAATAAGAAAATACCATTGTACATGCCCTAGTTATCAGCCACTTGTTTATCGAAGGTTCCATCGCAAATTCTCGTTGAATTGCTGCGCCGACTTCAAAGACTTCAAACAATCATATCCTCAGTCCTGTTGCAGAGCGGAACTGGTCGGAGCATTTCCCTCCGATACTCTTTTTCTCCTCCACAGCACGTCTTGCCCGCGCACAAGTGGGAAGGTGGCCGGAGAGGTGTTGAAGCAAGCGAGTCCCCTGCGGCAGGCGCCGAAGCCCAACAGGCGGTCTTCTCGGCGGCCGGTGCTACTCCTCTGCCGCCGCGCCATTGGCGGCTGCTGCAAGGTGGGTGGTACGGTTTGGCACTACATGCCCCAGGTCAGAAACTTTGAATCCCCATTCGATTTAACTGAAAGTCGTGTGTTCGTATGAGGTTTGAGGTTTAGTTGAAAGTTCCAGAAAATTTGCCGTCCCCATGGTAAATTCGTGCGATGCTATCTGCATCTGGGGACTACTGTCGGTACTTGTGTGACCGCAGCGCTTTCACCGAGTTTATGCCCGCTCTTGTTATAGACTTACAGTTAGCTCATTTCTTCAGTTAACAGCCTGACTGTTATGACTATGTAGGGCATCTTAGAACGGTGGTCTAGTTTAGTGATTTTGTTTCGATATCAGTGGCGTTTGGTTAATGGTTACTGAGAGTAAGTCAGGCGTTTGTGCTCCTGTTGTGCCGCTTCACCAGACACAAGACTAGAATAGTATGCTTGTTTTCTTCCAAGGCAAAATTGCTTCTATAAACCCGAAAACTGAAGATTCTTCGATTTGCTGAATCCAAAGAAAAATATTCTCCAATTTAATGAATCGAAATAAAAAGATTCTCCAATTTAAGAAAGTTTAACTGCATTTCAACGTAGTACAATATTGTTTGTCAGTTGTAACTTTAAAACGATACCCCCTCCGTTTCGAAATACATTGCATATCTGTTTTGGTCAAAATCGATCTTTGTAATGTTCGTGATTGTTCTAGTAATATTGATACTGTAGATATCAATATTATTTTCTATATAATTCATCAAACTTGACAAAGTTTGACTGTGATAAAAATTATCGGGGTTCGTGATTGTTCTAGTAATATTGATACTGTAGATATCAATATTATTTTCTATATAATTCATCAAACTTGAGAAAGTTTGACTGTGACAAAAATTATCAGCAATTTATTTGGAAACAGAGGGAGTAGTTACTTAGAACCTAGAAGCAGCATTGTTACTTGTATGTTATGTTGTAATTAACTGAAAGAAGCAACGCTTTCCCCATGTGAAAATCTCATTTTAATTGTTTATTTCTCCTGAATGCTCTCTCAAACAACACAAGCGACAATTTTTTTACCATATCAAGTATACAACAATCACCCTTTTTTCTTCTGTAGTAAACCCAAAAGAAAGATGCCAACAAGCACCTCGGGAGGAGCACAGCCACAGATGGACAGACGCCTCCTGAGAGCAGCCACATCTGGTGATTCAATATCATTGAAGAAATTGGCTGCAGAAAATCTAAGCATGCTTCTCGGAACAACTCCTCAGGGGAACACCTGTCTCCACGTATCATCTGTTCATGGCCATGAGGAATTCTGCAAGGATGTGTTGGCTCTAAACCATTCTCTCCTCTCAGAGGTTAACTTGGAGAAGGAGACGCCACTTATCATTGCTGTGACAGCTGGTCATCTTACTTTGGCTTCATTGTTGCTCACACACTGTCGTACACTTAGATTGAGTGAGACAATCTTGAAAAAGGACAAGAACAAATGCAATGCACTGCACCATGCCATTTGTTGTGGCCATAAGAACCTTGCGCTAGAGTTAATAGCCGCAGAGCCGGCCCTCTCAAAAGGTGTGAACAAATATGACGAGTCACCCATATTCGTCGCGGTGATGAGAGGTTTCACAGATGTTTCCGAGAAACTGCTCGCAATTCCTGGTTTTGCTTATTCTGGACCCAACGCATACAATGCTCTGCATGCTGCCGTGAGCAATGGAAATTCAGGTACTGTCTAGTCTAGTTAAATATGTGACCGACTATCATCTGGATTATGAAACATAACATTTCTGTAGCTTAATTGACTACTCCTAATTTTTGCTTGAACTTGATTATGCTCGTAGTTCTGTTCTACACAAGAAAGACTAATCCTTGACATGCCAAAGACTACCAGAACTTCTTGGTTATTATTAACCATCACCGTTCCTTCTATCAATTTCTTTTCAGTTATCGCTAAGAAAATCATGGATACATGTCCTCTGCTGGCCACAGAAGAATCCACGCGAGGGTGTAGTCCTGTGAAAAGTGCAGTAGTACGAGATAAAACCGATGTGCTACGAGTACTGTTGCAGCATGACTGCTCTTTAGGGTATGTAGTAACCAAAACCGGTGGTATTCCTCTCCTTGTTTTTGCTGCATATCGAGGTCATATCGATATTGCTCGAGAACTTCTTGACCACTGTCCAGATGCTCCCTATTGCAAAGCAGATGGTTGGACATGTCTTCATGAAGCTGTAGAAGCGGGTCAGACGAAGTTCGCAGAATTTATCTTGGGAGCACCACAACTTCGGAAACTTATTAACATGCGAGACGACAAAGGGAAAACGGCCCTACATTATGCAGTACAGAAATGCAATCCTAAAATAGTTGCTGCTCTGCTGTCTCACATGGATACAGACACAACATTGCTTGACAAAGGAGGACTTCCAGCAGTTTGGGAATTACGAAACACAACTGATCGTGCCAAGACTTTAAACTGGGTATGTATCTATGTTATCCATATGGAAAATGTTATTGTGCATTACATTTTTATTGTTTGTAATATTGGAAATTAAACTTGTTGGAATCAATAGTCATACTCAAATGGAAATCTAAAACTTGCAGGACAAATTTAGTACATATATAATGTAATAACTCAGAAGTTAGAACAAAGGAAGGTAGAAAGCGTAGACCAAGTCAATTCCAAAGCATTTTTTTTTGTTTCCATGAATCCTTCTTGACACCTCACCAATCAAAGATCTACTGAACATCAACTTCAACCAATTAATCGAAAAATGGTGTGATAATGTCCCCCTCTAAATAATTTTACCATGCTTTCTTTAGATAATGGAAGCTTTATTACCCCCCTGCCTCTGCATCGGTGATGCAATAATTTTACCTTGTTTTTCTACATGATCTTATTGCCAAGCTTTGCAAAATATTCATCTATGTCAGCACATGAGACAAGAATCTCCATGGCAACACTATTGCGAGACTGACAAGTGGCACACAAGAGATTGTTGCCATGGAGTTTTTTTGCTTTATCGAAAAAAATCTCCGTGGCAACAATCTCTTGTGAGCCACCTATTAGTCTCACTTGATCCTCTTTCTAGTCCGGTTATCACGGTTAAAATATGGCCCTAGAGACTAGCTGTATAACAAGGTCTCATAGATGTCCGGCAGCGCGCCCTACTACACATGTGCTGACATAGAAATATATATATATATAGGGAGGAGAGAAGAGAGATATTAAAGGCTGCAACCCATATGACCATGATCTGGATACAATGTTGGGTTCGCAAAGGTGATTGTGGAATTGCGGAGGATGTCTTGAATACAGTTAGGTAGCCAAGCAAGCAGGTCCAGGTTACTCACGATTCTAATACCAGAGACCAAGCCTGTTACAATAATTGATTTGTTCTATACAATAAACTATCCCTTGCTTTCACCTTGAGTTGTTAATGCTGGCATGAACATAAAAGTACGTTGTGATTAAATTGAAATAGAAAACGTGTTAATAAGCAATAACGTCAAGTACACACTAGAGAGAAAACCTGGTATTTGTCAGGTGACCATCCCTTCAGCAAGGCCATTTTCCCCCTCTCTTTTTTTCTGTTTCTGTACCGTTGTATAGCTATGTTGCTATTACTTTGATGAGTATAACAGAAGGCAACCACGCCCACCATTGTACGTGCCTGTACTGCAACAAAATGACTCCAGGGTTTAGGAGCTAGTTCAGTTTTGATTCCATATTTATGTATGATCAGTGACAGTAATACATGTGTTATTCATGTTTTTTTCCAATGCCGTAACATATTCCCTCCTATTTGATTATTTAATTTGCTAAATTATAAATAAAAGCTTTATATTAACATCATATTTTCCCTGTCAAACGACATTTTCCTTTCTTAACTTAAATTAACACTCTTGCTTACATTGTACAATAGCTAATTTTTTCTTGAGCTTCACTTATACCTTTCCTTCCATTCGTACAGAATGAAATCTGCATGCTCATGTCGGAAGCTGATCGCGAAAATGTCACCTCTCTTAATAAGCTTCACGCGCACGCCACAGAAGATGTAACTAATGAATCAAGGAAGGATGCAAAGTCACTAACTCAGACGTACACAAGCAACACTTCGTTAGTAGCGATCCTCATGGCGACAATCACCTTTGCTGCTGCTTTCACCCTTCCTGGTGGATACAGCAATGATTCTGGAAGTGAGGGGCTCCCTGTCATGGCGAGGAATTTTGCATTTCTGGCATTCTTGATCTCAGATACCTTAGCAATGTGCTCCTCTCTCGCGGTTGCGTTCATATGCATTGTAGCACGGTGGGAGGATTTTGAGTTCCTGATTTACTATAGATCTTATACTAAGAAGCTCATGTGGTTCGCATACACATCGACAACTACAGCTTTTGCAACAGGTTTATACACGGTACTGGCCACTCGCCTCCCATGGTTGGCTATTATGATTTGCTTTCTACCGGCTTTATTGCCAATCCTGACGAAGCTATTAGGCGAGTGGCCCGTACTTAGACTCAGATTTCGGTTGGGTCATACTTTCAAGTCAGATCTCCTAGACATGGTTTGACCTACTCAATATGTCCTATGGTTTTCCCCTCGTAAATATTTAGTTTATATCATATTGTATTGTCTTTCTTGTATGGCAGTAGTGTATATTCCTCTAATTGTTTAGCTGGATATTACTAATACATTTCACGTTGTTGTGAGTGGCACTGAAAACAGAAATGCATTTGTTAGACATATTAAATACTCCCTCTGGTCCAAATAAATTGTCGCAGGTTGTGTATAGGACTTGTACGTGACATGCAGTTTTCTTCCGACATATTTTATGGATCGGAGGGAGTAATTATCTTTGTATTGTTAATCTACACTGTTGCAATTTTGCTGCACCCAAGGGGTGGCATATATGGAAGAAAATATAAGGGGCTTAGGCTTTTTTCACAAAGGGTGTGCAGGAGCAGCGAGGCAAGAGCATAATCACAATATTCTCATGTGTCCAAACGTTATTTCACGAAACACAAAGGGTATCATACAGTTTACCACAACAGATGAAAACGTAAAACTAGCGATGCCACACAAAGGTTATTATCCAGTTTACTGCAGCATGGGGTATTATCTAATTTACTCTTTTTATAAAATTGCGGCTCCCTTTGTTACCTTTTAAAGGTATTATCCTAAAGGCGTCGCGTCACATAGTTCATATATGTAGTTGAAATGATTTATTAATCCAAGTTTAAATCATAAATTTCCGTGGCTGTCAGCCAAATTTCGTTGTCGGTCGCATCCGTTCTTTTGCGTGGCAACTTCTGGCAAACCTGAAACTTTGAATAGAGTTCTGGCGGTTAATTTGATTTTAATTTATACAGATGGATCACATATTGAGTTCCTAGAAAAGTTTGGAACTAACGTGGCGTTTGCCGGCCGGAGGTATTTCCAATGTGGTGGCTGGCGCCACTTGGAGTCTTTCTTGTTCTGTATTTTCTAATCCTGAAAGACCAGAAAGATTCAGAACGCGGTAACCGCGGACCATATTTTTGTGCCTCCTAGCTTCACCATCTTGACTCTAGTCATCGAGTACAACAGATAAATTCCTCGTTGGCGTCTCGAAGATCAAAACGCGCTGCCTATAAATGGAGACACATAATCTATTATCTCACAAACCACTGCACCAAGCCACCACAGTCCAGCTAGCACTACACCACGAGCACACAACACACTCACACAACATGGTGACCTTCACGGCACGCCGGAGCGAGCCCGTGCTGGTGGCACCGGCGAGGCCAACGCCCCGTGAGACGAAGGCCCTCTCCGACCTCGACGACCAGTGGACTCTGCGCTTCTACGAGTCCATCATCGGGTTCTTCCGTGGCCGTCCCGGAAAGACCAACCAGCCAGCTGGAACTAGAGGCGACATGGCGAAGGCCATCAAGGCAGCCGTGGCGGGGGCTCTAGTCTACTACTACCCGATGGCCGGCCGTCTGCGGAAGCTCCCTGGTGTGAACAAGCTGGCCGTGGACTGCACCGGGGAAGGCGTGGTGTTCGTAGAGGCGTACGCGACGTGCGGCTGGAGGACCTCGGCCAGCCGCTGCTGCCGCCGTACCCTTGCGTCGAGGAGTTCATGGGAGATGCCGGGGACATCAGGGACGTAGTTAACAAGCCTTTGCTCTACCTGCAGGTAAATGCTTTTTTAAACATACTTTTTTGGTTTCACCTTCTGAATTGTCCTCACAAATCATAAATTCATGTTGCAAATTAATGTTCTCATGGACTCATGGTAGCTTTGTTATATTTTTAACATAAGTAACTTAGTGCCATGTGTTTCCAGGTGACACAACTCAAATGTGGGGGATTTGCTATTGGACTGCACGTGTGTCATTGCATAGTTGATGGTTTCGGCATTCTCCAGTTCATAAAAGCTATAGCCGACTTTGCATCAGGTGAACTAGTCCCAACTACGTTGCCAGTGTGGAAAAGAGATATTTTCACAGCACGTATCCCTCCCTCCATCACCCATATCTACCCAGCATACAAACCATTCCTCCGTGGCTTAGAATGTACAGGAGATGATGTGATCCTAACCACTCCAGAAGAGGATATGGTGGAGCAACACTTTCTTTTTGGACCAAGAGACACTGAATTTATGCGAAGCCATATCCCTGAACATCTTGCCCAATCTACCACCAATTTTGAGCTGCTAACCGCTGTCATGTGGCGGTGCCGCACATTAGCACTTGGCTATGAATCTGGCCATAAAGTGCGTGTGATGTTTACTCTAAACAAACGTGGGAAAAACATGAGTGGTGGCACCACAATCCCGCGTGGCTACTACGGAAATGCACATTTCTCGCCCATGGTAGAAGCTACCGTCGATGAATTGACAAAAAGGCCGCTCGCTCATATACTCGAGCTCATGCGCAAGGCTAAGCTCGAAACCACAGAGGATTGCATGAAATCAATGGTGGATTTATTGGCGTTGTGGAGGGAGCAACCACCTTTCAGCATGGATAGAACATACGAGCTCAGTGATACAAAATGGGTTGGAGGAAATGCACTGAAGTTTGGGCCAGCGGAGCTGATCGGTGGTGGCACACCTCTTGTTGGGGATCTGACTTCAAAGCTAATTAGTTACCATACAAGCTGCAAGAATGAAGATGGCGAAGATTCAACCGTGATATCTCTTCTACTGCCGAAATCAGCAATGGAGAGGTTTACAAAGGAGATTGCAGTTTGGGTGAAGAAATGTGAGGAGAAGATCATATATTGACCAAAACTCGCTGGCGTTGCCTACAAATGATGTGCGCTTCACTGTTTTCTACTGTTTGTACAAACATATCCAATAAGTTCATTTTGTCACATGAGTTTCCGCTGTGATATCATGAAAGAATCACACGGAAACGGATACATTGCAACTCCATCCTAGCCAGCCTTTATATGATGGCCAAATACTTGTACTGAAACACACTGGTTTTCTTTGATTTCTGCAATAAATATAAGCATTAAGTATGGAGCCTGGTGTGGTGTCTTTCCAATGGGTACATTTTTTCCTGATCTGAAACTTTGTTCATCAATGCAACACATATCGATTGCTTGGGAATAGATGAAATGTGAGTCATAGTGGTGCCACTGATACCGCTACCACTATGTACTGCACATGTACCTTTTTGGCTATTTGTATACGAGCTTTTCAACCAACTATGTTTGCAATTGTCTTTATTTCATCAAGAGAAGTTGAGCTATCATGGTACCTCAACATTTATTCTTGTATAACTATACAGACAGCAGACATATACCCATCACGTAGCAAATCACTTAGTTTAGGAGACAGTCGAATAGGAATCTTCGATGACAACACGGACCGCTATCGGGATTCGGACCCAATGGCTTCCTCTGTCATGCCAAGCCAAATTACCAAAGGAGTAATCGCCCTGGATCTTTCGCGTTGCCTTGAAGGTCACCTTGAAAGACTGCGGGCTTGTATCCTTGCCAAACACCAACATCATGGGCTCGACCAGCATATCAACGCCAGCAGGAGGCTGAACAAATGCTTTATACACTGCATCAGGTTGTCCCACATTGATGACAATCCTTGATACCATTTGCGATGACTTGAGATTAGGGATGGCGATTGATGGGAGATTCAAGTCAAACAAAGTTCTCTCAGTTGCTGATCATTTGAATCCGATACAACGATGCAGTTGAACAACTTTTGGTAATCTGAAGCATCAATATCATATATAAGTCCAGGATCGCCCGCTTTAGTCGGATTAACAAATCCAGCTCCATAATCAAAAGGATCTGCAATGTTATTTGGGGTTGCATCAGCTAGTAATGGGAGGCCGTTGTTGTCTGTAATGTATGCTGTAAAACAATTTAGTTTTGTTAAAAAAGATGCATAACGAACGATGTTGAACATACTTCGAAGTCTATATACCTACCAGTTGTCATGAGTGCTGATTTAAGAGCAGCAGGTGACCAGTCTGGATGGAGTGATTTGAGCACGGCTACAATGCCGGATACATGTGGGCAAGACATTGATGTCCCTGAATCGAAGAAGTAGAGCCCTAATTCCTTGTAAATACCAACCTGTGGTGCAGCTGCTAAAATATTCACCCCCGGTGCAGCAATGTCAGGCTGTTTAGAGTTAAGTGTTAAGTTAGCATTTCATATGTTAACAACACTGACCTAGTAGTGACACAAAGATCAACTGTAGTGGTGCACCCATTCTTGTGGAGTAACCAGTGCACCCGATGTAGGAAACATACTTTAAAAATTGTCAAAAATCTGAAAATAATTTACGATTTAGACATAATATCTATCATGTCACAAAAAAAACAGCGCTGGTCATGTTAATGGGCCAAATTACAGCCCAATTTAAAATTACTGCTATTCGTACATGATTAATTTTTTTTATTTATCAAGTTCGGATCGAATATGAATCTAAATTTGTTTGCGATGATAATTATATGAGTATTATGTGTCAATTAATTTTGGGTTTTTCTTTAATTGTTAAGAGTATCTCCGACATCCGGTGCACTGGTTGCACCACTAGAACAGGTGCACCTGATACATTTTTGTAATCAGACGTTATAACAAAATGTGCACACAAATTTATTGGGTCAAATGTAATTCCATACCTTGAGCACAGTAGGATACACGGAGCTTGGACCTCTAGATGAGAAACCTGCAATCTTCGGAGCAGGAATTCCACTTCCAGTTGTTGTTCCACTCAAGGAAACCTTTGCCACCGGATTCTGGCTTGTGCTGTTGAGAAGTAGTAGTAATGTTTAAGGTCAACAATAGTAACAAACATGTACGTATATTTTTGCATACAAAAGTAAATTTCACAGATTACAAGTTTAATGTACAAATCATCTTAAATTACATGTTTAAACAAATTTCACAAAATAATAGTCTGCACTACAAGTTTATTGATCAAACATATCCCAAAACTAAATATTAAGAATTTTGTGAGTATGCTAATGTCAGGCTGGTTTTTCTTTTTGAAAAATGCATCACATGCACGTAGCTTTGTGATACTAATGGTATATAAATATGTAGTTATGTGAAATCAATGTTAAATTTGTAGTTTTGTGATACCTTTTATCGCTAATTAATATGTGAAATTGCTCTTTGAAATGTACTTCTCTGATAGTTTGTTCCAAAATTTATTCAAAAAGCAAAAGGACATACCAAAGCAACACTAGTGGAAACACCACCTTTGGTCCCGGGTTGTAGAGGCCTTTAGGACCGGCTTGCCATCCGGTACATGGCAACCGGGACTAGAGGCCCCCCCTCTAGTCCGGGGTGGCCTACGACCCGGGACCAGAGAGCTCCACGCGGGGGCAGCACATGGCGCATGCGAGGGGACCTCTAGTCCCGGGTTGTAATACAACCCGGGACTAGAGATGCACCCACGTGGCGGCCTGCTGCTTTTCTCGTTTCGGTTGTAATAATTTGCAAAAAATACGGTTAATTATCTGTAAATCAGAAAAATACATATAGCATATCAAAATATACGTAAGAGAAAGCTTTATGAGAAAGTCGGGAAATCGGAAGTCGGAACGGAAAGTCGTGAAGTCGGGAAAGTCGTGAAGTCGGGAAGTCGGGAAGTCGTGAAGTCGGGAAGTCGGGAAGTCGTGAAGTCGGGAAAGTCGACGTCACGTTTTCACGGCTTCCCGGTTTCACATTTTCCCGGCTTCCCGGCTTCCCGGTTTCCGGTTTCACGTTTTCCCGGCTTCCCGGTTTCACATTTTCCCGGCTTCCCGTTTTCACGTTTTCCCGGTTTCCCGGATTAATTTACATATAAAGATCATATATAAGTGGGACTAGAACCGTCATCTATTCGATTACATGGAGATAATGAAGCCACTACTAGAGCCCGTCATCTAATTTGATATGGTGTCATTGTATTTTCCCTTCATGTCTAAGACATAGTTCATCAAAAAGCCCGCAATTTCCTCGCAAATTGGTCGAAAGCGGTCCTTTAGTTGCAGGTCCCTCCGCATTCGATCCATCTATAAAAGAAGGGAGATTAATATGAATTTCAATCATCATAACAAAAATTATGAATGACACTCAACACAATTGATGGTTATAAAATGAAATTGTGAATTTATTTGTTCACTTACTTCGATAAATGTCCCTGGGTTCCGCTCAGAGACTATCGTGCGAATCCACTCGCAGACGTAATATCCACACAAATTGGTCCCGGGAGGCTGCCTATCGAAGTACTACACGAGAATAGATTTCAATCAAATAATAATCAAGCATCACGATGGTATTGAAATTTGAATTAAAAGGGATGCGTGAACACCTAGCTCGTACTACTTACTTTGGGGTAAACAAAAGTAAGTTCCTCTTTAAATTGACCAGGTGTAGCATTAGCATTTCGGAAAGCTTTCCAAACCCTTCCCATCAAACAATTGAATAAATGAGTTATTAATTAGTTATTTGATATCTCAGGAATGGAAGGAAAGAGACCGATGTAATACGATAAAGATTGAAATTACCGTTTGAGCACTCCTTGGATATATTCGTGCCGCTCTTTGTGCCAGTGCAATGAGTCCAAGATTTCAACTTCTGCTCTATCGATTTGAATGATTAACAGAATGTAATGGGCACTGCGCACGTTTATATATGTCAGTAACTAATCAGTTACACTTAACATCGAGAAAGCAAAAACCAATGTGTACAAGACAGTAAGACTCTTACCTAAAGTGGTAAGGAAACAATATCTTCCCTTTATAATTTTGGTCCCGGATGGACCTAAACAAGGTGTTCACCGTTTCCTCGTGGTGGTCACGTAGCAATTTTTCATTAACTCGGCTTGGGTCGATGAACCCAATCTCAAACACTCGGTTTCTGTCACATTCATCGCTCTTCATTCTGCATAATACCGTAGTGAGCATAATTAGAACAGGCAATGACCGAGCTAAGCTATAGACTTTATTTTAGAAAATAAATGAATTGAATCACTTACAGACAATAGGTAATGAGCATGCTCAAGTCGAGGGCAAGCTGGTATAACTGATAGATTTCTTCAATAGGTATAGTTATCTCGTCTGCACCGTTGAAATGTTCATCTGTAATTTTCACCGGGATCAATATTCGACCTTCACTTGTGACATTCTTGTACCATTTATGCAGTCTTGTCATTTGTGTTGGTAGATTCTGGAGCTCATCAGGTGACACTAGATCCTTCCCGTATTCCCAGGTCCATCTAGTAGGTCCCATAAGGGGGGGATATCATCTGCATCCAGTTGAGAAAGTGAAATACCAATATCTGCAGCAAATTGCGCGCGGTAAGCGCTATCGTTCTCAAGCGCAGAGCCCATATCAGTGGCCACCTTGAGCGGGGAGATGGACTGATTTGACTGATGTCCGAGCTGGGCAACATCTCTTCTCCTTTTCCCGCCGGGTGGAATTTTCCTCATAGTCCGTACATAGTCATCTGGCCTATTTATCGAAATTTGCGATGGCTGAGTAAGGAAACTAACAGCAAATGTGTTTGAGCTTCCGAATACTTTTCCTTTGGCTTAGGTTTTCTTTTCTCAGCCATTTCTGCAAACTATCTTCTCGATTCTGTTTGTAGCCACACCCTGGCTTCCTCTTGAGTACACTCGACGTCGTAAGGTCTCGGGGGAGGAACCTTCGGTACTTTTGGCAGGGGCTCAAGTCGGGGTTTGGGTCGGGAACCCATGGCGGTGGTCTTCATCCCCTTTCGACCGTTAGCCTTAGTCGGCGGAGGCGGTGGAGACGGCTCAGGAGTCGGCTGACGCGGCTCAGGAATCGGCTCAGGAGTCGGCTGACGCGGCGAGTGACGCGGCGACGGATTCGACTGACGCGGCGACGGAGATCGAGAAGGCGATGGTGGCCTTAGCGGCGGTGTCCAGCCTGGAAACATGATCAATTTCTTGGGGCATAGAATGAGTCCACCCTGGACATCTCCCAGTGTCGTCTCACCATCACCTTCAGGGATTGGAAGTTCGAGTGATTCAAATCCGGGGTAAACTTGATCCACGCCGACACGAGCATAGCCATCTGGAATCTCATTGCCACGATACAGTGTTGTAGATTCACAAGGTAAAGCATAGCCGTCCGCCGCCTTCATGGTTAAGTTTCTCACTGCCTCATGTAGCTCACAAGTTTTCTTCTCAGTGATAGAATCCACGGGGTATGTTTGGTTCGATGCCTCATCAGCACCGACAGTCGTGGAAGCCACGCTGCTTTTCCGTTGAGACGGACCCTCATCTTGCTGCTGCAGCTGATGAGTTGCCCCTCGAGAAGATTGCGCGCGCCGCAATTCATCTAGTTCCTGTTGTTGTTGGCTAATGATATTTTCCACTTTGCTCAACCGGTCGTGTTGCTCCTGCTCCTTCCTCCTCTTTGCTCTTTCTCGGCTTCTATAAGAGTCACGGTCCTCAGGTAACCCTTCATGCCACGTCACACCTCCCCTGCCTCGAACAGATCCTCCTTTTTCTTTAGTACCGAGGGCCTTCCACAGCTCGTCGTATTCTCTGTCGGGATAAAACCATCCCTCACGAGCATCGGCGATTGCATCCAGAATTGTTTGCCGGGGCATAGGAGTTTCTTTCGTTTCATCAACTATTACATCGCTGTAACAACCCGAAGTTTGAGACCTAAAAACCCGTGTAATTTTTCCACTTTTGTGTTCATTGCATCATGGCATCATGCATCATGTTGTTGTGCTAGGGAATTGTGCTATGGAATTGTTGTTGTTGCTAGGGAATTGTGGTTGTTGCTAGGGAATTGTGGAGGTTTGGCAACATTTAAAAAACCAAATTGCCAAATTTGATTCAACAAATTTCAAAACCGTGAAAGCACTCGAACTTGCAAAACACAAATACTTGACATCTTATAATTGTCAAGGAAGTTCCAAGAGTCCAAAGTAATATTTTGAAATTGCTCTAAAAATATTAAAGGAGCAACACTTTTGAATTTAGCAAAATGCCATATCCCACCTTTCTAAACAAAAGTGGTTCAAAACATTTTAATTGGAGGCGCCAATTTTTGTGGAGCTTCCTCATGGTATAAAAAGGCCACGCAATTTATCTCATAATTTTCTAAACTATTTAAATGCCTCAATTAAATCAGAGGTACTACTGGTTTTAAAAAGAAACAGCCAGGGGTCTCTTTGTAATTTAGGGAGGGACCTGTCCGTGATAGAAATAATTTCCAGGGGGTTTTCGGGAAAATCTTCGTCTCTCTCCTCTGGCACTGTCGCCACAGCGCGCCCGGGGCGCCATGCCGCACGACGCCGCGCCGGGGGGCCCCCTCTCCTCGGCCTCTCCCTGCGAGGAGCACGCCTCCACGAGCCCCACGACCTCACCTGCTCCCCCACCCCGCATTTGCTCACCTGCTCCTTCCCTCTCTCTCTCTCCCCACGGAACCAAGCTCGCCGCGCCATGGCTGTGCGTGCCGCCGTCGATTGAGCTCGCCCCGAGCGAAACCAAGGCTGTAGAAAGCTCCGCCGGGTTCCCTTCTCCTTCCTCGCCAAAGGAATCGGCCGGGGAAGACCGAAATCGCCGTCGCCGTCCCCTATCTCGCCGCCGCCGTCTGGGAGCCGCCGCGGACGAGTTCGTCGCGGTCGTCGCCTCCCCTGCCTCCCCGAGCACACGTACGACAACAAGGTGAGCTCGCGGTCCTTCCCACTGCCTCCGTTGTCTCCCTCGTCCCCTGAGTCGCCGTCGCACCGCTGGCCTCCGTGCGCCGCCGTGCTCTTCTTTTGGTTCGGATATTCCGAACGGAGGAGAAATCTGATAATCCGACGTAGGCCAGTGCGAGGAAGTTTAAGGTCCTTAGCCAAATTTCATCCTCGCAGCGAACATCGGATAATCCGAGCCTGAGGGATTCGGATTTTCCGATCTTCTCCAGTACTGGTTGTTCTTCTTTCCTTAGCCAAATTTTGGGTTTACCTTTCAATCGGATATTCCGATTTCGGAAATTTCGGATTTTCCGAATTGGTCCAGAATCAATTTAATTTCCTGTTTAAGTTAGTTGTTGTTCTTTTCTTTTGGTTAAATAAATGTCCGGTATTGGTTTAACTTATATCCAGGGGATAATTTAAAGGAGGAATTTAAATGTAATAACCGGTTATCGTTTCGTCGGAAATTTGTGTGGAATATACCAAATTGATCATAAAAATGTGAAATAACCGAAAGCATCTCCTTCATACATGTCTAATCACCGAAACCCTGCATCTCACCTGGTCATGTCATTTCATCTGCAAGTTAACCCTAGGGTTCCAACCACCTTAATCAACAAATAACGACAATTCATGACCTAAATTCACGGTATATCCGGGATGCGCCCCTCTAAGCACCCGAACTCCGTTTAATTTGAATAGTGGAATCATCCTCCCCCCGGGGGTTTCAAAACGTCATGTCATCATGTGTTTGCGCATTGCATCTGTTAAAGCTTGTGTGGTGATTGATTTGTTTCTCTCGTTGCTATGCTTCGATAGATCAAGCAGCCGGGGTTACTCCACAATACCCCGAAGATCCGTACTACCAGCACGTTGAGCAAGGCAAGCGTAATCCCCCTCTGAGCATATCTTATCCTATTTTCCGCAAGTATTTTCTCCACTATAATATTGCATGCGGTTCCAAATGTCAATTTTATTGGATTAGAGCATCCTATAGTTGCATTAAGATTCTGATGCCATTTACCTGTTTCCCTCCTATTAACCATAGGGTTGTATTTGTTGGCCTAAAATACTTAGCTATGCAATGTTGATGCTTAGCTAAATGTGTACTTGTCCGTTGGATACTTCATGTCGGAAACAGGTGTTGTTATGTTCGGATGATGGTGGAGGAAATTGTGGTGATGGATAATAAAATGATTAAAGGTGGGGATGAGAGGCCACTGTGGTTGTGGTGTTTTGTCTCGTTCTCGCCGCCTAGGTGCGAGTTCTATACCTCTTGAACCAAGACTGAGCGTGCAACCATGCGTGAGGCCTATGCAATTGCAGGAACCCTCATAGACTAAATAACTCGGGCGGGACTAGCCAGGGTCCTCTAGTTCGGGCTTCCATTTGCGCGTGCGTGATGATGGTGGGATGAACTGAGATGAGGATGGTGGTGTTTAGGAAAATGAGTGGCCACGTGGCAGTGTGTTGGATCGCTGCTCCGTCCTCACTGATGATCCTGGGTTAGTCCTTAACGAGGGAGAAGTCGACACCGCTCCCACCCAGCCGGCTTCCCAAGGAAGAGAGCTAATGATCAGGTAATGGGCCGGACGGTACGCGTGGCAAACATTTGTACACCCCTGCAGGGTTAAATCTTTTCGAAAAGCCGTGTCCACGGTTACGGACGACTTGGGAAAGGACGATAAGACCATAGAATAATTTTAACGGAATGATTAAAAACTGGATACTAGAGGTACCACTTCAAGATTGCAAGGTGAGCTTCCTCGAGGGTGATTCGGGGAGGTGCCTTTGATGAACAGGTACAATGGTTGATGATGGTTGATGATGAGTAAGGTGATGAAAGAAAGAGTTACTCCTTACCTCTTTTGAAAATATTCTGATTAGTCGATGCCTTTGAGTTATGTTTTTCATAAATAAAATCAGCTTTATGCAAAACAGCCATATAACTTTGAAAGCCTCATCGAGCTAAAGCTCTATATATAATCTTGCGAGTTCGTCGAACTCAACGTCGTTTGCTTTGTTTCAGAGGAGGACTTCACCGACCTCGAAGGTGGGTTCTTTGTGGACGTCGACGAGTAGTCTGGGGTTCCCAGGTGGCAGCTTGGGACATCCCGGAACAGCTGGCGCTGGATGTTTATTTGTAGGCCTCTTAGGCCATAATCTGGATCTTGTTGTTTAGAACAACTTATTTTGCTTCCGCTTGATGTAATGTTGGGTCTGTGACCTCTGGTTGTCATTTGCTATCTTTCTCTATTATAAGTGTTGAACTATAGTGATTTGTGTCGTAGAGTCTGTGATGTGCCAGTTGTTCCACAAGTCTTGATCTCTCTATTATGCTTTGATAGTGTGTCTGGTGGTGTCGGATAACCGGAGACACAGTATCACTGTATAGCAGTCGGGTCGGGGCGCCACAATCGCCTGTTGCGACGTCATACTCCCCCCCATGAGCAAGTATCCAATTTATGACCCTACGGGGCCACAAATCTGTAACTGGAATGATCCCTTTTTCGCGCATAGTGGCCTCAATCCGATCCCACTTAGGCTTGGCAGTTACGTAGCCACCTCCACCCAACTGATAGTGATATATCTTCTTCGCTGCATTCAACTTATTCTTTGCCGATCTTTCCTTCGCTAGTTCTGTATCCTTGTATTGCAGAAATGCCGGCCAGTGAGGCCGCTACCTCTCTAGTGTCCCAGTGAAATCTGGAACTTTCTTTTTGTCGACCCAATCACGGTATAATCTGTTCTTCCATTTATTGAATTGTTCAGCCATCTTCTTCAGAGCCCAATGCTTGACTTTGTCCGTCATGGCTTTTGTCCTTTCGGGACTATCCAACACCGGCAGAGTGAAATGTGCCATGAGCTTCTTCCAGCATATATCTTTAGTTCTCTCGGTGACATAATAATTGCCCTCTAAGTTTTTTATCTCATTCCATTCCGAAAGGCTGATCGGAACATTGTCCCTGACAACAACTCCACATTGATGCACAAACTTAGATGCGGTCTTCGGAGGCGCCAACGGTTTGCCATCTGAAGAGACTGACTCAATTCTGAGATGATCTTTTATTCCCAACCCTTTGGCATGGCCTCGTTTAGTAGTTTGGGTCGATGCGGAGGTCTAAAAAGAAGAAACATTTGTTAATATATATATACAAATAAAATTTTACATCTGATCAAATAGAGTCTTAATATACCACGCCGGACTGCGAGGGTTCACCAACTGTGCTAGTTTGCCCTTGGACGCTTCGTTCCACCTCCATTCCCTCACCAGACTCGTTCAAAAACTCGGAGCCATCTTCTTCTGCTCCAATGTGTTCATCACCATCCGCGGGTTGCCGGATATAGTCGAGCAACACATCTTCCCTTCTCTGGATTGGAAGGGAGGAACATCTCCATCGTCCATTGCTTAACTATTACAAAAGAAAATAAAACAATGATAGCATTAGCAGAATAATTCAATGTAGCGAACTTTACACTTAGCAAAATTACATCTACAAATATACCATATCAAAATTTAAACTAACATGAGCGATACTTCATGTGTATTGTATGTGTTACCGGGAAAACGTGAAACCGGGAAGCCGGAAAACGTGAAACCGGGAAACCGGGAAGCCGAGAAGCCGGGAAAACGTGAAACCGGGAAGCCAGGAAAACGTGAAACCGGGAAACCGGGAAAACGTGAAACCGGGAAGCCGGGAAGCTGGGAAAACGTGAAACCGGGAAAACGTGAAAACGGGAAAGTCGTGAAGTCCGACTTCCCGACTTCACGACTTTCCGACTTCACGACTTTCCCGTTTTCACGTTTTCCCGGTTTCACGTTTTCCCAGCTTCTCGGCTTCCCGGTTTCACGACTTTCCCGACTTCACGACTTTCCCGACTTCACGACTTTCCGACTTTACCGACTTTCCCGACTTAACGACTTCCCGACTTTCCGACTACGCAAAATTTCTAACACTAAAATATTTCTACACCTAGCAAAATCTACCTAAGCAAATATACTAAGATAAATATACTACAATTAACAACAAAAAAACTAACCTAGCTAATTAAACTATGAAACTAAAAACTAAACTCAAAACTAACCTAGCTATCAACACTAACCAAGTATACTAAGGAAAACAGTACTTGGCAAAACAGTACACTAAGTTAATTAGCAAAAAAACTTAGGAAAACAAATTAGGAAAAAAAACTTAGAAAAAAAGGTCACCGGTGCTTGGGAGGGCGGCCGCCGGCGGCGGACTTGGCGGAGGCGGGTCGCGGCGTAGCGGAGGGCGACGCGGCGGCGTGGCGGCGTGGCGGAGGCGGGTCGCGGCGGAGGCGGAGGCGGTCGTGACGGAGGCGGAGGGCGGCGCCGGCGAGGTCGGGCAGCCTCACGGCGTTGTCTATGCGGAGGCGGTCGCGGCGGATGGAGAAGACGAAGTTCTCCCGGGTCTAGCCACGACCCGGGGTCAACGCTCCCTTTTTATAGCAGAGGGCCTCTGGTCCCGGGCGGTGCCACGGCCCGGGACGAGAGGGGTACCCTCTGGTCCCGGGTGGTGCCACGACCCGGGACCAGAGGTGTTTTCGCAGCGCGCGCGCAAAGTGACCTCTTGTCCCGGGTGGTGCCACGACCCGGGACCAGAGGTCCCTTTTTTCGTTCAAGCACCCAAAATTTCAAAAATTTAGCGCGCAAATTGTCAAAAGTTATTTTCAATATGAATTTAAATAGCTTCTGCATACTTTCGAATGTGAAAAAAATTTCAACATGAAAAGTTTTTGAATTTGTAAAACTAATCCAAAGCAATTTTCTGTTTTCTAGAATAATTGTTCTAACTATTCAAACTATTAACATTTTGCCATTTTCAATTAAAAATGCATTAACTAATATTGTTTAAATTTGAAAGTCATATTTGAATAAATGCATTAACTAATATTGTTTAAATTTTAATAACTAATACAAATCATTCGGATTCCCGTCATACAGCCCAACGGTGCATTTGATATGCAGGCACTCACGAGCCACCGTTGGTCTGTATGACGAGGAAACCGTGTGTTTGTTTCAACTTTCTCGAGCGCTTGTAAGCCGTTGGATTTTTAGAACCAAATATCAATGTTTAGAGTTCTCTTCTGAGTTTTCACAGTTATACATAAAAGTTTAATACATTATTACACATCACCAACAACATCCCTATCTAGTCTTCACTTTTTCTTCGTGTGAGTCCCTTTCTTTGGATTGCGCCGTAACCATGGACAAGGTTCATCCATTAACTTCAGGCTTGGGTCAATGTTCACTTTGAAGGGCGGAATTTCATGAAACTTATCGTAATCTTCTGACATGTCTGTCTTGTCCTCCACTCCGACGATGGTTCTTTTCCCTGAAAGAACTATGTGACGCTTTGTCTCATCGGCTGATGTATCTGCTTGCTTATCTTTTCTTTTTTTAGGTTTGGTAGACATGTCCTTCACATAGAAAACTGAGCCACATCTTTGGCTAGAACGAATGGTTCGGTGTCATACGCAAGATTCTTGAGATCCACTGTAGTCATTCCATACAGTTGGTCTACATTTACCCCGTTGCCTTTCAGTTGAACCATTTGAAGGTCCATAGTCAAGTTCCCATATCTGCTCTATGTAACCATAATATGTGACCGTGACCTTTCGCCCATTGACGTTTGTTGAATCATCAAAGCGGACACCACTGTTTTGGTTGGTGCTCTTTTTATCTTGGGCGTTCGTGTAAAATGTATTCCCATTTATCTCGTACCCTTGGAAAGTCCAAATAGTCGAAGATGGCCCCTTAGACAACAAGTACAGCTCATCTGAGACTGTGTTGTTGTTGTTCAGATGCATTTCCAACCAGCCGCCAAAATTCTCCACGTGTTCCTTTGTAATCATGTACAGATCCATCATCCCCGGGTTGTTGGAGCGTACAATATCCTTGTGTATCTGGATATACGGAGCCACCAAAGTGGAATTATGCAGAACTGTGTAGTGTGCTTTTGTGAAAGAATGCCCGTCCCTACATATGTATGATTTCTTTCCTAGAGTGCCTTGTCCACTCAGTCTCCCCTCATGTCGCGATTCAGGAAGACCAATCGACTTAATGCAGGGAATAAAGTCAACACAAAACTCAATGACCTCCTCTGTTCCATAGCCTTTGGAGATGCTTCCTTCTGGCCTAGCACGGTTATGAACATACTTCTTCAAGACTCCCATGAACCTCTCAAAGGGGAACATATTGTGTAGAAATACAGGACCCAGAATGATAATCTCGTCGACAGGTGTACTAGGAGATGTGTCATAATAGTGAAGAAGGATGGTGGGAACACCAGCTCAAAACTAACGAGACATTGAGCCACATCCTTCTGTAACCTTCCAAGTGTGGCTGGACTGATTGCCTTCTGCGAAATTGCATTGAGGAACGCACATAGCTGAACAATGGGTAGTCGAACATTTTCCGGTAGAAGCCCCGCAATGCAACCGGAAGCAATTGGGTCATAAGCACGTGGCAGTCATGAGACTTTAGGTTCTGGAACTTTTTCTCTGCCACATTTATTATTCCCTTTATATTTGACGAGAAGCCAGACGGGACCTTCATACTGCTCAGGACTTCAAAAAATATCTCCTTCTCTTCTTTGGTAAGAGCGTAGCTAGAAGGAATTAGACGTCCTTTATCCGTTTTCATTGGATGCAGGTTGTTGGGTCTTTCATAAGTTGTTGGTCCTGTCGTGCTTCCAGAGTATCTTTTGCCTTCCCATACACGCCCAAGAAGCCTAGCAGGTTCACGCAAACATTCTTCGTCACGTGCATCACGTCGATTGCAGAGCGGACCTTTAGGATTTTCCAATAGGGTAGTTCCCAAAATATAGACTTCTTCTTCCACATGGGTACGTGGTTGTTAGCGTCCTTCGGAACAGACTGTCCGCCAGGACCCTTTCCAAAGATTACATCTAAATCCTTGACCATATCATATATATATCTTCACCACTACGGAGGGGTGGCTTCACCCGGTGATCTGCATCACCTTTGAAATGCTGCGTGCCTCTCTTTCTTAGGGGATGCTGCTTTGTAAGAAATCGACGATACCCTAGGTACACATTCTTACCTAAATATATACTTTCAGTCTTATCTAAACAGTGCGTGCATGCATTGTATCCCTTGTTTGACTGTCCTGAAATGTTACTAAGAGCAGGCCAATCATTGATGGTTACAAACAACAACGCTCGTATTAAATTCATGTTGTTTGTACTCATCCCACACACGGACCCCTTCATCACGCCACAACTGTAAAAGTTCATCAACTAATGGCCTCAAGTACACATCAATGTCGTTGCCGGGTTGCTTCGGGCCTTGGATGAGCACTGGCATCATAATGAACTTCCGCTTCATGCACAACCAAAGAGGAAGGTTATAGATACATAGAGTCACAGGCCAGGTGCTATGACTGCTGCTCTGCTCCCCAAAAGGATTAAAGCCATCCGTACTTAGACCAAACCTTAAGTTCCTTGCGTCACGTGCAAATTCCTCGTACTCTGTATCGATTTTTCTCCACTGCGAACCATCAGCCGGGTGTCTGTTCATCTCGTCGCTCTTGCGGTCTTCTTTGTGCCATCGCAACAACTTGGCATGCTCTTTGTTTCTGAACAAACGTTTCAACCGTGGTATTATAGGAGCGTACCACATCACCTTGGCAGGAACCCTCTTCCTGGGGGCTGGCCCTCAACATCACCAGGGTCATCTGCTCTGATCTTATACCGCAATGCACCGCATACCGGACATTCATTCATATTCTCGTACTGCTCACCGCGATAGAGGATGCAGTCATTAATGCATGCATGTATCTTCTGCACATCTAATCCTAGAGGGCAGATAACCTTCTTTGCTTCATACGTACTGTCAGGCAATTCGTTATCCTTTGGAAGCTTTTGCTTCATTATATTCAGTAAATTCCCAAATCCCTTGTCAGATAAGCCATTCTCCGCCTTCCATTGCAGCAATTCCAGTGTGGTACCGAGCTTTGTGTTGCCATCGTCGCAATTTGGATATAACTTTTTTTTGTGATCCTCTAACATGCGCTCCAACTTCAACTTCTCAAATCACTTTCTACTTCGTTCTGTGCATCAACGATGACCCACGTAATTCATCATGTATGATGGGATCATCTGGTACCTTTCATCATCAGCTTCCCCGTTGCGTCACCATCATATTCAGGGTACATGTAGTTGTCATCGTTCTCTTATTCTTCGTTGTCTTCCATCATAACCCCTCTTTCTCCGTGCTTGGTCCAACAATTATAGCCGGCATGAAACCAGACTGAATCAGGTGTATGTGAAGGGTGTCTGAGTTAGAGTAATCCTTCTCATTCCGACATTTACTGCATGGACAACACATAAAACCATTCGGCCCCTTGTTATCCCTAGCCACTTCGAGAAAAGATTGCACGCCGTCCATGTACTCTTTAGAGCGTCGGTCATCGTACATCCATGGATGACTCATCTGCAAATCACCGCTAAAACCCATTACGGTAAACGAACATAATAGGGAACGGACCATATTCATTAATACAAGTTCATCACATTAAAACCAAGGTAGAGTAGTGACCATATGAAATAATTATGCATTTAAATCATACAAGGAATTTTTTAAAATAAAAGATAAAAAAGAGGCTCACCAAGGTGGTGCCGGCCACGGGACGGCGGGGCCTATCGACGGCGGTGAGGACCGGGACGACACTAAAATCCACAAATCATAAATTAATTTGAGTTCAAAATACATATAAAAAAATAGAAATAATAATTATGCATCTAAATCACAACTAAGATTTTTTAAAATAAAAGTTTCAAAAAATATGCTTACCGAGGTGGTGGCGGTGACGGGACAACCAGGGCGATCAACGGCGGTGAGCACGGCACTAGAACACACAAATAATATTTTAATTTAGCTTAAATTGCATCTAAAACAAATGAACTTCCTAACTTAGGCATTTCATCAAACACCTACCAAGCACTACAAAATTCAAATGAGCTAAGCTAGTGAGGAAATGAGCTAAAATGAGCAATGCCGGATGAAAGGATCAAGTTGGTAACCCTCGGATAGATGGTTGCCGCTAATCTTAACAATAGTGAGAAAAAAATGGGGATAAACTTGAGCTAGAGAGAGGAAACAATGGAGCAAATGAAGATGAACTCGAGCTGAAAAAATGGAGGGCTCGGGGTGGAAGATGCAGTCTCCACCTCTAGTCCCGGGTTGCTCGCGTGCCCCACGCTTTTTGGCAGCCCTGCCAAGACACCTTTGGTCCCGGGTCGTATTACGACCCAGGACTAGAGCTCCCTCACGACCCGGGACAAGTGGAAAACGTTTGACCCGGGACTAGTGCCCCCCTCTAGTCTCGGGTCTTAAGCCACCCGGGACTAGAGGCAAAATCGGCCCTAGTCGAAAGGTCTCGTTTCTAGTAGTGCAACCGTCAGATAATTAGATTGATAGCTTTTGATCAAATACGACCAACCATCAATAAACAATTAGCTAGATGCACATAGGTTGTACCACAGTTTCTTAATTTGTTTTTCGCAACATAACTACTCCATGACAAGCCCTATATATTTTTTTTGTTTGTTTATTAGCAGTACCTACCCGTAAAGGGCCAAACAAGGTTGTCTGTTTTCTGAACCCTGGGTTCGACTACCCACACCTTAGCTTTCGAGATTACTTATGTGTATTAGTAATACAAATGCAATATTTCACAACTTGTTTAAGTACTCTCTTAGTCGTGGTGTCTCTGTAATATCAGTATTATTTTTTGTTAACTTGTTTTCATGTATTTGCCTACCCCAACTTGTTTGGGAAAAAAAGGCTTTGTTGTTGTTGTTGTTGTTGTTTTCATGTATTTAGTACAGATATTGCAGCTTACATTTTGAATAAATAAACAACAGAATCATGCCCACAAAACAATCATATCCATTCCCTGCCCGCAAAGTGCCCTCCATTCAGAAAGGATTATTCCACAAAAATACTCAGAAAGGTCAGCAAAGACTTGTTCTTAAAGGAGACAACATGTGGAACTTATAGTATCTGTCTGTACCAGATCGAACGATAAAGTATATAAGGTTTTAGTAAAAGCAGATGCTTCTATTGATCAATCCTATCTTTGAGTTGCATTGCACACTCTAATTCTCGAGATGAAGGAAACAATATCGACTATCCATGACTAAATCTAAGGGCAACTCTGGTATTAGTACTAAGACATGACCGCAGGCTTTCTTATGCTCACTTTTAATTAACTTCAGAAAGACAAAACTGGTTTGTATTTCCTATGTTCTCTGTGAGTTTGTTTTAATTTCCGAACGAACATCAATATGCATGGATAATACACTCTCACTAAAATCTTAACATAATTACCTGGAATACTGAAGTATCTTGTAGGCAATCTCTAAATCAACAGCAACACATGGGATGGACATGGCACGAAACTGCCAAGGAGCAAGAAGGTCGGCACTTTGCTGCGTGAAGATAAAACCTTCTCCTCCGTTATTGACCACTGCTGATGCTAACCCATACAATTGCGGCGTCAGAAGGACAGAGGTTACACTGAAACAGAGGACAATATTCCCCTTCACATCTGTACTGTTTGCAAGAGTCAAGTTACACCTGCAATTTTACATGGGGAATTAAAGCACTAAAATACATGCACATGTTATCTGGAAAAAACTTCAACATATACTGGCTATGGATCCATAAACAGCAAATACAAAAGTAAACAAATGAAACATGCACGTGTTCAAGTAGAGGATATAGTGTAGTCATAAATGCTATCCATGTAGAGCTTAATCTTGTGAAACTGATTTGCTCTTCCCATATGAGCAAACAAGGATTGTCCCTATAAGAGTGCAAATTCACTATTAGAATACGGAGTATTAATAATGCATATGCGAAAATATGTTAACCTTTATATTATGCAATGGTGCTTCCTTCTATTCTATGTAAAGACAACTAATCATGTTTTGCGAGCCATGGTGGATCTGCCAACTTGAAAATAACAGTCATGTCCTCAAGTAGCTTCAACCTGATTTTACAGCCAACATGCTATTTATGACAAAAATGATCATTTATTCACTTACGGAAGAAAAATCGTATGTTCAACTCATGAATTATATGCATCTGTAATTTTTTAACTTTTGTTCACAATAGGTAATATATTGTGACGCAGAACTTTCAAAATTGGCTAGAATCAAAGATCATGAACTAAACAATATCATAGTTACATAAAGACTGAAAAATGGTCCAGATAGATTCGCGTGATCACAAACTAAACACTTCCTTATTACAGGAAGAAAACCAATTGACAGTCTATTTGGTAAAGCATCGGACATGCAGAGTTCATATCTCAAATCTAACTACTCATCTTTAAGGTCATCATCGATTATTTTCTTGGCAATTGTGGATTACAGAGTATGAATACATGACCTCCATGGCGATTATGTTTACTGTGCCCATTTTGATGAACTCTTTTTCTACTTCCAATAAAGATGGATAGAAGATAGGAACATACCACAAGTGTCTGGCCATTTCCCATAATGATGGCAGTAGGAAACAACCGATCCATTGTTGATGCTGCAACTGTAAAGAGCCATGGAGCCAAGTTACCCACCATCTGGGCATAGGGTCCGAAATTCCCAGCTGCATATACCACCGGTATACCCTTTGCCACCGCGTGAAATGCGGGGAGGTGCCCCAACACGTCGACTATGGACAGCGATAAGACGTCGACTCCATCATGGATGGCGTCATCTATTGCCTTCATGACTGCTGCCTCACTGCATGTGGCTTCGGCTGGTGGCGCTTCCACGCTCCAGCAAGCCTTGTACACTGCGATGCGGGCTCTTGGTGCACCACCGCGTGCAACACCGGATGCAAGCCCATGGAAGCTGATGTTGTGGACAACGTTCCCCGCTGCTGTCGAGGCCACATGGGTGCCATGGCCGTTCAGATCTCTGGGAGACAAAAACTCACCTACTAGATGGGTTTCGTCGACAACGTCAGCATACCACCGTGCACCGATGATCTTGTTGTTGCAGCTCTTGGGGTCGAAGGACTTGCCAGATTGACAGGTCCCCTTCCATCTTGGGGGAGGGGGGCCATATCCATCATCATCGAAGCTCGGTGACTCTGGCCAAATACCTGAAGTGTGGAAAACTGTCAGGTTCTACCATGCAGTGTGCCATGCCATCAGATGCAGATTCAGTTAAGATGGCCCTTTCATCATTCCTGTTTGTATATTTGGATAGTACATACCATTTCTCCGTAAATGATATATGCAAGTCATGTTGCAAGATTCATGTGAGAACGATTCATGCATCACCAAATGCGTTACGACAGAAAAAAAAAATCAAACTTGCCTTACTGAGTGACAATATCCAACAATATATACACTAGTATCACGACCCATTAAATCATTTCTAAGCCGGATCAAGAAGGACAAGAATAGGAAAGCGCCTACCAGCAACAGATCACAATCACAACGTGCCCAGGAATCGAGGATGCCAGAATAAGATGCTCGCCGGTGCCGCCAGATCCAGATGAGGTGAGAAATTGGTGGCTGGGTGAGCCGAGGTCCGATGCGGAGGTGGGGAGCAAGAATCGGCCGTGCGGCGTCAGCAGCCAGAACGGCCTGGAAAGATCAGCGGCCGCGCAGATGGCTGGATGCTTGGATGCGGATGTTCAACACTGGGGGAAGCGAGATGCGGTGCAGAGTTTTGGATACCGGGCTTCACGAAACACACGTGCATAAACTTTTAAAATTTCTGACTTTTCATATACTGTAACCCTATTGTTGATTGGTCTTATGGCATAACTGTAAATATTTGTTGAAGTACTGTCAGGACCCGGTGGTCTCTGGCAGAGTTGGATCACGAAGAACAGAGATCCGATAGGGATAATAGGTAAAACATGATAAATTGAAGAACTAAAAAAGTACAGGAATTGAAGAACAGGAATTAAAGGACAAGATAAATTTAGGGTTTCATTTCTTGACCTTCCCAACCGGATACAAGGGTGCCTTTTATAAGGAGAGGCTAGCTACACAAGACCACAAGGGTGAAATACCAATACTACCCTTACCACTCCTAAACCACTAATAACCTCATATTACCTACTAATCCTATACCCTGACATTACTCCCCCCTTGAGACCATTGGTCACCAATGGATAAGTTTCTACAGAAACTTTAAACATTTGTCAATTATCCTTCGGAATTCATTCATTGTATCAAGGAGGAAGATATGTAGTGAAGATAATATCCATTTCCAAGATCTGAAAATAGTTTGGTGAAGACAGCAGCTTCTTTGCACTGTAATTCTTCTTGACACCTTGTGTGAGTGTGGCTGGCAAGCGAGCATCAACAAAGAAGTAGCATGCATAGGTAGTAGTACTAGTACTGTCCAGTAGCTGGATCAAGTGAATGTGCAGCAGCTTGTGTAAAAACAATAATGAATCAATGCCAGGATCCCAAATATGAGAGTTTATTCTCACTGGTAACTGAACAACTGATGCATCTCTTTCTTCTTGAGCTACTTTCCCCGATTTCAAAACCAGCCTCATGCGTAGAGTAGTAGGATTAGACATACATATTGCAGTCGAGCTGATCATGCTAGAATAGCAGACAAGCTGTTTGACTGGTTCTGAATATAAGCAGTCCAAAACAGTTGGCAAGCAGCAATACTGATCTTGGAGGAAAACATTACAAATGGTGCACCCGGAATGATACTGTAACAAGAGCGGTGCCAAAAAATGCTTCAGGTCCATCAGATTTGGCACTGCAGTTTTGCTTAGCATCGTGTCTTTGATTTTCAGAATACCGGGGTCCCAATAAAAGTATGGTCTACTACCATTTTCTGATGCCCAAAACAGAGAGATGTTGTTTTGACTGCAGGATGGGCTGAATGGCATGCATTTACATCCACTGAAAACACTTGAACAAGCAAACATTGCTGCATTTGGTGAAAGTTGTAAAACTTGACCCAGATGTTGCATTTTGCTTGAGATAAAAGGTAGTGAAACTCCTGGATCCCATAGCAGCCTGAGTTCTCTCATACTATGCTCACTGTTGAGCTGGCTGGAGCTTGTGACAACTGAATCAGAGGCTGTAGGTAGGACTGGACAATTGCAAGCCTTCTCATCATCTTGTTGCTGCAGCTCAAGAGGTAAATGCCGCAGATCTGTGGTAATGCTTGGGCAGGCACTATCTTCTTCATATGGCTGCTTCTCAGTATTGCTAGCAAACACACAAACAGACTCATTCAAGTCGCCCTCTGTTTCGTCGTCATCATAGATTGGCCGCTGATCTTCATGTTTCTGTTGCTCAATTGTGTTCTCTGATAAGAAAAGGACTTCATTCGGCAAGCTTTTAGTCCCTTCATCATAATCATCGGACATAGGCATCTCCTGGAATTCCTTGATGGCTTCTCGGGCCAGAAGGAGCTTTGATGCATCATTGTTCTTAATGCAATCCCAGATTGTCCCCCGGCTATTTTGCACAATTGCATGCCTCAGCTTCTCACTGATGGTCTCCAATTGGGCCTGAGCCTGAGCCAACAATTGTTGAATAACATGTGGTTGATGTTCTGAATTTTTCCCTTTCAAGTGAGGAATAACAGAGCAAAGATCATCGATGGCTTCAACTTGAGGCATTGCAACCTCATGTGTTAATTTTTGCTCACTAGTATTGATTTCAGCGAGGGATGCACATGAATAATCATAAAGAATTTGCAATTCTGCAGGATAAGCATGCCTAACATCTAGCTGACAGTAAGTACTGTATAGATACCAACCATGTGTAGCTCTCAAAGCATTATCAGCCATGTACTCATGCTGGTACTGGATTAAGACCTTACGACCATGCTGATTCAATGACTGAAATATTGTTTCCACAACTCCATATACAGAGAATAGGTGGTTGAGCACATCAATAGGCACTGGATGTTTTACCTGATGCATCACCACACTTAGCACTCTGCCTGGAAGAGTTGAACAGTAGCTCCATTGCATTTCATAATTAGAGCATGAGCTTGTGTCGAACATCTGAGGGGCTGCACTTCTATCACCATTAACTCCAGCAAATGGAAAGGCTTCTGCTGCAGTTGGAGTCGAGCAACTGAGGTTTGCATTCCATCTACCTGGTGTTGACATTTCACCAAACAGTTGGTGTGTGTAGCCTGGTACTGGCCTTTGATCAAACACCTCCTGTGCACCATGTTCGGCTTCTTGCTCGGCCTGGAGTTGAGCGGCGGCGAGCAAGGCGGCCTCTTCTGCCTCTGTGTCGATTGACGCCATGAGGGCGCATGCGGGGGGAGGCGGCAGGTAGGTAGCTCAAGCAGGGTACTTACCTACCTCCTTGGTGATGAAGGCGAAGCAGAGGAGCCGGGCGTGTGGCGACGCCGGGAGGAGTCCTTGCGAGGAGAGGACCGTGGTGGCGCCGTCGGTGAGCGAGGGCAGAGAGTGGGTGGGGTGCGGGTGGCGGCCGGGTGTGGGATGCGGCGGTGGACTCGCTCTGACGAGTGAAGGGAGCAGAGGGTTCGATCGGGGGATGGCACAGTCGTGTCGGCCGCGGGTGGAGGCGGAACCAGGCGCGGGCGGCGGCGCCGAGGTGGAGCTGAGGTCAAGGAGACCGGCGCGGGTCGAGGTCGGGACCGTGGCGGAGCGCCACCGGGGCGGAACGGCGCGGATGGCAGAGTCCGACGGGCTTCTAGGGAGAGGAGGTAGGAGGTGAGGAGGGGCGGATGGTGGAGGGAGCGGCAGGACGACGGCGACGTCGCTTGGGTGAGGAGGGAGAGCGGGTGGTGGTGGGATGCGGTGGCGATGGGGAAAGGGGACGGGCCGGATGGGAAGCGGCGGTGGACTCGATTTGTGGCTACTCGATTTGGGAACGGGATTTCGATGGAAGAAGAACGGAGTCGCCAGAATCGGAAGAGGACGAGATTTGGGGAGAGGATGCGAATCGGATCGCAAGAGAAGAAGAATCGCCAGGAAATCGCACGAAATCGACAGGAAGGGAGGGAAGGGTGGGAAGCAGGTCGATGGATCGACCGCTCTGATACCACTTGTCAGGACCCGGTGGTCTCTGGCAGAGTTGGATCACGAAGAACAGAGATCCGATAGGGATAATAGGTAAAACATGATAAATTGAAGAACTAAAAAAGTACATGAATTGAAGAACAGGAATTAAAGGACAAGATAAATTTAGGGTTTCATTTCTTGACCTTCCCAACCGGATACAAGGGTGCCTTTTATAAGGAGAGGCTAGCTACACAAGACCACAAGGGTGAAATACCAATACTACCCTTACCACTACTAAACCACTAATAACCTCATATTACCTACTAATCCTATACCCTGACAAGTACTCCCTCCGTTTAGGTCTCGCTGTTTTAGTACAATTGTACAAATTAAGTGTTGTTGTTTTACTACAGCGACACTTAATTTTGAAGTGAGGGAGCGTAATTTATGAGCTACACAAATGTGGCATATAGAGAGAATAGGCTATCGTCATGCTTAATAAATAAAGCATTCCCACCAATGGGATAAGTTGGTGGCAGTTGGCCGTCCAATCGGTTCCTACGGCAACTCGCAAGGCACATCCTCGATGATCATGCTCACGGCCACGGGCGGACGCAGCGGCCCGGGCTTCGATGCCGCCTGCCTCTTGGGCGAGAGAGCTTCTAGCTAGCTAATTTCCATCCGTCTGGGGCAAAAACTGCTACGTGTCATCGTGTGTGCCAGAAAATAAAATACACTTCAGCGTGTGGTGGCCTCTGGCCTGGCGGGCATTGAGCCATTTAAGACATTGGGCCTAGACATGGTATTGTCGCATGGGCAGCACGCCAGCAGGCAGCAGGGAGCACTCGATGGAATCGACCAAACAACCTGTTTGTTGCTAAATTTTTTTAAATAATACACGAAAATTAATTAATTCTGGAAATATTACGCAAATTTTATTTTTTTCAAAAATAGAATCCAGTCGGCGTTGCCGAAGCCGACAAGGGCTACTCGGCTTCGCCGAAGCCGATTAGCACTTGTCGTCGTTGCCGACACCGACAGGGCCCATGCATGCTGTATCCAGTACGAGCTTGCTCGTAGTCGGTGTTGGCGAAGCCGATAAGCTGGTAGTCGTCTTTGCCGACGACGATTAGCTCCGACGACGTGCACGCAACTCAACTCCTGGCTGATCCAAATTTGTTTCGCGCTCCCGGCTTTTATTCCGCCCTTCCTCTCCCGCCATATTTCTCCCGCCATAGTTCTCGCGCCATTTTGTTCCCGCCTTTTTTCTCCCGCCATTTTTCTGTCGTGCCTAATTTTCCCGCCAAACTTGCTCCCGCCTTGTATTTTCCCGCCAGCCTTGCTCCCGCCTATTTCTCCCGCCAATTGGTATGTGCTCGTCCTATAAAAACCCCGGGAGGAGATGTCGAGTTGGTAAGCATAGTCCACTCACTCGAACATGTCGAGATACAATTCAGATGGTAGTTTCCCGGCAGGAATGTCGGCACTCCTTTTGAAGTTTACGGCCGAGTTCAAGGTAGACAATAAGGAGATCCCATTCGAAGATATTGTTAGTCATCCACCTCATCTTCGTGAGCTATCAGCGAAGCTAGCTAGGCATGGGTGGCCATGGAGGAATTACAAGGAAATAGAAAAGGAACTCGTGAGGCTGCATGCTAGGTGGCAGAAGAAGAAGCTAACATATCCCACTGAAGCATATATGTTGGATGCTTTTCATCATCCGATGTTATGGGTCGAGGAGAGCGAGGACGAAGATGATATCTTCATGCCCACTGAAGCGAGCAAGAGAGCTGCAGCAGCGGCGGCGGCGTCGAAGGGCAAGGGTGCAGCGTCGTCGAAACGCAAGGCTGAAGCATCGTCGAAGGGCAAGGGTGCGGCGTCGTCGAAGGGCAAGGGTGCAACATCGTCGAAGGGGAAGAGTGACGCGGGAGGCTGTGTCGATGGTAGATGACTTTTCTTTTTCAATTTATGTTGTGTTGTCGGTACTACCACTTTTCTTGCTGTCTGTGTAAGTTGCAATGTTTGTTTAATAATATGTCTCGTACAACTTATTTTTCTCTGATATGTCTCGTACATAGATAATAATATGTCTCATACATAGATAATATGTCTCATACAAACATAAATATGAATATGTCTCACATATAAATATGAACATGTCCCGAAGATATCACTGACGCCTGCGTGGCCGAGGATCACGAGGAGGGGGCTGGACGGGCGGCGTCCTCCCGTACCTGTTTGGTGCCCGGGTTTGACGAGGCACTGTCAAGTCGTCGTCATCCTGTGTACCCTGTGTGGGGTATGGTGGAGGAGTCTGCTGAATGTGCGGCTGCGTGGGGAATTCTGGAGTGCTGAAAATGTTCATCCAGTTGGAGAATTCCTCCCCCGCGTGAGCCCGAGCCTCCTGGTCACTCCCCCACCCTGATCCAGATCCTGACGCCTGGTGTCCGGACGTAGCCGTGTGATAGCCATAGGCTCCTACAGATGGAATCATTAGTACATAGGAAATACGCACTCCCAATTGAAATATGAAAACAATATACGTACCGTAATCCGGGGCGGGACCTCGGTACTCAGGAGGAGACTGTGGCCGATACTCGTAACTGGAAGTGGGACCGTAACCTTGCCACGCCGAACCTCCTGCCTGGTCAGGAGGAGGTGGCCTGGGCTGTGGTGACATACGTGGACGCGGCTCATGTCGGTGATGCGGCTGCTGCTCGTGGTGCTGGTGCAGGAGATGCTGGTCGTCGTGCTGCTGCTCCTCCTCCTCGTGCTGATGCTGCTCCTGATGCATCTGCTGCTGCCGCTGTTGCTGCTGGCGTCGTGACAGGGGGCGCGGGGGGCGTTGTCCTGCCGGGTCGCGAACAACGTCCTCTGTGCGGGTGCACGTGAGTGTCGCGTAGACGTCCCGTAGCTTCCCCTCCAGCCTCCTGAACCAGGATATCGGCTGCTCCCGTGGTACCAAAAGAGGGCCAGTGGAAAGAGAACGTCCATACTGAGCGGCCTCATTCTGAATCTCCTGTGTCAAATAGGCCTGACAATAGAAATAAAAAGTATTACATATATATACGTCAAAGCATGTAGCAGTTAAATGAATTAGTGAAAATATATTACCGCGTGCTGTCTGGACGCAGAAGTGTCATATATCGGGTATGTATCCCACGTAGTAGGGGCAGGTATAACCTCCGGGTCAGAGTGCAGAACGATACGTATCCGTGTTCCGGACATGTACCTCTGCAAGTAGGTATTGTATAGAGTGATATCAAACCCGAGAGGCTCGACCCAAAGCCGTGTTCCTTAGGCGTGCGAGTGATTAGGGGCTTAAGTTTCCTTGGATTCCCCTCTAATGCCTTAGCACGGTGCCCACGATCTATGGTAGCATCAAGCAACCACATTCCCTCCATCACTGCACATATTAGAATCCCAGAGTTAGTATCACATTTAATACAAATTCAAACAATGTGACACATTTAATACAAATTCAAACAATGTGACACATTTAATACAAATTCAAACAAGTTACACTTAATACAAATTCAAACATAGTTCCACACTTAATACAAATTCAAACATAGTTCCACACTTAATACAAATTCAAACATAGTTCCACACTTAATACAAATTCGAACATAGTTCCACACTAATACAAATTCGAACATAGTGCCACACTTAATACAAATTCGAACATAGTGCCACACTTAATACAAATTCGAACATAGTGCCACCTAGTTTCTTCCTCTCGCTCTTCGTCCTCGCCCACGCCCGTTACCCCGCGCACGCACGGGAGGTCTCTCTCCAGGAAAAGTGGGACAATCAGGGTCCCTATGGCCAAATTGGTTGCATTGAAGGCATTGCACCCTGGGGCCTCCGGCTTCCGATTCATCCATATCATTCCTGATGCGACGACACTGCCGTCTGCCTACCCCATCACGCAATAGCTCAGGAGCTGGAATGTACACCCTCTCACCAGGGGTTACAGTGTTGAAGTTACCCATTGATCGAAATCCCATCATCTCACCTGTCCAAGTATTGATAACTGCCTCTTTCATATAATAGGAGACACGAAGGAGATTGCGTTCAACCGTAACTGTCTGCAGGCAGCGAGGACATGGGAGCAAGGAAGGTGAAGCAATTTTGGTTTGTTGCAGGTGCACTCGCAAGTTGGCCAAACCTCATTACCAATCTTCACCTCATGCGTCCTCACCTCGTTTGCACATCCGAACTTGTTGTGGGCTAAGCGGACCTCAAATCTCCTTTCTTGATTCCCAACGGCAGTTACACTGTGGGAGCAACATTTTGCCAGCTTCTCATTCATGTACTTCGTAACCTTCTCACAATAAGGCGAGGTCGGGTTGTCCACATTATGCTTCTCAGCTCTTTCACGTCTATCTCTGAAATATTTCAATGTGCCATAGAAAATACCCTCCACGATGGCTGTTAGTGGCAAGGCACGGTTTCCTCTGAGGACAAAGTTGTATGTTTCAGCCAGGTTCGTTGTCATGACACCGTATCTTGCTCCATGTGTGTCGTGCAACAAAGACCACCTCTCTAAAGGTTCATGCTCTATCCACTGCTGAAAAGTTTTAATTGTCCTCCCACCTCTTCTCCTAGTTCCTGGCGGGTCAAATCCGGGTAGGTCGCAAAGACCAACAGGCTCGTCCTCCTCGGCAGGTGGTCCGGTAGCTAGTTGTGCAGCAACAGCTTCTGCATGTGCAAGAACAGCTGCTGCTCGTGCCCTCTTCCTGTCACGAACATGTCTCTGCGTGCACAAATCAAGTCTTTCACGTATCTTCGTGTACTTCCATTCTTGGTTCTGCTTGCAGAGTTTCTTGAATAGGTTCATCAGGTCCTTATTTCTAAACTGTGAGAAGAAGTTGGCACCTAGATGGCGCATGCACCAACGGCTCTGCATGTCCTGCCATGGAGTCTGTTCCTCAGGCACAGGATTGGTGAGTGTCTTTATCGCGTTGAGTATACCTGCATGCCTGTCATGAAGGATGCACACGTTCGGCTTATCCTTCACAACTGCTATTTTCAGTTGCCTGAAGAACCAAGTCCAACTGTCAATGTTCTCGCTCTCCACAAAAGCAAATGCGAGGGGCACAACCATATTGTTACCGTCTTGACCAATTGCAGTCAGGATCTGTCCCCTATACTTGCCTGTGAGAAAGGTGCCATCTACACATATCACCGGACGGCAATGTCTGAAAGCCTCGATGCATACGCCGAATGAGAAAAACACTCGATGCAGCACCCTCACAGTTGGGAACTCTGGCCTGAACAAATCTTGGATATCTACATAGGTGCCTGGATTCCGGTACTGCAGAGTATGCAGCAGCCGGATAACAGAGTCATATGCGTCCAAATATGAACCAAATCTGTTCTCAAGCGCCGTATGCTTAGCCCTCCAAGCCTTGCCATATGATATTTCGTACTTAAATGTGGCAGCCACTTTTGTCTGGAGGGCACTCACTTCCATCGATGCGCAGGACACTATCTCCCTGTACAGCAACCGAGCTATAAGCGTGGAAGAAAGATTACGGTGCTCTGCTGGGATATTTTCAATTCGACAGGAGTGAGGTACGAAGTCACTTATCCTCCAACTATAGCCATTCTTTGGGAGATGTCCATGCACCCTGCCGGGACAAGTTATTGTCTCGCATTCCATTGTCAAATATTTTTGACTTGACACGGTAGTTCTCATAACCCTGTGGGTGGACAATGCCCATTTAACGACTGCATCCCTCAAAGCTTGCTTGTCAGTATACAAAGCACCCTTCGCAATGTTGTTCTCATGATATTGCCATGCCGAATCATGACCATCGTTTATAGTCATCGCCGAAGAGTGGTCCTGATTCCATGCTGCAGGATTAGGTACCTCATCTTCGTTCTCTTCCCCGTCTGACTCATCGGAATCATCGCCTTCAGCACTATAGCCATCTGCATCTTCATCTTCCATCTCGTTCTGCATGTGCCCGTCTACCTCGTCGCCATCCGCCTCCGCACTGTCATATACCTCAGTGTCCCCTCCATGTACTTGACTGCTCTGCCCCGACTCGTTACCACCACCACCAAAATCAGACCCATAATGTGACATAGACATGTCCATCTCTTCACTTCCATGTCCAGGATCATAAGCACCCTCACCTTCATGGGCACTAAACTCGTCGTCAGGGGCAGTGACCTCGTTCAGGGCGGGAAGAACTAGGGCACAAGGACAGCAATTCCTTTTTGCGCAGCCTTTTAACCATCGCACCCAATCAGTATCACACTCTAGTGGTTTCAAAACGAAGTAAATATTTGTCCTTGAATAACTCCACCAAGCATGAACACTGACGGTCTGTGTCTGACTATCAAGCCCTAAACTTCCCGCCACCCAATCTTTTACCTGACTTACAGACCATGTTTCAGCAGCTGGCAGGTCGACATCTATATACTGAAACTCACTCAGATCAGCTCCCGTATCACACATTTGGACTCTACCAGGACCATAGAAAAACCTGATCTTCACTAAATCAGACATCTCCGCTGACATAAATAAATATTGACCATCGTTAATATTACTCCGCATAAATAAAGTCCTAAAAAAAAGCTACATTTTTTCAAATTAACCTACAAATATAGCTACAATTATTACTACCGTCACAAACTATTTTACCATCGTTAATATTACTCCGCATAATAAAGTCCTAAAAAAAAGCTACATTTTTTCAAATTAACCTACAAATATAGCTACAATTATTACTACCGTCACAAACTATTTTACCATCGTTAATATTACTCCGCATTAATAAAGTCCTAAAAAATATAGCTACATTTTTTCAAATTAACCTACAAATATAGCTACAATTTTTACTACCGTCACAAACTATTTTTCAACAACACAAGTTCATACCCTAGAATTTTGATAAATCGAATTATACCCTAGAAGCGTGAGAGGCGACGGCGTCCGGCGGTCTCGAATCACCGGTGCACCAACACGAGCAGCACCACCACAATGCAGCCCTCCAGCACCACCACGCAGCCCTCCAGCACCACCACCACCATCACCACCACCACCACCCGCCAACCATCACCACCACCACCACCCGCCAACCATCACCACCACGAGCTATCCCATCAGGAGATCGGAGTTGCCCTAGCCTCCCTCAACCTTCTAGCACCGATTAATGGTGGCAAACGTGAAGATTATTGGTCTAAATGGCTGGTTTAATTTGGTTTGTGTGGAGAGTGCAGAGAGGAAAGGAAGAACTCGTATGAGTGCAGAGAGGAGCTAGCTAGAGAGGAAGTGAAGGAAAGAGAAGAGAAGGGTGGCAGAAGGGTGCGCGTGCTGCGAGATGCTCCGCATGCCCTTGTCGGCATCGCCGAAGCCGACAAGGCCCACCTTATCGGCGTGGGGACGACGACTAGTCGCTCCGTCGGTGGCGACGTGAGCGCGACGTGACGCGTGCATGGCCATGCAGTATTCAGCTTGTCGGCTTCGCCGAAAACGACAACCACCCGTACTCGGCTATGCCAAAGACGATTAGCGCGTACTCGGCTTCGCCGAAACCGATTAGCTCCTGTCGGCTTCGGCAACGCCGACTGGATTCTATTTTTGAAAAAAATAAATTTTGCGTAATATTTCCAGAATTAAATAATTTCCGTGTATTATTTAAAAAAAATTAGCCTGTTTGTTAGCATGCATCTCAGTCCCTAATTTACACAATTACACTTCGATTTGAAATAGTTTGTACACGAAATATATGTGCTTCGACGACTAGATTCCATTTCCGTGATCGGCTTCGAGTTTCGTTGACTGCAACTTCTCAATTTCGGACCAATGTTTGTCCCTTTTTAGACGAATTTCGTCAAATCCGTCGCACTCTTTTGAAATTTGCTTTGACGAGTAGGTTTATCTCGCCGTTTCCCACAACTTATGTGTTGTAACTTCTCTATTTTGGCAGATATATACGAATAGATATTGTTCTGTAGGTATGTACATGTTCACACTCTTCTTGGTGTACATGTGTTTTTCAATCTCTCGGTCATCTTCGTTAAACCTCCGCGTATCGTTTAAAGGGTTCAACTCAACCAATTGTGAACTTTCCTAAGATCGGAAGTGGATCTAGATGGTTTTCAAAAGTATGGTATGATAAATTGATAAGTATGATTACATATAATATAGCGAGTCTTCTATTGCTTTCTTTTAAAGCCACTCGGAAGCGCACACCGTTTTGGCCCAACTCAACCAGTTCAGCAGTCGGAGTTTCGTTAATCTTTTGAGAGTTTTTGTTAATTTCTATCATGTCTAATTTTGGCGCATATGAGCATTTTAATGTGTTGTGAACTTGTGAACATGCAAATGTGTGGTGAGTAATGTATTATATTCCTGTTTCTGCGTTAAAACTATTTTGAACACAATATTTGCTCCATATTTCGTACATTTGTTCGAGAATTTTTTAATTGCACTGCGGCGCGCCCAGGCTTCAACAAATTCCTGGGTCCGCCACTGCTCACGGCTTAGTGTATTTGGAAGCGAGCCAACGCGGTCATCTTCGACGGCACTTGGCCGGACCTTGCTGGCCTTCTTCATACTATCAAGTCGGAGGCCGGAGGGTAGGTGGTAGCCGGGGCATCGGGCCTTGTTGTGCTTCTTCAACCAGCTTAGTTTTAGAGTGTGTGTTGTATTGTCGGGTGGTCCTCCCTTCGGGGTGTAATCAATTGTTTCTATCAATATATCGAAATGCAAAGTTTTTGCGTTTTATCGAAAAAAAAAACTTGACAAATAAAGAAAACGGAAATTGGTAGGTCCATAATCGAAATCAACATATCTATGTTGTATCCCCATATTTTTATTTAGCCCACAACTGAAATTATGCATTATGGGATTTTGTACATACATAGTTCACATCCACATGTGCTATATTCTACTTTTTACGATTATAAATAATTTTTATTATTTTTTAGGTAAGAGGTTCATCTAGCTCGCGAAAAAATAGGTCCTGGCCCCTTTTTATAGTGCAAATATTGTTTTGCTAATACCATGGTATATAATATGCTGAAGCCAAACACGTCAAAGTATTTGAACCCATGGTATTTTCAGAACCCACAGTATTTTGATAATACTTTAAGAAAAAACTTTTGTGTCAAACTCATCATGTTTGGAAGTCCTACGGAATAGCAGGCATATGAATGGATTGCGTAGGGAGTTTGATAACCTCAATCCTTTGATCTATAGGGTTTCCATATGAAACATTCCTTAGGATTTAAATCATACAAAGTTCCTATGAAAATTCTACAAATGAGGGGACATGCACATGTATACAAATGAGAATATGACCGTTAGGACAGGCCGCTCTCGCGACCGCAACCGGCGCGTCGCCGCCGGCCGCCCCCGCGCTGCCCCTGCTGCCCCAGCCTTCTCCAGCGTTCCCTCCGCCGCCGCCGTGCCTCCCGCGTGGATTCTCCCCGGCCTTCCTCGGTTTGGAGACGCCTGCGCGCTTCCCGGCTCCGTCTGATCGAGGCTTGCTGGTTCGGCTCGCGCCGCCGCCGCCGACCGCCTCGGCCCCTCGCCGGCCGTCGTCCGTGTAATCTGGTGGCACCCGTGGCGCGCGCCTGCTCGGCGACCAGGCTTCGACGCCGCCCCGCTCGGGCCTGCGGGTGGCCCGCTCCGCTCCAAGCCCACCTCGTCGCCGTCCGCCTCACCTTCTTCCCGGTCGCCTCCCGCGTGCTCAGGCGACGTCCGTGGCACGCACCCCCACGGCGCCCAGGCTCCAACGCCGCCGGCGTGCCGCTCCACCTCGTCGCCGGCCTCCTCGCCGCGGGGCCGCCCTCCGCTCCGCTCCATCGTCGTTGTGTCGCCCTCCCGCCTGGATGCGGAGGGATGGCTCACCGTTCCTCCACGGCGCCGTCCGGCTTGCCGGCCTGACGGCGGTGGGGATAGGCCCAGGCCACGTGACTCCCTGGTCAGCGCGGCTGCGCATCGCTTCCGGAGGCGCACGGAGGGGCTGTGCGCCCACTGCCTCGACCCCATCGACCACGACCACGGCCACCGCTCCTCCACCTGCTGTAAGCCGATTCGGTGCCTCTCGTGCAAACTCTCCGGCCACAAGGAGAGAGATTGCCCGCTCCGGTGCGCCTCCAAGTCTGCTCGCCTAGCCAACCATCCTCCTCGACAGCCTGCATCCTCTCCCCTCACGCCGGGAGCCCTTTCATGGGCTGATGTCACCGCCGCTCCACGCGCCATCCTGGGGCCTGCTCCGTCAAGGTCCGCTGATCCACCGCCGCCGCCGCCCTTGGAGCACGCTGCGACGATTCATCCGCCACAACTCGTCGCCCCTCCGTGCGCTTGCCTCCACGCCGACGAGATGCGTGCCATCCTCTCCGACATGGCCGCATCTCTCCGGGCCGAGCTCGAGGAGCTCATGGCCGACGCCGTCGCTCCCATCCTCGCCGCTTCGACGGCCGTGCACAACTGGATCGAACGCGCGAGCGGCATCACCCAGTCGCCCTCGCCTTCTCTGAGCGGCGACGAGGTTGTGCTTGTTGACGAAGCGGCGTGCCGGCTGGCAGAGATGAAGCTCAATGGCAAGCCTGATCCCTGCCAGGATTTCAAGTCGCCATGTGCTTCGCCATCGTGCGGCTTCGTGTTGGAGGGACTCGTGGCCACACCAAGTCCGTTTGGGGATCTGCAGCAACACATCAGCTCCGATGTGGCGACGACGCTGCCATCGGACACTGATGACATTGTCGCCGTCGAGTCCGCTTTTGTCAAGGAAGGTATGGAGCCGTCGCGGGATGCTAAATCCGAAGAGGACGCTGAGGCTGCCGTGTTGGGTGATCTCTTTGCCCCCCCGCCGGTCTTTGGCGGCGGTGGAGGGTGCTCTATCGTTGATGTTAGCAGGATGGGGGTGAGCGCGGACGGAGACGTCGTGACCCCGTTGCTGACCTCAGTCCAAGACCTCTTCACCAGGCCGGATGTGCCCTTGCTTCCTTGTCCTGCACCTCGGACACCGGTCTTGGCCCGTGTTGAGGTGTCAACGCCGGAGATTCGGCACAGTGCTCGGCTGGGAGACAAACCGAAGATGCACACCATGGATAAAGTTACCCACGTGCTGAACAAAAAGATGGGAATTCAAGTTGCAGATGATGCCCCTTTGGAGCAGGCTCGGAAGCAGTTTGTGGGTAGCTTCAAGACACAGATGTCTGACTCGTCCTTGCAGGGCCTCGCTCGTCCTTTCAAGCTGAACATCCCGAGCCTTGCCGCGGTTGACGACGCGCTCTTGGGCCTGGCTGGTCCAGGGGTGTGGAGTTTGCGCCTTCAGCCGAGTAGGAGGCATACTAAAGTTCTTCTGCCCTTTCCAGCGTGTGTTGGACCATGTCGAGGGCCGTGTTGTAGAAGTTATGATCGGCTGAGTTTTACTCTAGCCGGTTTTGTATCTTCTTTTTATTTTGGCTTAGGCTTCTGATATTTGCTTCTTCTATATCAATATAGAAGGCAAAACTTTTGCCTTGTTTCAAAAAAAAAATATTCTACAATCCAAGGAGACCAGCATTAGATGCGTGAGAATCAACCTGAGTCAATGACACCGATGATGATACCCTCTCCCATTCCAGCACTTGCCAGAACTCCATTCGGCTGGCCGTAGGGCAGTCCCATGAAGTCCCAGCTGCGAGTGGTATGCGTAGTATGCATTTGGTTCATCCTCACACTCAGCACGCCAGGTAGCCCTGCATAAAAAATGAGAAGAGATCCTTGTCAATTTTGCCTGTCTCATTCATTCATTAGGCTTGTGTTGCACGCGTTGTTACCTCTGATTGTTTCGGCCTGTGATTCTGTGAGCATTGCAGAGAAGCCAGAGAATCCATGCTTGTAGCTGTAGACGATCGACTCGGTAGCCGCGTCCTCGCTTCAAAATGAAGAAACGTACTGTGTTTTATTGTGGTGTACAAACAATATATATGGCTGAAGTGCAGAAATATGTACCCCCTCCGATCCAGAAAATCTGTCGGAAGGTATGCATAGGAGTTTAACATGTCACGTTGTTTTCTCCCGACATTTTTTATGGACCGGAGGGAGTATTTTTTTTTCGTTTGGTACCTTCCGAGAACTGAAGCTAGCATGCTGTGGTGCGAGGCAGTGGCGTCATCAGCGTCCTCGTGCTGTCTCTCCCCCAAGTAGACGATGTACAGCTTAAAAAGAGCATATGATGTACAACGAAAATCAATTTAGCACATCCCACGGCTACTATTTCACTTATTGAGAAATACCAAGTGTGGAGTGATGATAACTACTTTTTGTACAATGGTACTAAAAATGTTACAAGTAATCCATACCTTATTCGCTTCGTCTAGTTCAGACGAAGCGAAACCGATACCGTGAAAAGCAAAGACTAGACGAAGCGAAACCGATACCGTGAAAAGCAAAGACCGTGGTGAAGATCAGGGCACATATGATCGGAGCATATTGCCTTGTTAAGAACATGTTGCATATGTTTCTGTTGGCAGCCGAGTTGCTGTGAGGGTATATTGGTTGAATCAGGGCCCCCTTTATATACTCATGATCGCTCATGTATTCCCCTAAACAAGTTTATCTCTCAGGTAGTATAGGATAACATCAATCGTACTTGAGCATTGTTTAGCAAATCCTGAAGCTTCGTTGGCATGCACGGACTGGGAACACAGCCGGGAATGCAGAAACTTCAGATGGATCCTCCGCAAATTTCCAAGTCAAACTTGTTGATAGCTGAACGTGGCAGCAATTGATCTGATTTGCGGTGCCCGGCCGCTAAATTTCCGAGTCAAACTTCTTGTTGATTGGCAGTCTGCTTGGCTCACGGTGAGATGTGCAACGCTTCCACGTGCACACTGGGTTCGTACGAGAGCAAAATTGTTTTTGCCTGAAATCTTGAATACCTGATGAGCGTGTCTCCCTATTCTTAGGATGATATGATTATGTAAAGTGATCATGGAATCATGGATACGATGCGTACAGGTGTTTGATAAACGTATTGACTGAACTGTTGAATGAGAGAGTTCAGAACCGGCTTGGGTTGGATACAAACCATGGGATAGATGCATGGCTTTCTAGAAAGCGTGATGTCAAATTTTGGGTAACTTTTTCTTGGCAAAACTTTTGTAACATTGATCATTACAAAAATATTTAGATTGGTAAGATGAATATGGAGTACAATCAGATTTGTCATAAAAACATTTTCACAATCTATAAACAATATATCATGCTTTTTCTGTGATGCGGAGAATTATCAAATTATATTAACATGAACCCGAAACATTAATTTTCAGAGATGCATATTGAAGACCGTATGGTTGGTCCGTTGTATGCGATACGACTGACAGTTTCACTTGTTTCACATAATAATATCTCAAATTTCCTTCCATCATGCATATGATGCACTTGAGATGATAGTGCCACTCGAAGGTGGTGTCAACATAATCACAACATATTTTTAGAACAAATGATATTTCCATAACTCAAAAGATTTGTAACTTAATCATCCAAGAAGGGATAGATCCAAAATATTCTTCGATAAACGGGACAAGAAATCCCACAAATTCACAAGAGTATTTCCATCGCCAAGATTGCGACCTTATTAGAAAACTTGGGACGAAACCCACAAATCTTTCAAACCAAAACTGAAAAGTAAATTGAAGATGCCTTCATCTTGTGGACGAAAACTTCATGTGCCGAGCTTGACGCACATCCCCATCTTTTACCCTTCCGCCACCTTACTTCCCGCATCTCCTATATCAAGTGCATAAAATAATTAGCAATTGATACTCCAGAGTTACTAGTAAGATTGACAAATATCATTTCAAGTATAACTCTTATACCTTTCTTGCCTTTAGCAGATTTGTTCTTCTGCAGCAGGAATTTCTTGCATCCTCTTCCAGTGTCCCTTTTTCTTACAAAAGAAACACTCGGATTCCTCCTGAGCCGAGATTGCAGCCTTTTCCAATGCCTTAGCATTTTTAGACTTCTTGGTTCTCTTCTTCTTGAACTGTGCGGTTTGGGTAACCATCATAACTTGATTGTTTTCCCTCTTCACACTAGGTTCAGCAGTTTTCAGCATTGCAAGGAGCTCATTTGGTGTCTTCTCCAACCCATTCGTGTTGTAATTCATGATGAAACCGTTGTAAGACGGTGGGAGGGATGCCAACACCAAATCTATACTTAGCTCGGCTGGAATAGGAAATCCCAGAGCCTCGAGCCTTATACCATAACCAAACATCCTGATTACATGCTCGCTCACAGAGCCTCCTTCTGCCATATGACATGACCACAGTGCCTTTGTTATCTCATAACGCTCGGTCGTATGCAGCAATTTGATCAAACTTCTTCTGCAACTCAGGTTCCATACGTGTCAACATGAGACACTGAACAGAGATCGCAGTATCACTCTTCAAGGTGTACGCATCTTTTTCAGCTTCCGACGCATCGTCATTCGGCTCATCGGGAAGAGGGCCATCGAGAACATACTCGCTCTTCGTGTTCCTAAGAACAATCCTTAGGGCGCGAACCGAATCAGCATAATTGCTCCCACTCGCAGTTAGGGGCTTCTTCTCAATCAGTGGTCCAAGGTTAAACGTGGGTGCTATCTTAGCCATTGATCTACAACAATTAAGTTCACTTAGACATGTTCATAATTATTATCTAGCACTTGCGGAATTTAAAACTAAATGTAAGTGCTCCCACTAAAATTGATATTCCTCAGGATCAAATTAGTGTATACGAAATCCACGCTCAACATACGATCAAGAGATGGATACATTTCATTGAACGTAGTTTACAATGGGTAGGTCAACAGACCAATCACTTCCTGCCATGACTTTCGCTTCATCTTTCGATGGATATGCTCCGAGCTCATAACTAGTTATGCCCGAACGTCAAGACAACCAACCGCTTTTGCTACAGGTTCGATACACTGCACGCCTCCCGAACCCTTGGCACGCATGACTCGTGGACACATGGCGCCCGATGACAAGCATCCGGGTTGACGCTGCTACAAGTTGGAAGAGCACGAACTCCTTGATATTAATTAAAATCGCAGCTACCGAGGAATCTCCCAAATAATCACACTACTGCGCAATCAAGGGAAGAGCAAGAAAACGGATATAAGACATGCACAAGTAAATAACACTTCGTGATGTAGTATAGTCTTCTTCCTCCTTCTTCCGGTGGCGCCTCCACCGGTGTGGCCATGTCGAGGTTCACGACACTTGCATGCCTTCTCCTATCCTCCACTATCACCATAGCTCGACAATAAGAATATACGGCACGCCGGCCACCAAAACAAAGGTCAGTCATCAAAACATAATTTCGACACTATACCACATCACATATCCTGCAAAACAGAGTTAGACACCTCTAACGTTTGTGTTTTGCAATTTTAGCGTGGCTGTAGGATTCCCAAAAACCCGGAAAAAACTACGGCCCTCACCAAGCATGATTATTCATGTTGCTAGATTGACATTGCAGGGTGATGGACATCTCAACATTACGAAAACGTTGTGGGTCCCCATCTAAACAATTGCACTGCACGTGACCCCCGTGTGGACCTAGTCCACATGCCCTTTCCACCATCAAGTCAACGAGACCAACTATAGAAAGACCCGGAGCTACTGAACCACTTCGTTGGCGCCGACGAGCATACTAGGAGCAGCCGGAAGGTCTGCGGATTGCCAGAAGTCCGTAAGATCAAACTACGCCGTTGGAAACAATTCTCGATAGTTTATTGGGAGTAAACATAAATAAACTAAATGTTAGAAGAAAAGACTTCAATAACATACTTGCACAAACTTATGCAATGCCCGCACACCATGTGCTCTAGATCAAATCATGTATCTACGCATAGAAAGCTCTGATACCACTATTGGGTTGCATGCACGGAAATTTAAAATTTTCGTCCAACATACTGCGCAACGCTCCATCTACTATGAAGATACATGCGAATACGAAGATTCAAAGATCTAAATTGAATACGTTACCAACACCGAACTTGCGAAAAAAGCGTTGATGACGTAGTTGATGTAGCCTGTCGCCTGATAAGGACATGATTAGCCGGGATACGACCAAAATTGTTATTCCAGGACTTATTTTTCAGATGATTTCTATTAACAATTATAAATTAGATTTTGTTATCCCGGGACAAAAATACGACACCATCATTTGTCTTATGCAGAATTATCAAAGAGCTATACAAGCCACGGATTAAAATGCGCTGATCAGTGGTATTTGCTGCCATGGAAAATGCAATTCCATGCACGTGACCATCAAAGTCCATGCATCGTGGGCAAGCCAAGGAAAGAACCAGCCATGCATGCTGATCGATCGATCCAAGAACCATGCTTGCTATCTGCTGTCACCAGTACACACGACATCATTGAAGGAAAATGGGCTTCGACCATATTCACGCGCGGAACCTCCACATGTTGGGCCAGATCCTGTCGTTACTACTCAGCCCAGCTATTCTATCGTGTACGAAGCTCACGCGTCGAGCGTTTCCGGCCGCCGGCCGTCAATAAATAGTCAACCAACTCGGATTTTGTTTACTTCAAAAGAACTCAGCTATTTGCTAGTCTTCGCCATAGGCACGAGTGTCGGCTAGAGCTCCTGTACTACGCACTTGTAGAATCCCGTTTTCATCAATAAAGCTCAACTTTCATCCGCAATTCTTGATTGCAATATTAGTTCTTACTTGTTTCTCGATCGCAGGTAGAACTAGACCATCTGGTCAGACTGATCGTGCTTCAGCAGGATTGGTAACCTCAGGAGATTGGTTTAGCGATCGCTAAGGCGCTGCGTACGTGTGCGTAGTAGTCGGGTCGCCAAGGTCGAACTCCACCAGAATCGACGTATCTTCATCTCATCGAAAGATCGGACACCTTTTGCCCTATCATCGCCGATTCTCTCGACCAAGCCTGGTAGAGAGATTCCGGCGTCTTCTCCTCCTTGCCTTCTCACCTTGATCCAGTAGAGTGAGGGTCAACCGTTGAGATCCGACAGATCACCCCTCCGAGAGCTTGCACGCGTACGCCGGGAAAGGTTCAGCAGGACTTCGCCGTCCAAACTTGAAGCACTACTGGTGTATATGAAGCTGGAGATCTCAACACATGAGGAGAGAGAGATTAGATCTAGTCTAATTGGAGAGGGATCCTCTAAACCAACTAGAAGAGATCTCAACTTGTGTGTCTCCAAATAGGAGGGGGTGGGGGTTTATATAGATGGCCCAAGAGGGAGAGAGACTTGGGGAAGGGGAAAGCCCCCCAATCCCAATTCGGTTTGGGAGGAGGAGTTGGAGTAGGATTCCAACTCCCCCCATTTCCTTCCACCGCCGCCACCGCCGGGTGGGGCCCCCTTGTTCCGCACCGACCTAGGGGGGTGGGGCCCGCCCTAGGCCGGTCGGCCTTGGCCGCCGTCTCCGCCGCCTCCCCCTATGGGCCACAAGGGCCCATTAGGGTTTCGGCTCGGGGGAGCCTCCCCCCATGGCGCCTTGGCCCACCACCACGGGGCCCATCTTGGTAGCCCCAATGGTGGGCTCCAATTTATTTATATTTTTCCAATTATTAATTAATTAATTAATCAATTAATTCTTTTGTCTAATTAATTCCAAATAAACATTTTCCTTTTTACAGAAAATTACCGGAATTAATTACTTATCATATAAAACACTTTTACATGATCCGGGACACCCAGTGTCTGCTCACAAAACTCACTGGATAAATATTTCCATCCTTTATAAACCCTCGGAATAAATTCGACCGTGATAGCAACTTCTATCAAAATATAATCTGTCTGATAAAACCATATCTATCACGCATACATTATTCCGGTGATACTCTCCATGTTCTAGACCAACCAATATACACAACTAACCAATCCTAGTTTAAACGTGTCCATCCTACATGTTCGATAAAGTCTAGCTATAATTGGATATCCTTATCCAATCACCGGCCAGGGTCAGGTCCGCGGACAACCTGAATAACTGCTACCGTTATGCAAAGACACTCTGTTGAACCTGTTGGCTATTTAATATATAATTTCCATTACTCGCGATACCAAAACTTCGCCCGAGATATAGATCCGTCGATGACACCATGAATCACTTATTGATTCATTACATCTTTGTCTATCTCGTTAACCGGCAAGTTCTCTTTACTCGTTTCCGTATTATGATATCCCACACGGTATAACTTCACCATGCATTATCTGCAGAACATATTGGATACCTTATAATAACGAGTGGGCCTAGGACGTATCTCTCTAATCACCGAGGAGCAGTTTCCCATCTCAGAACATTAGGTATTATGCACACCTTGGGAATCACCCAGTGACTGCTGTTTTACCACCCAGTTACGACAATGGTGTTGACAATACCAAAGCATTTCTTCCAGTATGCATAACCCTAATAACCTCATGGTTGCAGGATATGTTATATAATAACCTTACTGTGATAAAGCTAAGGACAAAAATACAATTTAACGGAATCTCTTAGCATATCAAAACTTGGGTCTACCCGTCCATATTATTATCCAATAATATGCCACTCATTGATGCTGACATAAACAATGTCCGTGACTAGGAAAGCAGTGTCATCAAGCAATCAACAAATTAGTCCGTAAAAGAACTAGGGTACATTTTAAGTGTTCATATTCACTACACGTGCGAGTGAGCTTTCCTCTAAATCACATATTCAGAAACCACCGCAGTTATAGCATAGAGAATAAGAAACATAATTAATGAATCAGATGTATAAATACATTGCCTTTTGGGCATACATCCAACATTAACAACTTAAAAATGTTTATTATACTAAGTTATATTTTTCATACATTTCTCATATGTATCATTACAAGTATATTCGTAACTACACCGATATTATATCTGTTTTTCATTTTTTTTTGTATTATCTAGTTTGGAGGATTTTTTTTGCAATGAAGAACACCAAAAATTTGAACAATCATTATTTTTACATTTCCACCAAAAAATTATATCGTTTATGTATTATAATGTATATGTATACATGAGTTTCATCAGTATACTTAAATATATATTACCTGGTAGAATATATTTACAATATATATGGATCTAGCAAATAACTTGGTACATAAATCTAGAGTACATGAGCATGAGTTGTAGGTGCAATTAAATAGATAAATCTATAGCCCAGGGAGTGTCAACTAGTAGTCTATACCTAAATCCCCTCTTTCACTTACTCTTGCTGGAGGTACTTATTTCTTCATATTAATTTGTCCTTCTTCTTTTGGGGGCCCAACTACTTAGCCACCTACACATGTCTGATATGTACTTCTCATCAAACTCATGCAATTCGAAACATGCATACATAATTAGAATACAGAGTTTAGTGATATGCAATGTTGTTCATTTGAAATTTGGATAGATTATCTAGAAAAATCTGTGTAACCTTCCTAAACTTTGTACTCATTTATATCATTCCAGCGACTTGGATATCTCAACTTGGTCAAAACCAACCTAATCTGATAAAATAGCGTATTCACGAGTTAATTTTTAAAATCGTACAATGAGATAGAGATTATGGCTGCAAAATCCTATTACTTTTAATTTTACTTGTCGGTATACAAAGTTCTTATTAGATTACTTTGGAAACTTGTAGATTCTACTATAAACATAAGATATTGAAAAAAATAGTATCCAGCTGAAGCTAAAATGATCTCCAAATAATGTATCATATACGTTTTCATATATCATAATTTTTGAAAATATACAAATGCAAGTTTGAAGATATATTTGTATTTTAGCATATTGAAATTGGTTGTTGAGAGAAACAAAAATTTCCAACAAGCATAATTTCCGAACAGTTTGATTCTTGAGTTGGTTAGTGTGGCGAAGACTTGGTTAGAATACTTCGGTCTGTATCCATTTATAGATTGTCTCAAAAGATGAAATCACATCAAAACATCTCATGGCCCGAACTAATACAAATCAACAACCCTAGGTAATTTTAATACATAACCTATTCTCTAGGTGTATATGATTAACGGTAATCTCAATTAGTAGCCGATGTATGGACCAGGTCCACATGTAAGTGTCTGGGTACCATGAATCGTGTCTATCTTGGCTCAATACGGGTTTGAGATTAGCTTGGACCAGTAGAATGAGCTATTTGTTAAAAACTTAAAATTTAGAGCATTTTATTGAAGACATTTAGATTCCTTTGTAACATGTTAAAATTTGAGCTAATTTGGCCTTAAGAGTTTGGAAGTTTTGGCCAACTGTAATGTAAAAAGTCTTAAAAAATGAAAATTAAAATTGAATTGGCTATTTTTTTTTTGAAAATTTACAAAAATAAATCAACATTTGTCCGATTCAAGTCGAGTGATGCTTCATACATTTACATGTGGAGCCGATGTTAACTTTGAATCAACCGGCTGATCGTCGAGGTTATATTCTTTTATTAATGATTAGCCGTAGAGTATTTGAATTATTTTGTTTGAGAATGAGTATTTGCCTTTTTTTGGAATACTATTTGCAGCTATTGAAGAGAGTATTTGCACGTTGACTGCCAAATCATGTCCAGGCTTTTGGAGAGAAACACATATAAGAGCAGCCGTCGGCCCCAACGCATCTCGGTATCCTCTTTGCAGCCCCCGCAGCGCAGCCATCCCACGCCCTAAACAGGAGCCCAAGATGGCGACCGCATCCCCCGACATCCCCACCTGCGGCGGCCTCCCCGCCGCCGTCTCCGCCTTCGCCGACGCATTCGTCGACTTCGCCGTCTCCGGCATCTTCTTCCCCACCAACCCACCTCCTCCTCTGCCCGCCACCCCCGCCGCCACCTTCCTCCCCGCCCCCTCCCGCCTCGTCGCCATCGGCGACCTCCACGGCGACCTCCCCAAGTCCCTCACCGCCCTCCGCCTCGCCGGCCTCCTGCCCCAGGCCAACAGCCCTGACTCCACCTCCTGGTCCGCGGGCCCCACCCTCGCCGTCCAGCTCGGTGACATCCTGGATCGCGGCGGCGACGAGCTCCGCCTGCTCTACTTCCTCCGTCGACTCAGCATCTCCGCCGCCGCGCAGGGCGGCGCGCTCCTCCCGATCCTCGGCAACCACGAGGTCATGAACGTGTGTGGCGACTTTCGCTTCGTCACGCCACAGGGCCTGCAGGAGTTCTCCTCCTGGGCCGGCTGGTACCGCGCGGGCCTCGCCATCAAGCGCCGCTGTGGCGATCTCGAGCCGCCGAAGAACCCCTTCCTCGGTGTCCCCAAGACCTTCCCTGGAATAAGGCGAGAGTTTTGGGACGGCATACGCTCCCGCGTCGCCGCGCTTCGCCCCGACGGCCCCATCGCGCGGAGGTTCTTGGCTGACCTCCCCACCGTCCTCGTCGTCGGCGACTCGGTGTTCGTCCATGGTGGCCTGCTCGAGGCCAATGTCGAGTATGGCCTGGAGCGGATCAATGCCGAGGTTAGCGATTGGATCCGGGGTGGGCGCGGCGACAATGCCAGGGCGCCAGAGTATGTGTGCGGTCGAGATGCGGTGGTCTGGCTAAGAAGGTTCTCTGAAGGCTTCAGCTGTGACTGCCAGATGCTTCAGCGTGTTCTTGGGATGATCCCTGGGGCAAAGCGGATGGTCATGGGGCACACGATACAGAGCGAAGGGATCACTGCAGTTTGCGGGGCACAGGCAGTTAGGGTGGATGTTGGTTTGTCCAAGGGTTGTGGCAATGGGCTGCCGGAGGTGCTTGAAATCAATGGTGCTGGATCACAGGTGAGGGTGATCACAACAGATCCAACAGAGGCCTGGAAGTACAGGAAGCAGAAGCCCGAGAAGGCTGCGACGGCATTGGAGAAGAAAGGGGAGGTAAAGGAGGGACTTGCATTGCTGGTTAGGGAGAGCAATGTGTTGAAAGGCGTAGAAGCTAAGGCATAGTTACCGGTAGGATAGAGATTATATTGGTAACTGTCAACTCAGTTGGATTGCCATGCGAATTGGAGGCAACTCTTGCTAGAGGAGGTAGGCATCGGGTTGAAAGAAATTTTAATTGATTCGGTAATGGTTATCCATGGAAGAAAGGAAAGCAACCTTGATTTATCAATTGCCCTGATTCACCAGGATGTGGTAATCTGATTGCAGATTGCTGATGTATACAATTATTGGCCAATGTCTGAAATTGGTTTCTTAGTGTTTAGTTGTGTGTGTTGTCAGTACTCTCCATGCTGTTGTGGATGTTGACGATTATGACCAGATAGGATCTATTTGGGATTATAACTATGCTGTCAATAGTGATGTGTCCAAATTCCAAAACCATCATGATTAATTGCCTGTTGCTCTGCTCATCATACCCTGTGGAAAATATCAAGAATTTCACAAAGCAGCCATGTTTACAGTGAAGCCTAGGTTGTGGATGTGGCCTAGCTCAGCTTACTGGTCCAAATCCTGAACTGGAGTGTCTGAATCTGGTCATGTAGCTTAAGGATTCAACGATTGGTCCAATTGTTTTCTCCTTTTTCCAACACCGTGGGCATTTCTCATTTTTGGCAAATGGTATAGTTGTCGATTGGTGATGCTACACACAAAACATCAAACAGTACTGTCATATGGCCAGCAAGAATAAGAGTAAGAGATCAGCTGAAAAAGGGAGGACACAAGTTGTTAGGCAAGTATGATAACATACTGGAAATTGACATCCCCTGTCGCGACAAGTGGAAGTTTTACCAGTAGAAAAGTTTGTTCATGGAGGTTGAATTCAGTGTTTTTTTTACCACAAATTCAGTGTTTTATGCGCAATACTTTTTTGGTATCTACAAAAGCAGTGTAACCTCACTCTTTTGCTAACAAAAATCTTTATCTGCAAGCATGATACATGCCTATTCATACTTTTTATTGTCCAGCATCACCCCAGGCTCCAGTAGTGCTGTTTGATGTGGAATAATACTGCCTGTCCTAATCATAGTGTATTTTCTACAACAGATAGGATGCCATGCTAACATAAAGTTAGGAGTATCATCCTAATATGAATATTATTGGTATGCATGCCTAACATATGTTCAAGTTGGCAGGATTCCATGCTTGTCTAATCACATATCTGTCGCCTTGTGATGATAAGGAAAGGGATGACTGGACTAGTATGCCATGTTTCGGAACAGCAAGTTGACAGGCAAAAGGGATTTCCAGTTTGATTTGCATCTGTAGGCTCCCAGTTTTTCCACCAACATTCTCCTTTCATTGGTTTGTTGAATTGGTCTTTCGTTTGTTACCTTATAATTTCCACGTTTCTTCCAACATTTTTCTCATGTGCTTAACCCATTCTGATGCTTACATCTCCCTGCCCCGCAAGGCAGTTCTTGGTGATATGGACATATGCTCTATCCACTTGCTTGTTGGCTTGCACTTGCACATTGTTTTGTGCACTTCCTTCATCTTTGCGGCGCACAAGTCGAATGATAGTTAACATGGTGGACTTGGTCTCTGGTGTAGCTTTGATAGTGCTGACTGTTATTTTTTACCTTTCTACAAGCCTTGACGAAAGTATTCGGAATATATTTGAACTGGGGACCTTGCAGGGTTCTAAACTTTTCTCTCTGTTTTGAATAATTTGGAAGACATACTCTTTTCCTCATTGGAAATTAGTTTTGTTTTGTGCATCACAATAACTTCTAAAGTTATTTGCCAAAAACTTTTGACAGTTCATCTCCGGGTTACAGTTCATCGTTTGTGTAGGGTAGGTGACTGGTACACAATAGGGTGCTCTCGAGAATGTATATTATTTTGCTAATATGATCAGTGGGTTATATTAAAGATTGATAGCCAAAATTGAACGTTCTTTGCAGAAAAGAAAATTAGGTAATATCTACGGGAATAGTCACTTGTTCACTAGATTTTTTTTGCCAAGTATATTTGGACCCGATGGCCAACATATGCTTACAAAATGGCCTAACTAGGCGATCCCTGGAACTGGACGATACTGTTACAACACATCCACAAAACTGCCATGGTAGAACATGACATTGTCTAGGGCACCACCGGCCAACCTGGCTGGCACCACCCATTCCACATGCAGTCCGGTGGGAAGGACCATCATCAAGAGTTTGTTCTGAGTGTCAGTGTCATGCTCCCTCACGAGTCAGCGACTCTGACTGGACGAAGTCTGGACAATCATGTAGGTGTACCGGCAAAATAAGACAGTTCGATCAGATGTTGTAATTAACTAGAAACTGATTAATTAGGCAAAAATGTTACGAGTTTCAAAATTTTGTTATAGAAACCAAATATATCTGTAGTGACACTGTTGGAATCCAATTTGTACCCCAATGGAAATAAATTTATGAAGCCGGATCAAAATAAAAAAGAATGTGGTAGGGCTACAAAAAACACAGAAATTATGCAAATAAGGTAGTGCAAAAAAAGATCTGATGTACTCCTTAATAGTGTATGTAACACCCAGCCCACCCCGAGCTAGGCTTGTCACCCTTGTCAACTCTTTATAATCTCTAGACTATCCACATAGATTAAAATTAGTCTTTTCTGCGCACTTTGTGCTCACTCGTGTGCACCCGGAACGGAAAGGATTTCCTGGTCGGTAACCCGCCTGAAATCGCTTCAGGCCAAGCACGCGGAGTTCTTTCCAGATGAGTTTTCAGAAAATAAGTTGCAACTTATTGATATGAGTATTATATCAATCCTGTTAAGGCCTGAGACATGATCTCACAGTGTAAGTACTAACATTTTTTCGACAAAGAGTAAGTACTAACATGGAGCAATGGATGAAAACAAAACAAGCAGAAAGAACAGAGAAGTGATTAACCAACGGTATGCTGGCAGAACTGAAATCCTGGTGCTTCCCAAGCCCATCGAAAATGCTCATAAGATGCTAACAATATTATGGTGCACACACAATTAAACTCCAAGCGCATCCTTTCTTTGAACTTGGCTCATTTCGTTACAATTTGTACCTCAACGGAAAATTTATGAAACAGGATCAAAATAACAATGCTCAAAAGATGCTAACAAACACGAATGGTGGTCTGGTCTCATTTCCCTCCATGTCACATTTATAGCTTAGCTTGGTTGCACACTTGGATACCCTTGTGCATGAGTTAAACTTAAATGAAACATTCATCGCGCGTTAAAGCCATCGCCTGGAAGCACGGGGTTCACGTCTGTCCTATAGGTGTTTTATCATATTTCTTTTGTATAGAAGTAAGGGAACAATGAAACAAACAAAACCACAGAGAAACGATAACTACTACCGACGTGTAACCCAAATGACTACAAAAGACATTAGAGTGTTATAATAATTGTTTCAACGGGCTTGTCTTCTTTCCTCAAGATATCAGATATATTTTTCTATGAAGTCCATTTGTCTCCGATCATACTCCCCAAAGGCTTCAATCGTATAAACCAAATTGGTGAAAAATACTACTGTATTCTTTGAACCAAATGTGCCAAAAGTGTTGGACTGTCCGTGTGTGATGCAAAACACATAATTGACAATTCCACAGAAGTAAGCGAAAATATTAAACTTCTACGTAACTGTTCCACACTTTGATCTGCCATTTTCAGCTGTCAGTCTTTCTCACCCAATTTCTATATGAATTGGATTTCAAATTTTTACTCAATAATTCCCATTCGAGAAAACACACCTTCCTGCAACATAATGCAATTCTTAGTTATATGCACATCTGGCTTTGTCCGCTGCTTTGTTCACTTGTACCTGCAAAAATTTCATATGTTCACTTTCTTCATCTGTCCGGCATACAAGCCAGATTGTTGTCAACATTGTGGACTTTGTCAAGAATGTCGTTGTTAGTGGTAACTGCTAAGTGTCAATTTTTACATTTCCACTCAAATGGCACATAGATCTTGGCGGCATGCAGGGGCGGTGGTTGTACCATCCTTCAAGCCCGGCAAACCGCCTGGGCTGGACGCCACACCTTGCAATATCATATGAATTTCTATTGCAATTTGTTCAGAAAAATGGCATCATGCCATGCGCGTGTTTTCCTGGACCTCTGGAAGCTTGCGGATCCGCCACTTGCGGCACGTGAAAAAACCTGGAGTGACCATGGAGGCTCGTATAGTGCTCAGTTGTAAATTTGTAATGTCCGGCATACAAGCCAGATTGTGGTTAACATTATGGACTTAGTCTCGAATGTTTGTAGAATTATGAGATTGGCGGAATTGGTGGATGTATTATTGAGCCTCATGGGCGAGTATATAAAGTCGTACAAGAGACCGACTTGGAGTACAAGACAAGTTAGGGAATAGATGGAAATAGATCCTAACTATCCTATACTACCGTAACGGGCCGTACCCGTACATGCCATACTCTAACATCCTCCGCAGTCGTAGCGGTAGCGTCGTGAACAACTGGAACGTTGCGGACGGTCAGACTGGAGATAAGCCGAAGTAGAATCCAGTGTGCTGACATCCCCCCGCAGTAGGAGCGGGAACGTCGTGGACGGTGTCGCGGCGGAGAGCTTGGACTGTAGAGGAAGCAGGTGAGGAGCTCAAGCGAGGTGATAGCCCTTTGTTGCCGATGTCGAGGGAGCCGAGAGCGTTAGGCGGTGCAACCTTGGTTGGGGTAGCCGTGTGAGGGGTTGCCGTGGTCGATGTCGTGGTCGGGGTTGCCGGTGTCGAGGTAGACGCAGAAGAAGCCGCATGCGCATAGTACGCGACGAGACTGACGGGGATGCGTTGAGGCAGTCGTCGAGGATGCCGATGCCGGAGACGACACAGTACGAGCCGTCGAGGACGAGGTGCGGCCATTGTTTTGCCGGAACAAGGCGCACGTCGGGGACGAAGGCATACTCCGGTTTTGCCAGAACCGAGTACGCATAGAAGAAGTCGGTGATGCGGTCGAGGCAGTCGTAGAGGAGGGAGTCGATGCCGAAGACGTTGTCGAAGCCGATGTAGACGAGGCGCTGACCCGGGCTTGCCAGACCTGGGAACACGTCGGGGACGAAGGCACGCACCGGTGTTGCCAGTACCGTGCGTGCGGGGGCAGGGACCACCGTGAACCATATGCCAGCGTCGGAGGGACTAGCAGAGGAGGCCTCCTGAACGGTTGCGAGTCGCAGAGCGACGTAGAGGGAGAGATGTCGATGCAGTCCGCGGCTGTCGGAGTAGACGTAGTCGGGGACGGGGATGATGACGCTGGCGACGTGGTCGTGGTGGACGAAGACGTAGAAGGCGGCGAAGGCAGCGGCGGCCTGGGGTGGCCATGCTGGACGCCTGGACAAGGAGTGGTCGGCGGGACCTGCGACGGCCTGAGGTGGCCAGCAGGTTACCTGAAGGCGGCGGCGTTTACTCGAAGTAGGCGAGGAAGAAACCCGGCGGCTTGACGAAGACCATGCGTGGACGGTGGCGTTCCCGCACCTAGGGAGGCGACGCGGCGCATACCACGTAGAAGTCGACACGCGGGGACGGCAGAGTGGACCGCGTGCCGCGGCGCTACGGCCTGAAGAGGCGACGCAGCAGCAGTGCGTGGGTCAGGGCGATGGCGGGTGCGCGTATACGCCTGGGAAGGCGCGTTGGCAGCCGGCAACATGGACCAATGGCGGCGGCGCGGCAGCCCGAAGGGGTGACACGGCGGCAGCCTGTAGCTCGATCGGTGGTAGGCGCATGCTCGGGGACGTGTTTGGCGGAGACAGGCGTGATTGGTTGATCAGACCGATGCTGCGCTGTACGCGCCATGGCGGGGATGACGCGTAGATCGGAGTCGATGGCGACGTTGTCGGTGAAGTCCCGGTCGATGACGGCGAAGACGAACCGGCGATGTAGACCGTGCAGGCGAGGGAAGCCGGCGGCGACGCGTCGAGGCGTCCCTTGGACGGCGCGTTCGGCCTTGCTACGCAGTCGGTGAAGATGAGCCGGTCGGTGCGGAGTCGGCGCTGGCGAGTCGGCCGCGATAGCCGGCTTGAAGGAGCCGGCCGGTGCGGAGTCGGCGCCGGCGAGTCGGCCGCGATAGCCGGCTGTCAAGGAGCGGGCCGGTATAGGTCGATGCCGTTGTCGGAGTAGAGGCGCGAGGACGACGGGCGGTGGGCGACGCAATCCGATCGATGATCGGCAAACCAAAAAAGAAAACGCCAATCGAGTGACCGGCGGAGAAAAGAAAACCGATCTAAAGATCGAAAAAAAAGACGGTAGGGCAACCGATCAACCGATCGGCGGACGAACCCTGCTAGTGGTGACTCTTAACTTGAACATTTCCACTCACTTTAGAAAACGCGACTAGTTATATTGATCGCAGTAGGCACAGTCGTCCACACATTGATGTTGGGGCGTCACATGATAGCACATGAAGTGGCCATGGAGGCTCATACAATGCTCAGCTGTACAGTCTCTAATTGTTGCATTTTGTAGTTTCCTGTCAAACTTAGCTTACTTGGACAGTGGGTGCCTCGTAGAGTTCGAAGAAACTACCCCTCATTTTGAAATGGCTCATGGCTCAGAGATCATCATAATAAAAAATGTGTTCTCTTGACTAGCGGATATCATCTATGTGGTAAGCAAATAAACACATTCTCTTTGACTCTGTATCATCTATGTGGTAAGCGAATAAACGCATCCACTGTGACTCTGTGTACGTAAGGACCCCTACACCTCTTCAAGAATTCCCATTAGGATGACTATGCTACAGAAAATCGTGACCAATCGAGGGCACATCACAGGTGAACTCGATGTCATCTTAGTATTTTGACAACAGCCAGAAGACCAAAATGAGGTGGATATCAGGATTAGAAGAATGTTGCACGTCTAACTGGAAAGGCACACATGTATATTTTAATCCCGGTGCCTTCCAATCCTATAATGTATGATCAATACTACAAAAAATGGCCAACATATTGGCTTTTGTTTCCTCCAGCTCCAAACCTTGGCATCTACGCAGGACCGTGAGACCTTCAAGAAGGTAGTCTAAGTTGACATGCATGTTACGTTTTTGGTCATTTATTCTTGATTCGAGAAATATATGCAGGCACTTTAATGAATTATGTCATTAAAACATTATCTATTTAGTATCTACTATGGCCTACCAATGACACCACTTGAATATTTTGTATGCTAGGATAAGCATGTGAACATTTTTATAAGCATCACGGTGCCTCTTTCGAGTATTCTATCGCACATTGTGGATATCGGAGATATTTCTGCTTTGTCCTATAAGTAGTTGAGTATAGTACTAGTAATAAAGTATAACAAGGTGTCAACAAGAAGAAAAGAAGTACACGATGACATTGTTATCTAGTTTACTCCATTGCACTCTGCCACTCTTTAACCTCTTAAAATTAAATTGTATTTGGTTCCCATAATTGATAGAGTGTTAATATGAAATTCATTTTATTGTTAGTTACTCCCTCCGTATCAAAATATAAGTAGTAGAGTGACTTATATTTTGATACGGAGGGAGTACAAGATAGAAGGAACGAAAGCAGGAAAAGGAATGAGAGATCAGAAATGCGGAAGCAGAAGAGAGAAAATTGGTTTCTGCTCGACAATATTCACTCATTTGTGATATATTTGCTTCTCGATTTAGTTACCATCTTCATATCTTTTAATTATTCCCTTTTGGCAAAATAAGAACGACCTAGAACAAATTATAATTATGTCCCTATTGTTATTGAAAGTTGAGTAACCATGTCTCTTTTATCTTATCAGAGAAATAAGCGGGATATGAACCTAGGAGCCTAGGACTCATATGTAGCCTTACCATATTGATGCAAAAACATATTCTGATTCATTTGTGCATGTAGTTAAATGCCTGTCCAATTAACCGCCTCAATTTGTAAAGGTCGTTAGGACTTTGCTGCTGTCGATTACTGAAAATTAAACTGAGCTAGGAAAATCGTTGGATATAACTGATAAAATATTGCTTTGCTCGGCGTAGCTAATAAAATTTGGAGGAGAGCTGATTTGGCTCTCTCGCACTGACGAGCACATGTTTTGCTTCGTGCAAACATCCCTGCACAACTCGACATCTTGCTTGCATGCATGATAATCATTGATACATCCGCCATCCACTATTTCTGTGAGCTTTGGTCTTCGTGGCTACGCCCCGCTGAGATAGTCAGCTTCATAGTGGCAGGACTGCTAGCCTTCCTAAACTCATGAAAAAATATTTGATTTCCCAATACCTCTCATGCTCATGATTGACACCACCGGTGAAGTTCGGCTCAGAACCAATGATCTACTCTAACCCTATTTGTATTTTATAAAGGAAATCCCCTGTATATTCCATCAGTTCAACACTTGCCAAATGGCTGGGAAGGAGTATCAGTTTGCAATATATGATACTTTCTCCCGTATCATTTGCTCAGACAGTTATGGTTTGACATGTGGCTCGTACCTGCATATTCAGATTAACTTTTCCAATAGCTTTTGGTCTCACTGCGCCTCGCTGCACCCCAAGGTCCCAGGTATCAAATCAAAGAATGCGATGTTGTTCCTATAACCCTCCACTTACCAAATTGTAGTATTGTACCGTCCTGAGACTGACTACAGAGCAAATTGGCTTATGTACTCTCAAACTAGCTATTTAGTCCAGGTTTAAAGATAGCCAGCTACCTGCTATGTAAGATAAGAAGAGGAAAAGGCGGCAAGTCCGAGGTACAATTTTTTTTTGGGTGGACAATTTAGCGGTAAGTTTGAGCTAAGGTTTTTCTCATGATATCATTCTTTTGTACAATTTTTTTTTCGTGGACAATTTAGCAGTAAGTTTCAGCCGTCCACCCAAGGCTTTTTGAGTGTTAAGGCCAAAGGACATTATAAACTCTAACACCCCTCTCATACTCATGATAAATTCACAACACTGAGTTTAGAGAAATAAAATCCATGTTGTGCTCTAGTATGTGTCTTCATGAGAAATAACATGATCATGTATGCCGACATCCGGCGCACACAAATGAAACATCAACATCAATATTCTTGGTAAGCTCATGCTTATTCATTGGGGCCGTGTAATAATGATAGCACCTGTACTGTTTGACAAGAGGGAATTAATACCGGAAACAATTTTTTTTAGTAACCATCGTAACCAAGTGACCTATGTCGTCAAAAGAGTCATAGCTCGCAAGTGAACGACGATGTGAAGAATCACTAGCCCATGTAGTATCCGAATAGGCCTGACGATGTAACAAGCTGGAAAGGGAAAGAAATGATGGTGAGATATCCTAGAACACGAAGAAGGTGACTATAATGAGCTGAAGTGGGAGCAGAAACATGCTGACTCAAAATATGGACATGATATGAGATATACAAAAAATTGACAGCGAGATGGATAAGACTCCCAGAAGATTATGATGCGCGTCGGATCAGACAAGGGCTCACAATCAAAAGCACGAAGGTAAATATTAAGGTCTATGGGAGTCTCAGTAGTGCGCTTATTATTACTAACTATTATTACTAAGAGATGCACGAGAAAGAAGATTCTGGATATACATTTTTGGAAATAAAAAACCATTAGAGATAGAGGAAACCTCAATCCCAAGAAAGTAACGAAGAGGAACAAGACCAGGCATCAGAAACTGCTCATCAAAGGTGGTTAGGACCATAGAGTTCAACACCGATTAGTTGAGACAAAAAGATTTTGGCTTAGCTTGTTTAATTGACGTCGTATTATCCACTTGATTGATTGAGACAAAAATATATCACCGATGGTTGTGGCTGGCAGGTAGGGTTGCAAAGCAGCGTCTCGCAATTACCCGGTAAATCGCCAAGCTAGTTAAATTAAGCTAACTTGTTGTAATCTAGCTACAACTGATTTTTCTAAAGTTAAACAAGAAAGGGGCCGGATCCTAGCGCCGTTTCACATCCTAAGCCATTTCGTACAAAGAAATAGTAGAACATAAAAATTGAGTACTCCTATCTTGGTGTGCATTACTTTAAATTCCATCGGCATCGAACCATATTGCTTCCTTCGCACCACTCATTGTAGCTCGTAACTCTGCATCTATTTATAATGCCTTCATGGCCCGTAAACAAGATAGATAAAGATCTAAAGGGTAGGAGTAAATTGTTGAAGGCACTTTAGAGTGGGCTATGTCCACACATACATACCACGAACTTGACTTTGGAGCTGGCAATAGGAGGTACCACGAAATCAACATTTGTGCATGCTGGCATATCGCTGTTCGTGTTCGCTTGATTGACTTATCTACCGCATGGCTCACAACAAAAATTATTAGCGATGTGATAAGGGTACCATAGTGTCCAACGCCAAGCAGTTAAAATAGTACAACAGTAGATGACGGCATTGCTCATGTCCGCTTTAGCTGCGCTAGAACACTAGATCGTCGGGCTTCTCAAAACCTAGACCCCTAGCATCCTTTTCCGCAGCGGCGCAACACCGCTGGGACTCAACATTCCTATTTTATGGAGTATCTCGACCTTCCATGCGATACGGTACATAAAAATACAATACATCAAAATTCAAGAGACTGGGTCTTCTGGCCCGAACGGTAGAAAGGAGGGACTCGGCTTCAGTGACTTGGTTTATCAAAACCACCGTGACAGTTAGGTCACCCGTCTGCCATCCGATTTGATCTAACAGATAGGAACGGCTAAGGCAAAATTCAAATTGCCCAATTTCTTTTGAAAAATCCAGTATGTCTGATATGTTTATGCATTCTAAGAAAGTTTCGTCGAATTTGGACATGCGGTTAGTGAGTAAATAGCATTTTAAACCCAAATTTTCAACTCGAAATTTAAAAACTTGCCAAAATCTGAAACAAATCCAGTAAATAAAATCTATTGCGTCGTATTCTGGTAAACTTTCGTTAAATTTGGACACACGGTTTTGTGAGTAAACAACATCTTAAGGCTGAATGATTTTGCATTTGGTTGTTCCTATCTGTTGGATCAAAATTGAATGGCAGATACGTCGCCTAAATCTCACAGTGATATTGAGACAAGCTGAGGAGCTGTTTCGGGAGTGGGCCTATACCTTTTGGCTAACGAGATTTAATCTGAGCATGTTTGACGGTGTGGATGACAACCATCAGATTTCTGATATCAACAAACGAGCCTGTCAATCTCATTGTGATCATTTGAGATGTAAAACTATACTTGACATAAACTTGATAATAAATGGTTGTGTGCATCACTCGATGCAGAGGCCGGGACATCCCCATTTCTAAAAAAACAAACGAGCCTGTTATAAAATTCGGGTAAAATAATTTGAATTTTTACACAGTGGAATGGGCAGAAGGCATATGATTTGAGGAGCACCTGTTGATTGGAGCCCGACTATGTTTTTTTTCTTCTAAACGAACACCTTAGGCCTTTATCAGTTAATTAAGCAGAAGGCATTTTCCAGTTAATTATAGGAGAACTGGACAATACTGCTACAACACGTTCACAAAACTGCCGTGGTAGAACATGGCATTGCATAAGACGTATGGTGCGGCCACGGCCAACCTGGCTGGCACCAACCACTCCACACGCCGTATGGTGCGGAAGACCATCATCAATAGAGGTTCCCAGTGTCATCGTCATCACTCCCCCACGAGGCAACGACTTCAAATTAGTGCATCGCGAAAATAATGTAGATGAACTGGTGAAATAATAAAATTTGATCAGATGCTTTAACAAGAAACTGATTAACTATGCAAAAGCTTACAAGTTCCAAAATTAGGCTATAGAACAAATATTATCTGTAGTGACAGTGTTAGGTTCTAACCTGTACTCCTATGGGAATAAATTATGAACAGGAATCAATATAAAACAGAACATGCTAGGGCTAGAAAAAGACATACAGATTATACAAACAAGGTAATGCAAAAAAGATCTGATGTAGTAGTGTAAGCATTAATATGGAGTCATGGACGAAATTAGGAGAAGGAACACCCACTTTATATATTTTAACTGGAAAGAACACACACTTGACACTAACCTGTGCCCAGGTGGCAGAACTGAAATCCTGGTGCTTCCCAAGCCCGTGGAAAATGTTCAAAACATTCAAACAGTATCATAGTGCAGACTGCACACACAATTTAACTCAAGGCGCATTTCCTTCTTTGAACTTGGCGAAACAAACACAGATGGTGGTCTTGTCTCATTTTCCTGCCTGTAACATTTTATAGCTTAGCTTGGTTGCGCACTTGGTCACAGTTATGCACGAGACATGTGAAATCATTCATCACTGCCTTAAAGCCATTGCCAGGCAGGGTGCACGTGGCTCACGTCCTTCCTATAGGTGTTTTATCATATTTCTTTTATATAGAAGTAGAGAGTGAAGCAAACAAAACCACAGAAAAACGACAACTATTAATGAAGTGTAAGAGAAATGACTACAAAAGACGTCAGAGTGTTATAATAATTGTTTCGACGGGCTTGTTTTCTTTCCTCGAGAATAGAAAAAATGTCATATCAAATAAATTTTTATGTGAAGTCCATTTGTCTCCGATCATACTCCGCAAAGGCTTCAATCGTGTAAACCAAATAGGTGAACAATACCACTGTATTCTTTGAACCCAATGTGCCGAAAGTGTTGGACTGGCCATGTGCGATGCAAAACACATAGTTGACAATTCCACAGAAGAAAGAAAAAATGTTAAACTTCTACGTAACTGTTGCACACTTTGATCTGCCATTTTCAGCTGTCAGTCTTTCTCGCACAATTTCTGTATGAATTGGTTTTCAAATTTGTACTCAATAATTCCCATTGGAGAAAACACACCTTCCTGCAACATAAGGCAATTTCTTACTTAAATGCACGACTGGCTTTGTCCACTAGTTCATTGCCTTGTACCTGCACAAATTTGATATCTGCACTTTCTTCATCTGTCTGGCATACAAGCCAAATTGTAATTAACATTGTGGACTTGGTCTAGAATGTCGCTTGATAGTGGTAACTGGTGAGTGTCAACTTTTACATTTACACTCGTCTAGACAAATGCAACAAATTATGTAGATCACACCGGGCACAACCACCCGCACATAGGGGCACGTTTGGTAGCCTGCAGGCCCTGTCGCCCCGCCAGACCAGGCTGTGGAGGGCCTGGTCTGGCTAATGCAGGCTCTAGACCATGTTATGCATGCCGTTTGGTTGCTCGATGGTCCAATCCTTGCAGGAGGAGTAAAAAGGAGCCCTGTTGTTTGGTTGTATGCAAACATAAGCACGGTGCAAGTACTCGTTGTTTGGTTCCATACAATGATATGATATGGTTACCTCTTACCATTAGTGGTGAGGTTACCCATCACGAAATGAACAAGGAATAGAGATAATCTAACTGAACATAGCAAACACAAATTCAGAATGACATACTAGAGCAGGGGTTAACACGACTGAAGCACGACACTTCATCTCAAGTTCATCAGTTCAGGGGTTAACATAAACCACCTCCCAAAATATTACAAACCAGAAACGATATGCACTAATGTTCTAAGGGGCAATGGCGGACTGCTGGTGGCAGTAGGCACGCAACCAGGACCTCCTCTCCGTGTCTGTCATGTCCGCGTAGAGGCAATGCTCTTCTTCGTGATCAGCAAGGTAGTTCAAAGCCTGGATCACAATCGCCGGGCTGTAGACAGTAGGAGCTGGCATGTTCGTCATTGAGTAGATAGTCTTGATCTGCTCATAGTTGGTGATGGGCTTATTCAGCAGCTCCTCGTCCTTCGGATGAACCTAAATTGAGGAGTCACAATGTTACTTCCTGAAGGTTGTTGAACAGACGCAATAGAAATGAGTCTACGTGGTGTGCGCAATCAACTTATCGTCCTCCATCAGCAAGGTCGACGAATGCTCACACCATTTAACCCCCTCAACTTTGGCTAGACGAGTGATCCTAATCCACCTCTGTCTCCACTTCCGCAGATGGTTGTAGATCTGCGTAGTGCTTACAGTAATCCCAGTGAAGTCAAGAACATCAATTATCACTCTGTTAATGTAGTGCTCTTTGAACCCTCTGTCAAAACGGATCCCCTTGCGGACGAGCTCACAAACCCTATTCAGAACGAAAAGGGACATTGAAGCTGACCACACCATTTGAGGTCGGGGAACAAAACGAAGAGGGTCTCCTTTCTCATATTAGTCAGGCAGTGGCTTGGCAGCTTCATCCTCTGGAAGAGCATAACTAATAGAGACTGCGTTCATGTCCGGTAGAATGGGATGGCGTACTGACGGAGCATACAGGTCAGGATCCGGAGAGCAAATACCAAAGATGTCCTACAGTTATGACGAACACGACGATATCATACAACTAGCAACTATGTCGCAAAAGAAGATGATACTAGGCCGGACTCATGCAATGAACTGGCAACTAGCAACTATGTCCTACAGTTGTACTCAATCTACCGCAAATCAGAAAGAAGAAGAAGGAGTAGAGGGTCTTACAGTCGAAGTCCTAGGAGTGGACTTGCCGCCGACGAGATCCAGCACCATCTTCTTGCCGGCACAGGTGTGGCCGATGAGATCCATCACCTCCTTGCGCCCACCATCCTGGCCACCGTCATGTGCCGCCATCTTGCACAAAGAAGAGTTGCTGAGGACGAGCTCCAGCGAAGGGATTCCTCCCGCCTTGGAACAAGAAGACCCCGCCTTCGCCGTCGCCATGGAGCTCGAAAGGGGGGAGATGGATTTTTGGATTTGGTTCCCGGCGCGGAGAAACTAAATAGGGAGGCGAAATAACGCGCCGGTGAGGGAAATTTTTTGCGGCGGTGACCAAATTTCTCCCGCTGCAATTTTGCCCCGTGCGCCATCTCTCCACCGCTCCGGCGCCTGCCGCAGCTCCCACGTAGCGTTCCTCGAGGATCCAAAGATACGTGTGTGTCATTCCCCGGAGCCTGGCTCCAGAAGCACGGTCGATTTGAGCGTGCCTCTCGGGCCTGGCCCAAGGCTGCTTTGAGAAGCGCGCAGACCTGGCCCAGACGCTTGTGCAGGCATCCAATCTTCGTGCGCTCGCAGCTGCAGGGCCTGGGCCATGTGGCGCCATCTCCACCGCTCCGGGGAATGACACACACGTATCTTTGGATCCTGATGCCTTCCCATCCTACAACGTAGGATCAGTATTACACAGAATGTAGCCAACATACTGGCTTCTGTTCCTCGAGCTCCAAGCCTTGGCATCTACGCAAGACCGTAAGACCTTCGAGATGGTAGTCTAAGTTGACATGCAACATGCGATGCCATATACTCTTGCCTGGACAAATATATGCAGGCGCTTTAATGAATTATTTCATTATTACATGATCAATTTACCACTCCCCCTGCCGAATACGACTTGAATATTTTTTTTTTCGAGTAACCTCTCGAAGAGGGCAGGGCGTTCCTGCAATTCGTATAGAAGAAAGAATTGACCCAGTTTATAAGGAAAACCAGGCCCAAAAACCATACAAATGCCCTGTTTATGAGAAAAACAGGGCCGAAAAACCGCACAGACGAGGGGACCGCCACCCACACGACGCTAGTCCACCGAACGCCACCAACCCCGGGGCCGTCGCCCCGACTTACACCACTCGGCACCAAAGCCGCACACGAGCCACAACGCCGCACGACCCAGCCGTCTCGTAGCCCTACCCTCGCTAAAGACGACCGCCCGCAGACTTCAACGTCGCGCCAAATCCGGGGCCGCCGCCCCGGCGTAGCAACCAGAACAAACTCCGCATTGCCCGGAGCTGAACCAGCCGGGTCGATGCACCTGCTGCCCTCACAGCACCAAGTCGCCACCCAAGCCTCGCTAGGAGAAGGTCCTGCCCCATAGGACCATCGCTGTAGAGGGGACCGAGGCCGCCGCCTCGACGTACCACAACCGTCCGGGGTCGCCACCCCGGCATCCACCTCCCCGACCACATAGCCATCCCGCCCAAACCGCTGCGAAACCGACGCACCGTGAGGGCCAAGAGCTCCAAGGCGACACCTCCAACAAGGAAGCGACGTGTCCGTGACCGTCGCCCGCTCCGAGGGAGCTTAGGTTTTCACCCGGAGATCTTGGAACCACTCCCGTCGGTCAGGATCAGAGCTCCACGATGATCCAAACAAGAAGGGGAACGACGCCCGAGGGCGCCGCCGTCATCGGCACAGACCAGAGTCGATGCAAGCTTTCGCCCGGAGCTTGATCTGCCCGCAAAACGCCGGGAGCAGCGAGACAAGCAGAGAGGCGCCGTGGCTCGTGCCGTCACGCGCCGGAACCAAACCGTGGCGCCTCCTGCCACGGCGGCCGCCGTCGCACCTTCTTCCCTGACCTGGGGCCGCCGCCCCAGCCTTCCAGCAGTGCCTAGCACGCACAGGAGGTCCCGTGCTGGCAGCACCACTCAACGCCGTTGCCCGCTCGACCGCGCCAAGGCCCGGGCCGCGCGGCCTAGATCGGCCTGCCCGCAGCCCGCCGCCTCGCGCCTCCAGCACCACGGCGCTGCGCAACCGCGCCGCCGCGCCCGACCACCACTCCACCGCGCCTGTCCACCACTCCAAGCGCCGTCACAGCTCGGGCCCGACGGGCCCAGATCGGACCCGCCAAGCCCATCGAGCCAGCGGCACCACCGCGGACGCAGGCGACGGCGCCTCTCGCCGCCGCTGCAACCCACGCGCTAGCCGCCTCCATCCGAGCCCGCCGGCTCGGCTTCCTCTGCCCCGGCCGCCGCCCCCCCACGGGCCGGCCACCCACTAGACGAGAAGCGAGGACCTCCCCTCCGGCCACCTCTTGGCAGCAGCGGAGGGGTGCCGCCAGCGCCGCGGCCGAGGCCGGCGATGGCAGCGGCAGGGTGCTGCCGACGGGAGAGAGCGGGCGGCGCTAGGATTTCGCCCCTAGCGTCGCCTGGGGGGGGGGGGGGGGGGGGCGACGCGAGGGGACTAGAAAAAGTGACAGTGTTCCGACTTGAATATTTCGTATGTTAGGATAAGCATGTGAATATTTTTATAAACATCATTGTGCCTGGAAAGTTCCAAAGTCCTCTATTTCACACCATATGGAGAGATTTGTGCTTTGTCCTATAAGTAGTACGCCTTCGTGGCCCATAAGAAAACTAGATAGAAATCTAAAGGGCAGGAGTAAATCGTTCAAGGGACTTAGAGTGGGCTATGTATACGGATACATGCCAATCGGCTTCGAAGATGAGAATAGGAGGTACCAGGAAATCAACATTTGTGTGTCTACGCAAACCTTTGTTTGTTTTGGCGTGATCGACTTGGGTTCACCGTGGCTCCAGGGCAGCGATTCATACTGATGCGACAAGGCCACAGAAGTATTCACCACCGATATGTGTAAAGGCTACCGTAAGATACGGTTGCACCGCTTATATCTTCACTGGGATAGCGCATATCTGGGTTGTCCTAGTTGGATGGTGACATGTATTGTGCATCTCTTCCCCGCCTCCTACCGACCCCTCCCATCTCACAGGAAGAATGGGACTTTGTGTTTTCTCTTGCTATGGGAGGATCTGGAATCTATCTATCTATACTTCTTATAAAGCAAAATCTTACTAAGTGTAATCAATATTTTTTCTATCCCCAAATTTAAGCTATCCACAACACTTGGTTTTTTAGCCAATCAATTGTCCATGTCATCCCACTAAAATTTATTAACTATTTTCTATCTATACATGCAACCATCAGAATCATAATTTTTAGCCCCTTAATTTGTCCATATAATTTCTTTTTTGGCAATTCCAACGATAACATCACATCATATCGCCATATAGTTACACAAGTAAATCATGTGCAAATAGAATACCGGAATTAGTTTCTCCAGTGAACTTTTGCCAATTATTTTCAATGATGAAATCATATATCAATTATTCGAAATTATTGGCACTTCTATGTGTATCCACTAAAAAAGTTTCTAGAAACATTATGCGGCAATGTGCATGACATTTTCATGAAGTCATCAACAACATCCATTTCTTCAACGCATTGATATAATCTCATCTATATCAATCAGATAAACCCCTAAACCATAAGACTTTTAAATTATAAAATACACATACATTACATGTCTAAAATATTTAACCTCTTAACTCGCATGATAAACTAAATCTTGCATATTTCTTTAATCCACTTCAGATTGCATGTGTTTTATTAGATTTATTAAGAGGTACCCTCTGCAGCGTGCGGGGTGTCGTTACACGGTCATCCGTTTTGATACGTTCGTCCCATCGTTGTTTCCTTTTCACTATCGTCAAATATATCAAGACCCTTGATCTTCTCGCTCTAGATGGTGGAAACAGAGCTATCCCGTGAGTGGGTCAATAACCTCGTGTCTCTTGATCCGTTTCTGTTAACACGTTTGACTACGTCGACAACAAGCCTAGATATCATTTGGAAATTGTAATATAGCTTGTTAGGAAATATGATCCGTGTATAATTTTCATTTTTATTTATATTTTTTTTTGAGAAATGTAGAATTTTCGTTATGATCAGGCATCGGGATAAGGTAAAAAACGGTTGTTATGCAACATATTATCGGTTATAGACATGTCCAATCACGGATGAAAACGTTGTCATTTTTTCTATGCACAGATAATAATTCCAGGATGGTAATTACTTTTCTTGTACACATCACAATTACCTCTAAAGTTATTTGCCAATAACTTCTAAAGTTCATCTCCAGTCAAGGTTGTAGGTACAACCGTACAAGAATGCAATAGGTGCTTTTGAGAATGTATATTATTTATAAAATTTTATGAGTGGGTTCTGTTAAATCTTTTGTAGTCAAAATGAAACGTTTTCTTTGCACAAAAGAAAATTATGTAATATATCTACGGAAAACAGTCACACTTGTTCACTGGAAAATCTTTTTGCCAAGGAGATTTGGACCCGACGCCATGCTTACAAAATGGCCTAACTTAGTGAACCATGAGGCAAGAGAGGTTAGCTTCCTTTTGCCCTTCAACTCTTTCTTGTTGCACATTATGTTTGGCACAATGGAATGGGCGGACAAGTTTAGTACGCTGTTGCTGTGCACACCCAAGCTGAAACAAGCAAGCAGTAGTTTTGAAGTTGTATCGTGTGGTTGCTATATTAATATAGCGGGAATGTGACTTGAGAAGCCCGATTATGATTTTTCTTCTTCAACGGACACCGTAGACCTCTGTCAGTTAATTAAGCAGAAGGTAATGCTTAGTTAATTATCGGAGAATTGAACACGTTGTAACATGTCCAAAAAACCCTGCCATGGTAGAACATGGCATTGGATAGCAGTGGTGGAGCGTGATACGAAATGAAGCATGGGACTACTTGCTTACATATATGGCTGCACCTTAGCCCATCACAACTTTTATGGCCTGGGCCACATGAAGCAAACTGAGCTAATAAATGTTCTATTTAACCTGGTGTTTTGTACCACCAGCAACCTGGCTGGCACCACCCACTCCACACCCCGCCTGTAGTAGAAGACCATCGTCAAGGGGGGTTCCAAGTGTCATCGTCATCACTTCCTCACGAGGCAACGACTCCTTATTCAGGTCATTGCCAAAATCGAGTAGATGAACTGGTGAAAAAATGTACTCGTAACATGATAAGATGTTTTAACTAGAATGTGACTAATTATGCAAAAACTTACAAGTTCCAAAATTATGTCATAGAAGATAGAACCAAATATACATCTGTAGTGACAGTGTTAGAATCTAACATGTACTTCAATGGAAAAAATTATGATCGGGGATCAAAATAAAACAGAACATGCCAGGGCTCGAAGTAAACATACAAATGATACAAACAAGGTAATGCAAAAAAGATTTGATGTTGCAAGGAGTATTTTGGGACGAAATAAGAACGAACACTTAACAAAATACCCATTTAATAGTGTATGCACTAATATGGAGTCATGGACGAAATATGAAGGCCTTGTTTGGTGGAAGAGTTTTGACAGGTTTCTCTGTGTATTATCCCCAGGGGTTTGGGTGAAAACACCCCACACACCCAAAACACTTCCCCCTCCCAATCCCCTTCACCACAAAAAAAAAAAAACCCCAACCAATTCACGCTGTTTGGTACACAGGTTTCACATAGGTGTTTCAGCAATAAAAATCTCATCTTTTTCACATGACCTGAGCACACAATTGCAGCAAAACTTCAGCTACCATCATTCAGCCACACCTAAAATCGATTGGCGAGCTAGTACCTAGTAGTACTAGCACAAAAGCAGCACGAACCCGTCGGCGAGCTGGTTGTCTAGTAGTACTAGCGAGCACTGGCGTTGGGCACCCTGCCGGAGAGCTGGAGAGCTGGAACGCCTCCACCAGCCTGTCCCCATCCAGCACTCCGGCGTGGCACGGCGTCACCTGCGCCGGTAGGCGCGGCTGGTACTCGAGGACCGGATGGCCAGGAAGATCCCGAGCGGCATCAGGCTGCTCCAGGACCTCGCCTACATCCAGCAAGCTCACCGTATTCTTCCGTCCCGCCCGCGTACGCACATGACCAGACCTCGAGCTACCAGTGCAGGTCTGCCTCGTCGTCTCGCGCCGGACGCCGTCATGCCGCCGTCCCTGAGGTCGCCGCTGCTGCAGCTTCTTGGGCGGGACGCCGCACGGTCGCCCGGCACGAAGGCGCGGCGGAGGCGGTCGACCAGAGGGCTAACAGACGACGACGACTGGCGACGGAGGTCCTCGAGCATCAGCTCGTAGCAGCCGTGCTGCATCTGGGATGGATCGGGCCGATGGTGCATCGTCGCGGCGAAGTACAGGGATGGGTCATGGGTGATTGGGGAAAAGAGAGAGAAAAAGAGAGGAGAGAGAAGGTGGGATGCGGCGGTGGATGGCGACGGCGGAGTGGTCAGCGCTGCGCTGCGCCGCCAGCCAGAGACACGCCAAAACGCGAGGGGGGACTCGCGTCTCGATTCCACTCCAACCCGACGGGTTTCCACGGGTTTGTCCGGGCTCAGCCCAAGCAAAACTGGCCTGCCAAACAATGTTGGGGTGTTTTCTGGTGTTTCAGATGGGCCAGGAATTTACACCGGAAAACACTCCAATACTCCTGTGCTTAACAAGGGGGTTCCCCTATGTCTCGCTTTAGCGAGTCGTACCATCCGCCTGCGTGAGTCAGCTCGCGTGGAAGGCCCATTAAGTGGGAAAGCCCACATGACTCAGTTCGCTTAACTGTACGCGTTAAATGAATTTTCTGTGTACTAGTACCGTGCTTCTTCTTTCTTCTCTCTTCCTAGGAATGGTATGGTTCCTGTACAAATTCAGCGGATAATATGGTTCCAAATGAAAAAAATGGTATGGTTCGCTTAACTGAGTTCGCTTAAATCTTCTAAAACACGAACATCTTTTAAATCTGAACATTTAAAAAATGAAAATATTTTATATCTGAACCATTTTCAATCAAATATGAAACATTTTAAAAATGAACCATTTTCAAAATCAGCACCATTTTCAAAAATGATAATTTTTCAAATATGAACCATTTTTATAATTTTTTTGAAGGAACATAAATTCACGTGAATCAAAAATACCGGTGAACCAAAGATGTCGGCGAGAAAAAAAAATTGAACCGAAAATAATATTGGTTCAAAAAAGGGAACCATTTTTTCGGTTCGGAACCATTTTAAAAAAGGAACCATTTTTTTCATTCGGAACTATTTTCAAAAATCGGAACCATTTTTTTGGTTCGGAACCATTTTCAAAAAGGAACGATTTTTTTCATTCGGAACCATTTTCAAAAAGGGAACCATTTTTTCGGTTCGGAACCATTTTCAAAAAGGAACCATTTTTTCATTCGGAACAATTTTTTCGGTTCGGAACCATTTTCAAAAAGGAACCATTTTTTCATTCAGAACCATATTTTTTGGTTCGGAATCATTTTAAAAAAGGAACCATTTTTTCATTCGGAACCATTTTCAAAAAACGGAACCATTTTTTCGGTTCGGAACCATTTCGAAAAATCTGAACTATTTTTAAAAATCGGAACCATTTTTTTCATTCGGAACCATTTTTCGGTTCAGAACCATTTTCAAAAAGGAACCATTTTCGAAAAACCGGAACCATTTTTAAAAATCAGAACCCTTTTTTTTTTCATTCGGAACCATTTTCAAAAATCGTAAATATTTTCAAAAGTCGGAGCCATTTTTTAAAAGAAGAACCATTTTAAAATGCTTTTTAAAAATGATTCCGATTTTTCAAAAAGAAAACTAAACTAAATAATCAAAAATAAAGAAAAAATAATCAGAAAGGAACCATTTTCAAAAATCGGAACCATTTTTTAAATCGAACCATTTTCAATAAGGAAATATTTTTTGCAACCGTTTTAAAAAAGGAACTATTTTCAAAAATCGAAACCATTTTTAAATCGAACCATTTTCAAAAAGCGGAACCATTTTTTAAACCGGAACCATTTTCAAAAAGGAACCATTTTCAAAAATCAAAACCATTTTCAAAAATCAGAACCATTTTTTAAAATTGGAACCATTTTAAAAAAGGAACCATTTTAAAAAATCGGAACAATTTTTTAAATCGAACCATTTTCGAAAAAACGGAACCATTTTCAAAAAGCGGAACCATTTTTTAAAACCGGAACCATTTCAAAAGTCGGAACCATTTTTTAAATCGAAACCATTTTCAAAAAAGCGGAACCATTTTAAATTGGTTTTTTAAATAAGGATCATTTTTGAAATATCGGAACCGTTTTGAAATGAACATTTTTCAAATCGGAAACCATTTTTGGAAAAATTGGAACCATATTTTGAATCAAACCATTTTCAAAAAAGTTGGAACTATTTTCAAATATATATTTTAAATTGAACTATTTTTAAAAATAATCATTTTCAAAATAAGCGAAAATAAAACGCATAAAAGGAAAGAAGTGAAACAGAAAGAACGGAAAACAAAAAAAAGACAGAAAAAGAAAAAGAAAGGAAACGAAAATCGTAAAGAACAGAAGGCAGAATAAGGACAGATTAGCAATGAAATGATCGTAGCCCAGTGACTAGGTGCTACGTCCTTTGCCTTCGAAGTCCAAGGTTCGAGTCACGCGGATGCAAAATATTATGTTTAATTTTCTCTCTTCAGAAATATTAGTGGGCCGGCCCATTAAGAAACGTAGCAGGCGATTCTGTGCTACTACTCGCAAAAGGCGATATAGGGTTTGCCCCGAACAAGGCCGAAGAGAGAACACATGCGTGACTAACCATTGGCCGGCAAAACCTATACATCGCCCCGTGGCGACGCTTCGCGTTTGCGTCGCCTGAAGGGGACGCGCGCGTCGTCGCGGGGTGGGCTGGCCCAACTGCCTTTTTTCCTTTTTCTTTTTATGTTTCCGTCTATCTTTTTCTTTTTTCCTTTTCCTTTTCCTGTTTTCGTTTTTCTTTTTCTTTTCTGTTTTCTTTTTTTATCCTTTTACGTTTCTTTTTTCTGTTTTCGTTTTATTTTCTTTTTCATTTTCATTTTATTTTTATTTTTGAACGATTTTCTTTTTCTTTTTCGTTTTCTTTTTTGTTTTCGTTTCTTTTCTGTTTTCAAAAATATAAATTCAAAAAAGTTGAAATAAAAATTTGTTCAGATTTGAATTGTGTTCAAATTCGAAATTTATTTTATTTTTGTTAATCTTTTCGTTTTATTTTTCATTTTCATTTTTGAACGATTTTCATTTATTTTCATTTTCATTTTCTTTTCTGTTTTCGTTTTCTTTTTTGTTTTCATTTACTTTTTTATTTTATTTCCGTTCTTTTAATTTTTCTTTTCCTATTTCTTTTCTTTTCTCGTTTTTCACTTGTTATTTTTGTTTTTGTTTTTTTTTCCTTTTCTTTTTCACCCCCATTTTTCTGTTTTTAAAATTCATGCAAAAAAAAGTTTTCGGTCACCCCTATTTTCTGTTCACTTTTAAAAATCGTTCAAAATAATTTTCGTTCACTTTTAAAATCGTTCAAAATAATTTTTGTTCAAATAATTTACGTTCACTTTTAAAATCGTTCAAAAAAACTTTATGTTCCACTACTTTTTCTATTCACTTTTAAAATCGTTCAAAATAATTTTTGGTTCACATTTAAAATCGTTCAGAAATAGTTTCCGTTCCACCGTTTTTTCTGTTCACTTTTTAAATCGTTCAAAAATAGTTTCCGTTCACCCCCATTTCTGTTCATTTTTAAAATCGTTCAAAAATAATTTTCGTTTACTAGTCTTTTCTGTTCAATTTTAAATCGTTCCAAAATAATTTTCATATAAAATATTTTTTGTTCACTTTTAAAATCGTTCAAAATGATTTTCCTTCACTTTTATAATCGTTCAAAAATAACTTTCGTTCATAAACATTTTTCTGTTCACTTTTTAAATCTTTTCAAAAATAATTTTTGTTCACCGACCTTTTTTGTTCACTTTTTAAAATCGATCAAAAATATTTTTTTGTTCAATCTCCTTTTTTGTTTCCATTTTCAAAAATCATTCAAAAATAGATTTCGTTACTTGTTTTTTTGTTCATTCTAAAAATTGTTCAAAAATAGTTTCTGTTGTCATCCTATTTTCTCTGTTCAATTTTTTGAATCGTTCTAAAATAGATTTCGTTAATCGTCTTTTTGTTCATTTTAAAATCATTCAATAAAGTTTCCGTTCTCACCCCATTTTCTGTTCATTTTTTAGAAACATAGATTTCGTCCACTGACTTTTTTTTGTTCACTTTTGAAAATCTATTTTTGTTGCTGTTATATTTTTTGGAAGTGATCACTAAAAAATCAAACTAAGCCATCACGATGAAACTGTCCAAGCAGCCACGGTGAAAAAATAATCTAGAAACAGTCGAACAAGACTACAGGCGAACGCGCGACACATCCGATTCAAAACAGTCGCGCGAAATAGAAGAGAAGAAACAGTCAGGAATAAGCATATTTTTCATAATTTTCTCTGAACAGTCGCGCGTAATATGGAATTGCATGTTTCTCTGAAATAACCATATTTTCCTAATTTTTCACATTTTTTATCTACATTATTACATAGTATCAAACTGAAACAGTCGTCCCAAAGGAATTTCTTGATATTTTTCTTGGTTCCAATGAAAGAATTTTTCTCTCGTAATTCTGCCACGGGAAAAAATTGTTGCCACCAAAAAATGTCGCATGCCACGCGGAAAAGAAAAATCATTACAAGAAGACTCGAACCCGCGACGCGAAGCAGAGGTCAGGAAGCAGAAAAAAGAAATAATCAGTCGAAGAAATAAGGTCGTTATTCCCCGCGCGAAGCACAGAGATCGAACCCGCGACGCGAACCCGCGAGCGAAAGAAAGAATCAGTCGACGAAGCGCTTCGAGCGAAATTGGGCCGGCCCATTTAGTTCTCGTAGAAGGCGACGACGCGTCCGACGGTCGCCGTAAGGCGACCTAAAGAACCTCCACCATTGGCCTGCTGGCAGAACTGCAATCCTGGTGCTTCCCAAGCCCATGGAAAATGGTCAAAAGATGCTAACATCATAGTGCACACACAATTTAACTCGAAGGGCATTCCTTTCTTTGAACTTGGCGAAACAAACACGAATGGTGGTCTGGTCTCATTTCCCTCCATGTGACATCTTATAGCTGAGCATGGTTGCGCACTTAGATACACTTGTGCACGAGTTAAATGAAATCATTCATTACTGCCTTAAGGCCATTGCCAGGGAGCACGTGGTTCACGACTTTTCTATAGGTGTTTTATCATATTTCTTTTATATAGAAGTAGACAGTGAAACAAACACAGAACCACAGAAAACGATAACTATTAATGATGTGTAAAAAATGGCTACAAAAGACATTAGAGTGTTCTAATAATTGTTTCGACGGGTTTGTCTTTTTTTTTTCAAGAATAGAAAAAATGTCTTGTCAATTTTTTCTATGAAGTCCATTTGTCTCCGATCATACCCCGCAAAGGCTGCAATCATATAAACCAAATAGGTGAAAAATACCATTGTTACGAATCTGTAGAAAAACTATATTATTCTTTCGAAATTCTTTGAACCAAATGTGCCGAAAGCATTGTACTGGCCGCGTGTGATGCAAAACACATAACTGACAATTCCACAAAAGTAAGAAAAAATTAAACATCTACATAACAGTTCCACACTCCGATCAGCCATTTTCAGCTCTCTTTCTCACCCAATTTCTGTATGAATTGGTTTTCAAATTTGTTCTGAATAATCCCACTGGAGAAAAAGACCGGCTATTCTTAGTCATATGCACATATCACTAGTAGAAAAAGGACCTTTCGTCTGGAGCCCTAAATGCCATTAGTCCCGGTTCAGGCAAAAACCGGGACCAATGCCAGGCATTGGTCCCGGTTCGAGCTGACAGAGCCCCGTGAGACGTTGGTCCCGGTTCGGATGGGGGTATTAGCCCGGTTCGTGGCTGGAACCGGGACTAAAAGGGCGAGCCCCTTTAGTCCCGGTTGGTGTCTCAAACCGGGACTAAAGCCTTTAGTCCCGGTTTGAAACTCGAACCGGGACTAAAGACAATTTTTTTTTAAAATCAGATCCAACCCCCCCGGATCGCCTTTTTAGTTTTGCAAAAACTCAAAGAAAATGTTAAAACCTTCAAAAAATAAAATCCTTTGAGATTTAGTTAGGTTTTAGTGTCTAGTTTGTATAGAAATTTTGAAATATGAATTTTGACCTTTTTTGCAAAAACCAGAAAAAAATGTAAAACGGCCATAACTTTTGCATACGACGTCGAAAAAATGCGTTTAATATATAAAAAAAAACTAGAGAAAAAATGGAGCTCGATTTCACCAGAGTTTACCCGGTGAACTTTTCTCAGATTCTCGAAATTCCAAAAGAAAAAAAAGTTATTTCAAAAAGAAGATTTTTTCTACAAAATAAATTTTTTTTGGGATTTTTTGAAGTTTTCTTGATTTTTTGAATTTTTTGGGATTTTTGAATTTTTTTGGGATTTTTTGAATTTTTTGAATTTTTCTGATAATAATGGACGTATTATTTATTCAATTTTGATTTACAGATTTAAAGATATGAATTATGCCATATTAAATGAATTAATTACAAAAAAATAATAAAACTCATTTTATATTAGACTTTTCTAATTGTTCCAAACTAATAGAAGTAGCATTAATCAAATTTGCTTTTTCTCGTTCTATCTCAGAGTATCCATTCATTCGATACTCATCCGCGTACTATAGACATAAGGTTACAAGTAGATTATAGGAAGAGGGATGGGAAAGAACCAAGATGTTAAGCGTGCTAGGGGTGGAGTAGTGTGAGGATGGGTGATCGACCGAGAAGTTTGACCAAGATTGGAATTTGACCAAAGATTAAGTGTAATTAGGGATGGAGTAGTGTGAGGATGTGAGTCCAACAATTCAAAGATTCAAAAAAAAAAAAATTCGAAAAAAAATCGTTTTTTGAAAAAACGAAATAGAAAAGACCTTTAGTCCCGGTTCGAGCCACGAACCGGGACTAAAAAGCTCCTCACGAGAGCGGGCCACGTGGAACCCCATTAGTCCCGGTCCACGAACCGGGACTAGCATTAGTCCCGATTGCCTAGTCCCGGTTCGGGAACCGGGACTAATGGCCCAACCGAACCGGGACTAAATGGGTATTTTCTACTAGTGTATGGCAGTGTCCACTGGTTTGTTCAATGGGACACGCATATATTCGCTTTCTTCGTCTCCGGCATACAAGCCAAATTGGTGTAAACTTTGTGGATTTGGTCTAGAATGTCGTTTTGTTAGTGGTGACTGGTGAGTGTCAACTTATACATTTCCACTAAAATGTGAAAAGTTCTTTACTTGATCACACCGGGCACAATCACCCGTACATAGATCTTGGCGGCATGCAGGGGTGGTTGTACCATCCCTCCAGCCTGGTAAGCGGCATGTGCTTACAGCGGCGCAACGCCTTGCATCATATGTTCTATAGCAATTTGTTCAGAAAATGGCATCGTAGGCAGGTTTTCCCGGACTTCTAGAAGCTTCTGGATCCGACACTGGTGGCATGTGGTAAAAATCTGGAGTGGCCATGGGGCTCGTATAGTGCTTAGTTGTAATGTATGGCACACAAGCCAGATAGTGGTCAACATTATGGACTTGGTTTCTAATGGTTGATAGTGGTGACTTGTGACTCTCAACTTGAACATTTCTTTAGAAAATGCGACTAGGCACAGTAGCCCGCATATTGATCCTGGCGCGTCACATGATAAAATATGGAGTGGCCATGGAGGCTCGTACAATGCTCAGCTGTACTGTCTCTAATTGTTGCATTTTGTGGTTTCCTGTCAAACTTAGCTTATTAGGACAGTGGGGAAGTGCCTTGTAGAGTTCGAAGAAACTCCCCTCATTTTGAAATGGCTCAAAGATCATCATAATATTTTTTTTTGTCTCTTGAACTATGTGGATATCATCTATGTGTAAGCAAGTAAACACATTCTCTGTGACTCTGTATCATCTATGTGGTAAGAAAATAAACGCATCCACTGTGATTCTGTGTACGTAAGGACCCCAACACCTCTCCAAAAATTCCCATTATGATGACTATGCTACAGCCAATCGTGCCCAAGCGAGAGCACGTCAAAGTTGAACTCGATGTCATCTTAGTGTTTTGACAACAGTCAGAAGACCAAAGGGATGTGGATATCAGGATCATTTGGCTGTTCCTGCAGCCATAGAAGAGTGTTGCACGTCTAACTGGAATGCTTTAATCCCGATGCCTTCCAACCCTATAATGTAGGATCAATACTACAAAAAAATGTGGCCAACATATTGGCTTCTGTTTCCTCCAGCTCCAAGCCTTGGCATCTACGCAAGACCGTGAGACCTTCAAGATGGTAGTGTAAGTTGACAGGCATGCTACATTTTAGGCCATGTACTCTTGGTTGGAGAAATATATGCAGGCACTTTAATGAATTATACACCCAATGGAGAAGAGACATGCTTTGGATATTGTGAGCAACCGGCTGAATTTGGTTGCACATGATTTATACATCCAATACAACTGGCGTTCTGAGCTTAAAATAACATATTAATGCAGTGCCATTTTATGCTGTCCTTATTTTTAGATGGTTGATACATGTAACAACCCTGTGCGACCCATGATATATTCTCCATGTAATAAGAGTGAATTCCAATTTTTACCCCCTAGCTTGAAATTTGTGACAGTAATTACCCCATTTAAAAACTTTTCATCCTAGTTACCCCAGTTAGTAAACGTTTTGTCAATTTTTACACCTCTTAAAGACTCGGATCGTTTTGACAGATGAGTCTAAGCTGTGAGTTTCACGTGAATGTATTGTATCAAGTGACTTGCCTTTCCATAGTGACCGGTGGCATTTTTTATATATTCCACACTCTCTTCAATTTTCCTAGTCAAATATGATAATCTGATTCAACTTCATTCTTAAGTTCAAATATATTGATATCATGACGAAATTAGTACTACCATCCATCCGTGCTTGCAATCAAACATACACAAGTAACTGACAGCTACCACCTGCACTACCTTTGCTGCATACATCCGAGTCACCATCATTTGTTGCTAAAGTACGTACCAACTGCAGCAGCGGCTGCGACGAGAAGCACCTCTCGTGCATGGCAACAGCAGAAGCAGCTGTAACTCTTCAAAGGATGGCGTGCTTGACCACCAGCTGCAGTACCCGCACTAGTACAGAACGATACATCGGCAACGGACCTAAATCCTCATCGGAAACGGAGAAACGGTCCGTGTCCCCGCCCCCGATACTGATGTGAAGAGCTCAATGGCAACGGAGTTGATAAACCGTTGCCCCTAACATGGGCAACAGTTGTTATATTAGATCGTCACTGATATGTTTCACATTAGACACGTTGTTTTGCTAATCACCGTTTCTAATAAGGGTTACAGGAAAAAAAACACGGTGACGGGCTGTGCCATCGATGGAGCCCCGCTCCATGCGACTAGACGGCCGCCCGGTCGTCACCGCATTCCTGTATGCCCTGCTTTAGAAAAGTTCATCAGTGCGCGTGGCTGGAGGTCTGCTCCTATGTCTTCACGGCCGCCAGATGAACATCGACTGTCTTCATCCTGCTACACAAAATGTACTGCTCCTGATGACGGCACCGTGTACGGAGCCCCGCTCCTAGGTCTTCACGGAAGCAGCATCGTCACCAAGCCCTTGACAGAACGAATATTCTTTGTTAAAAACAACAAAGAGAGCTAATAAACAGAGCCAATAAACAGTAAACAGAGCAAAATGTAGTGTGATAGGTAGCTAACAGAGCAAAAATAATTAGCTAACAGAGAAAATACATAGCTAACTAACAGAGCAAACCGAGCTAAATAAGTAGCTAAAAGAGTAAATACATAGCTGAACAGAGCTAACTAACAGAGAAAACCGATCTAAATAAGTAGCTAACAGAACAAATACATAGCTAAACAGAGCTAAATAAAAAAGCAAACCAAGCTAAATAAGTAATCTAACAGAGCAAATACATAGTAAAAAGAGCGGTCATTTACCTTAGGCGAGGCGGGGTCGCTTTCCGTCGTGGATTGTGTCCCAGACGCCGGCGCCAGAGCCACTGTCAGAGGAGACCTCATCCTCCTCGAATACCAGAGCGTACTCCTCCTCTTCCTCCTCCTCCTCCTCCACATCCTCCTCTTCCGCCGTCGCCACCGCTGCCGCCGCCGCATCTAGCCCAGGGCCCTGGCCAGGGAGAAGAGACCGGTGTATGACCGCCCGGAGCTGCGTCACTAGTAGGGAAGTGCCTTTCTGTGACGCACCAAAAACTGTTTCTGTGGCGCATGGTCGGTGCGCCACAGAATCCTCGCACAAAAATAATATTTCTGTGGCGCACGGAACCATGCGCCACAGAAAGTATACAATTCTGTGGCGCACCTCCAGAGTGCGCCACTAAATTATTGTCCATGCGCCACAGAAAGAATTTCGATTATTTGCTGTATTTGAAAATAATGTATCTGTGACGCACTTTGTTCGTGCGCCACAGAATATGGTGCGCCACAGAATTATTTACTGTACGCCACTAAATTATTTGCCGTATATATTATCGATTATTTGCTGTATTATCGATTATTTTCTCTATTTGACAATAATACAGGTATATTACAGAATTTTTACAGAAAATAATAGAAACAGTAATATATTTTGACACGGTATTAAAACAGACAGATAAATATGTATATCACCACTTAGAGCCCGAGATACATACATATATAGTACAAGCATATGCATTTAACATTGGCATATGCATTGGGATAAGTCGTAGTACAAGCATATGCATTTAACATTGGCATATGCATGAAAATAAAACATTAGTCTTAACCAAGTACAGTGGAAACATTAGTCTTAACCAAGTACAAGTCGCTCTATGGGTCGTCGTCCCTAGGCCTATCCAGCTGAGCCCAGTACATCGGATCTGCGGGGTCATCAATGTCCTCGCTCCCCCACGGCTGACCCGAAAGAGTGCGGAACGGAGGTATGCCGTCCCGCCTATTCACCTCGACCCAGTGCCTAGGGTCGTTGTGGTGATAAGCATCGGGGTTCGGCGGCCCGAACATCCGCAATAGCTGCTGCTCCGACTCCTGCCACTCCTGGTGCCGCTGCTGCTGCCGCTCCTCCGACGTCTGCTGCCGCTCCTGCTGCCGCTTCTGCCGCTGCTGCTCAGAGTCGGAATCCCAGTCCTTCTCCCATTCCTCCTCCTGCTGCTGCTCCTCCTCCTCCGCCCAGATCCAAAGAGAAGTGATGTCGTCGTCAGTAGGACCGGCGCCGTGGGAAGGACCGGTGCCGTACGAAGGACCAGCACCGTCAAAAGGACTAGCGCCGAACTGTTGGTAGGACATCAAGTTTGGCTCGTTCTGCAGGAGATGCCTCACATACGGGTCGTCCTGGGGGCGTGCGTTGCGACGTGCGATCTGCGCCTCAGCCAACCTGTGCTCCATCTCCTTGGCCATTTCCACCTGTCTGATCCCATCCGGTATGCACTCATTCACACGGTGGCGATCCGCTGGGTAGTTCAGATCCTTATCTTTCTTCTTATCACCGTACTCGTGTACGGCGAAATAATCATAGGCGCGCGCCGCCTCCTCCGCTGTATTAAACTGCCCAGCCCAGTGCTTCCTCTTGTTGATATGGATCTGACATCCATACACGTACCGACCAAGCTTCTTCCTATAGCACGCCCTCACACCCTTAAACCCGGCCATTCCTTGAAACTAAAACATATTAAAAACAAATTCATTAGAATCAAAAAACTACACAACTATATACTACAAACTACACAATGTGGAAATTACACAATATAAACCAATGAACAGAACTAAAATTATTTTTAGCAAAGTCATGCCAAAATTATATTCATGCATGTAGAGACATTGATCAAATATGCATAAGTATAACTAATACATCTTGATCCCATGAATAATTTGGTCCATTTTTATTTAACCCTAATACATCGCGAATAATATCACTAATACATCTCCTCTCCCATGCATGAACCTCTGAAACTAACTTCGACCGGGCCCTGAGCCGCGGGCGATGCGCATCCAAAGATAAGGAACCCTCACAGGGTCATAGCTCACGTGACGAGGAACCCTCTGAAGAAACGACCATCCATTGTTGTTCTGCCTATCCAACAAAGTCTTGTAGCGACGGACGTGCTCGTCCTCCTCCCTGATACGGCGACGTACCACCTCCTCGGGGGCCGGCTCCCTCTGCACCGAGCATGGCCCACGCGACCGCCACCAAAGAAGATCCGGGTCGACGACGTCACCCGGATTCCTCACCAAGATACGCGTCCCGGAAGGTAGCACCTCCCAGTGCCAGCCCGGCGGAGTCCAGTCGCGGACATCGCCCCTCTGGTCCAATAGTGACATCGCCCCTCTGGTCCAGCAAGCAAATTTAAATAAAGTAAAATTCATAGCAACTATCAAATAACACAATTTTCAAACTCATTTTTAGCAATGTGAAAATTACACAATATAAACCAACAATGAACACAACTAAAATTATCTACAATCTAAGCTACACAACTATATGTCCTATTTTTAGCAAAGTCATGCCAAAATTCACGAAATTTTTTGGCATGACCTTTGCTAAAAAAGGGACATATGGAGTACCCGAATTTGCCGGAACGGAAGTTAATCGACGTTCCGGCAAACTCAAGGGTCTCATGGGTACCTGCAGACATTTCACAAATCATATGTCCTATTTTTAGCAAAGTGATGCCAAAATTCACGACAAAATTTGGCATGACCTTTGCTAAAAAAGGGACATATGGAGTACCCGAATTTGCCGTAACGGAAGTTAATCGACGATCCGGCAAACTCAAGGGCCTCTCGGGGTACCTGCAGATATTTCACAAAAAATCCACATCTCCGGCCGGCATCTCCGGCCGGCATCTCCACGACACGATGGTCGGAGCACAAACAACCACGACACGATCGTCGTGGTAGCACAGATCAACACAAGCACACACAACTTCTCGATCGGGGTATCAATAGCAAAGATCATACATAAAAAGGATAAAAAGAACAGATCAACACAAGTGTCGGAACTTCCAAGTGTAAGAGTCAACCTAGCTATCCTATGAAATGATGTTTCACAGCGATGACTCTGATTCAGAGAACAGTAGCGTGGCCCTGAACCTGAGCTTGACAGAAACTACAGACCGACGGTGCGACGCCGTCGATCTTTGGCCCATTTTTTACATTCGTTCTATAGGTTCGGTCATGCTCAGGCTCAGAGTCAACCTAGCTATACTGTGAATCAGAGTCATCGGTGTAATACAATGGAGGCCTCATATATCATTGTCAAAACAAGGCAAAAAGAGTACCTACAAGACCATGTTCTAATACAAGCACTCAAATTGTATATAGTACAAGGTATTGTAGATACTCTTTTCCCTTTAACATGACATAGTTTAAATCATCGGCCTATAGTACATATACAAGAACATGGGTAAAAGGATAAAAAGAAGATGTACAACAATATGGATAAAAAGATGAATAAAAAGAAATGATTTCCCGATGTTCCCGATTTTCCGATTTTCGAGTTGACAATCAATAACTGTAGACTGGTTAAAAAGGCGAGCCTAGATAGGTGCTACGCGAAACTAAGAATTGATGTTCAGAGGTGAGATATATTTTTAAATTTTCAAACTGTTCAATCATATTTATCTGCATATAAAATTGAAGAGATTTATTAGTTTGGTCTGCCTAAGATGTACAATCCAAGTCATAATATAACTACTGCCCAATTTCTTGGAGGCTGTGTCTTATCGATGTGAAATAAAAGAGATTCCACCTCCTTCTGTTTTATTACTCAGGGAATGACCTTAGAAATTAATAGTAATATCTGATCTAATGTAAAATATGTTATCTAGTTACATACTTGCATTCCACATGACTGATAACTATTAATTCTGTTTTTCAACTAGATTCGTTTTATGAATGCAGATACATATGTCACTGTAGGATGTCATAATTACCCTATTTTGTAAGTTTATGGTACAAGCACCACGGCATAGCAAGCAGCACGGTATCCATCTTTACAAAAAAAAGCAGCACGGCAGCTGACCTGACGGAAGCAGCAGACGGACGGGAAGGAGGGAGGTGACCGGCGGTCGGTGGGACGAGACGACGGGCGGCGGTCGGGGAAGAACTTGGAAGGGAACGATCTCGTGGGGGGCGCCGCTACGATCAGCCGGTCGCGGATGGAGAAGAGGGGGCGGCGTAGAGGGTCCCGGTAGGGAGCGGCGGCGGTGGACGTCTTTCGCCGACGAGGTGGAGAGGGGCGGCGGAGGAGCTCCTCGCCGACGAGGTGGAGACGGGTGGCGGTGGAGGAACCCTAGCAGCGCCTCTCTGTCTCTCTCTGTCCGTGGGAGAGGAAACGAGTGTGGCCGGATAGGGTTGGACTGTGTGGCCGCGCGAGCCAAAAATGATTTAAGTGTCGGAATTCTGTGGCGCACGGGCTCCGGTGCGCCACAGAAACATGAGTGTCTGTGGCGCACGGGACAGGGTGCGCCACAGAATGGACACCCAGGCAAACATTGATGTGGGGCCCACCGTATTTTTTGTGGCGCATCGTCCCACGTGCGGCACAAAATATCATGTTTCTGTGGCGCACCCTAGTTCATGCGCCACAGAAATGTCACCAGATTTTCCTGGATGCGGGACCCACCACATTTCTGTGGCGCATGGATTGCTGCATGCGCCACAGTAATCTGTGGCGCATTTATCTGGTGCGCCACTGAACTTGTTTCTGTGGCGCACGGCTTAACGGTGCGCCACAAAAAGGCGTTCCATAGAAAGCCACTTCCCTACTAGTGCGTATGGAACAACGCCTCCTCGACGGCTTCTATCGCGTGCTTGGCGGCGGAGATGCGGACAACTCTCTCCATCGCAGACGCCCGAATGACACCGTCGGCGCGCTCGCGCTCAAAGGCGGCGCGAGTGAGGAGGAGACCGACCTCCAGATCTAGGTCTTCATCGTCCGAGGAGGACGAGATCGGGGCGTCGGGGCCGTAGCCGCCGCCGTGGATCTGTTGTGGATTTGACGGCTCCGGCGCCGGTGGATCCAGTTGTCGTGGAGGTTCAGCTCCGGTTGGTGCCTCGGAGGGTTGGCGGAGGAAGATGCTCTATCCTGAACTCCGTCGGCGCCGGAGGGGTTCGCCATCGATGGAGTGAAGTAGGTGAAGAGAGTGTGCGGCTAGGATTAGGACCCGGGGAGAGTGAGAGTGAGAGTGAGATACACTGGAGTGGGTGATATTTATACGGGAACCGCTTAACGAGGCTTCAGATGGGAAACGAAGATTGCACGAACTCCGTATCTGTTGTGGGCTTATCCACAACATAGCTGTTTTTTCCTCTGTTTTCCACCTCCGTTAACATTGTGTCGGGCCCATCGGCCGATTGGTCATAGATGTATGACCAATTTGAACCATTTGGTCACACACTACTTTGGAGGGTCTAAACCTGAAAATGTAACGACCAATCTTGTCAGAATGGTCATAATCTCGTTACATGAATTGGTCATAATCTAAAAAGCGCTGACCTATGGCATTTTCTCTAGCCGACTACGACCAATTTAAATGGTCATTCGCATTGGTGGACAGCCAATTCAGCAGTCTTATCTACGTGTCAGTGTTGAGGTGTCAATTTTGTTTACGTGTCACTATTCATCCATGATTTTGATCTCATTGAGATGTGGGTTTGATCTCACTGACATGTGGGGGAAGACATATTTACTCATCTGAACAGTGGGACCGATTGCCTGACATGCGGGTCCCGATCCGTCCAACCCCATCAGACATATGCGACCCACCCTCACCCCGCCTGACATGTGGGCCCCGCACGACTGCCTGACATGTGGGTCCAACACGCACACACTGTCATGTGGGACCCGCCATCGCCCGGCCTGACGTGTCGGTCCCACGCGCACGCAATGACATCTGGGACCCGCAAGCACTAACATGGGGGACCCGCACTCGCCCGCCCAGACACGTGGGTCTCACGCGCACGCACTGAAGTGTGGGACCTGCCCTCGCCACTCCCACTAGGACCGATACATTAATGGGATGTTGTTAGCATCGTGTCACAGTGTCACACGATGTTTGTTTACCGCTCCACTTGTCAAATTGAAATACTCCCTGACATTCTCAATATTGACTATATACATACATACTAAAATGAGTGAATCCATGTACAAAATAAGTTCAGTTATATTTTAATCAAGAGAAAACTAAAATGCCTTACATTAGTGAATGGAGCGAGGCCCGAGACTTATTATAGTAAACTGGCATCTGTACTATCAACATGGCTAGCTCAGGTTTTAAGATAGCTGGTTACATGCTATGTACGGTAAGAAGAGGAAAAAAGGCGCAAGTCCGAGGTACAGTTTTTTTTAAGGTGGGCAATTGAGCCGCAATTTTCAGCTCAGGTTTTGCTCCGTTCTTAACTTTTAACGTCAAACGCCATCATAAATACAACTCTAACACCCCCGTCAAAGTAATGTCGGATCCACACCACTGGGTTTGGAGAGGTAATATCCATGTTCGCTCTAGTCTGGCCCTTCGTGGGCAATAACATGATCGTGCACACAGGCGCGCACAAAAGAAACATCAACATCAATATGCTTGGTAAGCTCATGCTTCATGGGATCCCGTGAAATCTTGATATCATCTATACTGTCTAACAAGAGGGTAGTAGGTGTAGTAAAAGAAATAGCAAAATTCTTTAGTAACAATCGTAACCAAGTCGATCAAATGTATCGTCAAAAGAGTCATAGCTCACAATTCAGCGTCTACACTCGAATGGGAACGGCAATATGTTTCTTCGTCTTTAAGGTAATGAGAGAACCATCAAGAAAAACATAGTAAGAAGAAAGCGACGGCGATGTGAAGAATCACTAGCCCACGTAGGATCGGAATAGGCATGCGTCTGTAACGAGATGAAACGGGAAAAAGACGGTCAAAGATCATGCCACGAATATATCCTAGAACACAAAGAAGCTGACTATGGTGAACCGAGGTGGTAGCAGAAACAAACTGACTCAAAATATGGATAGGATATGAGATATCCGAACAAATGATATCGAGAATAGACAAGACTATCAACAAGATTATAATAACGCGTCAGATCTAACAAGGACTCGCCATCACAAGCACGAAGGTGAAATTAAGCTCTATGGATGGGAGTCTCAACAGTGCGCTCATCAGCAAGAGTCGCACGACTAAGAATACTTTTCTTGGGAAATAGAAAAGCCATAAGAAGTAGAGGAGATCTCAATCCCAAGATCATAGCGAAGAGGACCAAGATCTGACATAAGAAACTACTCACTGAGACGGGCATTGACAAAGGAAATATACTCAGTGATGATCATGAATCTAAGAATCTCAAAAATAAATTTTCTCCTCGACATTGTTTGAAGTTCCGGGTTGAGCTTCTTCCTACTTTTGGACGGGAGGAAATATCCTACAAAATTTGTATCTTCCATGTCATACATTTTCTTCTCGAACTAACTCGTCGTTCACCCCCCCAAAACAAGATCTCACTCCCGTCACCTCCAAAGGCGACACTAGGGCGCTCGACCACCATTGCCATAGGCGATCCTCGGTTAGACATCCTGGCGCCTTTTTTTTATAGAAAAAGACTCTCAGAGCCCAGCTTTTATAAAGCACCGACTAGTCTTCGACAACCAGAGCAAAGTACGGCTGTCGTACAAACACAACACAAAAGTAAAAAACAACACTACGAACACCACACTAGTAGGAAATAGGCTAGTGGCAACATCTGATTTGCGACGTGTTATGGAACAGACACGTTGCTAGTACACCTTGGCAACGCATATTTTTAAAATGCGTTGCTACTATCTCCGCAGTAGCAACGTGTTTAACGGGCCAAACGTTGCCAGTACTTTTTGCGAGCCCGCCTGGACTCGGTAAAATTTGTGGCAACGGGTACCCATCACGCACGTTGCAAGTAAGTCAGTAGTGGCAACGTGTACGACGAGAACACGTTGCCAATTAGCAACGTGCCCTAAGTTCACACATTGCCATTAGTCCGGGGATATATCCCCAGATCTACCGCATCGCGGGCCGAGTCCCGGCCACACACTCTCTCTCATGCGCAGCAGTTAGCTAGGGTTCCTCTGTGTCCTCCTTCTCCCTGCGTCGCCGCCATCGACCGCGCACTCCCGGTGGCCGCCCTGCCGCCGCCTACCCATCTTCAGAACTTCCTCAATCTGCCGTCGACCGTGCACTTCGCGCACTCCAGGTGGTCTCCCTGCCGCCGCCGCCTCTCCATCTCCATTGCTTCCTCGATCCGCCGTCGACAGAGGAAGCTCCTTTCTCCCGCGCGCCGTCCTCCCTCGGTAAGCACTGGTCTGCTACAGCCCCTCCCAGTCCTCCCCTTGCCCCCTGCACATAAAGGCCTCCTTTGATTCATAGGATCCTAAAATGAAGGAATATGAATAGGAATAGGAATGTAAAAATGAGGTCTGACTAGATTGTTTATTTCCTATGCATGCTGTGGGAATCTGATTGCAAAGGAAACTTTCCTTGAAATTTCCTTTAGTGCATTCCTATGAATCAAACACAAGTACAGTGCAAATTCCTATAGGAAAGAGAATCCTACATTTTTTCTATCAAAATCCTGTGAATCAAAGGAGGCCTTTAGTGTTTGATGAAATGCTTGTTTGAATTTCATTGTTTGTGTACTATGCAATTAATTTAGTTTGCATTGTTTGATATATAGTGTCCCTTGAAGATGGTTTTGAATTCCGTCGGGTGGCATGATATGGAGTTTTCGGACGTGGTATATTATTTTGAAAAACTAGCTAGTAATTTCATTTCGTGTAATTAATATGCCGATTAAAACTTACATAGACTTTTTTTTATTTAGGGTTCCATATGTGAACCGGATGTGCCAACCGATTTGCAACTTGTTGTTGAGATATTAGATATTGTTGAAAAGGAAAATCATGAATTGAAAGAAAAATTGAAGAAACTTGAAGAAGACAAAATGATATTGGACTTGTATGTTGCCGATGTCGTCTACGATAACAAAAAGAAGATGGACGCAAAGCGGTTGAAGATTAGAAAGATTACAAAATATGCCATCGATAAGGAGGCTTGGTTTCATTATGCACTTGGATCCGTTGTTACCTTAGTTGCGATTTTTACCGCAGTTGTTATTTTATTTAGATGCACTAGATGATTTAGTTAGATTGGAGTTAAGGTAGATATTAGAAATTCTTGTATGTTGTATTTGGACTAATTGCAATCTATGTTGTAGCAAATAATTAATGAATCACATGTGTGAGAGTTGTGGCTACCCCGACTGTAGGGACAAGAAGTTTGGCGTAGTTCTTCCAGAAGAGGTTCACACCATGATGGTATGTTTTTATCCAACATATTTATTCTGTCATAATTTCTTCGCATTATCTGTTCATACCGCGGGGTTCTTGTTACATGCATATGCCAATGATTACACTCTTGTGCATTATCTATTCGAGTGTTGGTCTAAAGGACCTACTGGCATGTACAACAAGATTCGTTATACATTTCTCTTGGTCCTTTAGTTCCGACACTTGGAAGTTAATGGTGTGCACTCTTCATATGAGGCATCTTTTTATTTGTCTTTTTATCCATGTTGTTGCACCGATGACCTTAATTCACAGGATAGTAAGGATGACTCTAAGTGTCCGGACGACATAACCTTCGAAGGAATGCTAAAAAGGTGCCAAGTTCTTGCATTACTTCCTAAGGTTCTGTCGTCCTGACACTTAGTCACGCTATTGTCCTCTGAATCAAAGTCAACGCTGTGAAACATGTATTGTTTGTGTCGTCTCTTTCTTCGATGTTTAGAATTTGTGTAGAATGTGCCAATGATTAGACTCAAGTCCATGTTGAGGCATCTTTTTATTTGTCTTTTTATCCATGTTGTTGTACATGTTAGAGGCCGATGATTTAAACGATGTCATGTTAAAGGAAAAAAGAGTATGTACAATACCTTGTACTATGTACAATTTGAGCGCTTGTATTAGTACGTGGTCTTGTATGCACTCTTTTTGCCTTGTTTTGGCAATGATATATAAGGCTTGTATTACACCGATGACTTTGATTCACAGGATAGTAATGATGACTCTGAGACTCAGGAGGACATAACCTCTAGAAGGAATGCCAAAAAGGTGTCAAGTTCGCACCTGCCTGAACTCGGCCCCTTCTTGGCATTCCTTCGAAGGTTCTGTCCTCCTGAGACTCAGAGTCATCGCTATTGTCCTCTGAATCAGAGTCATCGCTGTGAAACATGTATTGTTTGTGTCGTCTCTTTCTTTGATGTGCACTCTTCATATGAGGCATCCTTTATACCATTTGGCCGATGATTTAAACAATGTCATGTTAAAGGAAAGGAGAGTACCTACAATACCTTGTACTATATACAATTTGAGTGTTTATATTAGTATCTGGTCTCGTGGGAACTCTTTTTTTCTTATTTTGACAATGATAAATGAGGCTAGATGTGCACTCTTCATAGCTAGGTCTGTAGTTCCTTTGCATTATAATATCCTTATAATAACACTAATTTCAATGGTTCTTTTTCTCAGAACATCCCGTGTAGGGCTAGACGTGACTTCTTGAATCATGTTGGCGTTCTCATTAGTGACCACAAGACATTTCAGGTCGACCTGGCCCAGATAACGTTGCCCACTCGAAGCTTCAGGGTTTTGTGCATGAACGAGCCAGGGCGGACATATTTCAGAGGCGCCCATTGGACAAAACTTGTAAATTACTACGAGATGCAACCTGCTGAGAGGTGCACCTTCCTTCTGGACCATGATAACCGCCCCGAGATCTACTTCATGTATTGGGGCTCCCAAGACTCTTTTGGTTCCGAGTCTGAGGATCATGACCATAGAGATGATAATGACTTCATGCCTGAGCCTGATGTGATCCAGACACTCAGTGGTTAGCTAGTTAGTTAGAAGAGTAGGAATAAGTGTTATGTGCTATCTTTTTTTTTAGAAAAGAGAATTTTATTAATCCCAGCCTCTGCATCGAGTGATGCACACAGCCGCTTATTACAAAATTCGAGTGCAAAAGTTAAGTTTACATCTCCAGAATCACTAAGAAATGAGACAGGCCTCAAAGAAACACAACATAAGGTAAAGCACAACTACGAAAGTCGCCTAATATGTTGCCACGTATGTCAGGAGAAGAACTACTGTGCCACCCGCAATAGCCTCGTGCATCCAGCCTCCATAAGGTCCCGCTGATCCGAAGGCAACAGTAAAGCCCATAACTGGATCCAGTGCACCGCCATATGGATAACCTGTAAGACATGAAAAGTATCTTTCTTGTTAAAAACAAGATTGTTCCTACAATTCCAAATCGACCAACAAATTGCTGAGACACCAATACGTATCCGAGGCTTGGTCTTGTTATCCACCCCATTTAACCAATTTCCGAACATATTCGAAACATTAGTGGGCGGAGGAATATTGTAGGCACAAAACACAACACGCCAAACCAGCTTTGCAAAAGGGCAAGAGATAAACAAATGTTCAATTGTTTCATTACACCCACAAAAGGCGCATTGAGAACTTCCTTGCCAATTTCTTTTAGCAAGATTATCCTTCGTAAGCAAGACTTTTCTATTTATGTGCTATCTATTAGCGAGATCGAGTCTCATATTCTATTTATGTAATTGGAATTGTATACTTGAATAAGTTATGTGCTATCTATCTAATTCGGTTGATTATTGTGTCGGAATTGTGTTTTACTACTTCATACTGATTATTTTGTTAATAACTGTGCAATTATCAGTACGTACATCGTTGCTGTTAATTACAGAAAATTGTTTAGCAACGCGTGTCCAAACAACACGTTGCAGCTACGTTAACATCGGCAACGCGTACCCATAACACACGTTGCAACTACTGGGAGGTCTAGCAACGCGCCCTGGAACACGTTGCCAGTACGAATAGCAGCAGCGTGATAGTGGCAACGTGTGCCCACACATTGCAAAGGGCATAAGCCGCACGTTGCCAATGAACTAGTGCCAGTGAAAGCGTATAAACAGCGCCGGCTCACACTTGAGCACCAAATACAAGAAAGCCCACATGAACGTAACCAAAAAGCTCCTCAGCCGACCCCTCTCCTACTGGACACCACCAGCTGCATTCTTCTCGCCATAAGCTTCAGGTTGTCCAGCCTCGCGCTCCACGCCTTCCTGCGCTTTGCCGGCAACAGCACCGTCTGTGTGATAAAAGAGATAGTTCGGAAGATATTAGTCAGCGGCGAAGAGCACACCTTATGATTAAACACAAGATCGTTTCTAGTGGTCCAAATCGACCACACAAGTGCCCCAACAAAGGCCCAAGTGGTCAGGTTAGACCCTGAGCCTGGATTCCAAAGAGCAACCTCTACAAAATCCTCAAAACAAGTCGGAGGGTGATCCCACCCAAAAACCTCCTTGAAACACCACCAACTAAAATGCGACAGCGGACAGCAGAAGATCAGATGGTTAACAGTTTCAGGTTCGCCACAAAGGCAGCAGCCCAGCTCCCCAGGCCACCCCTTGTTCTTTAACTCCGCCGTAACCTGGATCCTACCTTTAAAACACATCCAAACAAAAATCTTGATTTTAAGAGGCAAAGTTGTCTTCCAGATCTCCAACACCTGATAGTCTCTCATCCCAGGATTAAGCACAAGATCATACATCGATTTAGTCGTCTATGTCTCATTTTTAGCCAAAGCCCAGTAGCCAACATCCTCCACCTCACTGAGCAAGGCCAACAGATCATTCCATTCTGCCACTTCTCTGGGACCAAAAGAACGACGAAAGGTGAGATGCACACCATCGTGCCGCATCACATCCTTAACCAGAACAGAGACATCGTCACAGCAGCGAAACAGAATAGGGAACAGAGACAACCTGGCGCCTTCGTCGCTGAAGGAGATGAAATATTGCATGACCCTCGAATAATCACGAAAGAGCGACGACCTCTCGCCCGACCTGGAAACATGTGCGACAACGCACTAGCATATTGGCATATGGGACGTCCTGGGTTGATCTTGGTACTTGTTGGCCGGATTTGGCCTCCCGGACGCAGTGGAGTGTTGTTTCCGGTTGCGGGTTGTAGCAAAGATTGTTATTCCGGCGTGGCTGCACGTCTTCCGCGGTGCAACGACATCGACAACTCCATCTCTGTGACGGTGCCTTGGTGGTGTGGTGGTCCTCTAGTCTAGGGCTGCGGACATGGAGCACTCTCTATATCATATTTGTGCCCGCCGGCGGGGCTCCACATCTGATGCAAACTTGTCACCATGATCCGTTCACACAACGGTGCGGCGGTGCCATGTCTAGGTGCTTGATCTGGCTGGTGGAGACCACGACGGAGGATGCTGGGACAGCAGCCTTGAAAATGCTGCTGACGAATCCTTGACTGACAACGACAACAATATTTGCTAAATCTTATGTCTAGCTTCTCTCGCTGCCATCGACAGGATCGAAGGAGTTGCCAGAACTATCAGAAAAGAGGTGACAAGCGTTTCAACCTGCTTTCATAACCTTTTTCAGGGACGTTTGAGGGCCTTTGGTTCTACTAATGCTGGGATTTGGCTAGCAAAAATGTGTCAGCTGATAGAGGTTGATGGCACTGAAATTTTTGACTTGTTCTCCCGGTGGAAACACATGATGTTGCCTCAGCTAGATCGGGTAATAACGATGTGCATGCGTCGTGCTGTTATTGAAGATGGTGGCTTCAAACTATACTCCGGGGATGAAAATTCCGAGTTGAACCTTCGGTTGGGCTCGTGAGAATCGGTGCACTTGCGACAATTCGTGTTTTTGAAGGCTTTGCCTAGATGTATTGTACTCTTCGTTCCACTTGTCATGTGGTTTGCAGTAGGTTCTGCTGTTATTTTTGTGGGCATGCAGTCCAGTTTAGAGGGCTTTGGATTTTTTTTAGCTGATTTGTTTGACATCAATTCCTAGTTTTACTGTGCATTATTTAATAATTTATAATATATGATTTCTGTATTACCGATGCAGAGGCCGGGGGTGATCCTTCATTGGAAAAGAAACCAATTCAAATAATTTTGGCTCAGCTTGTTTAATAGACGACCCATCTAATCACGCAACCTCATGTATGTGTGGGACTACTATGTCGCAATGCACCATCTGCTTGATCCACGCAAATATATATCGTGGGTGGTTGGGGTTGTTAGGCCGGCCATTCCGGACAAATAACTACTGGTAGTAGTACATACATATTGACTGCTCCTACCAATAGTGTGCACTGCTTTATATTCGATCGCTTCGTTCATACCGCGCATGGTAGCACGCCTTCATGGTCCGTAAGCAAAATAGATAGAAATCCAAAAGGGTTGGAGTAAATCGTTGAAGGACTTAGATTGGGCTATGTACACGCATACATGCCACGAACCTGAATTCGGAGCTGAGAATAGGAGTCACCGGGAAATCAACATTTGTGTTTGTGCGCAATCAGTTGTTTGTGTTGGCGTGATCGACTTGTGTTCGCCGTGGCTCACGGACTTCCACTCATACTGATGCGATAAGGCCACCGTAGAGTTCACGACGGATCAGTGAAAAGGCTACAAAAGTAAACAGCCACACTGCTTGTCTGATCGTCTCTTCTGTAGGATAGTGTATATCTAGGTTGTCCAAGCTGGACTGTGCCACGTTTGCTGCATTTCTTCCCTGCATCCCGCCTCCCCCCCACGTCCACCGGAAGACTGGGACTCTGCGTCTCCTCTTGCTATGCAAGATGTGGAATAGTCATCATGAGACGGTCCTCCGGAGAGCAGCATTTTGGCTCCTGGGTGCAATGCACCCTATATTTGAAACACATTTTAAACTCATTTTGAAATGTAAAAATAAATGTTCGCTTGTACATCTTTGCATCCTTTGTGTTCACAAAACTGTTTGATGAAAAACCGAATTTTTTGCGGTCCATGTAAAAAGATAAAATTTGGTGCTAAAATAAGCCTTTTCACGTGACATCTCTTTGTCTTTTTAATACAAGTCATAAGAAGTGCCAGTTCCTCATGAAACTGTACATGCACACATAGAATATGAAGACGTATACTCAGATTTTTCTTTCGAATTTTTTCGGCATCTGAAAATATGCTTTTTTCGGTAAAGGGAGCATATGCTCCTGGGAGCCAAAGTGAATTTCTGCGGTCCTCCGTGTGATACGGCCATTCCACCGTTGTCTTGTTTTCCCTGTTGTCCAAATATGAAGACCATTGGTCTTCTCGCTCTAGACGGTGGAAAGGAGCTGCCCCGGGAGTGGGACGATACCCTTTTAGCTCTCGATCTCTGATATGTGAACATGTCTGACTATGCGGAGAACAAACCACATATCGTTCCAGAAAAATTGTATGTCAATATAGCATGTTAAAAAATATGATCTGGGTAGAATTTCCATTACGAACAAAACGGCTTAATGTAGAGAATGTTGGATATGTAACGTAGGGATAGACACATCCAGTCACGAACGAGTTCCTCAACATCTTCGTTATGCAGACACCAGATATAACTCACGATCTACCTCAGCTAGATCACACAATCTAAAGATATAAACGGTGAGACCCATTGAGCGCACCACATCGATTTGAGCTTTCTGGCCGTCCGATCCTTCCCGCTCCCCACCTCCGCACCCTCCGATCCTGGCCGGCTAATCCGGTCGGCATGAACAGGGATTCGCAAAGTTGCTATGCATACCAACCTTCGTGCACCCACTCTCGCTGACGCCCTCCCCCGACGCCACCTGGAGCCACTGGGCCCACCCGTCGGCCTCACGCTGCGCATTTAATCGGTGTGGCGGGATGGCCAGATTCGCTCTGCGTGCCTCCCATTGGCTTATTTTGTTCATTTACCGAAATAGGTTTTTCGCCGACCTCTTCCGTGCGTGTGCCGGTGCTGCGTATTTTCTACAGTATGTCGGGGCACGCTCGGTATTTCTCATGGGCGTCGGGTACGTTGCACTGTTCGTGCTGTCAGGTGAGATTCGGGCCCGCTTTCACCGTCCGAGCTGGCGTCTCGCCATTGGTCCATGAAGCCGGAACCGACCTAATTGGGTTGCCGCGTGCACTGTGCTGTTGGGAGGGGGTATATAGGCCGTGCTCTCGATCGGATGGGTACCGCAGCTCTCATTTTCCCCCTTTTCTTCTCCCTCGTAGGTCTTGCTCCGCTGTGTTCTCCTCGAGTTCTGCCGTGTTTCCATGGAATCCGTTTGCTGTTTATCTCACCTCGTTTGTTCCCGGTGAGATCAGGTGGGTTTTCTTACCGTGTTCTCCTCTCTCTTTTTTTGGTCGTTTTTCGTTCGTGTCGTTCATCCTGCAGTAGATCTGTGTGTTTTGTTGTTTATTGCTTGTGCGGTTTGTTCTTTTTTTTTTGTGTGTTTCTCACCTCTATTTCCTGTTTGTTGTTCTGTTTTTGTTTTTGCAGGTCGCCGGTTAACTGCTTTTTCCGTTCGTTCGGTTAAGGTTAGTTATGTTGAGATGTTTGTGTGTATTTATTTTGTTTTCGTTGCACGATTTGTTTTGTTATTTATTTTATATTTCCCTTATTCGTGTTGTGTGGAGGGGGTGTTATTTTGTTTTGTTGTTTGTGCGTGCAATTATTCTTTTTTACATTACACATAATTGTCTTCTTTTACTTTATTTCAGACCGTCGGTTTACCTGTCTGCTGGTCTTCCGGTCAAGGTCGGCTCCTTGGGGATTAGGTTCTGTTTTCTTGCCGTGTATTTTTGTCTGTTCTTTGGTTATCTTGCTGGTCGTGTGATGGATCTGTTGTAACAGCCCAACGCTTGTGAACCTGAAAATCTGTATAAATTTTCCACTTTTTGCATCATGGCATACATGCATCCTTGCATTAAATTACAATTGCTAAACAACAACACACTCATTTGGTTGGGCAACATTGGAAACAAAATGGCCAACTTGCTCCAACCAAAATCTTCAAGCAATGGGACACTCAAGGTTGCACAACAAGATTACTTTTACATCCATATTTGTCAGGGAGGTTCGAAGGGTTCCAAATACTATGTTACACTTGCTCTAACATTATCAAAGGAGCCACATTGTTGTTTTTGCATTTGAGCAAAATGCCCATTTTCAAACCTCTGGGCAAATGATGTCAAAAACATTTTTTATCTGTCCTCACCAAAATTTTGTGGTGCTCCTCTAATATATTGGGAGGCCACTGGATTTTTCCCAGGTTCTTCTAAAATATTCTGGTGCTCAAATAAATTCAGGGAAGGTGCTGCTCAAATTTTAAAGCAGAAAGGACCTTTTTGTAACAGCCCGGGGACCTATCCGTGATGATTTCAGAAATGCCAGGGACCTAATTGCGAAAACCTCTTCTTCCTCCCCCGTCCCTGTAGCGACCGCGCCGCGCGACGCACCCGACCGAGCTCGCCCCGACGCCGGGCCCCCCTTGCTCTGCCCTTCCCCCTGCGAGTAGAGCACGCCCCCGAGGCCCCTCTCCTGCTCGCTCGCTGTCCCACTCCCTGTTCCCCCTCCTCCTTTCGTTCGCCGCCATGGCCGAAGCTCCGCTCGTTGTTGCCGCGTTCGTCGCCGTCACTTGAGCGCGTCCCGCCCAAATCGATCCCCACAGCGAGGTCCGCCTCGGTCTCCTCTACGTCCTCGCCGGAGGAATCGGCCGGAGACGCGAGGATCGACGCCGCGACCCTCTTCTTCCCCGCGGCCGTCCCGAGCACCGCCGCCGCTCGCCGGACCATCCCGTCGCCGCTGAGCCCTCCCCTGCCTCCCCGAGCAAGCGAACCACACCAGGGTGAGTTGCCGCCTCTCTCCCTGCGCTCCCCCTTGCTCTCCCCTCGCCGTAGACGCCGCGCCGTCGCCGGAGTTCATCGCCGTGGCCGCAGTGCGTACGCCCCGCGCTGCCCGGCCTCACGGCCAGCCCAGGCCGGGCAGGAGGCCGTTGCTCGCTGTTAAGTGGCCGGCCCACCAGCCGGCCCAGATCGACCGGGAGGCCGGAGGCCTCGGGTACCAGGCCGGCCTGCCAGCCGGCCCAGGCCGGGTGGAGGGCTGACTGGCCCAGTTTTTTTTTTTTTTAGGGTGCTGTTTTCTTTTTTCCCCTCCCTCTCGCGCGGGCTTCCGACTACTCCCTCGCGCGTTAGGAACATCGATTCGAGGATTCAATTACTCCACCTATCTCTCTCCCGAATCCGAATATTTTTTAATCCTTGATAGTTGTTGGAAATAAAGTAATTAAAAATAAACAATTAAAAAGAGGAACTTCTAAAATTAATAACTTTTTATCTGGGTTTCAGAAAATTGCGTGCCTTATATCAAAATGCTCAGAACAACGTGAATCACCCAGAATCATCGTCATCATGCATAATTTGCTCACAATTACCATAATGTACTCCTAGGAATAACAACGTCATTAAGATAAATATGGGGTGCTTTCCTCTCCGGTTGAAACAATTATTCTTGCACCCCATTTAATTCGCTCGAATGCTGTTAATAAGTACCGGGCACCTTAACTTGTCATGTCATCATGTGATTGTGCATTGCATGGTACACATGTGTGGTGATTGATTTGTTTTCCCGTGTGTGCTTCGTTAGATCAAGCAGACGGGGTTCCACCTCAATACCCCGAGGATCCGTATTACTACCCGTATCCCGAACAAGGCAAGCGTAATCCCCCCTCTGAGCATATCTTATCCTATTTTCCGCAATTATTTTCTCCACTATAATATTGCATGCGGTTCTAAATGTCTTTTGCCTGGATTAGAGTATCCTACTAGTTGCATTAGAATCCTGTTGCCATTACCTGTATCCTTCCTATTAACCACAGGTTTGAAGTGTTGGCCGAGATAATTATACTTGCTATGTATATGCTTAGCCATGCTTAGTTGAATGCCTAGTGGTACGATGGTGGTACATGCTGGAAACAGGTGTTGACTTGTGACCGCGATGATGATGGTGGAGAATTGTGGTGATGGATAATAAAATGCTTAAAGGTGGGGATGAGAGGCCACATGGGTTGTGGTGTTTTGTCTCGTTCTCGCCGCCTAGGTGCGAGTTCTATACCTCTTGAACCAAGACTGAGCGTGCAACCATGCGTGAGGCCTATGCATTGCAGTGCAGGAACCCTCATAGACTAAATAACTCGAGCGGGGCTAGCCAGGGTCCTCTAGTTCGGGCTTCCATTTGCGCGTGCGTGAGTTGGTGGTGAGAATGATATGAGGATGGTGTGTTAGGAAAATGAGTGGCCGGGCGGGGGTTGGAGGAGACAACCTGTCCGTCCTCACTGATGATCCTGGAAAGTCCTTAACGAGGGAGAAGTCGACACCGCTCCCACCCAGCCGGCTTTCCAAGGAAGAGAGCTAATGATCAGGTAATGGGCCGGACGGTACGCGTGGCAAACATTTGTACACCCCTGCAGGGTTAAATCTTTTCGAAAAGCCGTGTCCGCGGTTATGGACGAACTTGGGAAGTGAAGGTAAGATCATAGAATAACTTTAACGGAATGATTAAAAACTGGGTACTAGAGGTACCACTCACAATGCAAGGTGAGCTTCCTCGAGGGTGATTCGGGGAGGTGCCTTTGATGAACAGGTAATGTGATGATGGTGATGTTGAGAAAGGTGATGAAAGAAAGAGTTACTTCTTACCTCTTTTGAAAATACTCTGATTAGTCGATGCCTTTGAGTTATGTTTTATAAATAAAATCAGCTTTATGCAAAACAGCCATAAAACTTTGAAAGCCTCATCGAGCATATATTAGCTCTTAATCTTGCGAGTTCGTCGAACTCAACGTCGTTTGTTTTTTTCAGAGGAGGACTTCACCGACCTCGAAGGTGGGTTCTTTGTGGACGTCGACGAGTAGTCTGGGGTTCCCAGGTGGCAGCTTGGGACATCCTGGAACAGCTGGCGCTGTGATGTTTATCTGTAGGCCTCTTAGGCCATATTTGGTTCTTGTTGTTTAGAACAACCTAATTTGCTTCCGCTTGATGTAATGTTGGGTCTGTGACCTCTGGTTGTCATTTGCTATCTTTCTCTTATAAGAGTTGAACTATATGATTTGTGTCGTAGAGTCTGTGATGTGCCAGTTGTTCCACAAGTCTTGATCTTCTATTATGCTTGATAGTTGTGCCTGTGTTAAGGCATCAATCGGGGTGTTGCGTTGTCTGGAGATGACCCAGCAACGCCTGCCAAAGGTTTTGGCCGGGGATTGGTAAACCCGTAACCTCCGGTTGTATCGCTTAACCGGTGACACACAGCATCACTGTATACAGTCGGGTCGGGGCGCCACAAGTTGGTATCAGAGCAGTACTGCCTGTAGGAAACCCTTCTACTGGTCGATGTTGAGTCTAGTGTTTGTGAAAATATTTTTAACCTAAAAATGAGTTGTGAAAACCATCTTAGGATTCTTTTTACTCCTTATCTGGTTACCCTCTAATCTCGGAGCAATCTTACCTCGATTTGAGTTAAAGGTTTTACTTCTCACCTGTTACTTCAAAATGATTAGAAACGGGGTGGGTTCGACCTTTAGTGTTATGTGTCACGTTGCTCCCGCTGCGTTGCAATCCCAAATCAACTCAGATGTTTCTACCGAGTTAATCTTTTGATCCTTTCTTTGGGTTTTAACCCACGGACTTGAACATAAGGTCCCGGATTGTGTCAACTAGAGTGTGTTAAGTTGTGATTTCTTAACTCTCACTAGTAGCACATGATGCTGATCTTTGACCCAAGTTCTATCTTGTTGTTTTCCTTCTCGCAAAGTATTATCGTCCCTAGTCTGTGTACTTGTGTAGACGCTAATGCTATTGTTCGACCATTCGGAGAAAGATACTAACCGTGTCATTGTCAAATCTCCAGAATGGCTCGAGGAGGTCGTGGAGGCCGTGGTGGTCGCGGTAACCACAATGATGATGAGGATGATCTGCCGCCACCACCCTCGATGGCTCAGTCTTGATGGCCATTGAGGAGAACCGTGGGCGCAATGAGCGCTTGCTGGAACAGTTGGTGCAGCAGAATGCACGGAGGAACGAGTGCAACACTCTCACCGAGTTCCTGCGCTCCAGCCACCCACTTTGCTGATGCTAAGGAGCCACTGGAAGCTGATGATTGGCTTCGTGCTTTGGAGCGCAAGTTCTCCGCGCTGCATGTCCCATTGGCTGAGCAAGTCAACTTTGCCACCTATCTCTTGGTTGGTGCTGCTGGCTGTTGGTGGGAAAGCCATGTGGCTTTGTTTCCAGCCAACCATGTCTTCACTGGGGATTTCCGCACTGCCTTCCGTGGAGTACATTCCCCAGCCATCATGGACTTGAAGAGGAGGGAGTTCCTGGATTTGCAACAGGGACGGATGGACCTCCGCACTTATGGTCGTGAGTTCAACCATCTTCTCGTTACGCCCCAAGGGACGTGACCAATGATGCTGACAAGCAAGAGCTGTTCCGCAAGGGTCTGAATCCGCAGCTCCGCTATGAGCTATTGCCCTTCAGGTTCCAGACCTATCAGGAGCTGTTCAACCAGGCTTTCACTCTTGAGCAAGGAAGAAAGGAACTTGAAGCTTCCAAGAGGCCCGCACATGGGGACCACCAGAGTTCCTCGGGTTCTGAGAGCAAGAAGCGCAGGGTGTTTGTTCCCTACAGCGCCGTACCTCGTGCTCCATTCATGCCGAGAGCAGCAGGATATAGGCCACCTCCTCCGCGCCCCACTACTTCGACACTTGGGATAGGCGGAAGTGGGTACCGTCCTATGCTACCTGCTCCACCTGGAGTCACTTGCTACACCTGTGGCCAGGCTGGTCACTACTCCAGGGAGTGCCCCCAGAAGGCACCTCTCGCGATAACTCCTGCACGAGCCCCTGCCACTCCAACTGGCAAGGCTGGACCTATGTGCGTGGTCGCCTGAACCACGTCTCTTGAAGAAGCTGAAGAGACCCCGGCGTTCTTATGGGTGAGTTACGAATCAACGGCAATACAGCTACAGTTTTGTTTGACTCTGGAGCATCGCATTCATTCATATCCATAGCTTTGCAAAAGACCACAAATACCGTTCGAGAAAATGAGCGTCCTTGGTGATCTCTACTCCTGGTTCCAAATGGCAAACCGATGGGTTACTCCTGAGGTCCAGATTAATATAGGTTCCTTGTCTTTTCCTTATGCCTTGGTAGCTCTGAAGTCCAAAGGCATTGATGTCATACTGGGCATGAACTGGCTACCAAATACCAGGCTAATCTCGACTGTGCCGCCAAGACCATTACTGTGACCGCTCCTTCCGGTGACATTGTGAAGTATTGGCCTGCAACATCAATACCTCCGTCCGCCATCGTACCCCGCTCACCTGAGATCTCTTTGCTTTATGGAAGGCGAATCCCCTCCTGAAATCCAGGACATACACGTGGTGTGTGACTTCCCGGATGTGTTCCCGGAAGAATTGCCTGGCATGCCTCCTGACCGAAGTGTGGAGTTTGTCATAGAGCTACTTCCCGGTACCGCTCCAATTTCCAAGAAGCCCTACCGTATGCCGGTGGAAGAGTTGGCTCTGTTGAAAGAGCAAATTGATCAGCTGTTAGCTAAGGAGTTCATCCAGCCTAGCAGTTCACCTTGGGGTTGTCCGGTACTCTTTGTCAAGAAGAGGGATTCTACCGTGCCTCGTCTAGTCTCTGACTATCGACCGTTGAATGCGGTGACAATCAAGAACAAGTATCCTATTCCTCGCATCAATGATCTGTTGGATCAGTTAGCTGGTGCAACGGTATTCTCCAAGATGGATCTGAGGTCAGGCTACCATCAGATAAAAATCAGAAAGGAGGATATTCCAAAGACGGCATTTGTTACTCGTTATGGCTCATATGAGTATACCGTCATGTCCTTTGGTCTCACAAATGCCCAGCTACTTTCATGAGGCTCATGAACTCCATCTTCATGGATTATCTTGATAAGTTTGTCGTCATTTACATTGATGACATCTCATCTATTCCAAAACCAATGAAGAGCATGAGGAACATCTTCGTTTGGTTCTGACAAGACTTCGAGAACACCGCCTCTATGCCAAGTTCTCCAAGTGTGAGTTTTGGTTGGATAATCTCATCTTCCTTGGTCATGTGATATCCGCGATGGTGTGGCTGTCATTCCTGACAAGATTCAGTCCATTCTGGATTGGAAAACTCCAATGTCAGTCAAGGACATTCGAAGCTTTCTCGGATTGGCGGGTTACTACCGCCGATTCATCGAAGGTTTCTCCAAGATAGCCAAGGCCCTGACTGACCTTCTCAAGAAGGATAAAAAGTTTGTATGGTCGGCCGAAGCTGAAGAGAGTTTCCAAACACTGAAAGCCAAGCTCACGTCCGCTCCTGTGCTTGTCCTGCCGGACACAAGCAAGGATTTCGTCGTCTTCTGTGACGCCTCTCTACAAGGTTTGGGTTGTGTATGATGCAAGATGGCCATGTGGTGGCTATGCTTCTCGCCAACTTAAGCCGCATGAGCTCAACTACCCAACTCATGATCTAGAACTTGCCGCGTGGTCTATGCTTTGAAGCAATGGAGACCATACCTGTTTGGTAACCGTTGTGAGATCTTCTCGGATCACAAGAGTCTGAAGTACCTCTTCACCCAGCCGGATTTAAATCTCAGGCAAAGGCGTTGGTTGGAGTTAATCACGGACTACAATGTGAGTCTGAACTATCAACCCGGCAAAGCAAACGTCGTGGCTGACGCGCTAAGTCGGAAGTCCTATTGCAACAATCTGATGATTGAAGAGGCCCAACCTGCTCTCATGAAGAGTTTGCCCGTTTGAACTGAAATTGTTCCTCCGGCTACCTTGCAAATCTGGAGATCAAATCTACTCTTGTGACCAGATTAAGGATGCTCAAAGCGTGACAAGGGTATTCTAAAAATCAAGGAGAACATTGCTAGCGGGAAGGCCAAATGTTTTCTGTCAATGAATCCGGAGTTGTTTATTTTGGTGACCGCTTGGTAGTGCCAAAGAAACAAAATTGAGAGTTGATCCTCCAAGAAGCTCATGAATCTCCTCTCTCTATTCATCCCGGTAGTACCAAATGTACCAAGACCTTCGGCCACAATTCTGGTGGACCGTATGAAACGGGAAATTGCTAGGTATGTTGCTGAATGCGACACCTGTCGACGGGTAAAGGCTGAACATCAAAGGCCTGCCGGCACTCTTCACCCTATTGCTATTCCCGAGTGGAAATGGGATGAAATTGGTATGGACTTCATTACTGGTCTGCCGAAGTCTCCAAAGGGACATGATGCCATTGGGTCATCATTGATCGACTATCAAAAGTGGCTCACTTCCTCCCAGTTCGGTTGACATTACAGCTGCCAAGTTGGCAGACCTGTATACCTCTCGTATCGTCGTCCTTCACGGCATTCCCAAGAAGATAATTTCTGATCGTGGAAGCCTATTCACCTCCAAGTTTTGGACTAGTTTCCAAACTGCTATGGGAACTCGTCTTAACTTCAGCACCGCTTTCCATCCCAAACTGATGGTCAGACCGAGAGAGTGAACCAAGTTTTGGAAGACATGCTTAGGGCATGTGTAATCTCTTTCGGCAAGGATTGGGAAAAGTATCTCCCTTTCGCGGAGTTCTCCTACAACAATAGCTATCAAGCTAGTCTGGGCATGGCTCCATTTGAGGTTCTCTATGGAAGAAAATGCCGCACTCCTCTAAATTGGTCGAGACCGGAGAGAGGGCACTCTTTGGTCCAGATATTATCAATGAAGCTGAGGAGAAGGTTAGAATCATAAGAGAATCTGAAGATTGCTCAGTCTAGGCAGAAGAGCTACTATGACAAGCATCATCAGGAGGTTCACTATGAAATTGGTGATAAAGCTTATCTCCGCGTCTCTCCCCTTCGTGGCGTTCGCCGCTTCGGAATCAAAGGGAAATTGGCCCTCGCTATGTTGGCCCTTTCACCGTTCTGGGCAAGCGAGGAGATCTTTCTTATCAATTGGAGTTACCGGTCATTCCCAATGTACATGATGTGTTTCATGTCTCTCAACTTCGCCGGTGCTTCAAGGATCCTATCCATGGGGTCAATCATGAAGAGCTAGATCTCCAGGAAGATTACCTATCGCGAGCATCCTATCCGTGTTCTGGATGAAGCTGAAAGAAAGACTCGTAACAAGACTACCAAGTTTCTCAAGATTCAGTGGTCTCATCATTGAGGAAGAAGCAACTTGGGAACGAGAGTCTAGTCTTCGTGAGGAGTATCCCGACTTCTTCTCGCAAACTTAGAATCTCGGGACGAGATTCCTGTAAGGAGGGTAGAATTGTAACAGCCCAACGCTTGTGAACCTGAAAATCTGTATAAATTTTCCACTTTTGCATCATGGCATACATGCATCCTTGCATTAAATTGCAATTGCTAAACAACAACACACTTATTTGGTTGGGCAACATTGGAAACAAAATGGCCAACTTGCTCCAACCAAAATCTTCAAGCAATGGGACACTCAAGGTTGCACAACAAGATTACTTTTACATCCATATTTGTCAGGGAGGTTCGAAGGGTTCCAAATACTATGTTACACTTGCTCTAACATTATCAAAGGAGCCACATTGTTGTTTTTGCATTTGAGCAAAATGCCCATTTTCAAACCTCTGGGCAAATGATGTCAAAAACATTTTTTATCTGTCCTCACCAAAATTTTGTGGTGCTCCTCTAATATATTGGGAGGCCACTGGATTTTTCCCAGGTTCTTCTAAAATATTCTGGTGCTCAAATAAATTCAGGGAAGGTGCTGCTCAAATTTTAAAGCAGAAAGGACCTTTTTGTAACAGCCCGGGGACCTATCCGTGATGATTTCAGAAATGCCAGGGACCTAATTGCGAAAACCTCTTCTTCCTCCCCCGTCCCTGTAGCGACCGCGCCGCGCGACGCACCCGACCGAGCTCGCCCCGACGCCGGGCCCCCTTGCTCTGCCCTTCCCCCTGCGAGTAGAGCACGCCCCCGAGGCCCCTCTCCTGCTCGCTCGCTGTCCCACTCCCTGTTCCCCCTCCTCCTTTCGTTCGCCGCCATGGCCGAAGCTCCGCTCGTGGTTGCCGCGTTCGTCGCCGTCACTTGAGCGCGTCCCGCCCAAATCGATCCCCACAGCGAGGTCCGCCTCGGTCTCCTCTACGTCCTCGCCGGAGGAATCGGCCGGAGACGCCGAGGATCGACGCCGCGACCCTCTTCTTCCCCGCGGCCGTCCCGAGCACCGCCGCCGCTCGCCGGACCATCCCATCGCCGCTGAGCCCTCCCCTGCCTCCCCGAGCAAGCGAACCACACCAGGGTGAGTTGCCGCCTCTCTCCCTGCGCTCCCCCTCGCTCTCCCTCGCCGTAGACGCCGCGCCGTCGCCGGAGTTCATCGCCGTGGCCGCAGTGCGTATGCCCCGCGCTGCCCGGCCTCACGGCCAGCCCAGGCCGGGCAGGAGGCCGTTGCTCGCTGTTAAGTGGCCGGCCCACCAGCCGGCCCAGATCGACCGGGAGGCCGGAGGCCTCGGGTACCAGGCCGGCCTGCCAGCCGGCCCAGGCCGGGTGGAGGGCTGACTGGCCCAGTTTTTCTTTTTTTTAGGGTGCTGTTTTTTTTTCCCCTCCCTCTCGCGCGGGCTTCCGACTACTCCCTCGCGCGTTAGGAACATCGATTCGAGGATTCAATTACTCCACCTATCTCTCTCCCGAATCCGAATATTTTTTAATCCTTGATAGTTGTTGGAAATAAAGTAATTAAAAATAAACAATTAAAAAGAGGAACTTCTAAAATTAATAACTTTTTATCTGGGTTTCAGAAAATTGCGTGCCTTATATCAAAATGCTCAGAACAACGTGAATCACCCAGAATCATCGTCATCATGCATAATTTGCTCACAATTACCATAATGTACTCCTAGGAATAACAACGTCATTAAGATAAATATGGGGTGCTTTCCGCTCCGGTTGAAGCAATTATTCTTGCACCCCATTTAATTCGCTCGAATGCTGTTAATAAGTACCGGGCACCTTAACTTGTCATGTCATCATGTGATTGTGCATTGCATGGTACACATGTGTGGTGATTGATTTGTTTTCCCGTGTGTGCTTCGTTAGATCAAGCAGACGGGGTTCCACCTCAATACCCGAGGATCCGTATTACTACCCGTATCCCGAACAAGGCAAGCGTAATCCCCCTCTGAGCATATCTTATCCTATTTCCGCAATTATTTTCTCCACTATAATATTGCATGCGGTTCTAAATGTCTTTTGCCTGGATTAGAGTATCCTACTAGTTGCATTAGAATCCTGTTGCCATTACCTGTATCCTTCCTATTAACCACAGGTTTGAAGTGTTGGCCCGAGATAATTATACTTGCTATGTATATGCTTAGCCATGCTTAGTTAAATGCCTAGTGGTACGATGGTGGTACATGCTGGAAACAGGTGTTGACTTGTGACGCGATGATGATGGTGGAGAATTGTGGTGATGGATAATAAAATGCTTAAAGGTGGGGATGAGAGGCCACATGGGATGTGGTGGGTTGTCTCGTTCTCGCCGCCTAGATGCGAGTTCTATACCTCTTGAACCAAGACTGAGCGTGCAACCATGCGTGAGGCCTATGCATTCGCAGTGCAGGAACCCTCATAGACTAAATAACTCGAGCGGGGCTAGCCAGGGTCCTCTAGTTCGGGCTTCCATTTGCGCGTGCGTGAGTTGGTGGCTGAGAATGATATGAGGATGGTTGTGTTAGGAAAATGAGTGGCCACGGGACAGGGGGTTGGAGGAGACACCAAACCTGTTCCGTCCTCACTGATGATCCTGGAAAGTCCTTAACGAGGGAGAAGTCGACACCGCTCCCACCCAGCCGGCTTTCCAAGGAAGAGAGCTAATGATCAGGTAATGGGCCGGACGGTACGCGTGGCAAACATTTGTACACCCCTGCAGGGTTAAATCTTTTCGAAAAGCCGTGTCCGCGGTTATGGACGAACTTGGGAAGTGAAGGTAAGATCATAGAATAACGTAAACGGAATGATTAAAAACTGGGTACTAGAGGTACCATCTTACGAATGCAAGGTGAGCTTCCTCGAGGGTGATTCGGGGAGGTGCCTTTGATGAACAGGTGCAATGTTGATGATGGTGATGATTGGCGAGAAAGGTGATACAAGAAAAGAGTTACTTCTTACCCCTCTTTGAAAATACTCTGATTAGTCGATGCCATGGAGTTGTGTTTTATAAATAAAATCAGCTTTATGCAAAACAGCCATAAAACCTTTGAGAGCCAATCATGGAGCATATATTAGCTCTTAATCTTGCGAGTTCGTCGAACTCAACGTCGTTTGCTTATTTTCAGGAGAGGACTTCACCGACCTCGAAGGTGGGTTCTTTGTGGACGTCGACGAGTAGTCTGGGGTTCCCAGGTGGCAGCTTGGGACATCCTGGAACAGCTGGCGCTGTGATGTCTATCTGTAGGCCTCTTAGGCCCTATTTTGGTTCTTGTTGTTTAGAACAACCTACTTTGCTTCCGCTTGATGTAAGGTTGGGTCTGTGACCATTGGTTGTCATTTGCTATCTTTCTCTGTATAAGAGTTGAACTTTATGATTTGTGTCGTAGAGTCTGTGATGTGCCAGTTGTTCCACAAGTCTTGATCTTACTATTATGCTTTGATAGTTGTGCCTGTGTTAAGGCATCAATCGGGGTGTTGCGTTGTCTGGAGTGAGGTGTACCCAGCAACGTCTGCCAAAGGTTTTGGCCGGGGATTGGTAAACCCGTAACCTCCGGTTGTATCGCTTAACCGGTGACACACAGCATCACTGTATAGCAGTCGGGTCGGGGCGCCACATCTGTGTTATTTAGTTGTTTGTTCTTCTTTTGTTCATATTGCGGCTTGAGTCCTCGATCCGTGTTATTTAGTTTATTGATTCGGTGGTCTTTTATTTTTCTTTTTGGATTTTCATACGTTTGTTCTTTTGGTTATTTGTTTGTTCGCAGGTGATCGGCTCACTGGCGCGCCGTTCCTTTGGTTAAGGTGAGCTTCGTTAAGTTTCGCTTTGGCTTTCTTGCCGTGTTTTTGCATTAGTTCTTGGTTCTTTGTTATTTTATTTTTGTTGGTTATTTGTTTCATCCTTCTGCCGTGAGCTGGATCCGGGTTGTTTTGGTATTTTTTCGTGTGGTTTCGTATTTTTTTGCTCTTTGTTTCCCTTGATTTTTTAGGCGGCATCGTTTCTGTGTTCTGTTGCCGACTTCACGTTGTCGGCTCCACGTGTTCGACTCCACGTTGCCGACTTCCCGTTGTTGGCTGCACGTTGTCGGCTTCACGTTGCCGACTCCGTGTTGTCGGCTCCACGTTGGTGGCTCCACGTGTCGTGTGGTTTTGTATCTTTTTGCTCTTTGCGTCCCTTGATTTTTTTAGGCGGTATCGTTTGAGTGTTGCTTAGGTGTTTTTATTTTTGCTTCGTCTTGCATTTTCTTCTGTTTATTCGTTTGCTTGTAGGTTGCCTGTTTACTAGGCGGATCTTTATGTTGGCTGTCAAATCTGGATCTTTATGTTTTGGATCGTGTTCGTTCGGCTGCGGGTCCGATTTGTTTTGTTGTTACCACGTGTTGGTTGGTCCGTTGTGTGTTATTGGTCATGTTTTTCCTTTAGGTTGCGGTGTCCCAGGTTGACTTTGGGTGTCTGGTTTTATTTGGTGTCTTGCGAGCGTGCTCCATAAGTCATTTGCATTGTCCGTTATCCGGCGGTCTCTCCTTTAGTCGGCGAGTCGTTCTTATTTGTTCGTGGATTTGTTTCGCTTTCTTTACACGGTTTGCTGTTCTGTTTTTCATGTTTAGTTATTTTCCGGTGTCTTTTTTTCTTCACATCAGATGTCGGTCAGTTCGTTGAGTGAGTTGAACCCGGTCAGACGTGCTTGGACGGTGCAAGTGTACGTGTCTAGAGTGTGGCAGCACGTGGGACATCTGATGATGGTCCTGTAAAGCATCTTGGTATCGTATTACAGGAAACGCAGGTGCGGGTTAGAATGCATTTGTTTTTTAGTGTACGTTTTATGATAATGGTGTTCCTAATCTGTTGGCTGTTTCGTCATTTCCAGAGATATCATATGTATGCAGAAAATTTCACGGATGCTGGTGAACCAATTCAGTGGATTTATTGAAGAGGGTTTCGTTTACGAGCTAAAAAGTTTATAGTGACTCCGAAGAAAAATGGTTTCATGCCAGTGCAGGGTCAGTTCATGATTAGGTTTGGCAGGTATACGACCGTAGAACGCATACTTCGGTCTGTCATGGATTATCCCTTTTGTACGTACGCTCTGACGCCATCAACAAGCTCCAAGCCTTCTGATCTGCCAGATTATTTCACAGGTTAGTTTCGTTGTTATTATTTTGTTTCTGTTACATTAATTGTTTGTCACATGTTTACATTTTGTTACTGTTTTCCCGTCGTTGCAGATGTTGTTGGTATTATAACTGGGTGTCTCCGCCTACCGAGTATCATACCGCATCCCGGTCTGCGCCAGCTATCAAGAGGGTCGTTTATTTAAGTGATGTTAGGTATTCATGTTTGTAACGTGTTTTATTCTGCGTTATATGTATGGATTTTTTGTTCATTCTATGGTTTCGTTTGTTTTGTAGTGGTTTTCAGATCAGTATTATTCTGTGGGGTGAACGAGCTACCGCTTTTGATGGTCCGGGTGTGCTTCAAAAGGCTCAGAATGGACGGTTGTTGCGATTTTTGTTGGTACTATGGTAAAGGTTTTTGAAGGTTAGTATCTCGGAGTAACTTTAAGTGATTTTATCCACTTAATTAAAATGATACCAGTTTTAGGCGTGTTTGTTATTTTTTTGTCATTTCTATTCGAAGGTTCTAGGGGGTTGAGCGGTGGTGAGCCGTGTCGTTGGTACATTGACGAAGATCTTCCGGAGATACGAGAGTTGCATGCAAAGTATGGTATTTGTTGGTCTAAAAAGACTTGGCTCGCGATGACTCCTGGAGTCGGCTCGAATGGGCTTGTCGTTTCGCTGCCGATCACTCACGCCGACTCCCTGGAGTCGACGTGACTGAGGTCGTCCGTCTTACCGCACGACCACTCGTGCCGACTCCAAGGAGTCGGCTTGGCTGAGTTTCTCCATCTTACCATAGGTTGATATAGCGAATTATTTCGCATTGTTCTGGTTGTGTAGGTTAAAGGATAAGATTCCTGCAGTTCAAAGCATTTCCCTTCCAGGCCAGTCTGCTGCCGAGATAAGTGCACATGGCGATCTTGTGACGAAAACTGTTGGGGAATGGTTGATCTGAATATTTGGGATTACGCGGTAGGTCCTCGGTCTGTTATTTTATAGATGTGTATATGTACATTTGGCCGTCTTCGATTATATTTTACAACGTCGATCGTATGTTATTTATTTATAGGGAACGAAGTTTTATTGTGACGTGGAAATCAAACGTGTTAGTCCGACGCAACGTTGGTGGTTTTCCTCCTGTAGGGTTGTGGTAAAGGCACCGTTCCTTGTGGGGATGCGTACAGGTGTCCTGATCAGTCGTGTGGTGGCAAATACGCAATGCAAGGTTATTATCCCCTGTTTTGTCATATATGTGCATAGTTTATGGTTGTTTTACTTATGCCGGCTTACATATATGTCCATGATTTATGGTTGTTTTGCTGATGCCGGCTTGCCATTTTTTTGCAGATACCGACTTTCTTGTGTTGGGTGTAGTGGTGACGCTGAGGTTGAGTTTGTGTTTTTTGATAGAGTTGCGAAGGAGTTAATTGGTAGGCCAGTCGTGACTCTACTCCGGTCTAGGGCTCCTCCCGGTGTATCATTGAGTGAGGCTGTTTTGTTTGGACGCACGGATGCTTTGACTCCAAGAGAAATTGCTGCGGTCGTGTCGAGGAGGTTTCGTCTGGTTGTTTCTGTGACATCCAAGAGTTTTGATCCAGAGTGTGAGTGGTCATCTTATCAGGTGCATCGTATCGCTAAGGAATACAAGCGACAGTCTTGCCTTGTGCCTATCCGTTGTAGGCCTGGTTTACCGGTGGCTCCGTCCAGCAGTCTTTCCAACGCTGAGTTCAATGTTGTACGTGAAGACGTGTTACTTGCTCCTTCCAATGACGCGTCTTCTCGTCCTGTGAATGCTTGCTTGGTTAGTTTATCTCTTGGTTTTTTCCTCCACGCCCCTTGGCTTTTTGTTGCTCCATACATGTGTGTATTAACATCTTTATCATTACGCTTGTGGTCAACCATCTCAGCATTTTATTTATGAACAGGGTGTTCCTGAGACAGTTGTTGTACATACGCCGCCTGAAACACTTAACGTGTTGGTACCGCCGTCGGTCATGAAGTTATCTGGATCTAATAATGTAGTGCCTGGGTGCGTTTTAATGGGCAGGTTTCCGCAGCATGTTTATATACGGAGTATATTTTTTGTGTTGTTGCACTGAACTTTTTTTTGTCTTTGTTGCAGCCATGTCGGGGATGTTCCTGTTTCGTCTGCGAAGAAATCGTTGTTCCACGAGCCGGAATCCGTTTGTCAGTGTGATGACGTGTTGGACTCTGCTTCCCAGGTCGGACCGCATACGGGTCAGCGTGATTTTTGTATGGACACAGATTCTCAGATCGAGTCTCCTCCGGCTTCCTGCGAGGTCGTTGCCGGCTCCGACTGTCCCATCGCTTTTCCACTGATTTGCTGCGAATCTGTTGCCGACTTCGACTCTCAGGTCGACCTTCCTTCGAGTCAGGATGAATCAATTATTAACTCGGAATATCACATTGTTGCTCTTTCGACCGGCTGTGAGGACTCCATGGAGTCGGATTCACAGTTCGAGTTTCGTCCGCGTGAACCTCATGTCGTGTTGGAGTCGGCCATTTCAGAGCAGCCTAACGAGGTGATTGTCTGTGTTTTCAGCATGTGTGCTTTTTTTTTCGTATTTACTTGGTCTTTTTTATAAAGTGTCTTCAGTGTTAGGTCGACCTACCTGTGGTGGATGAATCAGGTTCTCTGTCTGTCTCGCTTGCCGTATCATCCGTGGATAAGAGGTGACGTTGATTTCGGAGGTGTCCTTTGTCGTGTCATTTTCCAGTTCTCATGCTGTGTATTAAGTCGGATATCGTGTAAATGATCTGTGTCAGCAGGACGTTAGAAGAGGACGTTGGAATGAACGAGGCCAAGAAGATGAAGACTTGAATCGGTATATTGATATTTATATATCCTCTTGTTCATGGTGGATTTGAAGGAGGTGCCGACTTCAGGGAGTCGACGTTGTCGGATGGTGCTGACGGGCGTAGTATCGGGTGTCCAAAGATATAATATCGTTGTGGCATGACCTACATCTCTCGCTGGTAATAAAATAAAGATTACGTGACGTCGGCCACGGAAATATAGTCGTTTTCTGTATGTGCGGTTAAGAATTCGGTGTAATAGTTTGTTTATACAACTTCTCAAACGTTATGTTTTATCTATTTGGTTATACTCTTTCGTTGGTTTCTGGTAACGATTAATCTGTGGATCCGTTATTGATCAACGACACGTTTTATCATTTCGGTTTTCTTTTCCATTGAGTTGTCAGAGGACCGCAGCTCAGCCTACTCTCTCCTTGGAGTCGGCCGACTCCCTAAAGTCGGCCGGATTGGTTATCCGGCCGACTCCCGATTGGCCTTCTCGGTCTTTACCACGCCATTACTGCCGACATCATTGTATTTAATGATGAGAGAGGGTGGAACGGGTCGGGCATTAAAGTCGTCTTACCAGTTAAGAAGTCTTTGTCGGGTACGCCTACTGTTCGCACCAGACGAACATTTATGGAAGTGTCAGGTCGTTGGTTTGGCGAGGCGTATTTGCCTAGGGGAGCCAACGATCTTATCTTGTCCGTCTTACTACTCCATGGGGTCGGCATGATCGATAAAAAAAATCTGCCAAATCTGATCTGTCTCGGGAAGGGACCAAAATCGTCAGGACGCCACGGCTTTCCATGTGCCAGATACCGAGGGCATGGCATTAAAAAAATTGTCAGCCAGCTCGCAAACCACTTCCGAGAGAGCAAATTTATTGCTCCATACACAGGCATTTGTACATCTGTTACGGCGGACGGCTCAGTAGTAACATCATTTCAACGCTATCCTTTTCGGCTTCACCTTCCTTACCCCAACCCCATGAATCCAATAAAAATCCAAGAAACACAGCCGTTTCGTCTTAATGCACGGTTCGAAGATCAGAAACCTGACTCGCGATTCCTGCGGCGCGACTCGGCAAGGGTTGCTTCACAGTGAAGGAAGACGCACTAGACGTCAGGGAAAAGAGTGTTTTACGCCCTCTCTCAGGCGCAGGCGTGACACCGACAAGACCCGGCGCGCTGTCCCCTTGAAGCAGGCTGCCGTCTTCACGCTGCGAACTCCACGTTGGCAGGATTATGCTAGGAAAATACGTGAAGGAACTGTCTAAATACGTGATGGCACAGACGAAGAAGAAGAAGAAAAAGATAAGGTGTATCTATCTAAATATGTGTACGATGAATTTGCGTTGGTAGTATCAGGCCGACTCCCAAATAGCATAATACAAAACAAAAGGAACAACAGACAAACTCCAAAAAAAAAAAAAAAAAAAATGTCGAAGGAAGGAGCCGGCCAGCGAACTCGCGTAAGTGAGCCACGTGCAGTCGGCAAGGTGGAGTCGGCCACGTGCAGTCGGCAAGGTGGAGTCGGCCCGCGCGTACGTTTGACGGCTTAATAAGTGGGCATGACATACAAAAAAAAACCGGCGCCGTTTGATTGATGCGGTTGGTCCAGTCTATTGGTTGACTTCTCTTATTGTCTATGTCTTATTTTTTGTGATTTGGGTTTGGTTTTATTCGTCTTCGTCTATCCCGCCATCGTAGATTATTCTCTTTTGGGTTGGGGTTGAGGATCTGCTGGCAAGTTCCGTTCCTAAGTCATGACACCACGGTCTTCCACACGTCAAGTATAGACGGTACGACATTAGAGAGAGGGTCAGCCAGCTCATGAAACATTTCCAAGACTAAATTTATTGCTACATAGACTACATACACAGGAGTTTGTACACACGTTCTTCAGACGGCTCAATAGTAACATCATTTCAACCTTATCCCTTCCGGCTTCATCGGTGGAGTCGCCCACGTGCAGTCGGCAAGGTGGAGTTGGCCACGTGCAGTCGGCCACGTGCAGTCGGCAAGGTGGAGGCCACGTGCAGTCGGCAAGGTGGAGTCGACCACGTGCAGTCGCAAGGTGGAGTCGGCGACCAGTACCAACAGTATGTCAGAACGACTGCAACGACCAAAAGGTAAAAAAAAGTAAAATAAAGTACGGATAGAGTGAGTAAAATAAAGTTCGGAGTCAGACGCATCGGGTGGAGTCGGCCGGATCGGGTGGCGCGTTAAGACGGGAATGTGGAGTCGGCGGGCCGTTTTCGGTAGATGACATCTGCTGCTCACATCGGTGTTGTGGGTCTTATCTAGGTCATTTCTGTGTTTCCGAAGATACTTCGTGTTTGGCTATGTCGTCCGTAGCGAGTGTCGATCTCATCAACTCCGTTCCCGACGAGATGTTGCGCATAGTTGTTTTTTGCTTCCCACGAAGTTCGCCGTGCGGACGACCGTTGTCGTGGAGTTGTCACGGCAGATGTTACCATAGGGTAACTTGAGTTGTGGGGCAAGGCGAAACTAGTGTCTGGGAGTTTGTTTAGCTCTGCGCGGACAAGGGATTTACCCAGGTTCGGCCTCTCCATTGGAGATAAAGACCTACTTCCTGTCGGGGGAATACTTTCTGGATTAACCCGCGGCCCAATGCGACTTACTTTACTCGCACGGGCAAAAGCCCACTTGGGAGCAAGCCCATATTGAACCGCCATAAGGGGAAAGATCTAGAAGACATATCCCGGAGGACGTGAAGACCAAGTAGTCTCCGAGTAGGCCTCTGTGGACGTATTCCTTATGGGGGAAATTTCCTTTGTAACCTAGCGAGCCTCTGTGTATATAAAGAGGACTCGCAGGACTTAGACGGGGTCAAGCTATCAAGCCCTAAACCCTAGCTCATACGGCGAGTACCAGATCGGATCGCCTCCATTGTAACACCTCGATTATCATATCAATACCAATCTAGGGTAGGCAGGAAGTAGGTCTTTTACCTCACATTGAGGGGGCCGAACCTGGGTAAATCTGTGTTGATCTTTGTTCCTGCGATCCCAAGCTCGGAGATGCTTGACTCGCGTAATCCCACACCTACGAAGTCATCTATGACACCTGACGTGACAAACCCACGACAGTTGGCGCCCACCGTGGGGCCTGCGGTCAAGAGCGTCACGTTCCGCGCAGGATCCATGAAGGGAGCTGAAGATCTTGTTGTTGGCCGTATCATCACGGTCAATGGCACACCCCTCATCGACGATTCAAGCTGGGGGCCGGAAGCAGATTACTTGGAAACCGGCCACGTCATCCCCTTTGGATCCATCCATGTCTTCGTCGGCTTCATTGGCGGCGAGTCAGAGGATCCATCGCAACATGGCGACTCAGAAGAAGGAGTCGCGGTAACAGTGGACCAAGAAGAAGAATCTATCAACTACGAGTCGCTGCCTCTTGAAGACGAAGAAGGCCAATCCATTGAGTATGTCCTTGAGGAAAGGCTATGCGGAGGCCCTGTGGATAGTGGCTCGCCCTCTGTAGAAGATCGGCACGTTGAAGGGGTCTACAGGACCACAGAAGCGGACGAAGGGCTGGGCATGCCACCAGGCAGCTTAGCCCCCACACCGCCGGAAGCAACAGAACAAGCCGCGCTAGACGCATCAGGAGTCGCGGCATCCGCTGCGATGACGCCAGGAGTCGCGGCCTCAGGAGTCGCAAACAGAGAGACTCCACCTGGAGTGCGCCTGCGGAATCAGGGTCAAGGGTAGCCCCCAACGCAGCGGTCACGCCGCCACAGGGAAGCGTGTTGCTTACGCCAATATCTGCGGTTAACGCGGCTGCTAGGGTGACAGAATTGGAGGCTACCAGGATCGGGCTATATGATGAAGTCCAGAGAATCGCGGATGAGAGAGCCAGGCTGGCGCGTGAGGAACAGCGCCTCCAACAGGAGCAACTGCGACTCATCGAGGAAACCAATACTCTGCAAGGAATACAGGCCACCTTGCCACACAGACGCCATGCGAGTCGCCTGCAGCCAGGAACAGTAAACCCTATGGAGCTGTTCCAATCGCCTACCGCTGAACCAACAATTGCGGTTCCATCAGTCGCCACCAACACAGCGCACCCGGTCGCATGGTCAGGGGTCGCACAACCTTCAGTCGCGTACCCACACACATGGCACCATCTGCCATGGTTATGCGGTCCGTGGCCCCGTTAGCTGCGCCCGCGGTTCAAGCAATCGCTGTACCATCAATTGTACCAGCGGTTCCATCTTTCGCAGCACCAAGAGCAGCAGAGATACCTGGATCAAGGGCCATAGTACAGGCTAACAACAGGGCCATGATGCCCCCGCCATTGACGCAGCCAACCTTTGTTCAGCAGTCGCCACAGCAGCCTCAAAGGTTCCACACGCCGCAAGGGCATTATGTTAGCCCAGTGGAGAATCTCTTTGCGGCCACAAACATCTTGGCCAGGTTAGCGCCAGCAGGAAACACGCCAATGGACAGAGAGGCACGGCGTGCCATTGAGATGCTGAGCACAGCAGTAATACAGCAGGCAAATATGTCCGAACACGCAGGACGGCTGCACTCCACCCCTACAATAGCAGAGCAACGGCGGAGAGAAGCATCCACGCGGATCGCCACACGTTGCGACTTCAAGTTCGGCTAGGCGACAAAGGGAAGATCAACCTGCGGCTCAAAATCAACCTCAGCAAGTTCAACCCATAGAAGTTGTGCAGCCGCGCGCGGCGGCTAATCCAATAGGAAGGCCAGCTTCGTCCAACCTATCGTCGCGACTCAAAGGCCCAGTCTGTTTCAGCGAAAGAATCAGGTCTGAACCGTTTCCTGCAGATTTCAAAGGGCCTCGCAAGGTCGCCAACTACAACGCAAGCATGGACCCTGTTACTTGGCTCAACAATTACGAGATGGGCATGAGCATCCTAAACGCATCCGAAGAGATCTGCGCACGTTACCTAAACATGATGTTAGAAGGCGCAGCTCACATATGGCTGCAAAATTTGCCGCCAAATTCAATAAACTCTTGGGATGAGATGAAGGAAGCTTTTATCAAGAATTTCCAAGGAACATGCAAGCGACTCTGCAGCATAGAGGACCTTGAGCGTTGTGTACAGAAGGAAGGCGAGTCGAGTCGCCACTGGATGAGAAGGGTCGCAGAATCATACATTCCTCAGATAACATACCACCCAGTTCAGCAGTCCTTGTCATGGAGAAAAATTGCAAATTTGAGCCGCTAGTCCACAAACTAGGTCGCATGAAGGATAAAGTCAAGAGCCTAAGCGAGGTAATGGCGGCGGCCAACAAGTATGCTAGCTCGGATAAAACCAGGGATGCATCTGATGGGGAGGAAGAGGAAAACACTGGCAAGGGAAAGAAGGCCAGTAGCAAGCCTCAACAACAGCAAGCTAGCAATGCCAATGCGAGTTATAACAAGCGCAAAAACGAGGAAGGAAACTCAGGGTTAGTCGCAAATACGAACACTCGTTACAAACAAAGCAGCGGCAGAGGAAGGAATTTTCACCCAGTTAATTTGGAAGAGGTTTTCAACCGCCCCTGCGACATCCATATAGGAAAAGATGGGAAACCACCCAACCACACGAAGGCACAGTGTTATCATTACAAAAAGTGGAAGGATGGCAACCACTCAACACAAACAACAATCATCAAAACAATGAGGGAGGTAACCACGGCGGAGGCAACAACAGCAACAACGCCGTCCCAAATCCGCAGCCAGATCAGCCACAGTTCCCAAAACAGTTGGGTCAGTATCATACCATTGTGGTGAATACTTCAAGGAGGGAACAAAAGCTGCGACGACGCAATCAGGCTGTTAACGCCATAGTACCAGCCGTCCCACAGTGGCTAAAGTGGTCCGAGCAGCCAGTAGTTTGGAGCCGCGAGGATCACCCAGGAGAAATAAATGAAGAGGGAAAACTCGCGCTGGTGGTTGCCCCTCAAGTCGCAGGGTACAAGTTGAGCAAAGTACTGATGGATGGAGGCAGCAGCATCAATATATTATACTATGAAACCTTCAAAAGAATGAACCTCCAAGAAAAGCAGCTACACCCATCAAGAACAACGTTTCACGGTGTCGTGCCAGGCATATCAGCTCAGCCATTGGGGCGATCAACTTGGAGGTCGCCTTTGGGACACAAAGCAACTTCAGGAGCGAGTATATTGGTTCGAGGTTGTAGATTTCCAGAGCCCATATCATGCGCTGTTTGGCAGAGAAGCATTCGCAAAGTTTATGGCTAGGCCGTGCTATGTGTACCTAAAGCTTAAAATACCAGGCCCCAGGGGAGTCATCACCATCAATGGCGACAAAAGAATAGCTCAAGAATGCGAAGAAGGCGACAAGGCCATGGCCAGAGCAGCTTGCATCGCAGAGAGCGCGCCCATGCGAGTCGCAGGAGAATTTTGATGACATCGTGAAGGCAAGAGGCACCTGCCTGACTTGCGACTTCAGATTACGGCCGCAAGGGAGGCAAGGAAGTCAAAGGCTACAAGCCATTGCCAATAAGGACACATCCCAGGCATTGCGAGTTGCCATCAGCAGCCGCAACAAAAATTAAGAGTTTACATCATCAAGCTGGCCACTCAGGGCTAAAAACTTCACTTCTGATCGCCACCTAGGCGCGATCGACCCATTCTGGTCGCCACTCAGGCGCGACCGACCCAATGTAACACTTCTGATCGCCACCTAGGCGCGATCGACCCATTCTGGTCGCCACTCAGGCGCGACCGACCCAATGTAACACTTCTGATCGCCACCTAGGCGCGATCGACCCAATTCTGGTCGCCACTCAGGCGCGACCGACCCAATGTAACACTTCTGATCGCCACCTAGGCGCGATCGACCCATTTCTGGTCGCCACTCAGGCGCGACCGACCCATGTAACATCTCTGGTTGCCACCTAGGCGCAACCGACCCAAGCATCACTTCTGGTCGCCACCTAGGCGCGACCGACCCTATGTATCATATAATGATTCTGAAATAAAGCATCTCAAACTACCAATTGAGTTGTGAGTCTTTTATTTTTTAATCATTGGTCCCTTGGGGGTGCGGCAGCTTTTTAGCGCGGCCTATTCCTTGGGATCGCCAAACAAGTGGCATTTATCGTGATTATACTCAACCTCTCTTGGATGCGACTTGCACTATGCGGCCAAAGTACTGGGGGTGCGGCGTCAATCGAGTTTGATTGCCTATCATGGCCGCTCTCGACCCTGAACACGCACTTTTTACCTGGGAAATACTGAGCCGCGCAAGGGCCTAAGTGAGGAAAAACCGAGACAAATCATAAGGACCAGCCTATTGGTCGAAACATGTACTGCTGAGAGTACTTAAGCAAACCATAACATTGTCTTATGACACATAAATTCTAACAATTATTACAGGCCGCTAAGGGCCAAGATCATAAAACCATTGTTTCTCTTCTTCATTTGTGCGCAGCTTTTGGCCTGTGGGAAGGAGGAACAGGCGGCTTACCAAGCTTGCCAGAAGGAGCAGTCGCAGGCTCGCTGGACGGTTTCTCCGTCGTGGGCTTGGGGGCTGCAGAGCTGGAAACACCCGGTGAAGGGTTCTTCTCCTGCGGGATCACCGCACTGGATGATGGAGCGGGTAACTTCTCCCATCTGCTTCCATCTGCATTATACTTGCCCATATAGGTCGCAAGATCTATCCCCTCCACCAGCTCAGTCGCATGGCCGCGCATGTCCTTCCAAGTCGCCGAATATTCTGAGGCCTTCAGCTCGGTGCCATCCACTTTCTTCGAGGGCCTGCCTTGTGCAACCTTGGCAGCATCAAAAGAAGGATAATATGTCTTGGCCAAAGCAAGAACATGAGCCGCACCGGTGCGAGCTGAGGATTCTTTCCAGTCCAAAAAATATTGAGGCGCCTTGAGCAGTCTCTTCAAAAGTCCCTCAGCATCAGCAGGAGCAGGCTTTTTCGGCAGAAGACAGGTGGACAGCGATCTCATGGCATCGCAAGCTTTTCGCGAAAACTCACGGATATACTCCAGCTGTTCTTGAGTACTGCCGCGCTGCACTTGGCATCTTCACCTACATCGAGGCATGTCTCCGTCAGCTCTACAACATACAGGCAAAGATAGTAGAGAAAACAGATGCAGATATGAGTCGCAACATACCAGTTAACTCTTGAGTCATGATGCAACTTTGGCGTGGACAAGGTTATGGGCATCAGAAACTTTTTTCAACTTTTTCTCAAGCTCGCCAATGGAAACAGCCTTGAGCCTTGCGTCCTCGTTGGCATCAGCGATGGCGTCTTTCTGAGCACTGATTTGGAGGTCCAGCTGCTGGACCCTCTCTTGGAACTTCTCTTCAACCGTTTTAAGCCGCAGCTCGGTGGCTTTGGCTTGTTCAGATAATTTGAAGCTTTCATCAGATAGCTCGCCCATCCTGGCTTCCCTCTTCTTCAGCTCAACGTCACGCTGGCCAAGGAGCTCGCGCAGCCTCTCCAGTTCAGAAGGAGTATCCCCCAACTGCTTTTCCAAGGCGAGTTTGGCGACTGTTATGGAGCTTAGTTCCTCCTACAAAGAGTACATCAGTTAGTAAGTACATATCAACAGCTAAAAGAGAAGCATCAAGTCTCCCTTTACAGTCAAAGAAGAAACTTGATCCTTGGGGGCTAGAGACAGATAAGTGGAGATAGAAGTTTACCTTATAAGCCGCAGACAGGTCAGACAGTGCCTTGCGGAGCTCCATGGCTTGCTTGTCATTTGAGGCAATGATGGCCTCTGACAGTTTCTCAGCGCGGCTCATGGAGGAGGAGGAAGCAACCTCAGCACGCAGAATTGGCGACCGCAGGCTGTCAGCCGCTGGCGACTCAATCACGGCGCATCAGCATCCTTGGCCATTACAGCTATGGAGGAAGGGTTGACCTTCTCCACGTCTTGGATCGTAAGGGGATCCGTTCTATCCTCCAGAGCCACCTCTTGGGCAGCTGTGTCAAGAACAGGGACCGTGGCCAAGTCATCAGTGGTGGCCACGCCCTCTACCATGGCGGTATGAGCCGCAGGTGATAAACGCGGCTCAACCGCGGTTTCAGAAAAACTCCAGGCTCAGCCGCGGATTTAGCCGCACTTCTGCAAAAAGCAAGGGCATTGTGTGAAGAAGAAGCACATAAACCAGAATAAAAGTATTATAAGCGCAAGAAAAGTCACTAACTCTGGAGCCATCTTCACAAAGGCCATAAGCTCGCCACTTGACGGTGAGGACAGGCCTTGGGTCCCAGAATCTACGAGCAGAAGTTTGCGTGTCAGTAGAGGAAAAAGAATAAGCATTCAAGATGTCAAGACAGTAGAAATTACCAGAATGGGGACCCATGTCTTCTTCAGCTGAGGCGGTGGCTTTGAACACACGCCTGGCAGCGGAGGAGGTCGCGCCCGTAGCAGGCTTGCGACGCTTCGTGGCCTCAGGATTTCCAGAGCATCAAGCTCTGGCTCCTCACGAGATAGCCTCTTGGAGGCTCTACGGGGAGTTGGTCCAGCCGCGGCAGAACTCGCGGCTGGCACTGGACTGTCATCCTCGTCCAGTTCAGTCTCTTCACCTTCTGAGGCCGCAGAGGCGACAGAGGGGATATCAGCAGTTTCGCTGCCCTCTAGAGCGGGCAGCAACTTCTTTCGTGTGGCACGCTTGGGAGCAGCAGTGCCGGCGACGGTCGCAGGCAGCGACCAGTAATTCTCATCAGCCTGGATCAGGAAGATATAAGTTGCAGTATTAAGAAAGGAATGCGACTCAACTACGAAGGCGAAAAGACAGAGAAGAGGAGTTACCTCAAAAGGCTTGTTGTTAACGCTGAAAGGGGCAAGCCCCACCTTGTCAAAGGAGATGTCCTTCTCCTCAGTCACGCGGGTGACGAATTCCACCCAATCCTCAGGCCTCCAGTCCGCAGCCTTGATGCGATCGACGTCAGCAGAGGTGCCTGTGCACTCAAGGAAGGATCGCTGTCGTGGACTCACGGGCTGGACGCGCCATTTGGTCCAGCAAGAGAGAAGATCAAGGCCAGTAAGACCATGACCTATTAAGGCGCGGACCTTGATCAGCGACTCATTGATGAAGGGCATGGCCGAGTCGCGAGGCTTTGATTTCAGTGCCTCGGTAGGCACGAAGGGGTGTTGGACCAGGAGGGGAGACGAGTTTCGCCCTCCGGAGAAGTATCTTGGCATAGAAAAAGATTTTTGCCAAGACCTGGGCCGATTTGCCAGGGCAGCTTGGGAAGAACAGAGTTTCGATGGCGTTGAAGAGAGATGGCGCCTACCTGAACATAGGCGCCACCCTTGGAGACAAGTTGGCTGTTGCAGGTGAAAGAGGCCAGCCACAGATCGATGTTGGGGGCTATGCCAAGATAGTCCTCGCACAACACATGAAAATTGCTCACCTGGAGCATTGAGTTGGGCCCGATGTCGTGAAGACGGAGGCCTAGGCGTTGCAGCAGATTGCGGAAGAAGGGAGAACCTGGCGGCGTGAATCCACGCTCCACGTGCTCCACGAACATCACCAGCTCGTTGGGCTTGGGGCGCGGCTCGATTTCATCGCCTGGCGCCCGCCAGACGCCGTCCTCCTTCGGCGGCAAGAAGCCAGCTTCGGCCAGATCCCGAGAGTTTCCTCCGTCACCCAGGATCCTTCCCAGTTGCAGGAGATCCTGCGCTTATCGTCAGATGGCTTTGCCTTGGGCGCCATTGCGAAGAGGAGATTGGATTGGGGAACTAAGCTCGGATTGAGGAAGAAGACGGCGCGGCTAGGGATGAGGAGATTGCAAGGGCAAGTGAATAATGACCTAGGTGGCCGCAGCTTATAACTGAAGGGACCCGCAACTAACGGCACAATCTGCGCTCGCAACCAACGGCACAATTTGCGCCCGCAAAACGAGTAACGGTCCGCAATTAAAGGAAACAGAATATTTCCAGAAGGGGAGATGAGTCGCGCAGATAAGTCACAGCTCTGAATCGCATAAGTCAGAAGATTGGTCAGAACGTTTGCAGTGCGGCTCAGTGACCATTTCAAGAGGTCAGAAGATTCTCACCGTAAAGTCCTAACCAATCTTGGGGGCTAATGTCGGGGGAATACTTTCTGGATTAACCCGCGGCCCAGTGCGACTTACTTTACTCGCACGGACAAAGGCCCACTTGGGAGCAAGCCCAGTATTGAACCGCCATAAGGGGAAAGATCTAGAAGACATATCCCGGAGGACGTGAAGACCAAGTAGTCTCCGAGTAGGCCTCTGTGGACGTATTCCTTATGGGGGAAGTTTCCTTTGTAACCTGCGAGCCTCTGTGTATATAAAGAGGACTCGCAGGACTTAGAGGGGTCAAGCTATCAAGCCCTAAACCCTAGCTCATACGGCGAGTACCAGATCGGATCGCCTCCATTGTAACACCTCGATTATCATATCAATACCAATCTAGGGTAGGCAGGAAGTAGGTCTTTTACCTCACATTGAGGGGGCCGAACCTGGGTAAATCTGTGTTGATCTTTGTTCCTGCGATCCCAAGCTCGGAGATGCTTGACTCGCGTAATCCCACACCTACGAAGTCATCTATGACACCTGACGTGACAAACCCACGACACTTCCTGCTATGCTATTATTGACCTCGATCTCGATAACCCGGCTACGACAACAGAGCCGGATCTCGATTAGGGTTACAAGGTTCGCTTGGTAGTGATGATCTCTCTGGTTCTCTCGTTAGTACAAACTTGTCTAACTATAACCTAGAAGCCCGCTTATATAGATGGCCGAGTCTCCTGGCTCTATACATGGTAAACCCCGGGTTCTATCAAGACTCGGAGTCCTACTATAGGTCTTCTTGCCTTCGTGTCCTCCAAGTCCTGCACCGCCTCCGGGTCTTCTAGAAACTTTCCTCTACTAGCCGGGTCACCGACAAGCTGGCTGGCCCATCGACGTAACCCGGCCCATGCTGATGGTTAGTTGTCCTGGCCGGGCCTTCTGCCTGGCGGGCCACGCTTCCCTCTTCATGGGCCTACCGGGTTATAATCCCCCCATCAGTAGCCCCCAGGTTAACTGGGTCTCCAGGTTGGCATGCTCTTCTTCTAGCCTCGAGTTTTGCTCTCTTGATTAGAGCTGTCATCCTGGCTGGCCAGGTTAACCACCTGAAACATAAAAACAACATACAACAAGTTTAAGCTCCGGGTTACATTGCTTTTCTCTTTAGTTAGGCCAGCTCTCCTTGGCGGTCCATATCGTAACCCGGCTCAATCGTACCGGGTTCATACGCCTCCGGGTTTCGTGCTCAACACTTAGTGAAAACTGCAGCCTAACTGCAAATCAATCCCCAGTCTATCTCAATCGTGATCTCATCAGATAATATCCCTTGATTGTCTCATTCTGTTTGTCGTTGACCTTTGGTCAAAGATCCTTATCTCCTCGTCTTTTTACCGCAACACCCTAGGGCTTTTTACTGCGCCTATAAGTATAGGGTTAGGGTAAACAGTGCGGTCACTTTCCCCATTTTCCTCCTTGGCCTGTTCATCTCCTTCCTCGCGCAGCCGCCGCAATCGCATCTCAAATCAAGATCCCAAACCTCGATAGAAATCTCCACAACCACCATCTACTCATCCATCCGTGCTGCACCCTCGATTCCAAGCTCAATCGCGCCCGCAATCGCTCCGCATCTTCCTCTCCTCGCACCCACCTCCATTGCTAGGGTTAGGTTATCTCTGCTTTCGAGATTGGGCACCACCACAGTTCCGCATTCATGGGGAAGGAGAAGATGAAATCTGGAGGTCTCATGGCCGCGAAGAAGAGCACGAAGAAATGATCCAGCTCCAGCGCCACCGTGGCAGCCACTCCGATGAACTGGACTAGGTCCAGCGCCACTGACACGACGTTCCAGACGTTCGTGAACCGGGGCGAGCTTCCGCCCAAGAGCGAGATCCACTGGCGCGCTCCTGGAGAAGAAACACGGCCCAATCCCAAGGAAGGTGAAATCGTTGTCTTGCTCGATCATGTTTCCCGTGGTCTCCGCCCTCCGGGCTCTCTCTTTTTCCGCCAAGTTTTTAAGTACTATGGCCTCACCACACTAGATGTTGCCCCCAATTCCATTCTCAACATTAGCAACTTCGTAGTTTTCTGTGAGGACTATCTCCAGATGGCTCCCAGCTTAGAAGTGTTTTTAGAAATCTTTTACTGCAACCCCTCTCACAAGAACAAACCTCTTGGTCCTTATGGAGGTGTTTCCATCCAACACCGGAGGGAATGTGATTTCCCGGCTCTTGTCCTAGCCAGTCACCCCAAGGGTGGCAAAACTCTTATTTCTACTGCAAAGAGACTTCTCCCGAGTCAGACGAGGCTCGTTTCCCGGCTTTCAGAAACTCTCCCTTGGTTTATGATCCCAAGATGAACAGCTACGCCAGCGATGAGAACCGGGTATTGGTCGAAGCTGTCCGCGTTCGGGCCAGAGCTCTGCTCGCTCATGGCCTCCGCGGCACTGATTTAGTCCAGTGCTAGATTGGCTAGTTAATCCAGCCTCTTAGCATCAAGACCCGGCTATTCCATGAATATACCGGAGAAACAACTTATAACATGCGTTACTCCGAAGTGACGCTTACTGATGATCAGATAGTGAAGAACGCCAAGAAGCTGCTTGGTGAGACCAAACATTACATCGCGCTGACCGGGCTTGCCCCGTTCAGTGCTAAGAACAAACGACCCACGGTAAAAAACCAACTCTTTTGTTTTCTCTTTTGCTAACCCGGTTTTTCTCGCATGAAACACTTATCTGTTCATCTTCCTTCACCTCAGGACCCGAAGTGGTGGAAAGCTGATTATGCCCCTGTGTCCTCTCCTGATGACGAAGACACAGATGCAAGTGAAGAAGATGAAGAAGAAGGTGAGCTAGACTCAACACGTCGGCTCTTCCTCGACTTGATTAACAGCAAAGCCACCACTAAGGACCCCCTCGACAGATAAGATGGCATGTCTTGTTCCAGGACCCACTGACCCGGCTACTGATGAACTGCCGGGTCCTCAAACTGCTGGACCTCCTCCTCTCAAGAGGACTCGAGCTGCTATTGCAAAGGTGCCGTATTCTCGTCTTTCAAATTATGCAATGAACACATCTCAACCCCAAGCACACATACAGGCAAAGGAACTTGAGAAGGAAGCTGAAGCCAGCAAGAAACCTCGAACCCGGTCTGCTGCAAACCCGGGCTCTCTGAACACAGGTATCCCTCCATGTTCTTTAACCAGTTGGGCCAAATCCATCCAGAAGACACATCCTTTAGCTGGCAAAATCTGGGCCGGTAAATCCTATTCTTTGTCAGCTTCATCCTCGGACAACGTTAGCACACCCGAGGATTTCCAAATCAACACCGGGTAAGACACATTCAACTACCACCATACTTATGCTTCTCTCCATAATGTACTTTTAACTTAATCAAATTTCACTTTATTTCAGTGCCAAAGCTATGCTGGATGAAGAGCCAGGTTCTCCACCAGCCGCGTCTCCTCCTCCAACTACAACAGTGCCTTCCCCAATGGAGACACACACCGAGGAGCCGGCTCAAAGGGACGAACCCGCAGAGAACTTAACTGCATCGCCAAGAAGCCCTCCTACCCTGCACCAGAGCCGTCTCCAGCTGCTCAGTCGCCCGGGTTAGGATCTGGCACCAAAGAAAATGAAGTGCAGGTCACTGGAACCCAGCACGTTCCAGTAAAAGATGCTCCTGAAGTGCTGGCCAAGGTGACAACTCCTGATGCTAAGCCGGTGTCTCCTGCCAAAGGCATGGACCCGGTTCCTTTGCCTGATTCACCGGCTCTGGAATCTATGTCCGTCCCGGCCCTTTGCGATGAGTATTTTTCTCGTCTTGCTCAACACAAGAACTTGGAAACTGAGCTGGTCGTTGATAACCCCAAGAGCAGGGGATCACTGTAGCACCTCTCAATGTGGAAGTAAGGTATCGATCCGCAGGAGCAAGAAGGAAAAGTTATCTATTCCCTACAACTAAAGTGTCACAAGTTTTAGTTGATTATGCACTAAACAAGTTTAAGGAACAAGATGGTTGATTTAATGGATGGAAGTTTAATGCAACAAAACTAGAATGTAAAACTGTCCCAATCCTCTTCAATGCAAGAGGACAAGACAAAGGTTTTCTCTTATAGGAACAATGGACATGGGTTCATGGGTTCACTTAATCCTCTCTCTCTCTCATCTACGGTGATTATCATGTTATAGATAATGTACACACAATTGTCATGTTTTAGTGGTAGCTTTTAATGACGGCTATATGTCCTAAATCACATAGTTGAAAGAAATACTCAATTGTGTGCTATGTCACCCCCGCAAGGCTAGCATGGCTGCTGTCACTCCCACATCATACTCTTTCTTTTTACCCCCAGATAAAGGATGTTGGGCTGTATTTCACATGTCACTCAATACATATGCCGTGTCACATCGGCCATCCCATACCTACATACATCATACTTCATAGTGGACAATATTCTAAACACTAGTGCAATGATTTATATTTCGTGTGTGTGAACACATCTCTCTCATCTACCTACACGTGGTGGTGTCAATCACCTCATGACAAGGATAAACAAGGCATTATGAATAAATCAAACCATCACATGCATCATAGAATATCTCCAAAGTATGACAAGTCATAAAAGTTCCAACACAACAGTAAATGCATAACAAATCATCTCATACCACAATATCCACCATAGGAATTACATAGATGACCGTAATCATGTTCAGTAGCTCATACGGTACTAATTAGTGAAGCTCAAAGAGAGGAGAGATACATAAGTTATCACCACAAACCCAAGTCCAGGGTGTGGACTACTCCTCCTTCATCATGGAGACGGTGGAGAAGTCGTTGGAGAAGATGGAGACCACCCCGGCAGCGCCTCGCCAGAGTTTTCCCCCTCCAATCTGCAGCTCCAGATCTCTGTCTCGATGTTTCTGTGTTTCGACGGCGCTCCTTCCAGAGAACATCGGGGGGCTATTTTTATAGGCGTTTTTAGGTCAAGACTATGTCATTGGAGCAAAGATCGACGGCCACGGAGCTCCGAGGGAGAAAAGAGGTGGGCCCACGCAACCAGGTACATTAGGCCGCGTGGGACCCTCTAATTTCCGGCCTGTTGGGCTTCTGGTCTTCAATTTAAGCCCATTGCATTCGTCTCGAAAATTCTGTACCGTGCTCTTTGGCCTTGCCCTTTTTGGAGTCCCGAAACTCCCGGAAAGTCTGAAACACTAAAAAGGACGTTTTCTGGAAAACAGGGTTAATTCCAAATAAATGGGAAAACTATGAAATATTCCCAAAATCATTATAAAACATCGATATAACCCTTATATGATGCAAATATGATTGGAATAGAAGTAAAATAATGCAAAGTTCATGTATGCATTTTACATGCATCAACATCCCCAAGCTTAAGCCATGCTCGTCCCGAGTATGAAGGTGATAAAACTAACATGGACTTTGCATTTTAATACTATCAATAGATATCAAAGGTGATTACTATTGCTACATAGAGTCAAATGATTCATTCTTCAAAGGAATAACAATATGCAAGATAAATTATGAAGTGATATCAAATACTCAATGTAAAGATGTTCAATGATAAATTCACAAAGTGTAACATAGAAGAAAGTACTATGGACCAAATGTATGCATAATGAAAAGTAAAAACATCCTATGGTGGTCATAGAGTACTTCTTATGAAAACTGAATATAAAAGGTGGACACTTTGGATAGATAAATAAGTAGAGGTAAAGCATGAATAAGTTTCATCTAACTTCCAAACACTTCTACTTAAGTTAATGCTTGCAATGTGGTAGTCATTAGTGTGGAGCTCTCATTACCCCTATCATAGCATCTTGAATGATTAATGTTTAAAGTGAAAGCAAATATGAGTGGTGTGCTTGACAATGTATTGGTTGAATGTCTCATGTCCCTTGAATACAAGTACCTACACACTACTGAGAAAACCCTTATAGATAGGTTACATTCTGTGGCGCACCAGGCTTGGTGCGCCACAGAAAGTCATATTTCTGTGGCGCACCTAGCCAAGTGCGCCACAGAAATGTGACTTTCTGTGGCGCACCAAGCCAGGTGCGCCACAGAAAGTCACATTTCTGTGGCGCACATGGCCAGGTGCGCCACAGAAAGTTATCCGGAGGGGCGGGTTAAAATTTGAAAAAAATAATTCTGTGGCGCACCTGGCACGTGCGCCACAGAAAGTTGACATTCTGTGGCGCACCTGCCAGGTGCGCCACAGAAAGCTGACATTCTGTGGCGCACCAAGCCTGGTGCGCCACAGAATTATTTTTTTCAAATCCCCCCCCCCCCCGGTGGATCGCCTTTTTTGTCTTCCAGGATGTAAAAGAAAATGATAAAAAATTTAATAAATAAAATCTTTTGACATGTAGTTAGGTATGAGTGTCTAGTAGGTATAGAAATTTTGAAATATGAATTTTGACCTTTTCTGCAACAAACAGGAAAAAAACTTGTAACGGCCATAACTTTTGCATACGACGTCGAAATAACGCAAATAATATGTCAAAAAAATCGTGAGACACAGTCAAAAAAAGAAAAAAAGATTTTTTACCCGGTCAGCAATTCACAGATTCCTCAAATTCCAAAAGAAAAAAAAGTTATTTCAAACAGACGATTTTTTCGCAGCAAAATCAAAAAAATTAAAAAAATTCAAAAAAATTCAAAAATTCCAAAAAAGACACAGAAATGTATAACAAAGAAGATTGTTGACTTTTCTTGACCTTTTTTATTTTTTGGGTTTTTTATTTTTTTTTGGATTTTTTTAATTTTTTTGAATTTTTTGGATTTTTTGAAATTTTTTAAGTTTTTTGAATTTTTTTTGGATCTTTGAAACTTTTGAATCTCCTTTTGAAAGTTTAGAAGTTTTTGAAAAATCTGAAATTTAAAAATACACGTTTATAACATATACACATACAAGACTTAAGAGTATACATATGATATATATATCAATAAGAACTTGAGTAGCACAAGGGTAGGTGAAGTGGGAGGAACTTAGAAGTTAAGCGTGCTAGGGTTGGAGCAATTTGAGGATGGGTGACCTAGCGGGAAGGTATCAGTTCAAAAAATTCAAAAAATCTGAAAATAATTCCACTAATTAGGATTTTTCATATTATTTCATATTTTGATTTTTCTGATTTTTTTTGAAACTTTTTAATTTTTTTTTGCAGTTTTTGAATTTTTGAATTTTTTCAGAATTCTGTGGCTTACCAGGCCAGGTGCGCCACAGAAATCCACTTCTGTGGCGCACGCCCATGGTGCGCGACAGAAAAAAAAATTTAGTGGCGAGGATTCTGTGGCGCACCCAGCAATTTGGCGGGTGCGCCACAGAATCCCAATTTCGTGCGCCACTAATAAGGGTTTTCCTAGTAGTGACACCATGTGTTACTCACTTTGGTCCACAAAGTAAATTCAAATAAAGGTCATTGCAAGTAATAATAGTATCATCAAGAGCTGCACTAGGGTACCTCTTGTCCCATGACATGAACAAGCCTATGGGTATAGCTTTTTATTATGAGGTGCATCACTGAATGAACATTATGGTTATGCCGTAAATTTCCACCATGAATGATGCATGGCTTAGATTAGCGGCTCAGGCATTTCTCTAACCATTTATACCAACTCTTTGAACTTACTAAGTATCCACATTCATTTCACCCATGATAGGCATCCATAAACAAAAGTACATGACATCAACTAAATATAAATAAGTGCAATGTTGAAAGCTTGCCATGTGACAGCACATATGGGCTAACTCTCAACCAAAACTATTGTCAAGCCCACAACTTCATAATTTTAATCACAATGGTTCATGCTTATTAAATGCAATAAAATTAAATTGTGCATCAAGTTCGTGAGAGCTTTTAACCAAATTTTCCCATGACAATCAATAACATAAGCATTTAAATTCAGAAATGTAGATAACACAATATAACATGATAAACATACTTGGAATAGCATAAAGCTAATAGGTATATATGGTGGACTCACTGGAAAAACTTTGGTTGAAGGTGTTGGGAAACAAGCTTTTTACTTGTTGTAATTTTTGGGCTAGCAATAGGGAGAAAGTTGACCATCTAAATGCATGCATAAGTGTCCATAGAACTAATCAATCCATGTTAAACCAAGTAAAGTTAAAATTCAACATCTAAACATGGTAAAAGACAGCTCTTGACGACACACTTGCAAATTAACATTCATTCAAAGCACATGAATTATGCAACTATATGTATCTTTTAAAATCAACTCAAACATCCCTATCATATATTTAATAGCATCCAACATAATTCAACCCAAACTTCCAGTAGCTCTCTCATATATAAATGATAGTGGTGGTCTTATTTAACAAACCGAAATAACAAAAGCAAAAAACAGACGCTCCAAGTTTATACGATAAAGTGCTTTGATCGAAAAACAGAAGTTAGACGTGTGCAAACCGAGAGTGTGTTGGTCTAGTGGGGTTGTCTTGACATCCCCAAGCTTATGGTCTTCACCATCCTTGGATAGCTCTTGGTGCATCTCCTCTAATCCCTGTGAAAAAACTTCAAAACACCGTTTCTCCCATTTCTTTTTCTGTGGGGCACATTAGTAGTGATAAACAAATAGATTCCTTGCTGCATATAATCCTTAGACAAAAATTCATATGAATGTCCAGAAAGTGTATAATGTTGTATGCCTACTATAAACTCAATTGGATCAAAAAGATTCATGTTAAAAGTTCTAAGCATGCATCAAACAAAATGGGACAGAATCTGTCCAGAATAGCAGCAGCAAAACGTATTTTTCTACCCTACTTAACTTTGTCGGAAAATTCCGAAACAATTCATGCATACAGAGGATGAAAAGTTGCCAGTACAGTTTAAATATGAGCTCATTCGGAGTTACAGAATAAGAATTAAAAATCATACCGTGCACAGATTCGTGCAGGAATAATATCTCCGAATGCTATAAGCAACTTTTTCATACCAAAATGAGTAAAACTTGGCACTTTATTAAAAATTCCAGAATCTAAACTAAACACTAAGTCTCTTGTTACAGCAAGAGGACACAAAGAAAATCACAAATAAAAACAACCGGGTTGCCTCCCGTAAAGCGCTTTCTTTATAGCCATATAGCTAGGCTTGATAGTTTTAATGATGCTCACATAGAGAAAAATATGAAACACATTTAAGTCTAACCCACTTCCTATGCATTGGGATCTTGTAAGAAAATAAATCAATAAAGCACAAAGTGACTAGCATAGGAAGGCAAAGCAAGTGCAACTTCAAGATTTTCAACAAAGAGAGAGGAGACTTAATATTATTGTGGTATATGAAGTCATGTCTCCCTCTCATAAAAACTTTCAGTAGCATCATTGATAAAATCTACAATATAACCATCACATGAAACATTCTTACCATGATCCATATGCATAAAAGTATCAATATTTTCCACATAAGCAAAGTTCTTATTATTAATAGCAATGGAAGTAGGATCATTGTAAAGAACTCGAACATGATAGACAAGTTGTATATTAATTGGATGGTTTTGGGTGATCCTTCCATAACTATGACAAGTTTTATGAGGATGATTGTAATTATTAGCATCATCATTTTCAGAATTAGTACCAAAGAGATTTTCAATATCAAAAGTACTATGCTTTTCCCAATCATGATCACTACTATAAGTAACAGGCATAGGATCATCATCGAAATCAGACTCATCAGCAACAACTATAATAGGAGCAACATGCTTAGGGGAAGATATCGTTTCCTCTTTTTCATTAATAAGAGTAAAACAAACATTAGTCCTTTCATATTTTGGTAAAGTAGTTCCATCTTTTATAATATTTTGTATGTAAGTGTTGGCATGGCAATTATTAACACAATAGAGATAACATCCATGTAACACGCTATTCATATCAAAAGCACTCATATCTAACGAAGAAGTTTTTCTTGATAACTCTTCACACCCCAAAAATAATGTAAGTTCATCATGTTGATTAGGAGTGATCATGTTATCACAAAAGTCTCCCGCAATATCCTTATTAGAACCTGAGCATTGAAATTCGAAATGACCCTCTTTATAGCAAAGTTCACAAATAAAAGGATAGCGGGCACACACTTTTTCAGCCAAATCACTTAGAGCTCTATACCATGTTGTAGTTTTTTCATTCCTATGATGAATACAATATTCCTCTTCGATTTTATTCTTTTCACAAGGTCTAAGTGCTCCACAAAAATTAACATGCTTATAAGAAATAGTATTTTCAGAAGTTTGAGCATGTTTATTGCAATCATTAGTAACAATTTCGGTTTCCAAGCAAGTGTCTTTAAAAGGTTCATGATACATGTCCCAATTCTCTTTAGGAATATTAATATGAGAAGCAAAGGTTTTACAGCAATCAACAATAATTTGAGAATCAAGACCAAATTTAGCACTAAGCCCATGAAAACTAGCAGTTTCAGCGAAAGACTTAATGCAATCATACTCAAAGTTTATACCTGATTCTTTACCTTTGTCGTTCTCCCAATCTTCAGTATTGCGTTGAATTGTTTCAAGAAGATCCCATTTAGCTTCAACCTTCTTACTTGTGAAAGAACCACCTGAAGAAGCATCTAGATAATCCTTGTAATGACCTGAAAGCCTTGCATAGAAATTAGTAACAATTATTTCCTTAGGAAGCTCATGGTTAGGACATTTGAGTATTAATGTTTTCAGTCTTCCCCAAGCTTGAGCAATGCTTTCTCTATCATGAGGATAAAAATTGAAAATGTAACTCCTACCTAGATGCACTTCATGAAGAGGATAAAATTTAGAGTAAAAGAGAGATTCAAGCTGTTTCCAATTCGAAGGACGATCATCCAGCATCCTATACCACTTCTTTGCTTTGTCCTTAAGTGAAAATGGAAATAATTTCCTCATGACATCTTCTCTTGATAAACCTGTAACCTCAAACAACTCACAAAGTTCTGTAAGTTTCAACAAGTGATCATGTGGATGGACTGTTCCATCCCCTGCATAACGTTCATTCTAACCATTTCAACAATTTCCATAGGTATTTCAAAAGGAATACTTTCAGTAAGTGGATCACAAGTATCATTAGAATTATCACATATAGGAGACAAAGTATTATCAAAGCAAATTTTCTCCTCCAAAGCTGGGGAACTACAAGGATCATTTTTAGAAAAACTAGCTTCCCCAAGCTTAGACTTTTCCATAGCATTAGCAATAGTGTGCAAAGAATTTATAGTAATAACATTGCTACCATCATGCAAATGATTTTCCATAGATTTTTTAATTTTTTGCTCAAACTCATCATGTCCTAACTCAAGATAAATTTCATAAAGCTCTCTAATTTTTTTGTTGTTTTCCATTTTCTAATTTTTATGGGTTTTTGATAAAACTAATGAGAAACTCACAACCAAACAAGTTTAAAGGAACCTCCCCAAGCTTAGATGATTGCAAGATATAAAACAAGATAAAATAAATCTAAACTAGTGCACACAAGAATAGAAACTTAAGCGCTACGCTCCCCGGCAACGGCGCCAGAAAAGTACTTGATAACCCCCAAGAGCAGGGGATCACTGTAGCACCTCTCAATGTGGAAGTAAGGTATCGATCCGCAGGAGCAAGAAGGAAAAGTTATCTATTCCCTACAACTAAAGTGTCACAAGTTTTAGTTGATTATGCACTAAACAAGTTTAAGGAACAAGATGGTTGATTTAATGGATGGAAGTTTAATGCAACAAAACAAGAATGTAAAAGTGTCCCAATCCTCTTCAATGCAAGAGGACAAGACAAAGGTTTTCTCTTATAGGAACAATGGACATGGGTTCATGGGTTCACTTAATCCTCTCTCTCTCATCTACGGTGATTATCATGTTATAGATAAAGTACACACAATTGTCATGTTTTAATGGTAGCTTTTATGACGGCTATATGTCCTAAAACACATAGTTGAAAGAAATACTCATTTGTGTGCTATGTCACCCCGCAAGGCTAGCATGGCTGCTGTCACTCCCACATCATACTCTTTCTTTTTACCCCCAGATAAAGGATGTTGGGCTGTATTTCACATGTCACTCAATACATATGCCGTGTCACATCGGCCATCCCGTACCTACATACATCATACTTCATAATGGACAATATTCTAAACACTAGTGCAATGATTTATATTTCGTGTGTGTGAACACATCTCTCTCATCTACCTACACTTGGTCGTGTCAATCACCTCATGACAAGGATAAACAAGGCATTATGAATAAATCAAACCATCACATGCATCATAGAATATCTCCAAAGTATGACAAGTCATAAAAGTTCCAACACAACAGTAAATGCATAACAAATCATTTCATACCACAATATCCACCATAGGAATTACATAGATGACCATAATCATGTTCAGCAGCTCATACGGTACTAATTAGTGAAGCTCAAATAGAGGAGAGATACATAAGTTACCACCACAAACCCAATTCCAGGGGGTGGACTACTCCCCCTTCATCATGGAGACAGTGGAGAAGTCGTTGGAGAAGATGGAGACCACCCCGGCAGCCCCTCGCCGGAGTTTTCCCCTCCAATCTGTAGCTCCAGATCTCTGTCTCGGTGTTTCTGTGTTTCGGCGGCGCTCCTTCCAGAGAACGTCGGGGGGCTATTTTTATAGGCGTTTTTAGGTCAAGACTATGTCGGTGGAGCAAAGATCGACGGCCACGGAGCTCCGAGGGGGAAAAGAGGTGGGCCCACGCGGCCAGGTACAGTAGGCCGCGTGGGACCCTCTAATTTCAAGCCTGTTGGGCTTCTGGTCTTTAATTTAAGCCCATTGCGTTCGTCTCGAAAATTCTGAACCGTGCTCTTTGGCCTTGCCCTTTTTGGAGTCCCGAAGCTCCCGGAAAGTCTGAAACACTAAAAAATACGTTTTCTGGAAAACAGGGTTAATTCCAAATAAATGGGAAAACTATGAAATATTCCCAAAATCATTATAAAACATCGATATAATCCTTATATGATGCAAATATGATTGGAATAGAAGTAAAATAATGCAAAGTTCATGTATGCATTTTACATGCATCAGTCGTCCTGATTCAGATGCGATACCAGGTACACTTTTCCTTGCCTTTACTTTTTTTTGCATAACTATACCCTGAGTAGCCCCCAAACTCTAAGATTATCACTTGTTGATGAGCTTGGTGCTTATAATACGAATATCTTAGATAAAAACTTCAATTATGTAGCCCCCAAGTGCCGGGTTGTCTGTTCACAGCAACCTGGGACTAAAACTTCATCTTTTAAAACTTTTCACCCTTCATAGCAAACTTTAAACACTGTAGCCCCCAAGTGCCGGGTTGCCTGCCTGCAGCAGCCTGGGACTAGAACATAGAAAATTTCAGAACTTTTCCGCGTGTAGCCCCCAAGTGCCAGGTTGCACGCCTGCAGCAACCTGGGACTCCACTGTATTCTATCCTTGTAAAATTTGAACACTGTAGCCCCCAAGTTCCGGGTTATCTTTCCCACAGTAACCTGGGACTAAAATGTACCTATATTGCTTCTTATGTACTACTTAAAAGCTTCAAACTTGTAGCCCCCAAGTTCCGGGTTAACTTGCCTGCGGTAACCTGGGACTAACTTAAACTTTTTCTCTTGTATTACAACAGGAAGATCGTGCCAAAGCCGAGAAAGAAATTGCCCGGCTCAAAGGCGTTATAAAAACTGAATCTAAAGCCCGGCTCACAAGTGCTGAACAACTTGAGGCTTTGGAGAAAAATGTCACTGAGCTGACTCAAAAGAACTCTGATCTTAAGAAAGAACTAGAAGATCATGTAGATCATTGGAAAGAACAGCACGCCAATCTCCAAAAGCAGTTGGATTCAGTCACCAATGAGCTGACCCGGTTGAAGAAGATGATCACCTCCATGGTTGCCTCCTTGGTGGGTAAGTATCATTCCTCTTAACGCAAAATCTTTTGAGCAAGTAGACCCGGGTTTCAATTCTCACCACTATATCTATCTTATTCAGGCCCTCGCGATGGAAATCTTCGCAAAACTGCTGTGGAGAAGGTCAAATGCATGTATACGCTGGTACGCCAGCTATATACTTTGGCAGTTGTGAAGTCATTAAAGCAGCAAGAAACTGGGAGAACCCGCCAAGCATTTACACTGAGGTGCTTGGCCATCTATCAACGATGCCTCAATGGATCCATCTGCTGAAGAAATCTGCTTGCAGAGCCGGGGTGATGCGAGGTCTTGCTTTGGCAAAGGCCTATCATCCCAATCTTAACCCGGCTCCTCTTATGGATGGCTTTCCACAGTTCAATGCTGATGGCACGCAGTTTGACAAGAGAAGCTATTCCCGGGTTGTAAAGCAAACCCGACACGCTGCCACTGTCATTGCTAGAAAGATGAAGCTCCTCACTCTGCAATATGGATACAACGAAGCCGACGAAGAGATCATGGATGATGAACCACAACGCATTCACCTCCTCCAAAGCTACAAGGACTCCATTGACCCAGAGAAAGTTGCTCCCAGTACCTCTACTGCTCCAAGTTCATCTACTCCTCCTCCATCACGAGTTGCGGTTGAAGACGATGATGAAGGTTATTTCCAATCCCTTCAACATGTCACCTGGCGTGGAGACGGAGCCCAAGACCCGGGCCAAGGAGATGAAGACGACAGAAGCTGAGCCGACAGCTGCCAAGGTAGATGACCCGGCAAAGACCATGGAGGAACGTCCAGCCGGCTCTTCACCTCGTGACCCGGCTTGTGATGCCGATGCTTGAAACTTAGGCAGATATCTGCTTGCTGCGACAAAAACACTTTTATTCGGCCCTTTGGGCAGTTATTGTAATAACTTAGCACTTTTTACCCATGCTTGCGATGGTGTGTCTATACACCTTTGAAACCTCATTTGAATCATGTGAAACTTTTGCCTTAAAATATATGTCTGTCTTTGGTTTCGATGACCCTTTTGATTTCTTTAACTGTGAGTTGGCTTTCGCATGGATTCTCTGTCGCAACTTCTCTGATAAAAACAGGGTCAAACCAAGTCCCATTAGGCATCATGGTTGATTGAATTTTCAGGTGAGCAATCAGGCCATATAATTGCGAGTCACATCAAACTCAACAGCAAGATAACCAAGAATAAAACTGATGGCACAAAAGCCGGGTCTTGGGATTGCAGCTACAAACTATTCAAGTGAGAGCCCCCAAGACCTGGATCAATGTTTATAAAGTAATGGATTAACTATGCAACATTACCCCATTGATCCACATACTGATGAGACACACTCTTTGGGCATCTTCTATGATAAAAAATAGATACACAACTATATTTACTTGTTCTACAATAGAAAACATAAGGAACTAAAAACTGTAAACTAAACATGCATACTAATGAACAAAAACAATAATAATAACCCCAAACTCTCTTTGCCGGGTCTCAAAGAACTTTGGGACCCGGATAACCATAAAGCCGGGTCTTGGAGGAAAAACTGTGCCACCTCAATGACCAGCCCCCAAGACCTGGCTTATCATCAAACTGCACTACGGTACATCTCAATCTTTTAGAGAATAACCGGCTTTCAAAACACAAACTGAAATGTAAACTGAGACAACACAAATTTCTGTTCAACCTTCACTTTATTGATAGAAAAGGTTAGGTCAGCAAGCCGCCTCATTAAAAACCTTCCAGTCCCCTTAGGTACCCTGGTAAGGAAAAGAGCGCGTCTGAAACCTGCTGCCTGTTACATCGTGTATTACATCTGATATCTAATCACATGCTAAGTATAATATGGGCGCAGCTGGGCAATGTTCCATGGCCGCTCACGCTCCTCCAATGAAGAAGTGGAATGTGTTGTGTCGTTTACGTACTAAGATTTCTCTATAGCATCCACCAGATAATACGAACCATTTTGCAGATTCTTGCTTATGATAAAGGGCCCCTCCCATGGAGGAGATAACTTGTGCATCCCTTCCTTGGATTGCGTCCACCACAGCACTAAGTCACCCTCCTGGAAAGTGCGACTTTGATACCGCCTCAAATCTTGCTGATATATTGCAGATCTTTCCAATGCTTGCTCTCTATTCTCCTCGAGCAAGTCCAAAGAATCTTGCCGGGTTTGCTCATTCTCAGTTTCAACATAAGCCGCCACTCTAGGCGAGTCATGTATAATATCACTTGGCAGTACTGCCTCTGCCCCATACACCATGAAGAAGGGCGTCATCTTTGTGGGTCTATTTGGCGTTGTGTTGATTCCCCAAACTACGGATGGTAACTCCTCAACCCACGCTCCGGCGGCTCTGATGCACGGGACCCGGAGACGTGGTTTTAAGCCTCGTAGTAATTCTTGATTTGCTCTTTCTACTTGCCCATTGGCCTGTGGATGAGCAACTGAAGCCACATCCAAACGTATACCATTGTTTCCACAAAACTTTGCCATCTCTCCAAGTGACATGTTAGTTCCATTATCTGTGATGATGCTATGAGGATATCCAAACCGATGTATGATCTTTTTCACAAACTTAACTGCTGTAGCTGCTTCACAATTTGTAACTGGCATCACCTCAACCCACTTTGTAAATTTATCAATGGCAACTAAGAGGTGGGTTTTCTTGCAAGGGGACATATGAAAGGGACCCACCATGTCAAGCCCCCAAACTGCAAAAGGCCAGGTCAAAGGTATTGTTCGCAATTCCTGAGCCGGCACATGAACTTGCCTTGCATATCTTTGACACCCATCACATCTGCTCACCAAGCGCTCTGCATCTGCCTGGCCGTGAGCCAAAAGAAACCGTGTCTGAATGCTTTTGCTACTAAAGATCTTGTTGATGCATGATGACCACAATCTCCCTCATGGATCTCTTTCAAAATTTGCCGGCCTTCCTTTCCAGATACGCATCTCTGAAATACTCCTGACACGCTCCTTTTGTACAACTCACCATCAATAACCACGTAAGCCTTAGCCCGGCGTACTATTTGCCGGGACACAACTTCCTGCTGTGGCAACTCCCCTCGCAGAAGATACGCCAAGTAAGGTTCTGTCCACTCTGGAATTTCATGAGTTGCTGCTACCAACTGCGAATCCGGGTCATCTTGATACGCAAGTTCTTCCTCATCTTGAAGCTTGACTGAAGGAGTCCACAATTCATCCAAGAAAACATTAGGTGGAACCGGCTCTCTGCGTGAGCCGAGTCTTGATAAAGCATCTGCAGCATCATTTTTCCTGCGATCAATGTGATCCACCTGATAGCCTGAGAAGAACCCGGCTACCCTATCCACTTCTCTTCTGTAAGCCGCCATTGTTGCATCCTTCCTATCCCATGTTCCTGAAACTTGCTGTGCCACAAGATCTGAATCTCCATAGCACTTGATACGCTTGATGTTCATCTCCTTTGCCATGCGCAAACCATGCAGCAAGGCCTCATACTCTGCCACATTATTGGAACAATCAAAATGAATTTGCAACACATAACTCAACTTGTCACCTTTTGGAGAAGTTAACACAACTCCGGCTCCTGAACCTTGCTCTTGCTTAGACCCGTCAAAATGCATGACCCAGGATTTGATACTTGGTGTAAGAGGTGGTGCACTTAACTGTGTCCAATCATTAAGAAAATCAGCCAACGCTTGAGACTTGATGGCTGTACGAGGCTCATAGTTGATATGATACGGCCCCATCTCTATTGCCCACTTGGCAACTCTTCCTGTAGCTTCTGAGTTTCTGATAATATCTGCCAATGGAATTGAACTAACCACTATGATTGGATGTTCCTGAAAATAAGGCTTCAACTTTCTACTCGCCATGAAAACACCAAACACTAATTTCTGCCAATGTGGATAGCGCTGCTTTGCCTCTGATAACACCTCTCTGACGTAATAGACCGGCCTCTGGACCGGGTGTTCTTTGCCTACTTCTTTACGCTCCACCACCACCACAGCGCTAGCCTGAGGCCCGGCAGCGACGTACAACAACATGGGCTCTTTGGGACCCGGTGCCGCAAGAATTGGCGCCTCTGTTAGCTGCTTCTTGAGAGCTTCAAATGCCTCATCTGCCTCTTGATTCCACACGAAGTTGTCCGTTTTCTTCAGTAATTTGTATAAAGGGATGGCCTTCTCTCCGAGCCGGGATATAAACCGGCTTAGCGCAGCTACACACCCCGTTAACTTCTGAACATCTGCCAATTCCTCAGGTTTCTTCAAACTTTGAATAGCCTTGATTTTTCCGGGTTTGCCTCAATTCCTCTCTGATACGATGAAACCAAGAAGCTTCCCAGCTGGAACACCAAATACACACTTTGTAGGATTGAGCTTCATCTTGTACTTTCGCAAGTTAACAAACGTCTCTCTTAGGTCATTAATGAATGACCCGGCTTTCTCTGTCTTGATCACTACATCATCCACATAAGCATGCACATTGCGCCCAATCTGATCATGAAAACACTTCTGAATACACCTTTGGTACGTGGCACCTGCGTTTTTCAATCCAAACGTCATGGTCTTGTAACAAAAAGCACCAAACGGGGTTATGAACGCTGTCTTTTCCCAATCTTGCTTATTAAGCTTGATCTGATGATACCTGAGTATGCATCCAAAAACACAAGAGCTCGCTGCCCGCAACTGCGTCAATGATTTGATCAATGCGCGGCAGTGCAAACGGGTCCTTGGGACAATGCTTATTCAGACTTGTAAAATCAATGCACATTCTCCACTCATTATTTTTCTTCAGAACTAGAACCGGGTTAGCCAACCACTCTGGGTGAAAAACTTCCATGATAAAGCCAGCTGCTAGGAGCCGGGCTATCTCTTCTCCTATAGCCTTTCTTCTCTCTGCATTCATCTTCCTCAAACCTTGTTTTACCGGCCTTGCTTTGGGGTCAACATGTAAGCGGTGCTCAGCGAGTTCAGTCGGAATGCCAGGCATGTCACTAGGTGTCCATGCAAAAACATCCCGATTCTCACGGATGAACTCGATGAGCGCGCTTTCCTATTTATCAGTAAGATTGGACCCAATGGCAAACTGCTTGGAGTAATCCCCAGGCACGAAATCTACCATTTTTGTATCTTGGGCGGCCTTGAACTTTGCCCTGTCATCTTCTGTTGTTGGCTTCCTGAGTGCTGTATTATCCGCTGGGTCAAGATTAGACCTATAAGCTTTCAACTCCTCTTTCGCACAAGCATGTTCTGCCAGGCCGCATCTCCTTCATCACACTGCGCTGCTATCTCTTTGTTGCCATGAACTGTAATGATCCCCTTAGGACCCGGTATTTTCAACTGTAGGTACACATAACACGGCCTCTCCATGAACTTGGCGTAAGCCGGCCTTCCAAACAATGCATGATAAGGACTCTGAAACTTCACAACCTCGAAAACGAGCCACTCCGATCGAAAGTTGTCAATGGACTCGCCAAAAGCAACCTCTAACGAAATTTTTCCCTCTGGTGTCGCTGACTTCCCGGGAACTATGCCATGAAAAACTGTGGATGTCTTTTGCAGCTGTGATGTTTTGAGACCCATATGCAAAAACGTCTCCCAATACAAGATGTTGATACTACTTCCACCATCCATCAGAACTTTCTTCAGCTCAAAGCCACCTACTTGAGGAGCCACGACCAGAGCTAGCAGACCCGGGTGCTCCACAACATCCGGGTGATCGGCTCTACTCCAAGTGATCGTATGCTCCGACCATTTTAAATACCTTGGGACTCCTGCGGCAACTGCGTTAACCGCCCTTTTGACTACCTTTTGCTCTCTCTTGGTTGTACCACTGGTATATATGTGATATTGGCCAAGTTGCTTTGGCTGCTGTGAAATCCCGCCTTGATTGCCTGTGTTCTGACCGGCTCCTGAATTGTTGGTGGGTACTGCATTTGCTCCAGTTAAAAGTCCTGTAGCCGGGTTACCACCCGGGCCAGGTCCTCCACCTCTGCCTGCCCCTTGCCGTGCTCTCTGTATCTCATTGTTTTTCCACCTGTTTAAATCTACACACTGGGCCAACGAGTGATTGGCGGGTTTACCGTTCCTGCTATGGCGAGGACACGACATCCTGAAAGCCTCTTCCTCGTTATCATCCTGGGTCTTGTCTGTGGCTGCGTGTCTGTTGCAAGTATCCATCAACTCAGCCATGGTGACTGGCTTGACCCGGTGGCCCTCCTTCATACGGCCCAGCTTCTGGACCAGGGGAGTAAACTTGCATGTTTTTTCCATTGTTGAAATCACATCCTTGGGCTCAATACCAGATGAGGAGTGAAGGATCTCCGTCACTCGCCTCATCCAATGCCGCGCTGACTCGCCCTTCCTCTATACACAGCGATCAAGGTCTTCAATAGAAAACAAACGCTTGCATGTACCTTGAAAGTGCTTGGTGAAAACTGTCTTTAGCTCGTCCCATGACTTGATGGATTTCTCTGGTAAGTTCTTGAACCATAATTTTGCTGCCCCGTCACTCATCATCAAGTACATATATTTTGCACAAACATTCTCGGTGGCGTTGCGTATACACATTGCCATCTCATAACTGCTCAACCAGCTTGCTGGGTCCATGCTAGGCTCGTAATTGGATATCTTGTTGGGCTCCTTGAACTTCTCAGGGAAAGGCTCTACTCTAATGGCATCTGAAAGACACTTTGGCCCGGCTAAGTTAGAAGAACTTGCTAAGAAATTATTGTTACCTGGTGAGCTTATGGATGCTGCTGCCGCGGCGCCGGGTCCTCCTTGCGGCACTGCTGCGACAGGTACCGCCGGGTTCGCACTGGCCGCTCTTCTCGCTCACGATCCATTAACTATCTGCTGAGCCACCGAAACTGCTGGGGCGGGCTGGTATTGCTGATTGTTCTGGTTCTGTTGAGGTGGATTCTGCTGTTGCGCCACGGTAGGCCCGGCCAATGGCGGGGTCTCGCCATGGCGGCTCTTGGTATGCTTACTACGATAGGTTGTGGAATGAAGTGCACTTTTCTCTTTCGAATACTGAACTTGCTGAACTACTGCGGTGCGTAACATGTCAATGGCACGCCGGGCTTCAATCTCTGCGGGCGAGTCTCCAAGGGTATACGGTCAAGCGCTAAGGTTGCGGCGTACAGGTTATCCGCTGGATTGGAATAATGACCCGCCGGCGTGTGGAATCTCGGTGTTCGTGGTGGCAGACCCGGATTTCCCCCGGCTCCTCCGGCGAGCAAACCCGGTGTCCCAACCAACGCGGCCCCGGTTCCAGCAGTTCCTCTGTTTTGTTCTACGGGTGTCCTGATGACCGTGTTTCCTTGGACCACACCAATGGGTTGATCCACTGGAGTCCTAAATAATACTGCTGGATTTATGGTATTCCCTCCTGGAGCCAACCGGCTCTGGTGTCTTCTCTGGTGAACCCGAGTCATGTCATTGAGGTGATTCTCTTGCTCTTCAATTTTCTTTTGTCTGGCTGCCACCTGCTGCTTTTCCGCCATTGTATCTCTACGCATTTGCTCCAAGGCCCGGCGTGCTGTATCTAACTCCATAGCTCGCACTGCTGCATTCTCTGGGTTAACCAATCTCGTAAGCGTTGTTGGGTCCAGGGTCAGGCCATTGCTGAACAAGGCAGGAGCACTAGCCGTATTGTCTCTTTCTTCGCCCTGAGCCCGGTTATTGAGGAAACCAAAGCTATTTCTGTAACGAGCCGTGTCTTCACTTTCATCTGTCACCGAGGCCGGGTCTCCATCCATCCTCTGACCCGCCAGCTCTAGTATCTGTGGTAACTGTTGCTGCTGGTTATCCGGGTTTGAGGCTGGTGGAACAACAGTCGATGGTGACGCCCCAGCATTGATCGAAGGTGCTGTATAAACTGCCATCCTCCTAACCGGGATCGTGTTGTACTCTTGCTCCTCCTCGTCCTCTTCTTCTGCCTCGTACCCGTACCAACCTTCAAACAGGGGCAAGATCGATTCCGTGTCCTCTTCATGCTCCATTGCGTCACCCGGGATCCATGCCGGCTCTCCCGACCGTTCCTCGTGCATGACCAATGGCAGCCCAACTTCGGCCGTGCCTACTGACTCCTCCCCATCAGATTGAACGAGGGTGGCGGCTCCTGACACAGATTCATACTCTTCATCACTAGCAGATCTAGTTGCATGTATCATACCAACAAAAACATTAATCTTGCCAATTGGAATAACATCACCTGATTCTAGTAGATCCGATTCCGGCCCCCAGCCAGAATCGTCGACGATGGATTCTCCTTGTGAGTTGATGGTAACCTCGCCGAAAACGAAGTTCTTGATTCCTTGCATAGCTTCTCCCATGATGATGACACCTTTGGACGCAGGTCCCACGGTGGGCGCCAACTGTCATGGGGTTGTCACGCAGATGTTACCATAGGGTAACTTGAGTTGTGGGGCAAGGCGAAACTAGTGTCTGGGAGTTTGTTTAGCTCTGCGCGGACAAGGGATTTACCCAGGTTCGGCCTATCCATTGGAGATAAAGACCTACTTCCTGCTATGCTATTATTGACCTCGATCTCGATAAACCGGCTACGACAACAGAGCCGGATCTCGATTAGGGTTACAAGGTTCGCTTGGTAGCGATGATCTCTCTGGTTCTCTCATTTGTACAAACTTGTCTAACTATAACCTAGAAGCCCGCTTATATAGATGGCCGGGTCTCCTGGCTCTATACATGGTAAACCCGGGTTCTATCAAGACTCGGAGTCCTACTCTAGGTCTTCTTTCCTTCGTGTCCTCCAAGTCTTGCACCGCCTCCGGGTCTTCTAGAAACTTTCCTCTACTAGCCGGGTCACCGACAAGCTGGCTGGCCCATCGACGTAACCCGGCCCATGCTGATGGTTAGTTGTCCTGGCCGGGCCTTCTGCCTGGCGGGCCACGCTTCCCTCTTCATGGGCCTACCAGGTTATAATCCCCCCATCAACCGTCCTTTCTCACCGGTGGCGGTACATTTGGTCGTCCCTTCCTTTGAATCTCCGTGTCGATTATCAGCTTTGTGTCGAGGATAGCGGCCACATCGACGTTGTTGCCAGTATCCTAGCTTCGCATCCTGGTCCTGTGGAGCGATTATATATAGGCATTTTTCCACCACAATCGAAAACTTTTCTCCATTCTGGACGGTTGGTTCCAATCCCCAGCACTTGATGGTCTCGAGGAGTTGATATTTGTGGGTGGGTAGACGATTCGAGAGTTGCCTTTATCTGTGATGCGTTTTATGGGCACGTCGGGTTGCCAGTTTTGCGGGGTGCAATTTTTCCGGTATCGATGAGGGGCCTGCAATTTTTCTTCCTCGTCTGAAATACCTCGTCCTTCACGACGTTGCTATCTCAAGGGTGGGCATGGACAGTCTACTTGCCGGATGTGTTGTCCTACAGGCTCTTCAGATTCAGGGTGTTCATGGATTGGGTCGGCTCCGAATCAGTTCGATCAGTCTTCGGACTATTGGTGTGTCTTGCTGGTGGACGTGTAGACCCTTTGAGGTGTTGCATGATCTGGTAATTGAGAATGCGCCCTGTCTGAACAGATTGATCGTGTTCGATCCAGTGTGTCCAACAACAGTCAGTGTTATTGATGCGCCACAACTAACAGTTGTAGGATTTATGTCAACCGACTCCTCCCGGATTGTCATCGGTCCCGTGATTTTAGAGGTGTTGTTCTTTATATGATTTTTATTTTTCAGGTTCTTTAGTTCTTCTTTCAAAGCTACCGTACTGACTTGATTTTTGTATTTATATTCAACTCTTATCCAGAAAATGCTGCCCATCAGCTTGGCGATGTCTTTGCGGGGAGTGAAGATACTTGCGCTGAATTCTATCGGGCCTAATCTGGTTGGAGTACTAGGGATTCTAAAAAAAAATCCTTGCACGGAGAGGCTATACGTCCAGGTGAGGCATTATGTTCTTTAGTATTCAATGGTACTGTTACGTGGAGTTTGACTCAACATAAGTTTTAGATTTCTGCATTTGTAAGTACCTTTCAGTTCTGAAGACATCGTAGCTTCTCTGTGAGGATATTGAGTTGTTTAGTCTCGCCTGTTTATTTTTTCCTTTTGACCTGTCTGGTAAGCAAGTTTGGTTCCCTTCTTGCAGGCAACAAAACATATCAGGACGAAAGAAGTGTTGCCATTCATGACAGATGATTCAATTGAGTACCTTGACTTCCATCTTAGAGAGTTTTGTCTTAATGATTACCGTGGGACGATGTTTGAAGTTAGTTTCTTCCTTTTTTTTGTGCGGCACGCAAGGGTGCTACAGTTGGCTAGGATTGGCGTTCTGTTTTCGCACCAGCCTCGGTGGTGGTCTAAACAGCGGCGTCGACTGCGGATGTGCGAGCGGGGTTCTCCAGATGTTGATATTCGTTTGGAATCAGTAATAAATTTTGATGGGTTCGGCGTTGGAGGAATTAGCGCAGTCATGCATGACTTGTCGGTGGATGATCCATTTGCTACTTCGTTTTAATCGTGTGGGTTCTTAATCTAGATAAATACAGAGGGTTGTACTCGGACATGATTGCGGTATTTAGAGAGTTTGCTTTCAAACTCTTCGTTTATTTATTTGTTGAACATCTTTCGTTTATTTATTTGGTAAACATCCAGAGATTTGTGTGCGCATGTTTTGTCTGGCAACGTTTGTACACAATGTCTCGAAATCCCGGGCGTTATGACCGTATTGGTTTTTTCCCGACGCATACGCGGCGAGGGTCTACTGGTTTGATGATAGGCAAAGACTTCAAAGTCATCTGTTTACTTACTCCAGATTTATTGTTCTGTCGGCTTGCCTTTAATGCGTTTATTTTAGATGGTTCTATTGACTCAGAACCACACGGTTTACAGACCAGCCGCAGGGAGTCGTCGGACTGAGGAGGGATGGAGCCGGATCGGGTGGAGTCGGCCGGATCGGGTGGAGTCGGCCGCATCGAGTTGATTAGTCGGCCGCATCTTCGGCTGAAAACTTTTCGTCGTGAAAACTGATCAGCAGGCCGGCTCCACTAGCTTTCGAGCTCCACCCACACGACCTGATTACATAAATCGTTGTCCCTTGCATCGAACAAACGGTGAGCCGGAGGGATAGGTATACGGTGGAAACAAAGTGTGGATGGTATCCCGTCTAGGATGCTGCATTACACGGCAAATACCCGTTGACCAAAAACGCCCATGGGAAACAGTGTCAGCCTCAGATGCGTTGCGCATTTCTTCTGTTCGTCGATTTGAGTCGCACGCGTCGTTGGATGGCTCGGTCCGTACGAGGTGTTGCCTCTCGCTGAGTATCCTTTTTTCCGGTGGCCTTTGCTGCTTTTCACCCAACTTCCATAGGCGCTCGGGTACGTCCTATACAAATCTACCCACCCTCTGTCCTGCTTACCTCTATCTTATTGCTATCCCCGCTGTCGCAGCCACAGCTCGAAAAAATTCGATCGGATCGGCGGGACGGTCGCCGACGGCGTAGTTCCCTCTCTCCTTTCACGTTCATTTTTAGATCGTTATGGTCCTGAACAAAAGGAGCTCGGATTGGAATGGTTCCAAGGTGACGATGGATAGATTGGAGGCTCTTGCCAAAGAGGGTTTGTTGCCGAGGTATGATGTGTGTAGATGGCGTGCCCCTGGGGATGAGCGGCGGCCTGAACCAACCAGTGAGGAAAAGGTGTTGTTCGTGAGTTTTTTGGAGCGCGGCCTCTCGCTTCCGTGCTCTGATTTTTTCGTTCGCCTGCTCCGTTTCTATGGTATGCACCGCATGATCTCTCCCCTAATTCTATTTTATACATTTCTTGCTATACGGCGATCAGCGAATGTTACCTGGGTACGAGTCCTATCTTCCCACTTTGGTTGTCAATATTTGAGCCGGTTTGTCTTAGAGAAGACGAGCGTGGCTCGCCGTCGTGTTGCGGTGGCGTTGAGTTCTAAGTGCGACCCAACGCCATTTACCCTCGGATGGATTTTGGCAACGAAAAGGAAGACTGGCAAGAAACCTTTTTTTATTGCCCAGATATGACTCCTCCTGGTGGTGTCGGCCTTCCCCGTTTGAAGATGTCGGGTGCTGACCGAACAAGCGTTTCTTGGCTTTGCCCAGTAGTGAACACATCCCTTTGGTAAAGACTCTGTTCGAGAGGATCAAAGAACTTATGAACGACGGGCTGGAATCAAGGAATTTGGTTGCCTGTTGGGTAGGTTGGCGTCTGCAACCCCTGCAAGCCCGATCGCAATTGTTGTGTGATTATGACGGGTCGTCTGAATTTGTTGATCGCTACAAAACAGAGGAGATGCATGTCGTTCAGTTTGTGGAGGTCATGTCCAGATTGGTGAAAGGTGAGATAACCGGGTTTGATGTTGGTGGCCTTCGACCCTTCTTCAAGTATAATCCTGCTCCTTCGGTAATTTCTGCTGCTCAACGCCTTTTTTTATTCATCGATTGATAATTACCTTGCTGATTTTGTTCTATTTATCTGATGTAGAACTATAGGTATACTTCGTATTTACCTCCTGTTCTTAGTTCTCCTGCCCACGTGTTTGATGATGAGGAGGACAGCACCGGTGAGATGGATTACGAGCCTATGACAACAAATTTGAAACGGTCATTCACACCCAAGAAGGTGCTTCGATATCGTCCGGCCCAGATCAAGGGGAACAATACTATGTTGGACAAATTTCCTTTGGCTGATGAAGATACCAATGGGTCTAATAAAGATAAAGAAGTGCCGAAGATTCCGGATACAAGCGAGTTTGACCCTTCAGATAAGGGCGGTGAAGATCATCAGCGAATGATACCAGAGTGAGCTTTACTTGCGTGTTTCTCTTTTCTTTCATATGAATATGGCGTATACTCAGTTATTTCGTTTTTCTTCGCGTGTAACGCCGTCAGAGCTCTGGCGATTGTTCTGGTGAGCGCAGCATCGTCGACTCCAGTTGTTCTTGCGCAAAGGCCAGATGCGACACAGTTTCAGGTTGTCGACTCAATGGTTAAGTTTCAGATTGTTGACTCAATGGTTAAGTGATACGTCCAAAACGTATATATAATTTTTGATTGTTTCATGTTAATATTATGCCTTTGGCACTTGTTTTTATATTAAGTTTATGATTTATTTGGACTAACCTATTAATAGTTGCAAAAGTGCACAATGTTCTTGTTTTACTCTTTGATGTGTAGGAATTATCAAAAATACAAGAGGAAACCTTGTTGGAGTCAAATTGGGACTTTCCTGAAATATGTCTGGAAACGTTTTTCGGAGATGGTCACGTTACGGACAGAAGATGACGTCAAATGGAAAAATTCTAGTCGCGAAAGTTGCAGGGAATTTTCTGCCGAACGATCTGGACTTAAAATTCGGCCCAATTGGAGTCCGGACGCTCCAGATATCGCCGTCCCACTGCAACCCTAGATGGGATGACGGGAATCTGAGAAGCTTTATAAAGGGAGAAAACCTAGGTCGTGGCCAACACCTCATACCCACGAATTTCCAGCCAACAAAGCCACGTTTTTGCCTCCCCCATGGATCCCATCTCCATGGGGGATGGCTCCCAAGAAGCCATGGAGGAAGGGGGCTAAGGGGCGGCGCATCCCCTTGATGCCGGCGGCGCGGGAGGAGTTCCCCGCGCCACCGCCGGCTCCGGCGCCGCCCTGCGCTCCTCGCTGTCCCCTTCACCGTCTTCACCGCCATCTCCATCGTCAATTCCTCCTTGTATACAGTGGTTCATCCTCCCACACACCTCTGTACCATCCTATGTAAACATGGTGTTTGATGCTATAAGTTATTATCCTATGATCTATGTCATGTTTGCGTAGTTTATTTGTTCTTAGATTGAATGGTTGAATTTCTTTGGTTCATTAGAGTTGTATGTTGATATGGTACTGTCCTTTGGTGTCCATTATATTTGTGCGTGCATGGATCAACATCTTGGGGTTAGTAGTATGTGCAAAGGAAGGGGGTAGACCTGCCGGAGCGACAGAAATCTGAGGGCTCGAACCGAAATATTGCACGTATGAGAGTAAGAGGACCATGAACTTAAGGCTATGGTTGGGGAAACCTTAATGCATTGTTAGTATTTGCGGATGCTTGTTAACAATCCAATCATATAGTACTTGTAATCCCAAGTAGTGGAGTGCATGTATATTTAGCCTCTCCCACATAGAAAACTGCATCGAAGACAATGAACCAACTATCTTCACTAATTAATCTTGGACAAAGCGATCACACTTACCACCACTTTTCCACACTCATGGTACTGTTAGTTTATGATTACTTAGTGTACTTTATTGCTGCAGCACTAACATTTACTTTCTTGTTATTTATTATCTCGCAAAGCTATCTCTCACACCCGTATTATTATTCTTGTATTATTTCCTAGATAAAGTAAACGTTTAGTGTGCGTAGAGTTGTATCAGTGGTTGATAGAACTTGAGAGAATACTTATCCTACCTTTAGCTCCTCGTTGGGTTCGACACTCTTACTTATCGAAAAGGCTACAAACGATCCCCTATACTTGTGGGATATCATTAAGGCGTCTACGGTGGTGGCACCTGTTCATCCTGACGTTTCTATATTGACGTACCCAGCGATGTCAAGATCCCAGGTTATGCTACATGACTTGAAGAAAAATGTGTATCAATCGGCGCGTGCTCATTCTGAGTTAATGCGATAAATCGAGCGTTCTCATAAGGTGATTATACTTTTTTTTATCTGTGCTTGACCATTGTGTTGTTGTTCTGATGACTCTTTTCCTACAGCATGAGGTGGCATCACACTGGCGGCATATCAATAATTTGAGAGTAGTAAAGTCTAATCTATCTACATCCGTTGAGGACCTGCAACGAGAATTGGACGATGTCGAGATCCGGGCGGAAGAGGACCGGATAAGAATCACGGAACTTGAGGAACGGCTCAAGGAGAGTGTCTTGGTAACTGATGTAGACGTTGAAGCTAGCTATAAAATCGAGATCGATCAGGCCGTAAATAAACGCGAAGCACTTGCCGAAGAAATTGAGGCGTTAAAGGACGGTAACTGTATCTTACGTCGTAAGATCACCCAGCGTAAAGAACAATATGATTGCCGGAAGGAAGTGGCTGTACAACAGAAAAAGAAGATGGACATGCGAGTTTCTGAACGGACTGAAGCACTTTGTCTCTTGGTTAGTACGATAGAGTCGTGCACGCGGTTTTTTTTGGGTAAGTCATTACGTCTTTACTTGCTATGTGCTTTCTGCTTATTGTTTTTCTGTTTTTCGAATCTGATTAATCATTTCGTTAGACGAAGAATCCTGTGGCGAACCCACGGATCTCGCTCCTGAGGTACGGTTAAAATTAACCTGTCGGCACGCTGTGAAACTGAAGTCGGCCATGGTTGAGGTGTTGAACCAAATACTTCCGGCAAAGGACGTTCCAGATAGTTTGTCTAAGCTTGTGGAGACGGCTACCGAAGCTCCAACGGTTATATAGAAGTGGAAAAGGTCAGCTGCTCGCAAAGGACTCTGCAATGCTCCAGGCACATTTCAGAGATGTGTTATGTCTATCTTTGCTAATGAAATTGAGAGAATTATGGAGGTTTTCATGGATGATTTTACTATATATGGTGATAGCTTTGAAGATTGCTTGGTGAATCTTGAGACAGTTCTAAAGAAATGCAATAAGCATAATTTGGTTCTCAATTCGGAAAAATGCCATTTTATGGTTAAAGAAGGGATTGTTTTGGGACACTCTGTTTTAGCTAAAGGAATCTCTGTAGACCCAGCTAAGGTTCAGGCAATCTCCAGATTACCTTCTCCTTCAAGTGTGAGGGGAGTCAGGAGCTTCCTTGGTCATGCAGGATTCTATAGAAGATTTATCCCAGATTTTTCCAAAATAGCATTGTCTCTGACTAACCTGTTGGGACATGATGTTGAGTTCTTCTTTGATACCAGATGTGAGGAGGCATTTCAGAAGCTTAAGCAAGCTCTCATCTCAGCACCAGTAGTGCAAGCTCCAGATTGGACTCTACCATTCGAATTGATGTGTGATGCCAGTAACTATGTTGTAGGAGCAGCGTTGGGGCAGAGGAAAGATAAGAAATTATGTGTGATTAGCTATGCAAGCAGAACATTGGATGCAACTCAATCAAGGTACACTACCATAGAGAAAGAACTGTTGGCTATTGTCTATGCATTTGTTAAGTTCAGACCATATTTAGTAGGCAATCACTATGTGATTTACACAGATCATGCATCAATAAGGTATCTCCTGAGCAAAACGGATGCTAAGCCAAGGTTGATAAGATGGATTCTTCTTCTACAAGAATTCAATATTGAAATCAAAGATAAGAAAGGGTCAGAAAACTGTAGGGATATGCGCGACAGAAAATCAAAAAATTTCTCTCACATGCGGAAGCAACACCCAAAGATCTTATCTAGGGAGATGCATGTAACGGGGAGTGTAATCAACATACCCTCGAAGAACACGAGCGTTGGACGTTAATCACAACGCAACTTGGTGTAGACCTTGATGCGGTTCACTCCGATCAGCACCACAACGAGCGGTGCCTCCGAGATTTACACACGTACGGCTCAGCAACATCTCCTCTTCTTGATCCAGCAAGCTTGAAGGAGAAGTAGATGGGATTCAAACCAGCAGCACGACGGTGTGGTGGTTCGGTGAGCTCTCACGCGGGCAGGGCTTCACCAAGCCAAGACCACAAGAAAAAGGAGCAAGAGGAAGTGTACCGGCTTAGGAATCAATCCTTTTCTTTCCCCAAATGGTACCCTCCTTATGTAGGATGTGGGGAGGAGCTGTGAGGCTTGCCTCCTGAGCTTCCCCAGGAAGGAACCAGCCTCCAAATCTTCCCCAGGAAGAAACCAGCCTTCAAATCTTCCCAAGAAGAAACCAGCCTCCAAATCTTCCCCAGGAAGGAACCAGCCTCCAAGGCTTCCCCAGTAAGGAACCTAGCTGCCAAGACTTCTCAAGGAAGGAACTTGGCTGCCAAATATCCTAAGTGGGACGTTCGGGATAGTGGGCCCCACCGGAACATTTCAGGAAAAACCCCGATACAATATCGGTTAATTCCTGAACCTTTCCGGAACCCAAAAACCACATTCCTATATATGAAACTTTATCTCCGGACTCTTCCGGAGCTCCTTGTGATATCCCAGATCCTATCCGAGACTCCGAACAACCTTCGGTCTCACCATTATAATTATCCCAAAGCTACTCTAGCGTTACCGAACTTTAAGTTTGTGACCCTACGGGTTCGAGAACAAGTTGACATGATCGAGACTCCTCTACGATCAATAACCATTAGCGGGACCTGGATGCCCATAATGACTCCCACAAGTTCAACGAAGATCGTTATCGGTGTGAACCACAATGTCAACGTATTCCATTTCCTTTGTCTCACGATATTTTACTTACCCGAGATCTGATCGGCGGTATCACCATACCTAGCTCAATCTCGTTACTAGTAAGTACTCTTTACTCGTTTCATAATACAACATTCCATGTGGCTAACTCTTTAGTCACGTGCTTGCAAGCGATACCGAATGTGCATTACCGAGTGGGCCCAGAGTATATCTCTCCGTCACACGGAGTGACAAATCCCAGTCTTGATACATGCAAATCAACAAGTACTTTCGGAGATACCTGTAAGACACCTTTATAGTCACCCAGTTACGAAGTGACGTTTGAATTCCCCAAGACGTATTCCTCAGTACCCGGGATAGACATAATCTCATGGTCAAAGAAACAGGATACTTGACAATACAAGACATGTCAATATATACTTATTGATCTGATCAATATTGCTATGCTTGGTTGGGTCTGTCCATCACGTCATTCTCCAATGACATGACCTCGTTATTAATTGACAACTCATGTCCATGGTTAGGAAACCAAAACCATCATTAATCAACGAGTTAGTCTAGTAGCGGCTTACTAGGGACTCTGTGTTGTTTACATAACCACACATGTATTAGGTTTCCGATTAATACAACTAGTCGTCAACCCGTGCACTTGCACGGGCTAGTTTGTTTACTTATATTAAAAAAATCTGACTTGGTTAAAATTTTGGTTAACTAAACTATGTTATAAAAATGGAGACTAACTATTCTAAGGAAAACTAATCCAAGTTGAAAGTTTCTTTTCCTGTCACGACTACATTAGAACCTCATAGTACAAATATTAAATCACTCGGGCGCTCCCTGCAGGCAATGCAGACAAACCCAGCTGGTTCTCCTGGGCTCCCTGCAGCACATAATACTTCCTGCAGCACATATTATGCTCAATGCTGAACGATACACATATATACTACTGATTTTCTTTATTGAGACGTTACAGATCAAGGCGGATCTACTATCTGAAAAAATAGAAAGCGATCTAGGTTTACTTGCCTGTTTAGTACGGCAGGAGCGACGGGAGAGAAATTCGAGCATGGGTAGGGTTAGCTCCACTCGGCAGCCTCGCCGGTGATGGCTTTTTTCACTTTTCCGCCTGTACATGGACATGGATGATTAGTAGATTTAAAGGCTGTAGAGATTAGGGAGACTAATTGATCCGGGCGTGCTGACTTGGATGGACTTCAGCATGGATGGAACCTTGAAGTTGAAGATGCGACGCCAGACATGGAGAGGTGGAGGAGGACCAGCGCTAGGGTTTTCTTGACGTCTGGCCGATGAGGACATGAGCGGTCAAGGGGATCATTATCTTCGGCAGGATAAGAAAATTCGGTAAGTAGGGAGTCACGTGGGTTTTTTTTAATAGAAACATGGACTCTATAAGATATCAATAACGCCACAGAGCGCTCCTAGGTTTAGGAATCCTGCACTTGAGGCCAACGTCCGAGGTCTCGTTATCAGATCCGTTTTGTCTTTTTTTTTCAGACGTTCCTCGTTTCGTAAGACTCGCATGGAAGGAGGACGTTAAGCGGACCCAATCGGACGGATATATCTGCATAATTGTTCGATCGTATGGACAAAAGTTGCTAATCGCCAGATATAAGATGTTCCCTGAGAATACAGTAGCCTAATATATGTCAAAAGTAATTTGTTCGCAACGAAGATTATACTATTGTTATGCATATAAAAGGAATCAACCGAAGGCAATTCAGTCAATCTATTTTCCTGAAACTGTCTTTTTTATAGGTAGCTGCTGCTTGCTTCTCCTAATTGTATTATTATTTGAACTCTACTGTACAGTCACTACACGATTTAATGTATGTGAGAACTGAGAACTACATGCAGGATGACCGAATGATTTAGCATAACGATTTTGGACACACATTGCAGCAAACATTTTCAATAGCCCTACTACTAACTCTCACCAATTAATTAATAGGACCACATGTTTGCTAAGACCGTGGTTAAATCTGAAGTTAACTTTAAGTCTAGAGCACTTCTTGTAATTTCGGTGTGGATGGAAAACTGAATTTTAGATTCTGACAACAATATTAGATTCGGAAGAAGCTAAACAAATCATAGGCATGGTTTTGGTTACCGGTTGGGAAATCCGGTTACCGGTCGGTAACCGGACATCCGAGCACCCTCGGGAAATTGTCATACCGGACGAAAAATCCCGAAATTTTAAATTTTAACAAAAACTTTCGATAAGTGGTTAAACTGGGAACCAAAAAAAAATTAAATTTTTAAATTTTAGATTTCAAATTCGTCCGGTAACCGGTCGGGATTTTCCGGTAACCGCGGTAACCGGAAATCCCGACCACCCTCGGGATTTTTTTTCTACCGGTAATCAAAACCTTGATCATAGGTAATTAGATTGAGTAGAGAGGAGAAAGTTGACCTCAGACTTGAACAGGGAGGACAGTGTAAACTTCATCATAGCCCCGTGTTATGTGTTTGCACGGATTCGACCAATCCATCCATGAAGAAACGGAATTACTTCTCTTGAAATTTATAGCTTAGAGCATTAGACAGATCTGACTGGAAAAAGACAGTGTGGTACTTGAATCTCACCTGAGCACGGAAATTAATACGGCTGCTGGTTCCTCATGTTGGCGTCCGGCCGTCCGCGATAGTGCACCTTCAGCCATCATCTGCGCGGAGACGCACTGTCTCTACGATGCAGATTGGCAACAGGGAAAGGCTCGTACATGGAACAAATTAATTAGGGTCCGCTCTGGACTTTTATTTTTTGGACAATACCGATCTGGAGTATGATTTGGGATTCGAACTCATGCCGAGAGAGATAGGTGCGAGAAGGGTTACGCCTGTGCGCATTAGACAGACGACGTTAATCCAACGGCTTTAGACAGATTACGACTACATCCGAGGGACAAAATTTTCTAACCTCCAGGATTAACGTGGAGCCTCGTATGGTGCCTCCAATTAGTAAATATAAGATTATAGCATGGAGAATAAACATTACCATGAACATGGAAATATGATAATAACTCTTTATTATTGCCTCTAGGGCATATTTCCAACAATCTCCCACTTGCACTAGAGTCAATAATCTAGTTAACATTGTAAGGATCTAACACCCATGGGCTTATGGTGTTGATCATGTTTGGCTAGTGGAAGAAGTTTTAGTCAACGGGTCTGACACCTCAGGTCCGTTTGTATTTTGCATATCTTTGCGTCTTCACGCTCCACTCATTCATAATGATGTGGAATCAGCTTTGTATATGTTCGAATCTCTGGTGGAACCTTAACTCCTCGGCATTAATTATGGAGCCAAACATTGTCTCACAATGGAGCTCCATAGCTTTACCTTCGTCGGAGCTACACCAAGTTCAGTTACGAACTTTTGATTCAACACCCTCCTTCGCTGCTTCCAAAGCGGCGATATACTCAGCTATCATTGTAGAATTCGTCACAGTGTTAAACTTTGGAACACTTCCAAATCCAGCATGGAACTCCTTCCAGCTTACTGCGTCTCCGAATAACCAGCAAGTTTGATTGAGATCGATAATCGTCAGGATTAGTCATGAGTCTAGCATCGGTGTAACCCCTTACAACGAGCTCATCATGACCTCCATAGAACGAGAAACAACTCCTTAGTCCTTCTCAAGTACTTAAGGAAGTTTTTCACTGTTGTCCAGTGATCATCATCCATGATCACTCTGGTATCTGCTCATAACACTTATGGCATAGGACACATCTGGTTGTGTACATGTTATGGTATGAATGATTGATCCAATCAATCATGCATTCTTGCTCATCATGTGTCGAAGACACTGAGTCTTGCTCAACTTCAACCATATGAACATGGTAAGAACACTTCTTGCCTTTTCATACCGAACTACTTCAGTACTATGTCCATGTACTCTGGCTTAGCCATATTAGGTATCGGAATCTATCTCCATAGATCTTTATATCCAATATGTAGGCATCTTTGCTTTAATCATTCATAGAAAACTATTTTCAATGAAGATTTAGCTGTATTAAGAAAATATACATTATTTCAAATCAACAATATGTCTCCACATAAAGTTTTAGAAATATTTCTCGGCGCTCCCACTTACTTTCTTGAATTCTCAAGCATCTTTGCCGTCCACGATGAAGTCAAAACATTTTAACACTTCATCTAGGCAAATATTCCAACTCCGTCATGCTTGCTTCAGTTCCATAAAATGAACTCTGAAGTGAGCATACCTTTCTAGCATTATATGCAACGACAAACCCTCAGATTGCATCAAATGCATGTCCTCGGTTAGCTTCCATTAGGAACGCTGTTTTGAAGTCCATTTGCCATATCATATATGTAGCAATTGCTAGATTTATCCGAACAGACTTTCAAGCTTGCTACGGGAGACAAATCTCATCGTAGTCAACTCTTTGAACTTGACAGAAACACCTTTCATAAGTCAAGCTTCATGGATGTAAACATCCATATCTGTTATAGATCCATATACGTTCGTAGGCATTACGCCTTCCGTAGGGACTACCAAGTTCCAAACTTGATTTTCGTAAATGGAGTCTATCTCGGATCTCATGGCGCCTAGCCATTTAGCGGAGTCAGGGCCCATCATTGCTTATGTGTAGGTAGCAGGCTTATCATTGTCTAACAATAATATTCCATCCGATAACCATTCTGGTTTCGGGTGAGTCCTACTACATCTTCATGGTTCAGCTGCTGGCTCGACTGAAGTTACTACATCACATGTAGAAGCTTCCGTATCAGTCAAAGTGAGAAACTCCGGAACCTCTTCCGATGCGCCACTCTGACCTGAAGACGAAGATTCACAATCTCGTCGAGCTGCACTGTCCTCCCACTCATGTTTTTGCAAGAAACTCTTTCTCGTAAAACACACATTGTTCCTGACAAACATTTTGCCTTACGTGCGGTAGCCGAGGAATACCAAAACGTTTTTGGCATAACCAACGAAGAAACAAAACATATCCGTTTTAGGATCGAGCTAATAGTAAACTCCTTTACATATGCATCGCATCCCCGTGCCATATCTCATATGGTGTCGTTCAAACGGATTTAGATGGCGCTCTTTTCAGTGTGTAAGCGACAGTCTCTAAAGCACAACTACAAAAGATAATGGCAGATTAATAACATCATCGATCTCACCATGTCAAAATAGGCTCGATCACGTCTCTCGGACACATCATACACCTATGGTGTTCCGGGTGACGTAAGTTGTGGAACAATTCCGCAACCTTTCAGATGTTCGCTAAACTTGTAACTCAAATACTTATCTCCGTGATCCAATCATAGAGATTTTATTTTCTTGTTACAATGATTTCCACTTCATGCTGAAATTATTGAACTTTTCAAAAGTTTCAGTCTTATGTATCGTTTGAACATATACTCATATATCTATTCAAAACATCCGAGAAGGATATGAAGTAAAAGAATCTACTGCCCACGGTTACACTTCTGTGCCACATACATCACATGTATGATCTCCAACAAGTTAACCGTTTGTTCAACATTGCCTATGAACGACGTCTTTAGTCATTTCCTTTTGAAATGATTCACAAGCGTCAAATGATTCATAATCAAATGACTCCAGAAATTCCATCACTATGGAGTCTCTTCATGTGATTCTTTCCAATATGACTTAGACGGCAGTACCACAAAATGTGGAATTCTAATCATGAATCTTACGACGTTTAGCGCCAGTGTTATAGATGTATTTTGTTACTTGTCAAGATTTCACCAAATCCTGAATGTATGACGACGACCGTAGCAACTATTGCTTTGTTCTTGTCACACACCATAACATCCTTTGTTGGTCTCTTAGGCCATTGTATTTCTTGCATCGAGTTGCAAACAAGAGCAACCGACCTGGTATCCTTGTGATCAACAATTGGTCACTATACCCAAGAAGTACGTTGTTTGACCAACAAACAATACATCAATAACATGTATAACAATTATACCTGAGCTGGACATTTCCAGACTTTTATTTTACTGCCAGATTCTTTCTGTAGTTCCTCTTCCGGTTTCCCCGTGTCTGAAAGTTTTACCATCATCAAATGATTGGCGTTCTTCTAGATTCCACTCTTAACAGTCTTTTAAGCATAGTGATCAAATCACCCATACTGTTTTCCATCTCAGTCATGAACAATTCATGAGAATGCTACTATTGCACGGAGGGAGGGAAAACAAGAATACTATCAGTGCCCAACTGGTTGGGGTTTAGGACGCCAAGCGTCTACAACATTGACATGTACCTAGACAATCTAGGTATACATGTTAACTCACTGAATTATCCTTGGTCATTTGCACACAAACCAATCTTTTGATATCATATATCATTCAACCATTGGTTGTGTCTGAAACAATTTCAGCTCCTGGATTGTCTCTCAGACACTCAGTGCTCAAAAACATTTCTGAGGTTTGAGTTCCACTGAGGCAAGTATGACATAAGACGCTAAACTGGAATCAATGCTCTTAGATCACATCTATATATGCATATCTCATAGATCATATCTAATGACATACATTGAGCAGGAGGGTTACCAAAAGTTTGCAATAGGACTAAATCTTAACTTGATACTTTGAGGACAATCCTCACAGTACGGTACTAGTCCGTAAAGATAATTACCAGATATCCAACAGTTTAATCTATCTCAATCAATCAAGCCTAGTGGTAGTTGAGAAAACGAATGCCATTGACTACAATGAATGATGCAAATACATAATTTGGACTATGTTCATGATAAAGAGTTCAGCGTAATCAAATTACCAAGTGAACTCCCACTTAAACCAACATCCCTCATAGTTGTTAAGTGGAACACGATCCAAATCCACCACACCAAACTCCGATCATCACGTGAGCCGATGTAGCTTCAATGGTGAACATCAACCATGTTGATCATATCAACCATATGATTCGTGTTTAACCTTTCGGTTCTTGTGTTCCGAGGCCATGTCTGCACATGCTAGGCTCGTTAAGCTAACCCAAGTATATCTGCCTGTGTGCCGAGGCCATGTCTGTACATGCTAGGCTCGAGCAACACCCGCTGTGTGGAACGTAGAATCCATCACACCCGATCATCACGTGGTGCTTAGAAACGAAGAACTGTCTTGGCGGTGGCATACTTGGGGAGAACACGATCTTAATTTTGAGTGAGGGATCATCTTATAATGCTACCGTCGTGCACACGCAGAATAAGATGCATAAAGGATAAACATCACATGCTTAAACAATGTGATATGGTATAGCCCTTTTCTTGCGTCTTGATCTCCATCTAGAACGCACGGCATGATCTCCATCATCCCTCCAGCAAGATGCATGGTTGCCTCCACCATCACGTTGCATCCACAACTATTGCTAACTCCTTAGCGATAAAGTAATGCAATTACATGGCGTATTAAGTTGACACGCAGGTCACAAAATAATAAGACAACCATTTGGCTCCTGCCGGCTGCCGATCTCATGACACGCAGGTCACAAAATAATATTACAATCAATGTGCATCTCATACAACAAATATTGTAAAATTGGGCTATACCAAATCACAACCACCCCTGCAAAAACAAGTTAGACGCCTCTCCCTTGATTTTTGCAATTTTACGTGGCTTCTAGGGGCTGCGTAAGAACCGTTCTTACCTACGCAAAAACCACAACGCTGATAATACAAGTTGCTTATTAACTTCTATAAGCCCTCCATTGTAAATCCGGTTTCACTATGATAAGAGCGACAGACACCCGCCAGCCGCATATGCAAACCAGTTGCATGTCAAGTGCGGAACCGGTCTCAATCCGAAGACTGTAAAGTTGGTCCGGGCCGCTGCATCTTACCATGCCACAAAACCAAGAAGTACACGCGAGAGGGTAGCAACAATAAATATCAAACGCCACACAACTCCTTGTGTTCTATCCGTACAAAGCAACTACGCAAAGCACGGCTCTGATACCACTGTAGGGATATGCGCGACAGAAAATCAAAAATTCTCTCACATGCGGAAGCAACACCCAAAGATCTTATCTAAGGAGATGCAAGTAACGGGGAGGGTAATCAACATACCCTCGAAGAACACGAGCGTTGGACGTTAATCACAACGCAGCTTGGTGTAGACCTTGATGCGGTTCACTCCGATCAGCACCACAACGAGCGGTGCCTCCGAGATTTACACACGTACGGCTCAGCAACGTCTCCTCTTCTTGATCCAGCAAGCTTGAAGGAGAAGTAGATGGGATTCAAACCAGCAGCACGACGGTGTGGTGGTTCGGTGAGCTCTCACGCGGGCAGGGCTTCACCAAGCCAAGACCACAAGAGAAAGGAGCAAGAGGAAGTGTACCGGCTTAGGAATCAATCATTTCTTTCCCCAAATGGTACCCTCCTTATGTAGGATGTGGGGAGGAGCTGTGAGGCTTGCCTCCTGAGCTTCCCCAGGAAGGAACCAGCCTCCAAATCTTCCCAGGAAGAAACCAGCCTCCAAATCTTCCCAGGAAGAAACCAGCCTCCAAATCTTCCCCAGGAAGGAACCAGCCTCCAAGGCTTCCCCAGGAAGGAACCTAGCTGCCAAGACTTCTCAAGGAAGGAACTTGGCTGCCAAATATCCTAAGTGGGACGTTCGGGATAGTGGGCCCCACCATGGGACCCACCGGAACATTTCAGGAAAAACCCCGATACAATATCGGTTAATTCCTGAACCTTTCCGGAACCCAAAAACCACATTCCTATATATGAAACTTTATCTCCGGACTCTTCCGGAGCTCCTTGTGATATCCCGGATCCTATCCGGGACTCCGAACAACCTTCGGTCTCACCATTATAATTATCCCAAAGCTACTCTAGCGTTACCGAACTTTAAGTGTGTGACCCTACGGGTTCGAGAACAAGTGGACATGATCGAGACTCCTCTACGATCAATAACCATTAGCGGGACCTGGATGCCCATAATGACTCCCACAAGTTCAACGAAGATCGTTATCGGTGTGAACCACAATGTCAACGTATTCCATTTCCTTTGTCTCACGATATTTTACTTACCCGAGATCTGATCGGCGGTATCACCATACCTAGCTCAATCTCGTTACTAGTAAGTACTCTTTACTCGTTCCATAATACAACATTCCATGTGGCTAACTCTTTAGTCACGTGCTTGCAAGCGATACCGAATGTGCATTACCGAGTGGGCCCAGAGTATATCTCTCCGTCACACGGAGGGACAAATCCCAGTCTTGATACATGCAAATCAACAAGTACTTTCGGAGATACCTGTAAGACACCTTTATAGTCACCCAGTTACGAAGTGACGTTTGAAGTCCCCAAGACGTATTCCTCAGTACCCGGGATAGACATAATCTCATGGTCAAAGAAACAGGATACTTGACAATACAAGACATGGCAATATATACTTATTGATCCGATCAATATTGCTATGCTTGGTTGGGTCTGTCCATCACGTCATTCTCCAATGACATGACCTCGTTATTAATTGACAACTCATGTCCATGGTTAGGAAACCATAACCATCATTAATCAACGAGCTAGTCTAGTAGAGGCTTACTAGGGACTCTGTGTTGTTTACATAACCACACATGTATTAGGTTTCCGGTTAATACAATTATAGCATGGAGAATAAACATTACCATGAACATGGAAATATGATAATAACTCTTTATTATTGCCTCTAGGGCATATTTCCAACAAAAACGTTGTTGCTGATCACTTGTCTAGAATTGCAGATAAGCCAGTGGAAATAATTCCTATTGAAGAAGAATTACCTGGAGAAAGAATTATGCAAGCATGTCAAGTGCAGGACAGCTCACCTTGGTATGCTGACATTGTGAATTATCTGGTGTGTAACATTGTACCAAGTGAGGCTGGATATCAGAAAAAGAAAAAGTTCCTCCATGATGTGAAGGAGTACTACTGGGATGAGCCCTATTTGTTTAAGCATTGCAAGGATGGAATAGTGAGGAGATGTGCAGCTGAAGAAGAATTCATCAGCATTATTTCTGCCTGTCACTCTTCTCCTTATGGAGGGCACGCCGGAGCAGCAAAAACCTAGGCAAAAATCCTGCAAACAGGTTTCTTCTGGCCAACCATGTTCAAGGATGTGTTCAACTTCATACAAACCTGTGACCCCTGTCAGAGAACTGGAAAATGACAAGAAGGCATGAGATGCCACAGCATGGAATTTTAGAAGTGGAATTGTTTGATGTTTGGGGAGTGGATTTCATTGGTCCTCTACCACCATCAAATGGATACAAACATATATTAGTGGCAGATGACTATGTGTCTAAGCGGGTGGAAGCAATACCCACGGTTCATGCTGATGCTAAAGCAGCGTGTAAACTTTTCAAGGACACAATCTTTCCTAGATTTGGTTGCGGTGACCCAGCACACCACTGCATGTTGTAGTGTACAAGTCGTTGATGTAACACGCACGGAAGGACCTCTCCGCAAATATTACATCCCTCAGAGTAGTACAACAGAAACATAGCCGGTCCAAGGTAACACTATAGGATTACAACACTATTCAATACAAAATCTCGAGACCCTCCTTTTATATTGAACCAAGTCTCTTGCAAATGAAATACAGAAAGATTCAAATCGTAACTCTAAGCTGGATATCAGCTCTATCTCTAATTCCTGATCCACTACTGCTGTTGTCACAGCCCTACTCTATTCCATCTGGAGTATCTTTCTCCAAGATTCCACTCCTCCTTCCAATAGGCGTTGTCTTCTCCAAGGGCAATATTGTTGCCATATACTTCATTGGCAAAGTGGTCGTCGTTCCTCCATTGGCACTGTTGTTGTCGCTCTTCTATTGGTGAAGTAGCAGTTGACTCCTTCAAGCTCCACCAGGTAGGTTTGGACTCCTTGTTGAAGTCCTCCTCGACGTCGTGATGGATAACTGGCAACTCCGTTGATGGCTCCAAAATCTAAGCAGGGGGTCAACGGGGAAAAGGGTAAGCAACTCGAGCGTTACTTAGCAAGTTCAATAATATAGGAAAGAGTTTTTGTTTTGAATGCACTAGCTACTGCCATGACCAACGGTCGTAGGCATAATGCAAGTTTTGGAAAACCTTTCTTCAAAAGTCAAGTTTTATTTCAGAAAACTATGCTCACAGTCTCCACGGGTCTTTAGTCATCACTTGGGATGCCTTTCCCGTGGCGTTCTGTAGTTCCTTCCGGGAACACGGATGTGACAGCCACAATTTCTTGTTGTTGACTCTGCAGAGCTGCGTAACTTTACCCATGAGAGAAACCCAGCCTTGTTGCCTTTCCGAGCGGCCAAACTCGTCCATACTTCCATGGTATGGGGCCAGGTGTGAGTCCAAAGCCAATCACCGCCCTCTCCGCACAACACATATCCGCCCATTTGTGACGCGGCTGGTAACAAAGACCACTGGCCCGCCACCCCTCCCGATCTTCTATTCCAGTCACCCCGTCGAGTGGGAAGGTCACGCGCTTCCACGCAGTTGGCCGCCGCAACGGACGCAACCAGGTAATAGCCTGCCGAGGATATGTGAACGAGAGAAGATACGGCTGACTTTTACCGTCCATAGTAGATCTCATGGTAAACGCTTCAATACGGCGCAAGGATCACTGTGACATTGGTAATTAATCCTAGGTATATACTTTCCCATACAATGGAACCTCCACCACAACATCAATCCGTGGTTCCATTGCCAGCCAAACAATATATATATAGCAATTCACATCATTCGAAAATAGTTTTTCTTTTTCAATGCAATGATAATAATACGTTTTTGAAAATAGTTTTTATAAAATAGTTCAATAAGGATATGAAAGAATGAACTTGCCTGTGATAAGAATGGCCGTTCAACTCTTCGGGGTTCTAGGGTTTGCGGTAAAACCCCGAATTCTGAAAAGTAGCAAGGTAATCCTGATAAGGACTACTGAAAAATCTAGCAGCATGCTATTATGCATAATCATGATATGCATCGTCACCCCGAAATTCCCAAGTTGCGGATTTAAGACTTTTCAAGTGCTTTGGAGTTTTTAATTATTTCAAGAATTTGACAACAATTTTCATGAGGAATAAATTTAAAGTGATTAAAGTGAAATAGTTCAATATAATTGAACTTCAAGACTTTATTTTCCCATAATAATTTCTTTTAATAAAATGGTTTTGAAAAGAATTTCAAGTCATTTCCACTTAAGGATCCTTGAATTTTTCATCCACAAAATGTTTTTCAAAACTTCAAATAAAACTTACATAACAATTCCTCATATTTTGTAGAGTATGTTGCATATTTTTAGTTTATTTTTATGACCTTTGATTTGGTGTTAAAAATTCATTTGAGTTCGAATATTTCTGGATTTAGTAAATTACCAAAATGCCCCTGCCTCTATTGGGTTGGGCTCAACCATTTGGGCCGAGCCCAAGTCGCTCCTGGGTCGAACCCGACCCGGTCAACCCCTCGCTCTCTCTCCTCTTCTCACTCCCACGATTCTCCAATCGCCTCTGGCGATTCCGCCGCCGTCACCCACGGCTCCGGCCGCCTCCGACCATCACCGGCGCCGCCGCTCTCCGGCACTACCTCTCCTTCGCCTCCCCTTCCGATTCCCCTGCTGCTCTCGCCCCCAATCGAGCTCGCTCGCTCATGAACCCTAACCCTAGCCGCCATGGCTCGGGTCGCCGGCGCGATACCGCGCCGCTGCGCCTCCGGATGCTTCTCCTCGAGCCCCTGCTCGACCTCCTGCTCGACCCTGACGTCTACCTCGAGCCTCAGCTCGACCTGCTGCTCAACCTTGCCTCTGAGTCTACTACCTCAACCTCGACCACGAGCTCCTCCGCCACCTCGCGTCACATCCGACGCCGGCGGAATGGCAGTGGCTGCAACCCCGGCGTCCTCGACTTGCTGCTGTCCTGCGATGCTGCTGCTACGGTGGTGGTGTGGTGCGGTGGATGCTGCTGTTGCCGACGGGACGGCGGTGTTGCCGTCACCGCAACCTCGGCGACACTCGAACAACTACTTCATCTGCTACACCTACTGCAGCTCCTCCATGCTCTGCCTGGCTCCAAATCCACGAGGTACTCCTTTCTGTGACCCGCTAGTGAGCCGATGATCTGGTTGGTCTGCTACTTAGGACTAGCTGATGATTGTGGTGATGATGTGCTGTTGATAACGCCTCAATTTGGATGATTTGTTCATCCCAGGCATGTGTGATGTGCTTGTGGTGCTTCTCACTGTCACTTGTGCTAACAGAAGTGTTCTGTTTGTGGAAATGCTTCTGTCGATTAATTTGAGAGGGAATGTCTAGATGATTTACTCATCTAGATGATGCTGTGGATGTGTGCCTTGATTATTTGGGTAATTAGATGCCTGTGGAATATTTGTTGGCTTGTTGGAATTTCTTGCGAGCTCATTAAACTCTGTTAAACATATTTTCATGAATTGTGCCCATGTGCTTTTCTGTTGAGCATGATCTACTCACTGTGGTGCCTCTATTTGTGTGTGCCCAGGTGTAATTATATGCTCAGCACGATTTAGTGCTGCTGGTGTGATTTAAAGATATGTTACTTAACAGATTTGGATATTTAAACTGATAAGAACAGATCTTGTGCGTGATTTCTTGGCCCTGCCAATGATGCAAAGGCTGAGGCATTTATTTAGATAAGAACATATATTAATGTGTGGCTTTTAACCTCTGTGATGATTTAGCATAGCAACTCTATGCAGATCTGAGAGTATATCTCTTTTATCTCCAAAGTGTGTGTAAATGGATAGAAAGTAATTTTCATTTGATTCCTGGACAAGATTTAGATGTGCAAACTGATAGGAACAGATGTACTTGTATACTTGATGATTTATTAGTTTCTGGGCAGCACCAAATAGCTGTCCAGTAGAATAGGAATTGGTTATTGCTTAAGTTTGTGATGTAGTAATTTTATATATGTGTTTCTGGATAGATCCTGGTTAAGGAAACTGATAAGAACAGAATACTACACCCCTCTCCTCTCTGCTCCTCTCATCTAATGATAAGAATAGATGTTGCACACGATTTGGTTTGTAGAATCAACCTGCTGTTGTTGAGCAGCTTGGTCTTCTGGAATATGATGATAAACTGCGTCTTGTGGCTAGCCTGCTCCTCCTCGCTGCTTCAATGTTCCTAGAGGTTATTTATCTAGCTGCAAATTTATTTTAGTGGTTGTTCTTGTGTTCTTGAGGTGTTCTTGGGTTGTGACTGATTTGGGAGTGTTTTGGTACTGTAGAAACAGTAGAGTACTATTGGTGGATGATCTTTGTTGATACATGGAACATTTGATGCGGCTGAGATGTGTTTTTGATGCTAGAACAGTGGCTGGTGTATTTGTGCTACTGAGAGAAATATGTGGTGCAATTTGTAAATGATTTGGCTGCTGCAAAGAGTTTGTGGTGTGTAGTGGCCAATTGGCTGCCAAGAGTTTCTTTTATAGAACCTTGCTATCCCTCTCAAGTTGACACCTCAAGTGGTGACTCTTGCTTTGCAAGGATGAGTAAGCTACTTGTTGTCAAGCTCTCACACTTATGCATTACTTGGTGTTCAAGTTGAAGTAGATATTTTGTTTGTGGATAACTCTCCTATGTGGCATTCTTATCCATAGCAAGCTTTTCATTACTTAAGGTTGAAGTAAACATAGATATTTTGATTGTGGATAAGAATGGTTGGTCATTGGTCTTATCCTCTTGTAGGATTTATTCTTGAGCAAGACAAGTGGCTTTAGCCACTAGATGGGCTAGTTTGGCTTCTCTCTTATGTGGGCTTGTGAGAAATTGGTGGCTTTTCAAATTATGGGTGGTGATCATGTGGGCTTATCAATTTCAGATTTGTGGGCTTAACAATTAACTCTCTTTCTTCCTTGGTAATTAATACCATTGGAGAAACAATTTGATCTTCCATGTGGGCTTTAGAAATAAGAATGGTATGGTGTAGATGGTCAAATGGCTTAATAATTAAATTGTGTTCCTTTATTGCTGGATATGATTATCAGATCCTTTCTTTGGTTCAATATAGATGAATGTGTGTTTATTGTATGACTTCCAAATGCTTTATGCATACAGAAATAATTTGTTAACAAGGTTGATCATGCCTTATTACCAAACTACTTTTATAGCACACAAAGCTTTTGAATTTCACACCGTTTTATTTACTAGAGATTTTGATAAGAACAAATACTGATATGGGTGCTTCCAAATCTCAATGATGATCATGCATAGTGCTTTTATGCAAATCTGAGAGAAATACTTCTCCAAATGCAATTGGCTGCATTCCTTTCTTGCTGTCTTGTTTTGTCTTGCAGGAATAAAATTCAGAAGATTGGGAGATAAGAAGATCAAGATAATGAGTTCAAGATTTAGTTTTAGGATGCTTTTTATTCATTTGTAATCTTCTTTTCATTTGGATGGGATATGTGCTTATTCAATTAAAGATGGAATATTTACTTCTTCATTTCCATTTTGTAAAGTTTGATCTTGCATTATATTTCCATTTGATGTGTCTAAAGATTCTTTGGACATTTGCATTTGAAATGTTGTAATATTCATTTATTCCTTCAAATTACACTTGTAAAGTTTGATCTTGTGTCCATTTTGTATCTTATAAAGATTTTGGACCTTTGTATTAGAAATTTGAGATGAGTGTAATGATAAGATGAGATAAGATTGAAATTGGGACATGATGTAATGGAATTGTGATATGATCATGTATGTGTTAATGTGATGAATTGAGATGTGATGATAATATAAATGTTTGTTGGGTTTGTATTATCATATAGATGAGATTGTGTTTGTGTCTTTTGTTAAATTGATTTATATCTTGTCATATTTTGATTTGTGATCAGAAGTGTCGAGAATTAGTCAAGGTCATGTCCAATTCTGGAATGCCTCGACAAATGATTTTAGTTTGTAGTTAGTTATAAAGATCATGTCGAAGTTTATCCCACTCAACACGATGATCTAAACCCTAACTCATCGAGTCGAGAGAAACATCGATCACTTTGCATCGTTTAATTTAACGCGCCAAAATTTCCCGTATTTTCAGATGCATGCTATGCAAATGCACAAATCATATTTCTATCCTTCCGACTCTCTAAACTGTGGGGTATTACATCCTCTCCCCCTTAAACTAAACTTCGTCCCGAAGTTTCGACTCCTCTCACGTAGAGTAGAAAAGAAAGAACTTCCAGAGATATCGATTCTCTCAAATTTCCTTCTGGGGTGGTCGTAGATCACGATGATTCCTTGTCCAAGATACTTTTGTGTAGTCTCCATTGTCCATACTATCCATTTGTCGACTTTCGTCGATTATTTGATGAATTCCAGCTATTTTACTACTCCATGTCTCTCCAATGATCCAATTCAGACTCCTTGCATTACCCAGACATTATAGCCTATGTCGAACATCCTCTTCTAGTTCCCTAAATGCTCTTCAAATATGATCGTTGGTACTTCTCCTTATAATCAAGAGACTAAGATGACTTTATTTCTGATGGTAAACTCATCGCCTTATTTGCTCCATATTCTCTGAGATATCTCTCCTTTACAGGCTATATAGAACATAATTCTTTCTTAGTGATCTGCTTCCTCCAAAAAGGATTAGACACACTTGTCTATCCAACTTTGATTACTCTATCTTCTCTTCAATCAATTGTAATCAGGGTACAAACCTTCTGGCATCAATCCCTCGGATCCTGGTCTCAATCAGATTCGACGGAATAAGTATCTAGACTTCCCCATCCATGAACTCTGGTCTCTTTTGTTCACTCTACTTTAGATCATTTAGTCATAGCTTCTATGACCACTAAATCCCTTAAAATTTTCATCCTTCAAATCTCCACTTTCTATTTGGCTTCAAAATCTGGTAAAGATTTCCCGTACCAAAGAACTTTTAGAGCACTAATAACCAATTCAATCATGTCTCAGTCAAAGTCTTCCTTTTGAATTTCATGTCATCTTTTGTCAAGTACTTTCCAATACACTTGTTCACTCTCCCCCTTGGAATTCCCTAAGACTTCCTCCGTTCTGACCCTCTGTCAGTTGAGCTTAATTCCGTTGGCTTCATCTAGTCAGCTCCATTCAGTCAAGCTTCGTAACTCACCTTTCTGCTCAAACTTCCAGTATATATGCCTCATGGTCTCACGAAGATCACGTGGTATATTCACCATGTTGTGAATCCCCAGTATCATCCTCCGGAAATAGATACTAACTATTACGAGGTTTCCAACAATTTCCCGAAGAATACGTGGTATGTCCACCATATTGCGAACAACCCGAGTAATCTCTGATAAATTGGATTCCTACTATGGCTAGAATTCCAGTTAGCTTATCCGATGGTCTCAAGAAAAGAATTGCACACCTAAATTTGTGCATTGGATGCTATCTTAACTTCAAACTTGAATAGGATGCTGGTCATCACTATAAAATTCAGCTGACATATCATTTCCTTCATGTGTGGTACTGCAGACTGATTCCTTACAGTCACGACTTGTCTGACCCTGCAACTCAGCAATCCCGCCTTGATGGGTCCTCCATCTGAGTGGTTAGCTCTAAGATGTCAATCCTTTGATAATGCATCTTTCTCCACCGTTGCTCGAGATATAAATGGTGACTTCGGTTCCTCGGCATCCTATGTGTGAGGTGCCTTCATCCAAATTGGTCCACCTTCTTGGCTGTCATTAGTCCATGACAAAACAAACACTTCTCCCATGCTTATGATGCTCTCTTGAACATTAAACTCTGTAGTTGCACTTCTTTGACATGGTGGATATGTCCTCTCTGAATATCAACATGCTTCCATCCAACTACTTCACTTCCGTCATCCCTTTCTAACTTATCATCATTTGTCTGATGTCTTTCTCATCCACTCCTTCTAGTAATCTGCTTGTGTATCCAACATAAATTCTCCTTATATATATCCAAGTTCTAATCACGAACTCTTGTTTGGCAGTTAATTTAACCGCTTCCATCTCTAGTAATGCCTCTCAATAGACGATCAACTTTTCCTTTATTCCATTAGAACTGGAAATATCCATGTTCTTCCCGTCTTCATACGCCTTTATCTTCAACCTTATGATACTCTTTGACACATAGGTGTTGCTAAATATCTTCTAGAACTTCACCTGGGTAGTATCAATTTCTCCTTATTACTCCAACAGTAACCTCTTCCACCAAGTTATGACAAATCCATATGTATTCTGCATATTGTCCTTCTTCCTTCTTGATCTTGGACTTCCATGGAAAGACTTCATAACTTGATATACAAAAACTGCATATTCTTCCTTCTTGGTTATTCCATCTCATGTAGCGTTTCTTGCGCCATCTTCGGTAGATCTTCGTCCAATCTGTTGTGATACTCTTACTTGAACTTACTTCATTCCTCCTCCAGGCACTGGTAAAATATGTCTCCAGATCCAAATATGACGTGACACTCTTCACATTCCATATTCGTAGCTTTATTGACTTCTGTCTTCTGGACTTCCTTCTCTTCATGAGCTTTCTTTACTGCCTCATCTTGTTAATAACTCGTCTCTCCCTTACACGAATACTATCTACCTCTAGATCAGTAACATCAAGAAAAGAAATCAATGTGACAATCATGCCGTTGTACATTAACTCCTAACTTCATGTACCAACCTAGTCAATCAAAAATCCAATAAGAACCAATAAATCCAAATGCAGTTATATAGCAAACATGCAACATAAGCCCGTAAATTAAATAGTACTTTGAGTAAAAACATCTCAAGTACCCAGGCTTAGATGCTATACACTACAAGATAGGTTTATATCACCTTATGATTCTATTCTAACAACTTTTTGACTCAGTAGTTACCCCAATTGCCCATTTGCAATGGAATAATACTAAGACAAAATACTCAAAGAGTAGTTGTGGTCTAGTTTGGTTACGTCCAGAACTAAACTCCATGTAAATTGAAGTCCTCCATCTGGCTTGAACAAAATCTCTTGACATCTCTGGATCCTTCATGTCGTTGCTGATTATACACCATAAGTAGTACTGTAGCTTCCTTCATTGCTTAAGTCGTCTCCTAATGTTCTTATGACTCTATACAATACTAAGGTGAATCTCCTTTGAAATGAAGCTTTAGGGTATTGGAATCCTCTTCATAGTTACCATACTTGATTATCTCCGATTCTTCACCATCATCAGACTTCTCCCGTCTTCCTGTCTTCACAAACTTACGATAGGGTTCTACTTTACCAGATGTCTTCTCATATAGGATGGTGTTATCAATGATACCATATAAGTAACACCGACTTGGATGTATTCTATTGGGTATACTAGCTTGTAGAAGATAATTTCAGACTTGTCATACCAAGTTGAAAGATATAAGATAAGTAAGTATTAACCTATAAAAGAATAGATAAGAAGATTTACTCTTGTTAAGTAAGAAAATGTGTATACAAGTATGATTGTATTATTCTCAAGTAAATAACCATCATAGTTGTAGGAATATAGAATTTTGATAAATATGATAACTTCCTATAGTCTTACCAACCTACAAGTCTCCTAAAAGGGTTTTAATCCTAAGGTCGTTTTGCTCTGATACCATCTGCGGTGACCCAGCACACCACTGCATGTTGTAGTGTACAAGTCGTTGATGTAACACGCACGGAAGGACCTCTCCGCAAATATTACATCCCTCAGAGTAGTACAACAGAAACATAGCCGGTCCAAGGTAACACTATAGGATTACAACACTATTCAATACAAAATCTCGAGACCCTCCTTTTATATTGAACCAAGTCTCTTGCAAATGAAATACAGAAAGATTCAAATCGTAACTCTAAGCTGGATATCAGCTCTATCTCTAATTCCTGATCCACTACTGCTGTTGTCACAGCCCTACTCTATTCCATCTGGAGTATCTTTCTCCAAGATTCCACTCCTCCTTCCAATAGGCGTTGTCTTCTCCAAGGGCAATATTGTTGCCATATACTTCATTGGCAAAGTGGTCGTCGTTCCTCCATTGGCACTGTTGTTGTCGCTCTTCTATTGGTGAAGTAGCAGTTGACTCCTTCAAGCTCCACCAGGTAGGTTTGGACTCCTTGTTGAAGTCCTCCTCGACGTCGTGATGGATAACTGGCAACTCCGTTGATGGCTCCAAAATCTAAGCAGGGGGTCAACGGGGAAAAGGGTAAGCAACTCGAGCGTTACTTAGCAAGTTCAATAATATAGGAAAGAGTTTTTGTTTTGAATGCACTAGCTACTGCCATGACCAACGGTCGTAGGCATAATTCAAGTTTTGGAAAACCTTTCTTCAAAGGTCAAGTTTTATTTCAGAAAACTATGCTCACAGTCTCCACGGGTCTTTAGTCATCACTTGGGATGCCTTTCCCGCGGCGTTCTGTAGTTCCTTCTGGGAACACGGATGTGACAGCCACAATTTCTTGTTGTTGAATCTGCAGAGCTGCGTAACTTTACCCATGAGAGAAACCCAGCCTTGTTGCCTTTCCGAGCGGCCAAACTCGTCCATACTTCCATGGTATGGGGCCAGGTGTGAGTCCAAAGCCAATCACCGCCCTCTCCGCACAACACATATCCGCCCATTTGTGACGCGGCTGGTAACTAAGACCACTGGCCCGCCACCCCTCCCGAGCTTCTATTCCAGTCACCCCGTCGAGTGGGAAGGTCACGTGCTTCCACGCAGTTGGCCGCCGCAACGGACGCAACCAGGTAATAGCCTGCCGAGGATATGTGAACGAGAGATGCGGCTGACTTTTACCGGCCATAGCAGATCTCATGGTAAACGCTTCAATACGGCGCAAGGATCACTGTGACATTGGTAATTAATCCTAGGTATATACTTTCCCATACAATGGAACCTCCACCACAACATCAATCCGTGGTTCCATTGCCAGCCAAACAATATATATATAGCAATTCACATCATTCGAAAATAGTTTTTCTTTTTCAATGCAATGATAATAATATGTTTTTGAAAATAGTTTTATATAAATAGTTCAATAAGGATATGCAAGAATGAACTTGCCTGTGATAAGAATGGCCGTTCAACTCTTCGGGGTTCTAGGGTTTGCGGTAAAACCCCGAATTCTGAAAAGTAGCAAGGTAATCCTGATAAGGACTACTGAAAAATCTAGCAGCATGCTATTATGCATAATCATGATATGCATCATCACCCCGAAATTCCCAAGTTGCGGATTTAAGACTTTTCAAGTGCTTTGGAGTTTTTAATTATTTCAAGAATTTGACAACAATTTTCATGAGGAATAAATTTAAAGTGATTAAAGTGAAATAGTTCAATATAATTGAACTTCAAGACTTTATTTTCCCATAATATTTTCTTTTAATAAAATGGTTTTGAAAAAGAATTTCAAGTCATTTCCACTTAAGGATCCTTGAATTTTTCATCCACAAAATGTTTTTCAAAACTTCAAATAAAACTTACATAAAAATTCCTCATATTTTGTAGAGTATGTTGCATATTTTTAGTTTATTTTTATGACCTTTGATTTGGTGTTAAAAATTTATTTGAGTTAGAATATTTCTAGATTTAGTAAATTACCAAAATGCCCCTGCCTCCATTGGGTTGGACTCAACCATTTGGGCCGAGCCCAAGTCGCTCCTGGATCGAACCCGACCCGGTCAACCCCTCGCTCTCTCTCCTCTTCTCACTCCCACGATTCTCCAATCGCCTCTGGCGATTCCGCCGCCGTCGCCCACAGCTCCGGCCGCCTCCGACCATCACCGGAGCCGCCGCTCTCCGGCACTACCTCTCCTTCGCCTCCCCTTCCGATTCCCCTGCTGCTCTCGCCCCCAATCGAGCTCGCTCGCTCACGAACCCTAACCCTAGCCGCCATGGCTCGGGTCGCCGGCGCGATACCGCGCCGCTGCGCCTCCGGATGCTTCTCCTCGAGCCACTGCTCGACCTCCTGCTCGACCCTGACGTCTACCTCGAGCCTCAGCTCGACCTGCTGCTCAACCTTGCCTCCGAGTCTACTACCTCAACCTCGACCACGAGCTCCTCCGCCACCTCGCGTCACATCCGACGCCGGCGAAATGGCAGTGGCTGCAACCCCGGCGTCCTCGACTTGCTGCTGTCCTGCGATGCTGCTGCTACGGTGGTGGTGTGGTGCGGTGGATGCTGCTGTTGCCGACGGGACGGCGGTGTTGCCGTCACCGCAACCTCGGCGACACTCGAACAACTAATTCATCTGCTACACCTACTGCAGCTCCTCCATGCTCTGCCTGGCTCCAAATCCACGAGGTACTCCTTCTGTGACCGCTAGTGAGCCGATGATCTGGTTGGTCTGCTACTTAGGACTAGCTGATGATTGTGGTGATGATGTGCTGTTGATAACGCCTCAATTTGGATGATTTGTTCATCCCTGGCATGTGTGATGTGCTTGTGGTGCTTCTCACTGTCACTTGTGCTAACAGAAGTGTTTTGTTTGTGGAATTGCTTCTGTCGATTAATTTCAGAGGGAATGTCTAGGTGATTTACTCATCTAGATGATGCTGTGGATGTGTGCCTTGATTATTTGGGTAATTAGATGCCTGTGGAATATTTGTTGGCTTGTTGGAATTTCTTGCGAGCTCATTAAACTCTGTTAAACATATTTTCATGAATTGTGCCCATGTGCTTTTCTGTTGAGCATGATCTACTCACTGTGGTGCCTCTATTTGTGTGTGCCCAGGTGTAATTATATGCTCAGCACGATTTAGTGCTGCTGGTGTGATTTAAAGATATGTTACTTAACAGATTTGGATATTTAAACTGATAAGAACAGATCTTGTGCTTGATTTCTTGGCCCTGCCAATGATGCAAAGGCTGAGGCATTTATTTAGATAAGAACATATATTAATGTGTGGCTTTTAACCTCTGTGATGATTTAGCATAGCAACTCTATGCAGATCTGAGAGTATATCTCTTTTATCTCCAAAGTGTGTGTAAATGGATAGAAAGTAATTTTCATTTGATTCCTGGTCAAGATTTAGATGTGCAAACTGATAGCAACAGATGTACTTGTATACTTGGTGATTTATTAGTTTCTGGGCAGCACCAAATAGCTGTCCAGTAGAATAGGAATTGGTTATTGCTTAAGTTTGTGATGTAGTAATTTTATATATGTGTTTCTGGATAGATCCTGGTTAAGGAAACTGATAAGAACAGAATACTACACCCCTCTCCTCTCTGCTCCTCTCATCTAATGATAAGAATAGATGTTGCACACGATTTGGTTTGTAGAATCAACCTGCTGTTGTTGAGCAGCTTGGTCTTCTGGAATATGATGATAACCTGCGTCTTGTGGCTAGCCTGCTCCTCCTCGCTGCTTCAATGTTCCTAGAGGTTATTTATCTAGCTGCAAATTTATTTTAGTGGTTGTTCTTGTGTTCTTGAGGTGTTCTTGGGTTGTGACTGATTTGGGAGAGTGTTTTGGTACTGTAGAAACAGTAGAGTACTATTGGTGGATGATCTTTGTTGATACATGGAACATTTGATGCGGCTGAGATGTGTTTTTGATGCTAGAACAGTGGCTGGTGTATTTGTGCTACTGAGAGAAATATGTGGTGCAATTTGTAAATGATTTGGCTGCTGCAAAGAGTTTGTGGTGTGTAGTGGTCAATTGGCTGCCAAGGGTTTCTTTTATAGAACCTTGCTATCCCTCACAAGTTGACACCTCAAGTGGTGACTCTTGCTTTGCAAGGATGAGTAAGCTACTTGTTGTCAAGCTCTCACACTTATGCATTACTTGGGGTTCAAGTTGAAGTACATATTTTGTTTGTGGATAACTCTCCTATGTGGCATTCTTATCCATAGCAAGCTTTTCATTACTTAAGGTTGAAGTAAACATAGATATTCTGATTGTGGATAAGAATGGTTGGTCATTGGTCTTATCCTCTTGTAGGATTTATTCTTGAGCAAGACAAGTGGCTTTAGCCACTAGATGGGCTAGTTTGGCTTCTCTCTAATGTGGGCTTGTGAGAAATTGGTGGCTTTTCAAATTATGGGTGGTGATCATGTGGGCTTATCAATTTCAGATTTGTGGGCTTAACAATTAACTCTCTTTCTTCCTTGGTAATTAATACCATTGGAGAAACAATTTGATCTTCCATGTGGGCTTTAGAAATAAGAATGGTATGGTGTAGATGGTCAAATGGCTTAATAATTAAATTGTGTTCCTTTATTGCTGGATATGATTATCAGATCCTTTCTTTGGTTCAATATAGATGAATGTGTGTTTATTGTATGACTTCCAAATGCTTTATGCATACAGAAATAATTTGTTAACAAGGTTGATCATGCCTTATTACCAAACTACTTTTATAGCACACAAAGCTTTTGAATTTCACACCGTTTTATTTACTAGAGATTTTGATAAGAACAAATACTGATATGAGTGCTTCCAAATCTCAATGATGATCATGCATAGTGCTTGTATGCAAATCTGAGAGAAATACTTCTCCAAATCCAATTGGCTGCATTCCTTTCTTGCTGTCTTGTTTTGTCTTGCAGGAATAAAATTGAGAAGATTGGGAGATAAGAAGATCAAGATGATCAAGATAATGATTTCAAGATTTAGTTTTAGGATGCTTTTTATTCATTTGTAATCTTCTTTTCATTTGGATGGGATATGTGCTTATTCGATTAAAGATGGAATATTTACTTCTTCATTTCCATTTTGTAAAGTTTGATCTTGTATTATATTTCCATTTGATGTGTCTAAAGATTCTTTGGACATTTGCATTGAAATGTTGTAATATTCATTTATTCCTTCAAATTACACTTGTAAAGTTTGATCTTGTGTCCATTTTGTATCTTATAAAGATTTTGGACCTTTGTATTAGAAATTGAGATGAGTGTAATGATAAGATGAGATAAGATTGAAATTGGGACATGATGTAATGGAATTGTGATATGATCATGTATGTGTTAATGTGATGATAATATAAATGTTTGTTGGGTTTGTATTATCATATAGATGAGATTGTGTTTGTGTCTTTTGTTAAATTGAATTATATCTTGTCATATTTTGATTTGTGATCAGAAGTGTCGAGAATTAGTCAAGGTCATGTCCAATTCTGGAATGCCTCGACAAATGATTTTAGTTTGTAGTTAGTTATAAAGATCATGTCGAAGTTTATCCCACTCAACACGATGATCTAAACCCTAACTCATCGAGTCGAGAGAAACATCGATCACTTTGCATCGTTTAATTTAACGCGCCAAAATTTCCCGTATTTTCAGATGCATGCTATGCAAATGCACAAATCATATTTCTATCATTCCGACTCTCTAAACTGTGGGGTATTACATTGGTGTACCTAGAATTGTTATCAGTGATGGAGGAGCTCATTTTAACAATCATCAACTTGAAGCATTATTGGCAAAATAGGGAGTAAGAAATCACAGAGTAACAACTCCATATCATCCACAAGCCAATGGCCAAGTGGAGCTGCCAAACAGAGATATTAAATCCATTCTTGAGAAAGTTGTTTCGAAATCCAGAGCAGATTGGGCTGATAAATTGTCAGATTCACCTTGGGCATACAGGACAGCTTACAAGACTCCTATTGGTATGTCTCCATTTAGGTCAGTCTATGGCAAAGCCTGTCATCTTCCCGTGGAATTGGAGCACAAGGTACTATATATGGGCCATCAAAAAGCTGAATCTGGATATTGAACAGGCCGGGAAAGCAAGGAAACTTCAGTTATGTGAATTGGAAGAGCTCATATTAGAAGCATATGAGAGTGCCAAGATATACAAGGAAAGGACCAAGCAATGGCATGAAAAGCACATTCTTAGGAGGAAATTTCACCCTGGACAACAAGTTTTGGTCTATGACTCTAGATTTCATCTTTTTCCTAGGAAATTCAAATCAAGGTGGTATGGGCCTTGCACCGTGAAGAAGGTGTTTCCAAATGGTGCAGTTCTGGTTCAGAGTCAGTCTCAGGGAGCATACATGGTAAATGGGCAAAGGCTGAAGGAATATCATCAGGGAGATTCATTGGAAATAGAAGAAGATGAGCAAGAGGAAGTGGAGGCAGAAGCAAATGTTCCAGGAAATGAAGGATTGGATTCAGTGGACTCTGCAGTCTTGCAGCAGTCCTGATGTGCAGTGAAAGAGGGTGAAGCTAGTGACCGTAAAAGAGCGCTCGTTGGGAGGCAGCCTAACACAATATTTACTTTTATGTTTTATGTTCTTTTCTTTTCTTTGTTGAATAAACAGGACTAGTAGCTGGTACAGTAAGGAGGAATCAGAAGTGCAGAAGGAATCCTGAACCTATGGAAGACAGGAAACCAGGTTCTTCAGTTCCAAACACATCATGCCTTACAATCTTAAAAATTCATGATCATTCCATTCATTTTTACATCATTTCCAGTAACAATTTTGTCTATCTGATCATTATCTTGAGTGATGAAATTTTGTCAGAAGTTGTGCTAGCTGGAAGGAAGACCAGTTCCAATGCTTGTTTATTAGGTATCCTTTAGTTTTTAGTATTCTTTGGTGAAACTGGGTACTTGCATCAATCTCTTTACTTAGCTATGAGAAAGACTTTGATATATAAGATATGGAAGGAAGTTCAGACTGTTGCCATGATTCAGATTCTTGCCTCCTTTTTGCATTAGCATATCATGATCTGTGGATCGGTGATCTGTGAAGCTCTGACATTTAAGCATGTTGACAACTAATCTTTGTGCTAAACTAATTCCATCTTGAGCTGAAACTTTTTGCATTAGCTTATCATGATCCCTGGATCTGTGATACGTGACGCACTGACTAGTAATTCAGAATTAACCATCTCGTTAGCATTTGCTTGTCATGATCCCTGGATCCGTGGCAAGTGGCACACTAACTAAATTTTAACTTTCAGCATTAGCGTATCATGATCTCGGGATCGGTGACACGTGAAGCTTGTGTTTTGACTTCTGATTTTCGTTAATGTGTATTCTGTGTAAGTCAGGAGGCTTGATCTGAACTTGGGAATAGCAACCAACAGTCCATTTGTTTATCTTTGACTATCATTTTATTTCTCATAGCTATGTAAATGAAATTAGTACATCAAACCAGTTCCAACCTTAAGGTGCTTTGAACTTTCTGATTATCTGTTCAAGCATTGTTGCTCGTCTATCTTTTAGCTATATGTTTACATATTAGTGTCTTTGCTTGACGGCAAGCAAAACCTTAAGTGTGGGGGAACTTGATCAGTGCTTTTATCACTTGATTTTATATATTTTTTCATCATGGTTTCACTTATTATTGCATACATACATGTCCAAATTACTACTCATAATGCACGCAATACTCATTTTATACACCTTGATACATACAAACTGTTTCTTTACAGAATTGGTGCGAGGAGGCACCTAAAACCCATGACTACACAAGTTTTATGGATAAAGAAGAACAAGGAGGGGCTTTCGGCAATAGGAGCCAGCTCAGTGAGGACCTACTTGTGAGAAAGAATTAAAACCACAGGGGGCCGTGTGCAAGAAAGGAGGAAGCAGCATCACGCTGCCAGGAACTAGTTAAGCCAGGGAGTGGTTGGAGCAGACACACCACCACAACACACGTGCTTTGCAAGGAAGAGAGGGAGGGGGTCCAGATCGAGATCGAGATCGGGAATGGAAGCAAGGAGGCCGTGGCGACATTGCTAGCCATGGGCTCGAGGAGATCATCACCACCACCGTCGACAAGCTCTGCAACCAGGAAGCAACAACGCTTCTGAATCCAAGCTCTTCTTCCGAAGATCTCCACTATGATGAGTCTGTCTTCTTGATCTCCTGCTGTTTGTCTAGCTTCTACTCCTTTGCTTGTATTTGCTAGCGGATCGTGTAGCGCATAACCTGCTCGACAGTCTGTTCTTCTTAAACCCTATGCTGTTCTTCTTAAACCCTATGATGTTCAAACGTGTGATCAACTCGTGGATATGATGCTTGGTGTTGAGATACTCTGTTTTCCCTGATCTTTGCTTGTGTGTGTTTGTGCCTTTGTTTTACTTGTCGAATACCAACTCAAAACTTGTTGCGGCTAGACTGTTAGAACTTGTTTTCTCTGAAGATTGATTCCCTGTGGAAGAACGATATTCACCACCCTATATTTCACTGACCAATTACCGTTTGGCCCATTCATGCTAGTTGGTTGTGGGAGTGACTAAAGTTTAGTCCATTATTGCTAGTTGGGAGTGAGCTGCACCACTTTATATAGTGAGCTGTTTCACTACTAGTAAGAACATGAGAAGAGGAATGGCTCCCGCGCGCTCCTCCTACTCCTAGCTCGCCTCGCCACGCCACGCCTCGCCTCATCATGACACGTCACGACGCGCCGCGCCGCAGGTTGCGGGGATGAGACGAGCCGATGCCTATATTTTTGCAGTCCGGGAAAACTTAATGAGTCATTAACTAATAATTAATGGACGCGTTAATTACATTGCCGTTTCTGATTCCTTAATCGTGGGGCAGTTACCTGACTTGATTGTGGGATTGAACACCCTGCCCGAACCGCACTATATACGCACCACCTTGGCGAATCCTACTAGACACGCAATACATGGTCTCGCACCACCGTTCCAGAACCTTGCGCCGTCGTCTTCCAAGTCTTCTCCATCCCGTCTTCCGGCGTGCGCCGGTTGAAGGGATAGTAGTTCTCCGGAACCCCACCTCTTGTGATCCTGTACGGGAGAGGGGCGACTAGGTCTCGCGCGACTACTGGCATCGAGTTCTTCCCCAACGACGACTTCTTTCCTGACATCGGCAGCCTCTTCATCGACGACATGGGCGACAACATCAACGCCAACGCTTCTGCTGCCGCTGCTCCGTATGATCTCTTGATCTTCCTGCTTAAGTTACTACTGCAGTTTCTGCTTGTAGTATGTGTTCTAGATTCGTTCTGTTTATATATTGTTTTAGTAGATCACATGATTAGTTTAATTCTGGTTATTCTAGTCATAAACTGTTTATCGTTTTCGTGGATTGAATCATATGCTAAATTGCTTATATATTCAACATCTCACGCAGTGGAGTGCAGCTTCCGGTTGTACTCCCTCCGTTTTAAATTACACGACTTTCATTTGTCTACATACGGATGTATCTAGATATGTAACAAGTGTACATACGTCCACATCTAAAGGCTGGGACTTGCCCTTTTTCGAAAAAAACATCCATATCTAAATAAATGTAAGTCATCTATTTTAGAACGGAGGGAGTAGGTTGCAGCGTGGTCTGGTGTCCGACATGGCCATGTCTTTCCGCGAGAGGACAGCGAGACAACTCCATGTGTAACGATGCCTTGGTGGCGTGGTGGTCGTTTGGGACTGCGAAAGTGGGGCACTCTAGATCAAATTTGTGTCCACGGACGGGGCTCCACATCAGACGCAACCTTGTCACCTTGATCCGGTGGCATAGAGGTGGCCTTTCTAGGTGCTTGATCCGGTCGGCAGGGACCAATGTGGAGGACGCCGAGGCACCGACCTTAAAAGATGTGGCTAGGGGATCCGCGACTGTTGCGACGGCGACCAGATCTGTGTAACATTATGCCCAACGTCTCTCGCTCTCCCGTCTGCGGGATCGAAAGAGGTACAACAGTGATCGGAAGTTGGATGGCTAGGGGTTCAACCTACTTTCGACATCTTCTCCAACAGCTTTTGAGTTCCTTATGATCCCTCCATGCTGGAATCTTACTAGCCCGAAATCGCCAGCTGATATACAGGTTACCGACAATGACAATTTCGACGACAAGTATGCACATGCTCCAGATGAAAACACAAGATCTTGCCTGAGCTAGATAAGGCAATGTGACCCGTTGTGTCGGGCTCTTGTTGAGGTTGGCGGATTGAGGCTCTATTTCAGGGATGAAACCCCAATTTCGACATTTGATTGGTACATCGGCGCACGTACGACTAAACTTATTTTAATCCTTTGTCTAAAAGTAGTTGTGTAGTCTTTGTTTTTCGGTTATTTTCACATAGTGAAGATATTGTTGCGGCGCGGGGCGCATTTGAACGGCCTCTAGGTTTGTAGGTGTATGGTTCAGTATCATTCTAGTCCATTGTTCGGAATGACCTGACAGCGAATAAATATGAGCATAAAAGAAAGCTAATAAAATGAGTGCTACACAAACAGTTTGCACTCTTTTATATAATCGATGGATAATCAGCCCATATTGCTTCGTTTGTACTGTGCATGGAACCTCGCTTCTCTGCTTCTATTTATAACGTCTTCATGGCACATAATCAAAAGAATTAAATACCAGAAACGCATGCGTAAGTAGTTATGAAACGTATGCTTACGTAGTTGAAGGACTTAAAGTGTGCTATATGTACACACATACACACCATGGACTTGACTTCGGAGCTGAGAATAGGAGTCATCGGGAAATCAACATTTGTCTGCGTACGCAAACAATTGTTTGTGTTGGTGTGGTCGACTTGTGTTTACCATGGCTCACAGCTAACAATTCATACCGATGAGAAAAGGCCACCGTAGTGTTCACCACAGATCAATTAAACGACTACTGTAACATACGACTGCATCGCCAATCTCATCACTGGGATAGCGCATATCTGGGTTGTCCTATCTGGATGGTGACACATTTGGTGCATCTCTTCCCCTGTCTCATGCGGCCCTCTCCAGTTCCGCAGGAAGACTGGGACTCCGCGTTTCCTTTGAACACGTTTGACGGTGTTGACAACAAACTCTAGATCTCATTTGAAATTGTACAGTAGTTCGCTTGTTAAAAAATTTGATCTGGGTAGAATTTTCATCACGAGGTAGCGGGCTAAGGTAGAGAATTGTAGTTATGAAAAGCACTATTAGAATAGACACGTCCAATCACGAGCAAGCTCGTCTGCATGTTTGTTTTGCAAAATCAGATATAACTCAAGATCTCGCCGCGGCTAGACCAGGCAATGTTGATGAGCATGCATCATGTCCTTGTTCAGTATGGTAGTTGAAGCTTAGTTTCGGGGATGAAATCGCAAGTTCGACCATTTTGGTTAAAATATTCAATACTGGTGCACGTGCTACGAACCTTTATTAAAGGCTTTGTTTAGGATGAGTGTACTCTTGTGTGTTTTGTCACAAAACACACGTTTGTGGAGATACCGGCACGAGGTAGTCCATTTTAAATTGTGGTCGGAATTTTGTTTGTCTGATTGGTTTATTATCAAGATCTAGCTTTAATTAGCATTACTACCTCCGTTCCTGAAAACAAGGCACATACTTTTACATCGTTTGAAAAAGTTTATGCGCCTTCATTTACGGAACAGAGGTAGTATTTAATAATAGGCATATACGGATAGCCCAGAACCATCCTAGAAAACAAATCAAATGTTTTGGTTTAGCTTGTTAATAGACGACCCATCTAATAAAAACACAACCTTATGTGGACTGCTATTTCGCAATGGACCACCTACTTGATTGATGAAAAATTATATCGATGGTGGTAGCAGCTGACGGTCCATTCCGGACAAAGAACTAGCTAGGTGGTAACAAGTACTCCCTCTGGTCTGAAATAATTGTCGCGACTTGTGCTACAAAATCATACATTCTTCGTTGTTTTCTGGCGACGGTTAAAACGGATCGGAGGGAGTACGTTATTTAAGTTACTTTACAGTATGAACAGCCTCAGTGATGTACAATACTTCATATTCCAACGGCATCATTTTGCTCGTACTCCGCATGGTAGCTCGCATCTCGGCATCTATTTATAACACCTTAATGGCCCGTAAGCGTACCGATAAATTATATCCAAAGAGCATGAGTAGATCGTTGAAGGGGCTTAAAGTGAGTGGGTTATTTTTCACACATACATGTCAAACTTTTGACTTCGGAGCTGGGAATTGGAGGTACCAGGAAATTAACATTTGTGCGTGCTGGCTGATCATTGTTCGTGTTTCCACGGCATGGCTCATGGCCAACCATTATAATCCATGCGATAAAGCCATCCTAATGTCCTACACAGACCGGTGAAAGGAGTACAGTATTGCGCTCCTACACTGCTCAGCCCTCTTCACATGGAGCTTGCTCGTTTCGCTGCCGCCTCCAAGCTGGATTGTGACACCGTCTGGAGCATAATCTCACCCGCTTCGTGCTCCGCATAACCAATGGGACTCCGCATCTTCTTAAGCCGGCCATGCAACATCTGCAAAAAAGACAATGTGAACTGGTATTTTGCGATACGGTCGTCCCACGTAAGGTTAGTTCACTGATGTCAAATACGTCATTCTCACTAGTAGGAATGTGTCTATAGCCACCACCCTATCGCTGGCGGACGGTTCTGGGCATCCGCCAGCGTTATTACCGCTGGCGAACGAAATATCGTGCCCGCCACTGGTGCTAGATGTACCGCTGGCAGACGGTCCTATGAGTACGCCAGCGGTAGTATCAGGCAGGTGCCAGGAGGCGGGGCTAACTACCGCTGGCGGACGGCATCAGTGTTCGCCAGCGGTAATAAACGTACCGCTGGCGGACTGTATATCAAGCCCGCCAGCGGTAGTTGGCTCGGCTGGGCCAGAATCGAGCAAATTACCGCTGGCGGGCGCCTTTTATTGTCCGCCCGCGGTAAGTAACGTACTGCTGGTGGGCGCTGCGTGTCGTCCGTCAGGAGTAAGTTGGCATGCAAATACTTGGCAATGTTTTTGTCTATATTCCACCATAGATGCCTATGCATATCCACGCGAGATGATGTAATGGACTATTATGTGTGTATATGTAAAATTTTACAATACCCCGTCGATGCAGCGCCTCTATCGATACACAGTACTCGCTTATTGCGTCGACGACGCTTTTACTCTTGGCCTTCGACGATTGAACCATTGCTTCCTATAACAAGATACACCTGTTTGTCGAATATGAGAACTTTATCGCAAACTATGACGTTGGAATTGCCTAACTTGGTCATTTGGCTTGAAACTTATAGATGTTTATACATGATAGACCTTTTTGTGAAAACCTTTTTTGAACGATTTGTCAAAAATCAAGTTTATCATTTTTCATAGCAACTAGTATAAATAAAAGGACTCCATGCAAGAGGATATCTTTTTTTTGAGGTTTTTCCACTTTATTTGATTTTTTCGAAAACGGTCGAAATGGCCACCATGACTATTCATCTTAAGAGGTCAAATTATCTAAAACTATTGATATTTCTGTGATATAATCACTAGGTGTGTACCTTAAAATGATTTTTTTAAAAAAATTCAGACCAAACTATCAAACACTTATAGTTCAAATTTGGATAAATTTCGGAAAATCAGCATAAACTCATTTAACTAGGCGAAATTAGATAGAAATTAAGAAAATTCCTAATAATTGGGGATTATCCATCAAATGTGGACTAATATTTGTGATAATTAGATGAGTGGCATTTTGCACCACATTAATTATTAAGATTACTAATAGATATGACACGGTTATAACGGGAGTTTAAGATACATCGGCATTCTGAAATGAACTAGTACAACTGAAATTAACAAACTACCACAAACTACATAATCCAAAATCATCTCCCATCGATGCAGCCTCCAGCCTCCGTCGATGCAACACTCTTGCCCTTCGATGATGCACCACTCTTGCCCTTCGATGATGATTCAGTACTCTTCCCCTTCGAGGATGCAACATCTTTGCCCTTCGATGATGCTACACTCTTAATCTTTTCCTTTAATGCACCAGTCGGCATGAAGATATCGTCTTCGTCCTCACTCTCGTTCAACCAGGTAGATGGATGTTTTGAAAAATACATACACTTTCCTTCATTCATAAATTTTCCATTGACAACTCGCTTGTCGTACCTTGCACGCATCCGGAGAAGTTCTTGCCGTATTTCCTGAGCCGACCTACTAGGCCACCCGCGACGTCGGAATGCCGCCCCAACCTCAGTGAGAAGACTATCTCTACTGATGAGGTTCTCCCATGGAAATTCTTTATTGCCTACCCTCAACTCGCCCCGCACAATACAAAAGACACTCAGACATTCGAGTGACCCAACTACGATCTATAGGAAAATCTTTGCAAGGAAGACCAGACATCTTCGAGTGAATACACTGATCTGCTTACCCTCCTCAGTGGGGAGGGGTTTTCATAGGACGAGCAGAGAAGAATTGGCGGGAGAAACATGCGGGAGCAAGGCTGGCGGGAAAAAAAGGAGGGAGCGACGATGGCGGGAAAAATAGGCGGGAGAAAAGAGGGAGGAAGACAACACAGACTGATGAATATGAGAACTTTATCACAAACTATGTCGTGGGAGACAACACAGACTGATGAATATGAGAAAAGTATTTGTAGTATTTGCAGTTGTGTTTTGAAATGCAGAAAAGTATTTGAGAAGATAAAGAAAAAAACAAAAAGAAAAAATATTTAAAAAAATCACGGTACCGCTGGCGGACGGATGGTGCTGTCCGCCAGCGGTAAGCTGACACGAATAATTAATAACCCGCCCCTGCTTCTCTCTCTTCTAAAAAATTCCCCATCCCCCCCCCCCCCCCCCACGCGCCTAGCTCTCCCGCCAGACCGCCGCGCGACCCTAGCTCCGATTCGCCGCCGGTCGCCGCCCGCTCCCCCTCCTCCCCCTCCTCCTTCCGTCGTCTTCCGCCGGCGACGCCCACGTCGCCCCGTGCGCCCACGCCCACACCGCCTTCCTCTCGCGCCCACGCCGCCCCGAGCGCCCACGTCCACGGCCGGCGCGCTGATGACTCCCAAGTGCAGGAGATCAATTGTAGTACCTTTCAATTAGAAAAGGTTGTCGAACCCACGAGGAGCTGAAGGTATTGGTTAGTAAGATTGATAAATAAAACAATAAAAGATGCAAGTGTTTTTGGTATTTTTGGTTGTATAGTTGCAAAGCAGATAACAGATAGTAGCAAGTGAAAGCTCTCAAAGAGAGAAAGCCCAATCCTCTTATGTGGCAAGAGGACAAGCTCAAGTGATGTGTAACTTATATGTGGCAAACGTTCCCGAGGGCGGCATGGATGATGCTAGGCATAGAGATTTATTAAACAACACGTTGAATATCTTGTCAAGTTTTAATCTCTTTGGACGGAGCCATAATTAGGTATAGCTAAATAAATAAACTACAACCCCTTATGATGGATCATGTGGCCAAGCAAATGACTGCACAAGAATTATTAAGACCTAAAGTCCCACCATAGCATTACACTCTAAGGTCCCCGATACTAATACCCTCATAATATAACTTCATGACTCGGTCTCAGGTTTACGTGTCCTCCCAAGTCTCCATCAATTCATTACACTACGGTGTTCTCCTATGAGCCCATAAAGGTGAAGTGTTGTGCAGTCGACGTTCGCACAACACCATCATAGAATCACATAAAAGATAAACTCTTGACAAAATACCAACACATGTCATATATAAATCATTGCCAATTCATCCTATGCCCTCAGGAACATACGGGAACTACTCACAACGTGCGAACATGATCATATCAGTGGCATAAGTGGTACAACACAATCTGAAATTATAACTTCACCACCAAATAATGACAAGTACTCAATCACAAACATGAATAGTAGCACAAGACAAGTATCTAGGGTATAGCAACTCTCAAACTGCGAGGGGAACGGAGTGGATCACGGTGATGATGATGGTGATGGTGCTGGTCTTGATGGGGGTGATGATGTAGAGGCCTCCTCCCACGCCAAGGAGGAGAGGTGATGACGATGACGATGATTTCCCCCTTCTCCGGAGTTCCGGAGCAGCAGGATCTGACCCCCCTCGGAAGGGATCAGGAGTTTCGCCGCCGCCGCGACCTCGGATGGACTTGGAAAAATTAGGGCGTTACTTTTCGGGCGAGACGAAGGCGTCGATAAAAAGCCCCAGGCGAGGAGGTGCCCGAGGCACCTTTGGGTGGGTCCCACGCGGCCAGGTACATGGGCCGCGTGGGCCACCCCCATTTGGCCCTCGTGGCTCTCCTCTCTTCGGTCTTCTTCCCTCTGCCTTTCTCCCGATGAAAAACTGACGCAGTATTTTTCCTTTTATTATTTGAGTCCTGTAGCTCCTGAAACATTAAAGACAAGAAAAGGAGGTTTTCTGCCTCCCAGAAATTAAATACCAAAAATAGGGACTTTGTATGAAAGTCCCCAAAATCATCTAAAACATGTAGAAACAATCATATAATCATGCAAATAACATTCTAGTATGATACTAAAAGTTATATAAATGATGATATAAAATGCACGTATCAACTCCCCCAAGCTTAAACCTTTACTCGTCCTCGAGTAAGTAAGGACATAGATCATTACATGCATCAATGGACTTATGGTTGATAAATAAATACGGGCATTGTATCATCATCATATTCAATTGCAAGATAAGATTAATGATCTAAAACTCATACATATGAGGGCAACATAAGTAGAACTCTAGCAATCACCCCTTACTTTTGAAAGCAAATAACCATTGTATGTTGGACAATCGAATCATATTGTTTTTCACATGCTTTTGCTCTTCATGGCAAGCATTATAATCTTTTATACTTTGCTGAAATTCAAAGACAAGATAAACTCTCATTGGATAACAAGTTCAAAAGAAGACAAATGAAAAGACAGATAGATATAAAAATTGTTATCACTCTTGCTTGACTAGTAACTAGTGCAAACTTTAGTCATGGATATCTCAATCAAGTTCCCATGCTCTACACAACCCTTTTCTTACACTTTCCATGGCTAGCTGAAATTTCAGGTGCCTTCCTTTCATTCACATTCAAGAGCATAAGTATTGAAATATCCATGATCATTAATTTGCTCAAAAGATACTAGGTTGTAACAAGAGTGTTTTATATCCTTTTCATTAAGTCTTCTCAACTTCTTATCCTACAAGACTATATCTTAACCTCAAACTATTAATTCACAAGTCTTTTTACTTCTTCTATATTGAGATAATTCTATAATTGTCCAACATACTCAAGTTAATTAATTTCAAGGCAAGATGTGATTGAAATTCTAAATATGCCACGCTCATTTGCATGAGTGTTACCCATAAATCCCCAAACAAGAGAATCATGGATGACACCATACTTTAATATTCATTGATAAACCATAAGATAGGGATACATGATAATGCTCCATGAGCTCACACACGCCTAAGAGATATTGATAACTAAACGATAAAAGCAAACACACCATGACTAGATAGATATGATAGATTGATAAAGAGAAAGACTAGATGGAACTCCCCCAAGCTTGGCGTTCCTCCAGTTCTCCTTTGCTGCAGCCTCCTCCTTCTCATATTCTTCCTCCCATCAGCCATCTTCCATGGGAAAGGCCTTCCATCACGGAAAGATGTAGGTGGATCATTGTACCTGAGGGTGGCGGCTGCTGCAATCTTCTTGAAGCGTTCTTCATATTCGCAGTTCTGGTTCTCTACATCCCACATGAAGCATTGGAACTTCTCCCATTTGTGATGACGTCCTTGTACCTATCTTCCAGATCTTCAAGCCTTTTCTTGTACTCTTCAACCTTCTTCTCCAGCTCCAGGTTCATGAAGTGGTGAGCATCAAGGCTGCGGTAAACCACAGTGCCATACCTGAAGGTCTTGTCCTCTAACTCATCCAGCCTTTCCTCCACCGTGCCGGTGGCCTTGGGAGCCTTCACCTCCTCCACGAGCATCACGCCCTCCTTGAAGCACACGGTCTTCGGTGGTGTCATCACGGAGTTGAGGTAGCGGTTCACAACACCTCCTTGGGAGAGCTCTCCCCCTCTTGGTTGGATCCGGAGCAAGACATGGCTAAAACCTGACAGGCAGAAACAGCAGAAACAAAGATCGCTCGAGAACGCTCGGTGCGAGATTAGATCGGCAGAGAGGGTATATATTGAGGGTTTTTAGGTCAAGACGAAGCGTCGGGATCGAAAACGAGACGAAAAGGACTCCGAGGTGGAAAAGGGACAGCCCCACGCGGCCAGGTACATGGGCCGCGTGGGCCCCTCTCTTTCCTCCCTCGGGTCTCCGTTTCGTCCAGTTTTCTTGTCCCATACGATGATTTCCATAAAAATGACTCCGTAAAATATTATGCAATTCCGAGAAACTTTCCAACAGTAAGTTACCTTCTATTGATTTGGGTTTCTGAAACTGCACGGTTTCTCTCAATTACCTCTCCGGTGTTTGTAAATTCAACTCCTCCACCCTTCCGATGAAGCTCTTTCCTGCAATATAAGGTTTAAGGCGTTGTCCATTGACTACATGAGGTTTACCTTTCATGTCACCGTGAAGACGGATAGCTCCTGAACGGTACACCTCCTGTATCACTAATGGTCCCTGCCACTTTGAAGCTAGCTTCCCTGCAGAAAACTTGAAACGAGAGTTGTATAATAAAACTTGATCACCTACTTTGAATTCCTTTTTCTTAATTTTCTTGTCATGCCAAATCTTAACTTTTTCTTTAAACATCCTGGCACTTTCATAAGCTTCATTTCTCCATTCGTCAAGTAGGTTTAGGTCAAGAATTCTCTTTTCTCCCGCAGTTTTAAAATCAAAGTTCAGTTGTTTAATAGCCCATCTAGCTTTATGTTCTAGTTCAACAGGTAAGTGACAAGCTTTTCCATAAACCATTTTATAAGGAGACATTCCCATAGGATTTTTAAAAGCAGTTCTATAAGCCCACAAAGCATCATTAATCTTAATTGGCCAATCAGATCTAGACTTATTCACTGTCTTTTCCAAAATGAGTTTAATTTCCCTATTGCTTAATTCAACTTGCCCACTTGTTTGAGGATGATAAGGAGATGCAATTCTATGGTTAACATCATATTTTGCCAAAGTTTTTCTAAGAACACCATGCAAGAAATGAGAACCACCATCAGTAATTAAGAACCTAGGAACACCAAACCTGGGGAAAATGATGTCCTTGAGCATCTTCATTGCTGTGGCATGATCTGCACTTTTGGTTGGAATTGCTTCCACCCACTTTGTAACATAGTCAACTGCAACCAAAATGTGAGTATGCTTTGTCTTTGATTCTGGGAAAGGACCCATAAAGTCAAAACCCCACACATCAAATGGTTCAAGTGGCAATGAATAATTCATAGGCATTTCATTCCTCCTACCAATGTTTCCTACTCTTTGACATTTATCACAAGATTTAACATATTCAGCACAGTCCTTAAATAAAGTAGGCCAATAGAAACCAGATTGTAATACCTTTGCTCCTGTGCGATCTCCTGCATGATGCCCTCCATAGGGACTGTCATGACAATCTCTTATAATAGCCTGTTGTTCATGCTCAGGTACACAACGTCTAATAATACCATCCACACTTTTCTTATAGAGGAAAGGATCATCCCAAAAATAATGTCTAAGATCATAAAAGAATTTCTTTCTTTGTTGAGAAGTGAAGTGTGGAGGCAAAACTTTACCAACAATAAAATTTGCATAGTTGGCAAACCAAGGAGATGCAACTTTAGCACTAGAAACATTAACAATTGCAAGTTGTTCATTAACAAAGCTATCATTAATAGGAATAGGATCATCAGGTATGCTTTCCATCCTAGAGAGATGATCAGCAACTTGATTATCCTCCCCTTTCCTATCAACAATGTGTAAATCAAATCTTGCAATAGAAGTACCCATCTTATTAGTCTAGGCTTAGCATCTTTCTTATTCATCAAGTATTTAATAGCAGAATGATCAGTATGTATTGTGACTTTTGAATCAGTAATATAAGGTCTAAACTTGTCACAAGCAAACAGTACTGCTAAAAATTCTTTCTCAGTTGTAGCATAATTCTTTTGAGCAGCATCAAGTGTTCTACTAGCATAATAAATAACATTCAGTTTCTTATCAACACGTTGGCCCAAAACAGCCCCAACTGCATAATCACTAGCATCACACATAATTTCAAAAGGCAAGTTCCAATCAGGAGGTTGAATAATGGGAGCAGTGATTAAAGCATTCTTCAAAATATTAAAGGACTCAATGCAATCATCATTAAAAGAGAAAGGAACATCCTTTTGCAGAAGATTGGTTAGAGGTTTTGATATTTTGGAGAAATCCTTAATGAACCTACGGTAAAAACCTGCATGCCCAAGAAAACTTCTTATACCTTTGAGGTCCCTTGGATATGGTAGTTTTTCAATAGCTTCAATCTTTGCTGGATCAACTTCTATTCCTTCTCCAGAAATCTTATGCCCAAGAACTATACCCTCAGTAACCATGAAGTGACACTTCTCCCAATTAAGAACCAAGTGTTGGTCTTCACAACGCTGTAAAACTTTGTTAAGGTTGAACAAGCAATTATCGAAGGAAGTACCATACACAGAAAAATCATCCATAAAAACCTCCATTATCTTTTCAATATAATCAGCAAATATAGCATTCATGCATCTTTGAAAAGTAGCAGGAGCATTACATAAACCGAATGGCATTCTCCTGTAAGCAAAAGTACCATATGGGCAAGTAAAAGTGGTCTTTTCTTGATCATCCTTATGGACAGGAATTTGCGAGAAACCTGAATAACCATCTAGATAGCAAAAGTGAGAGTGTTTAGACAACCTTTCTAGCATTTGATCAATAAATGGCAATGGATAATGATCTTTTCGAGTTGCTTTATTCAATTTTCTGAAATCAATAACCATCCTATAACCAACTACAGTACGTTGAGCCACAAGTTCATCCTTTTCATTTGGAACAACAGTCATTCCACCCTTTTTAGGAACACAATGAACAGGACTAACCCACTTACTGTCAGCTATAGGATAAATGATACCAGCTTCAATAAGTCTTATTACCTCTTTCTTACCACTTCTTTCATTTTTGGATGGAGGCGGCGTTGAAAATCAACAACAGGTTTTGCATCTTCCTCCAGATTAATTTTATGCATACATAGAGCGGGGCTTATACCTTTAAGATCATCAAGAGAGTATCCAATGGCTGGTCGGTGAGCTTTTAGCACATCAAGTAATTTCTCTTCCTCTTCAGCTGAAAGGTTAGCACTAATAATGACAGGATATATGCTCTTCTCATCCAAATATGCATATTTCAGATTTGCAGGCAAAGGTTTCAATTCAAAACTAGGATCCCCTTTAGGTGGTGGTAGCACTCCTAAATTATCAGGTGGGATATGCAATTGTAATTGTGGTGGTTGTTGCCATAATATTTGTTCCAAAGCCTCTTTTTCCTCATCATTAAATGGTTCATCTTGATTAAGCATATAACGTTCTACAACATCAGTTGAAGCTACAGCTATATGAGCAAGAGTTTCAATTAAATTAGGAATTGGCTCTTTCAACATGTTTATCAGCAAATTTGGAAAAGTTAAATTCAAGTTTCTCACCAGCACATTTAATAAACACTTTCTCTTTAGGCAAATTAATTTCAGCACCAACAGTATGTAAGAAAGGTCTACCAAAAATGATAGGACAAAATGAATCTTGAGGACAACCAAGCACAATAAAATCAGCAGGGTATTTTATTTTGCCAACAATACTTCAACATCTCTAACAATTCCAAATGGACTAATATAATCTTTATTAGCAAGTTGAATTGTCATACCTGTCTCTTCCATAACAATGGGATCAATATCAGGCTTGATCTCAAGATAAAGAGAATATGGAATGACACTAATACTTGCTCCAATATCACATAGACCATGATAACTTGAAGTCCCAATAGAGCATGATATAACAGGTTTCCCAACTTTGGCCGAATTACCTTTGATGACTTTGGTAGCATCTTCACATAGATAAACATCCACTGGGTCTTCTTCATTTAGTTGCTTGATAACAGAAATTTGAGTGTTGACTTCCACCTGTTCATAAGGCTGAGAACATCTTTTGTTACTCTTGTTAGTAACAGCTTTAAGTAAATTCTCCTTAACTTGGTTTGGAAATGGAGGTGGTTCAACATACTCCTCAATTGTCACAGATGACATTGGTTCAACCTGTTTAATAACTTTAGGAACAACAATAGATTGTTTAACAGGTTCAACATAAACTTCAAATCCACTTTTTGGAACACAGATATGATCAGCAAAACCTTTAGCTATTTCAATTATAACATAAGGATCAAGACCAAAAGTATCACTCAGATTTTTAAACAAATAGAAGTAGAGAAATTCTCTACACATGAATATTATAATCAAAATATGGCTCATTACCTTTATCAAGATCCCAGTGGCTAGTATTTTCAGAAATAGTCTCCAATAAATTCCATGCTTCTTCTTCAGTGTTATTAGTAAAACTTCCACCAGATGAATTATCCAGAATCTCCTTGTGCTTCATAGGTAGTCTCACATAAAAGTTTATCAATATAAGTTTCCTTGTAAGATCATGACATGGATTCTTGCGAAGGAGTTCCTTTAACCTCCCCCAAGCTTGAGTAATACTCTCTCCCAGATGTGGCCAGAAATTGAATATATAGCAGCGGTTATCATAAGCTTCTTTAGGAGTAAAATATTTAAGAAAGAAAACCTTCCTCAAGATACTCCATTCATTCTGGACCTCTTCATCCAAAGACCTGTACCAATCACGAGCATTACCAGATAAAGACAAATACAATAGCTTCCTTTTTACCTGATCCTCTGAAATACCAGGTAGTCTGAATAAGCCACATATGTCCTCAATTATTTCCATGTGCTCGCGTGCCGACTTAGTTCCATCTCCTGTAAATGGATTTTTCATAACTCTTTTAACATGACCCATGGGAATTTTATATCCCACTTTAGGTACCTCAGACACAGTAGTTTCAACCACCTTTGCAGTAGTGGCATAAGCACTTTCATATAGAGCAAGATGCAGCGAGGCACGATTCATAAATGCCATAGTAACAATGAGATAAACAGCTTTCAAGTTTCCTTACCAAACTTCTTACCAATAGCGCTACGCTCCCCGGCAACGGCGCCAGAAAAGTATCTTGATGGCTCCCAAGTGCAGGAGATCAATTGTAGTACCTTTCAATTAGAAAAGGTTGTCGAACCCACGAGGAGCTGAAGGTATTGGTTAGTAAGATTGATAAATAAAACAATAAAAGATGCAAGTGTTTTTGGTATTTTTGTTGTATAGTTGCAAGCAGATAACAGATAGTAGCAAGTGAAAGCTCTCAAAGAGAGAAAGCCCAATCCTCTTATGTGGCAAGAGGACAAGCTCAAGTGATGTGTAACTTATATGTGGCAAACGTTCCCGAGGGCGGCATGGATGATGCTAGGCATAGAGATTTATTAAACAACACGTTGAATATCTTGTCAAGTTTTAATCTTCTTTGGACGGAGCCATAATTAGGTATAGCTAAATAAATAAACTACAACCCCTTATGATGGATCATGTGGCCAAGCAAATGACTGCACAAGAATTATTAAGACCTAAAGTCCCACCATAGCATTACACTCTAAGGTCCCCGATACTAATACCCTCATAATATAACTTCATGACTCGGTCTCAGGTTTACGTGTCCTCCCAAGTCTCCATCAATTCATTACACTACGGTGTTCTCCTATGAGCCCATAAAGGTGAAGTGTTGTGCAGTCGACGTTCGCACAACACCATCATAGAATCACATAAAAGATAAACTCTTGACAAAATACCAACACATGTCATATATAAATCATTGCCAATTCATCCTATGCCCTCAGGAACATACGGGAACTACTCACAACGTGCGAACATGATCATATCAGTGGCATAAGTGGTACAACACAATCTGAAATTATAACTTCACCACCAAATAATGACAAGTACTCAATCACAAACATGAATAGTAGCACAAGACAAGTATCTAGGGTATAGCAACTCTCAAACTGCGAGGGGAACGGAGTGGATCACGGTGATGATGATGATGGTGCTGGTCTTGATGGGGGTGATGATGTAGAGGCCTCCTCCCACGCCAAGGAGGAGAGGTGATGACGATGACGATGATTTCCCCCTTCTCCGGAGTTCCGGAGCAGCAGGATCTGACCCCCCTCGGAAGGGATCAGGAGTTTCGCCGCCGCCGCGACCTCGGATGGACTTGGAAAAATTAGGGCGTTACTTTTCGGGCGAGACGAAGGCGTCGATAAAAAGCCCCAGGCGAGGAGGTGCCCGAGGCACCTTTGGGTGGGTCCCACGCGGCCAGGTACATGGGCCGCGTGGGCCACCCCCATTTGGCCCTCGTGGCTCTCCTCTCTTCGGTCTTCTTCCCTCTGCCTTTCTCCCGATGAAAAACTGACGCAGTATTTTTCCTTTTATTATTTGAGTTCCTGTAGCTCCTGAAACATTAAAGACAAGAAAAAGGAGGTTTTCTGCCTCCCAGAAATTAAATACCAAAAATAGGGACTTTGTATGAAAGTCCCCAAAATCATCTAAAACATGTAGAAACAATCATATAATCATGCAAATAACATTCTAGTATGATACTAAAAGTTATATAAATGATGATATAAAATGCACGTATCACGCGCCCCCCGCATCGACGGCCCCGAGCGCGCCCACGCCACCGTCGACGGCCCCGAGCGCCCCCTGCACCTCAGCCCGCCGCCCGGCCAAGGTAATCTGGTCGCACCCCTCCTCCCCTCCTTGCTAGCACCCACACCCACAAGGTGTTTGTGGGTTTGCCCAGCCCAAATTTTTAGAAAATAGGGTTTCAAGTTTTAGGAATTAGGGTTTCATGTTTTAGGAACTAGCTGGGTGGCCCGCGCAATTGCGCGGCTAGCATTGATATAACAGAAATATATGAATTTTCCTTTCATACATAGCGTAAATTATCCAAGTTATTAAAAAACCATTATGGATGTGGATGAATAAATTCACGAACCAATCATTTAAGTTTTTTATATTATGTTTTCGTGGGTGCCTTCTACCATCATAAAGAGAAATTAAATTATAGCCTACCTTTCACACTATTATAAAAATCTTTACTGATCGGTCTAAACTGCCCCAACTCTTCCGGACTTGCTACTTTGGGTATCAACACAATAAAAGTATTGTTAATAAGAGCTGGATCATCTTCACGTCCTAGCACCCTCAACACGACTGAGGTTACCTCTTCCCCGCACACATCCCAATGCCGCTGGAAAAAATGCGTTGGGTAGCCATTTATCCCAAAATTTTGTGCATCCCTAAAAGTCAAAAGAGAACAAAATAAAATATTGAAATGAGTATGTACACACTTTAAGAAATTTTGTACCCTACTATAGTATGCCCTGCACCTCTTTGTTCGAAGATAATCATTACCCTTTTCTGTATGATAGTGCACTTCTTCAGATTACTTTATGACAAAAATGTCTCAATACTTCCTCCCTCTGATCCTTTCGCGAGTTCAAGGGAGAGCTCAGTACCAATAAATATGTATATTGATGTGTAATTAAAGAACCACAGATAACAGACCTATTGTTTTGAGCATATATAAATAAATAGGATGAAGTAAAGTCTACCTGATAACCGCCCATAAGATTTTACTGTAACTATTTTGTCATGTATTCGACAAACTCTTATCCAAACGGATCTGACTCCAGAGAAAATGAAGAACAGATAAACATAAAAACAATGAGTTTTGATTTACATGACTGAAGCACTAAGCTGTTTTTTTGGAAGCTGAGGCAGTAAGGAAGTAGCAGCGATTTTATGCTCCCTGGACAAAAGTATCGGTAGTAGATGTCACTGAGCCATCTGCAAGTAAATGATTTTTCTCTGCATCATACCAAGCGAATATATAATAGTTAGAAAATGAAATGGCATCATTAGTGGAATTATTTCGAAATAACATAACATGTTATATGTAGACTAAGAACAGTTCAATTTTTTTTTCTGTTTACACATCTTGTGTGTACAACTGTACATCCATGTTTCAGAGACCAGCTATAAATGGACACGGCGATTCGGGTGATAGGTCTAGATGCACCCGCTATGTAAAACATTTTTATTTTTTAAAAAAATTGTCAAAAAATTTCAAAAAAAAATCCAGATATAGGTCAACACCCGTTATGTTAGCACAAAAAGTTTCGCGAAGAAAAGACATTTTTTGCAGGCTATGGAAAAAAGACAAAAACATGTCGCGTACAAAGTGATTTTGAAAAACCAGAATTTGTCTTTTTTGTACAGGCTGGAAAAAATGTCTTTTTTCCGTGAAACTTTTTGTGCTAACATACAATGTCCGTGTGTATATCTGAAATTTTTATTTTGAATTTTTTGACATTTTAAAAATTAATTTTTAAGTAGTGGGTGCATCTAGACCTATGACCCGATATGGATTTCCTGCTATAAATATACTACTTTTCACCAAGGCTTACCATCTAGTCCATGTATTCGATTTCAGCCCCCATATTGCTTCGACTACTTTGAGCACTTGATGGTTAAAAATATTACCTTCGGCACACCTTGTACAGTCATTGTTGTTCGACTCACCATGACACCTTGCAGTAAGATTGTTTCTTTCTTAGATAAATCGGATAGTGACTCATATTTATATTAAGCAAAAGGGAATCTTTATTTTACTGCTCTCCATTTGGTCCTTGCATGGATGTAGAAATTTTACCAGCTCCATCTTTGAATCCACCCTTCCAAGAGTCATACTACCAATTCATGAGCTCGTGCAAGCTACTATATGTAGTGCTGCGGGCTAACATCCATGGTGGTGGCTGCGACTTATGGACGCTATTTAGTCTTATTTGGTGCCAGCAAACTCAACGTCGTACACGGCTCAAAGTCGTATATTCCAATGCAGCCAGTACATCCTTGTTTGATTCGGATGGCATGTGTTTGTGTAATTGTGTTGCTACGGCCACGCCCGTGCAGGTCATAGCGGAGGCATGATCTAGGCGTAAGCATGGACCTTAGATAGTTGGATGGCTCCGGATGTGGAGGTGAAAGGCGTCTGACTTTCAGTTTCTTGAGGCTATAGCAATGTTGTTCCTGAAACCACCACGATTATGCTCGATGGGAGTAATGATAGTGCCCAGCAATCAAAAAATTGTTGTCTGCATAGTAATACTAACAAAACACTCTTGTCAGGGTATATCATAGCAATGAAGAGCTTCTAATAATAATTGTTATTTTCTGAAGAATCACCACACTAATGAAAAGAATCATATATATACCTTGACCATAGCAATACTACATAACTTGATTAATCTGCTCGTGGTTTTCAGTAATTAGGCGTTTTCCACGGCGCAACAAACTGACACAACGCTCCCTTAGCTGTACCTCTATCGAGCAATGGAGAGCGTAGTTTCCAACTGTATCACCTGTCACTTCTTGTTAGGCTGTTCCAAATCATGAATGCCGTTGAAGTGCAGGAGCGCATCCCCTTCTGGTAGTCGAGAATCTGCACCGGCGCCGCTGCTCCAAACCATGAGTGTCTTAAAAGTGCAGGAGCGCATCCACTACTCCTATTAATATGCCTTTGCATCTATCCATGCACGTGACTTACCTGGAGCCATCGAGGAGTAGTACATGGACCACCTGGAGTCCAAGCAAAACACCTTCTGCAGTTTGCTCCTCGCAAGTGTATTCTCATGCAGTCATGCTTCTCGCCGCGTCGTCACTGTTGATGATCTCCACCGACTGGTTTTAGTGCACACGGGGCGCTAGCGTCAATTGGATCAAGCCTAATATGAAAAGGGAGAAAGAAGTCAAGTTACTGACTTACTGTGCTTAATAGTAGTACATGAATTTTGGGGTCAAACCTTACGAAGGAAGAAGAGGACGTTGAGTGGGATCAATCTGTGACGGAGCCTTAGCTCGCTGCTGGGTAATGTGCTCAGAGTTTAGAGATGAAACGGACCAGGGCCCTGCTTTGTCCTCATGCTGGCTCCGTTGTGTGTTGCAGATAGGCAGCAAGCCGGCGAGAGGCGACGACGACCTGAATCAGTGAAAAAGACGGTGCTTGCACGCCGTGATGATAGCAGCGGCTCATGGAGGCATGGCGTGATCGGGAAGTGACAACAGAGAAGCAAAGAGTTCGTGATCGGAGAGACTCTACTACCAGATCGATTCAGGTTAAGGCCAGGCCGCCGCAGTCAGAAACTCATGTCGGGCTTCAACAATTTTTCTCGCTGCCAGCGCCGGACACACCCAGCGAGATGTATCTTGCATCAGCATAACACGGATGAATCAGGATATTGGCGACGATTCGATGTAGAATAAGGCGCTTGGGCTACTGTCGAGAGCAACGGCTGGCCGCCGGCAGTCGTGAACAACGGCGTGAATTCCCTAGCAAATAAATAATCATGTTGACATGACGTAGTCATATACGGCCAAAGCAAAGAGTCCATGACCCATAGAAACATGCTACATGCGTATTGACATGACGTAGTGGGGTAGATCTCTTCGCATATATCCGATTGATTAGTCTACACCAAGGTTATGGAATCGGTGTCCCTTTTTTTTCAGATTGCATGGGCGTGTTGACGCCAGACTCTATATATGCACGTAAGCCTTTTACTTTCCAAAATTGATGTGCGTGATTAATCTCCACCGTTTGTACATCTTAGTTTTAGTCTGGAAAATCTCCACCGCTAATTGTTTGTTGTTTTAATAATATAATAGATTAGGGTTTCTTCAATTTAGGGTTTAGTTTATATTCAAAGTCTTAATTCAAATTGTTTTGTTTTATGCAAGAAGTTTAGAAGGAGCTCGACATTGCCGTTCTGTTTTAGGTGAGATGATATATATTTGTGTGGTCGTGGTGGCTGCGAATGCGGCCTTGTGGTGGTGATGGATGCTGCGATTGCGGCCTTTGTGTATGAAATGTCTGCAGATACCCCTAGAGACCCTTGCGATTGCCGGAATGTTGATTAATTTCCATTCCGGCAAATTCGGGTACTCTATCTGCCATAATTTTGAAATTTCGGCATGACCTTTGCTAAAATTATGACATATGGATTAACTAAAATTTTGGAAATCTCAAATGGTCTCATGTGCTAAGTATGGCGCACCATCTCATTAAGGATAATACCCCAAGTATCATGATAATCGACCCCTTCTACATGTCCGAGTGCTTCGTGACCACCACTATGGGTAAGACATGCGTGACAAAGTTCATCGAAGATGTCTTCGAGGCGAATAAAACCAAGAACATCTTTCTCATGCCTTACTTTCCCAAGTAAGTCATTACCTAGCCGCCATAACATCTTTTCGTAGATTTTCATCCTTAAATTTGCATAAGTGAGAATGATGGTCTATTTTCATTGTTTTGCGCAGTAACCGAGACGGCACCCTCATCGTTCTGTACCCTAAAGAGTCGTTTGCCTTTTATCTCGACGCGGGTAGTTATGAGAAGAAAGACTACAGGCACATCATTAATGTTCTGGATGATGCTCTCAGCGGTTACTACTTTCTTAATCAAGGCATCCTGAGAAGAACTAACAATAAGCGAGGCAAGATGGCATTCACCCACAAAGTGGATTTCTCCTGCATCAAGAAGGCGCCTGGCAGTCCGATGGACGCCTGGTATGTCATCTATCTAATGCAGGAGTTCATACGGAATCACCAAAGATTAGAATTTCCAGTTGCTATCGATAAATGGTGCAAGGACATGGCGAAAACCACTGATGCTGATATCACGCAAGAGTTCGCTCAAATCCATTAGACGTTGGCTTCAATAATCATCAACGATGTCTGTCATGACGAGCCACCTAATGGGTTGTTTAACTACCAAGGTGCAACACCATCTAACGTCGATCTAGAAAATCGCATAGCACTGCAGTATGACGACAGGCCATTCAACTCTTTGAATGGTTGTCAACCGTTCCCACCGAAGCCAATGTCAAAGCCGACCAAGAAGAAGTGAAGGTGTGTTGTCGATTTAGTACTCTTGTTAAATTAAATTGCCTAGCTCTAGTTTCAAAGCCCTACTTGATATTCGTTTTTGCAATGCCGATGATTAAAATGAGGTGACACTATGTTATTCAGGGTGGTGTAAGTGAGACCTATAATATGCAAGAATACAGAGCTTCTGCATCCTACTGGATCTCACGTACACCATTTCTGAATTTGTGTGTCCAATCTAAGTATGAGGCATGCTTTTGAGTTTACCCTACTTCATTTTTTTACAATGCCGATGATTAAAATGAGGTGACACTATGTTATTCAGGGGTGGTGTAAGTGAGACCTGTAATATGCAAGAATACAGAGCTTCTGCATCCTACTGGTTTCGCTTACTCCATCCCTGAATTTGTGTGTCCAATCTAGTATATGAGGCATGCTTTTGAGTTGGCTTAGTTTATTTGTGTCTACTTTGCATATTTCTGCACGACATTTAGTTGCCAAACATTTTTATTTGTCTTTTTTGTATACAGATGAAGAAGTGGGGAGTACTTAAGGAGGAGGTGGAAGATAGGGACTTGAACCACTGAAAGAGAGCAAGAACCAGATGATCGAAAACCAACTTCATCGCACCCTCTCTTAGACATTGCGGTTCTCTATCTTCTATGTGATTTTAGTCTACATGACTAGTTGCTTTCAAAACTTCGTGATTTATCCTATCAAGAAAAACGAGATGTATTTGTGTATGACAACTTTTGGTATAACTTGGCTATTATGGTTTGTAATGCATGTGATGAACCAACAATTTGGTAATTTGAATGTGGAATTGTCTATATTCCTGTTGTTTTGATCGACTGTACATGAATATACTATATTTATACTGGATATACTGCTGGAATACGATTTTCTAGAAGAAAAAAAATACTATGAAATTATACCGCTGGCGGACACGGAGGGCTACCGCTGGCGTACGTAGCCAAACCAGTGACAACTACCGATGGCAGGCTTGATCACTTACCACTGGCAGACGCCGTGCCCGCCAGCGGTGTCTCACCTACCGCTGGCGGGCAGATTTGTTGCCCGCCAGCGGTAACTACTACCACTGGCGTATGCATCGCTGGCGGGCGGCTGTTCACCAGCGTAGCGCAAAAGCGTCCGCCAGCGATAGACGTTTTCCTACTAGTGTCTGGGTCTTCTGGCACCGAGAGCCAGCAGAAAAAAATAATAATAACACTTTGGGATAATGGGAATATTGAAAAACTATTTGATGTCCACAATGACTCGAGAGAGGTTAAATGGTTTGGCGACATTATGCATCGAGAAGCAATTATTGGACGCCTTTGACATCGACCCTATTATAAGTGACTTTGTATCGACAAAAGTTAGAAGCAATTTCTGAGCTAATATCTATAAAATATTTCATATATTTTCTGCTTTTAAATGCATTTACAAGATATTGCCAACATTTTTTGTACACGCATAATCATTATTATTATTATTCTGATGTCTATATTAGGGCAACAATTTTGGTTTCGCCCTGGGCCCCAAAATCTCAGGACCAGCCCCGTGACTATGTGCACAACAAGCACCCGATCATAAATATCTGAGCACGTTTGACTATTCTACAAGTGGTTTAGCACCCCCACTTGACTGCCACTTCTCAACTATTATTTACGAGCGGATCTTCGCATGGTATGGGTAGATTGCGTCCGGCCCCAAAGTATGCCCCGGGTGTTCGACCAGATGAGCCAACGTTGTCGCTGGCCATCACGAATGTTGGGCCAGATGTGCCAACATCGTCGCTAGCTAGCGATGTGAAGATCCTTTTCCCGACGGTTCGTGTCGACCTTCATCCACCTTTGGGTACGCCTTGGCACCTTCATTACCACGATTTACGATTTTCGGAGTGTTGATGGAGCTTCAAGGCGATCGAGTTTGTAGAACACCAGATAGGCTCTGGAGGTTCCATCTTGCATGCTTGTGTCGAGATGAGAAGCTCGCGAGAGTACTCGTAGCATATTGTAAGAAATGTGTTCTCTCAACCTGCTTTCGACATCTTCTCCGGCGACTTTTGAGCTCATTGTGCTCTCTCAAATGCGACTAACCAGAACTTGCCAGCTAATATACAGATTATTACCAGTGATAATTTCGACGACATCTAAGCACGTTCTCCAGATGGAAACACAAGATCTTACCTCATCTAGATCAGGCAATGTCGACGCACATGCCGTGGTGTGGCTTTGTTGAAGTTGGTGGAAAAAGGCTCTACTTAGAGCAACTCTAGCAGTTACTGGATAAACCCGTACCGGATATCTCGTATCTTGTTTCCCGGAAAACCATTTTCCGGTACCGCGCCGCACGGGGCAGAACAGATGCGGTAAACTCGTACCGGATAAATATCTGGTACGAGTTTACCGCATCTTTTCTGCCCCGTGAGCCATACCGGTACCGAATAACATTTTTCATCATATTTTCACCAATTCTTAATCATGTCTCCGAACCAAATCAAAGTTTTGACTTGTCTCACCGAATATAAAATCTATTACATATACTACTACACATTCAAAATCATGCACAACCTAGTAGCAATCACATGTCCAAAAGAATGCGCAATCCATCATCTTGATAGTGAGCATCAACACCACCACCATCAAGGATCAACATGAAGCACCATCAAGGATCAATATCAAGCGCCTCCGAAGCGATGCCTCCATCAACACCTCCAAAACCAACACCACCACCTCTAAAAGCACCATCACCACCTCCAAAACCACCATCACTCACCTCACCACCACCATGACCTTCATTGGCCGAAGCACCGCCACCACCACCTCCAAGACCACCATCTTCACCACCATGACCTCCATTGGCCGAAGCACCATCACCACCACCTCCAAGACCACCACCACCCACCTCACCGCCTTCATGACCTCCAGTGGCCGGAGTACCATAACCCATCATGAGCTCATGTAGCTCTTGTCTCCTTCGAAACATGATCCCTTGCCTTGTGAGTTCCCAAAACTCTCTTGCCATTGGTTCCATGGTGGAGGGGTCAAGCATCATTAAACGGTTCTCTTCGGCCTTCTTCTCCGCCTTCATTTTTTCCTCCTCAATGGATATCTTGCGCTCTTCAAATGTGCATCTTGTCGCCCACTTCTTGTGTTTGCTCTCATTTTTCTTTGCGGCAATTGTGATCTTCACCTCCAAGTGTTTCTCCATCATTGCCTATTTTCCTTTCATCATGGTTGCAATTTGGTCCTTCAAAGAGCCGGCCTCGGCCACTCTTTTTGTGTCCTCCTTGTCCCTCTTCCTTCCATCCGGCCTACCCTTGTTTCTTCCTCCCCTCGTGCATCATCACTATCATCATCATCATCCAACTTATGTAGGGCACCCTTTTTGGGGGTGTTTTCTTCATCCCTCAACCTCCATTTCTCACTATGCTCAAAGATCTTCCAACAATGTTGTAGCATGAAAGGCCGACATTTGGATGCCGACATTTGCCGAAACCTCTCATGAGCAATGTTATCCTACAATGCAAAAACAATCGAATGTGAGCTCAAATACACCAAAGACTCATGATTATGGGTGTGTGAAAGAAACTCACATAATCATCAATTGTGCAACCGGATGGTGGTGCATTCCTCACTTGCTCAAGACATCCGGTCCATCGGTTACATGTTTGTTTGATGAAATCCCACCGGCCTTGGAGAGATCATAATGACCTTAATGAAGGCTCCGGCATGAGTTTGTGATACTTGTCCTCGATGCATTGCCAATACCTTGCCCTAGTTTGATCATTGCCAACACCGGCATCAAGGCACACACTCTCCCATGCTCGGATCAAGGTGGTGTCCTCCAACCCGGTGTAGTTTCCGGCCCTCTTTCCTTTTTGGCTTTGCTCAAATGTATCCATTGCAATTTCTTCAAGATCTTCATCGCCATCTGATGGCGTGTAGTTGACGGAAAAATATTCTGCAGGAAGCTTCGTATTTCCCCGGCAACGGCGCCAGAAAACAGTCTTGATGGCCCTTCACGTAGTTACCTGCTGATGGCCCTTAACGTAGTTACCTGCGTTAAAAGAAAATGGGTTAGGTTGAGACTCCAAGTGCAGAGTGTATGTAGTAGTGGAAGACAGTTTTCCCCACGAGGGGTGACTCGAGGGTTTAATATCGAACTCTCGGGGAACCAGTATTTCAGGTGTTATCTCCTTATCCTTCTCTTGAGAACCTGCAACAAAATAAATTGTTTTGTGCCCTCAACCTCACCAAGTGGTTGTCAAGCACAAGGTGTGAGAATGATAATAAAATAAATATGCAAACAGTAGTAAATATGCAATGATGGTAAATAAATATGCAATGATGGTGGAAACAATGGTAAATGATATTTTTGGGTTTTTTATAATGAATGCAAGATGAAAGTGTTTTTGTATTTTCGGATTTAAAAATGGCAGCAAACAAAAGTGGTGATAAAAGTGTTGGAAAGGTGTTTCTTATGATTAAAAATGGACCGGGGTTCATGGTTTCACAAATGCACTCTCTCTTGATAACGTGGTAGACAATGGAACACTAAAATTAACATGTAAGATGGCAAACATGGTTTGACAAGTTATTAATAATATGGGCATCACGTCCTAACATAGAGATCTCAAGTATAAGTTGTTCTCTCTCTTATGCTCCACCAAGATGCGAACTAAATCATAACACCTTAGTAATTAAGATAAATCAGAGCATAGCAATAAGTTCAATGACATGAAGTTAAAATAAGAACATGCTAGATC